>OX451737.1:747313588-747996664 GCA_948472305.1 Vicia faba
AGGCTTCGGGAAGGGGGAATTAATTACATAACCAAAAAACGGGGATTGAACAGTAAATAAAAACCCTAGGTTAACTATTACAAACCCTTAGCAGTTACAAAATAATGGAAAAATAATTAACAAGCGCGCGGCGAATTAAATGCGAGGACGGTTGAAAAATAACCTAAAACTCTAAGTGAGGAAAAGTATTTTTTTTGTGGATTTTTATTTGAGAAAACAATTAAATTACAAATTAATTAAACCTAATTTCTAATTGTTTTTAATTATGAAAGAAATTAAATTAACCTAATTTGCTAATTAATTAATCAATTAAAGGAATAAATATTTTATGAGAAAAATGATCTTGGTGTATTTTTAAGAAAAAAAGAAAATGAATTAAGTTATGTACAATTAAAATCCTAAGTCTAATTATTTTTAATTATATAAAAAAAGATCAAATTGCCCTAAGTTAAATTAAACTAACTAATTTAAAAAATAAAAATATTATTAAAAAAAAGATTTTTTGTGATTTGTTAATTTAATAAAAAATAATTTTGTGTTAATTAAAAGAAAAAAGAAAATGATTAAAGAAAACAAATAGAGAAATTAAAAAAAGAATAGAAAATAATAACCACATGGGCTTGTCGCCTTGCTGAAGAGGGGTGTATGAAACTGAAATTCCCAGGCCCATTAAGCTGAGGCCCAGTCAGCGATGGGTCTTGTGTGGCATTGACTTGAACGTGCACCATGGACCTTCAGACTGGAAGCATTAGATCTGGGTAGAAGTGCATCCAATGGCTGGACGTTGAGGTTGTATGGAAAACGCTTGAGATTGTGAGGCACTGGATCTGCTGATAGAAAGGAAAATAAAGAAAGCGTTGGGACCTGAGATTGAACCCAGGCCCTCACGCTTAAATCCAATGCCACGCTGCCAGCTGAGCTATGATTGTTAGTTGTTATTACAATAATAATAAAACCTAATATAAGAAAAAACAAAAGAGCTGATACCAAAGCGAGCGAGATTCATACGGACGAATGGCTAGCTGACACACACCTTCTTCTTCCTGGAACTATCGTCTTAGGTTTATGAACTTTTACCTACAGACACAAGTCTGTAGCTACAACCCTATGAAACTAAAAAATCTCATACGAGCATGATAAATTGATTGTGATGGTACCAATCAACTCGTCTTGGACTCACGAGCATCATGGTACCTCATTCATGGCCTAATTTTTCCTGCATCGAGAAACCCTAAAAAAACGTGGAAACCCTAAAAATGGCAGATGCGTGTAAAGGCTTCAAAAATGCAATTAAATTGTCCAGTCAGCTTGCAAACATGATGACAAACACGAATATAATAATCAAAAGTGCTAATGATGCAAGAATTATGATAATAGAATTGGAAAATTATGTCAAACCGTATGAGGTATAGCGCGCGTTTCTGGGTGTTTCAGGCCTTGCAGACGATTGGGACAACTTCCTGGGACGTCCAACAATGGATTGGGATAGCTAGGATGGATTGAGATGGCCTGTGGAGTGAAAACCAATTCACACTTTTATTTGAATTTTTTGACTTTGCTCTGCCTTTTTTCACCACTCTAACCCCTGTCTTTTGACTTGTATTTGTTCAATATATATCATAGGGTGAATTAGGATTGTAAAAACAGATCACATCTTTGAAAGTTTTGAAGATTTGATTTGATCTTCATGGCATATGTAAACTTGCTATAATGAGCCAAATTATCCCTTTCTTGTTCCAATTATCCTTGATTCGAAATGATTATGATATCCTTGCATTATTTGATTGAGATCCTGTCCAAAAATCAGATCACAACATATCTTTTCCATTATTCATCAATTATTTGATTTAATTGAAATTTTAATTAACAAAAAATCCAAATAAATTGAAAAATGAAGCAAATAACATGAGGTTGGATATTTGGGCCGTGGACCATGTTATAAGTGATGTGCAATCATGAAATGCTAGGCCCATTTGGTAAAAAAATGCACTTTTGAGCACATTTGACTTTTGGCAATTTTGCAAAAAAGGTCAACTTTGACAAGGCATATCTCTTCAAATTTTAACCCTAGAGATGTGTTCTTGGACTTTTTAGAAATATTAGGATGTCCCCTAAGCAACCCTTTTGTTCTTATTTCAATTGGATCTTCCATGTTCATGTATGAAGCTTTGACCCAAAAGGTGTTTTTGTTGACTTTTCAAAAGGACCTATAATGTAAAAATTCTAATCTTTTGATGAGTGAATATTTTGAACTTGTAGGATGAAGATGAATTGTAGGGAATTACATCCTTTTCAAAATGATCCTTGGATGGTAAAATTCTGATAAAGTATGAAGATGTTATGCTTGTTCAAAGTTGGGTTGACTTTTCCTACAAAACCCTAATTTAACAACTTTTGGGTTTTGATGAATTTGGAGCATTCCTTGAGAAATCATGATAAACCCTTGATCAAATGATGGAAGTCACTTCAAAATGTTGATTTTGACCAAAAATCTTAAGGTTTAACTGTATGTGGGCCACAATTGTCTTTTGACCTAATACAGTCGATTCTCAAGCATTTGAGCAGTTGACTGAGCAAACTTCTTTGTGCAAGGCATGAAACTTGACATGGATGATCCTGGGAACATATTAGGACCTTGGGAAGAATTTGAGTCCTTTATGGTTCACACATCTTTATGAAAAGGTAAACCCTAATTTGAGGTATACTGCCTTATGAGAGAGTTTGTCTGGTCAACTCTTGGACTTCCTTGAGCAACTTGGGGACCTCACTTGACATTTATTAAGTAAAATGGGACGGAAAATTTTGGGGTACAACAGAAGGGACTTTGCTAAACTATCCCTATTTTCAAGGGACATGACCATGTTTCTGAAGGCAACAAGGAGGTTATCTTAGAGGTGCGCGTGTGAATAATGTGTTCAATTCAGTTATTTATCTTGTATTAGGGTTTGCTATCAGTTGTTTTTAGATCTTGCCATACACACCTAATTACTAACAACATAAAATATAGCAGAAATATAAATGTGTGTAAAGTAAAATTCCTACGCTATTACATGACTTCAGGGCAGTTACATAATGGATGAGTGCGAGAATTTAAACCTATAACTATTACAACCTCAGAGTAGATATAAAATAGGAAAAAAATGCGGGATGTAAACCTAAGTTATTACAATACGAATAATGCGACCTATACATTTATCTAAGCATTTTAAATAGAAAATAAAAAAGGTTTTGAAAAAGAGGAGAAAAATATTTTAGTGTTTTTTTAGAAAATAATTTTAAATGATAAAAAATAATTAATAAAACCTAAAATCTCTAATTGATTTTAATATTTTTAAAAAAGTTTAATTACTTTAACTAATTAATTAATAAAAATCCAAAATTTAATTGTTAAAAAAAAACTAACCCTAATTTTATCAGTATTACAAAATTATTAGGTTAAATAATTAGGGTTTAATTAAAAGAAAAGGACAATAAGTGAGAAAAAGAAGAAAATATGGGTTAGTGGTAAAAAGAAGAAAACAATAATATATGGGATGGGTGTTGAACCCACACCTTTTAGCACTCCCCACACGGTTTTTAGAAATCTTGGGCCTCCAAAATATTTGAAATAAAAGCCTTCTAAGCCTTATCCCTCCCCTTGCTATTTATTTGATTTAATTTGTATTTAAATGAATAAAATTTCAAATAAAAGAAATAAAAATTATAAAAAATATAAGAATGGTTTTGGGGGTCCTCTAACATGTCATGAGCACGTTTGAACTTCAAAAATTAGGCTCATTATTCCAAAAGCCCAAAATTATTCAATTGAGGTTTCATGCAATTTCACAATATTACCCAACTTGTGCAACTCATAACTTGCTCAATTTTTATCATATGAAGGTGATCTAGGAATTTTTGGAAAGCTCAAGATGTCCCCTACAACTCTTATGTTGATCAATTTTCCATTTCAAGATTTATATTGATGTAAATTGCTTTGACAAAAAGTGTCTTTTTGTTGTCTTTTAAAATGACCTGTAATGTTTTAGCCCATATCTCTCAAATGAAGCATTTTTTAGCCTTGATCTTAGAGAGACAAAGTTTTAGAGAATTAAATTCCAACGAAATGAGCTTTTTGTTTGAGAATTTTCTGATGAGGCATGTGATAGTTATGCTTGGTCAAAGTATAGTTGACTTCTTTTAAAGAAATCCCTAATTTAGCAAATTTTGACTTTTAATGAATCTTGAGTCTTCTTGATGAATCAATATCAACCTTTGATAAAATGATGAATTTGACTTCAAAATCTTGATATTTACCGAAAATCTTGAGGTTTGATTGTATGTTGACCATAGTTGACTTTTTGTCCAATACAGTTATTTTCACTTATATGAGCAATTGATTGAGAAAATTTGTGATGTAACACTTGAAACTTGACATGAGGATTATTTGAAGCATATGAGGAGCCGTGAAACTCAGTTGAGGTATTAGAAGTCCTATTTTCCTTGATAATACCAAAACCCTAGTTGTAGGCTATTGTTTAGGAGGAGGGTTCATCTGACTAATTCTTGAGTAGCCTTGAGCAATTGAGAACCCTAAGAGCATAAGGAGATCTTTTGAAATGGGAGGGGAAATTTTGGGGTATAATATCTTCCCCTGTTCAATCTTCTTAAACCCGAAGAATTAGATTGCCATGCTCGCCATTCAGAATATGAAGGTGGAAGAGGATTGAACACTTAAGTGCCCAGAAATTTGCACTCGCATGTGCACGAAGTAACACTTGTTGGTTGATTGTATTTCTTGAATGGGATTAAAGATGCCATTCGGAGAGGTTATAGAGTGTCGCCGGAGATAGGCTTACATATGCCATCCAAAGTAACTGTTAATAGGAGTATCAGAATGAGTTTACGCTTAATAGTATCTTGAAGAATGCTTTTCAGGATTCCGTCTTTGAAAGGGAAATGCTTTTCATAATGAAGTGCTGAAGGAGATGCTTTTCAGAATAAACTTCTGAAGGACATGCTTTTCATAATGAAGTACTGAAGGGAAAATACGTTTCAGAACTCCTCTGAAGTAAATGTTCGCCAGAACTCAGTCTCTGGGGGAAATGCTTTTCAGGATTCCGTATCTGAAGGGGAAATGCTTTTCAGAATGAAGTTCTGAAGGAGATACTTTTCAGAATGAACTTCCGAAGGAGATGCTTTTCAGAATGAAGTACTGAATGGGAAATGCGTTTCATAACTCCTCTGAAGGAAATGCTTGCCATAACTTAGTCTCTAGGGGAAATGCTTTCCAGGATTCCGTATCTGAAGGGGAAATGCTTTTTAAAATGAAGTGCGGAAGGAGATTCTTTTCAGAATAAACTTCCGAAGGAGATGCTTTTCAGAATGAAGTACTAAAGGGGAAATGAATTTTGGAACTCCTCTGAAGGAAATGCTCGCCAAAATTCGGTTTCTAGGGGAAATGCTCTTCAGAACGAAGGCCCTGAAGGAGATTCTTTTCAGAATAAAACTTATAAAGGAAATCACTTGGTCGTGTAGATAGTCGCCCTGTCTTGTTTCAGGATTTGATCCATAGCTTGTCTGTAAATTACTAGTAATATCTTTCCGTTTGCGAAGTTAACCTGAAAATATAAAGTTAGTTCTATGCAATGTCATGATGTATGTAATGTATTGCATAATGATGTTCTGAGAATGGTATATGTGTTTTGTATGTATATGTCGTGATATTTTTGTAAATAATGTATGGACGAAATGTGTTATTGAAGCGTATTAGTAGACTTGTGTAGCAATGTTTGGTTGGGGAAAATAAATCCCTGACTATTGCTGGGGATGAAGACAATAATTCTTTGATTTGTCTAGAATGCCTCTACTAGAGATTTCTACTTTCCGTTTGAGGACACAACACTAGGGATCTTCAATTCCTGCTCGGGGATAGAAACATTTAAGGTGAGTCGGTCATTCTTTGTAAGATTTGTATTTTGATTGGAGATGAAAGAGATGAAATTCTTTTGATCCGCCGCTTGACCAGGTTTCAGATATGAATATTGACTTTTCTAGGGAGGACAACATTGAATGTCACTTGGTTGGAGAAGGGGTTCTTGTCGAGGAATTTTTGCAATGTTGGAGAAATAAACTCTGTTGGGGAAATAAACCCTCTATACTGTGGCGACTTCACCAGGGAAATAATCTTTGATTAGAAATTCATAGGTTGTGCTGAGGAAGTTTCCACTATATACTGGGGAAATGATCAAACTTCCTTATCTGCTAGGGGACCTATTGAGGAAGATGATCATGTCAAAATATTTATTAGGGATATGGAGATGAACTATTGGAAGATGCCCCAATTTTTGTCTGAGGGCATATTAGATTTGTTGGGGCATATACCTCTATTGGGGATGAGCTTGTGTAGATAGCTTTGTAGAGATAGTTCCATGGAGATTGCTCTGTGGGGGATTTGTGGATAACTTGAACATTATCCCAACTCCTAGAGTATTTAGTAAATTCTAATCCTGTTTTCATGCATATATTTGTAAATGGTAATCATATTCAAATGCATATGTTCATTCAATATAATCATTGGGCGTTTTTTCAACCAAAATAGAGCAAGTAAAAATAGCTTTTGAATTTGGAATTGATATCATTTTGTGATACGGTGGCAGAACTAACTGTTTAATACTGGTTTGTGTTTTGCATTTTTTGTTCGCAAAATGTCGCGGTAAGCAAGAGTCGCCACCGACTTTTGTTTTATCTAATCAGAAAAAGGAAAAACAACAGAAAAAACCTTTTTTCGAGATATTCTGAGTACGAGGGTAGATTATAGAAAGGGAAGGTGTTAGCACCCTTTCTATCCGTAGTTATCTACAGGCTCTTAGGTACTTACTCATTTTTCAAATTGATTGTGTGTGCTTGTCTTGAAAATGTTTTACTTTGTGATAACCCTTGTATCGATACTCAAGGATGTGATGAAGTTTGTTTTAAAAATTTGTTTTGAAAGGGTGTTTGTGTGAAAAGTTTTTTATTGAGCAAGTACTTAAGATTCTACCTACTCGAAAAAACACTGTTTATTCTATTTCCTTTAGACAACGCTATCCTACTATTAAGGAGTAGGTAGCACCGTCGTTGGAGTTGTAAGGGACATTCGAAAGGGACAAGTACAATCACCAAAGCAATAGTTAGAAAACTTTAGTAGTAACCCTAGAGTCTTAAGATCTTTCCGAGGCAACATTTTCGAGGCAACATTTTGATCTTTTAGACTGGAGGGAGACCACTAAAATCTCCTATGCTTAATGACTGTTTACCAGAGGTAACTGTAGTGAGGCAAACCCTAGGGGTGAGTATGTGCAAGTGCTTGATTTCAGTTAATATTATCTTTGCACATTAGGTGATCTACCATTTTAAATTTCAAGCATTCTTTTCATACAACCCTATTAGCATACATCTAGACAGTTAAATATTTGCGGGAATTAAAAATGCGAGAAAATAAACCTAGCTATTACAAGGCTTCAGGGAGGGGGATTATTACAAAGCCAAAAGTTGGGGATTTAAACGGTAAATAAAAACCCTAGATTAACTATTACAAACCCTGAACAGTTACAAAATAATGGACAAATAACTAACAAGCGCGCGGCAAATTAAATGTGAGGACAATTGAAATAATCCAAAACCCTAATTTGAGAGAAAAAGTATTTTTTTTTATTTCTATTATTTGAAAAAAATGTTTAATTGCAAATTAATTAAACCTAATTTTTAATTGTTTTTAAATTATGAAAGAAATTAAATTAACCTAATTTTCTAATTAAATAATTTCAAGAAAAAATAAAATATTTTGTACAAAAAGATTTTTGTATGTTTTTTGGTTTTTTTTATTTGAGAAAAGAAAAAAATAAATTTTAAAATTAAACCTAATTTCTATTTGATTTTAAATATAAAAGAAATCCACTTAACCTATATTTCTAATTAAATTAAATAATTTTTTAAATAAAAATGCTTTTTTTGGTATTTTGTGATTGGTTGATTTTATGATTTAAAAAAAGTAATTAATTTAATGAAGAAAATAATTAAACAAAACAATTAAAATAAAAGAAATAAATTGAGAAAAAAGAACATGGGCCTGTGTTGTTAGCAATTCTGAGGGGTGGGAATCTGAATTTCCAAGCCCATTAAGCTTCAACCCCAGTCAACCACGCTGGATCCTGTGCAAGCGTTGACTTGAGGTGTACCAAGGACATTCAGGGGAGAAGCGTTAGATCTGACCAGTAGTGCGTCTAGTGGCTGGATACTGGGGTTGCATGGAAGGCGTGTGAGGGAGTGCATCATTGGATTTGCCTGAAATAAATAGGAAAATAACAAAATGCACACGCCTGGAATCGAACCCAGGACGTGTGCATCAAAGGCGCCTCTCTCAACCATCTGTGCTACTTGTTCTTTTGTTAATATATATAAACGAAATATAATATAATACAAAAAGCGCATGATGACCAAAGAAACGCGCGAAATTCAAATCAGCTGGTCATGGGCTGCCACGCATCATCTTTTTCACTGCAACCGTCGTCTTAGGTTACAGACTTATACCCACAGACGTTTGCTGTAACTATAGCCCCTGCAAAATTCAAAAATCTCATACGAGCATGATAAATCAATTGTGATGGTACCAACAACTCGTCTTGGTCTCACGAGTATCATGGTACCTCATTCATGGCCCAATTTTTCCTATATCAGAAATCCCCAAATCGTGATCTTAAACCCTAACAATGGTGAATATGGATTCCTGCACTGTTAGTACAATTAAGTGATACAGAAAGCTTGCAAACATGATTATGAACAAGAATATATGGATAGAATGGATTTATCATGCGTAAAACATAGAAATTGAATTTGAGTTTGGGAGGCAAACTGTGACGTGTCTAGGCGATGATTCTTGACATTTTGAAGGCTGCAAATGATGTTGTTAGCTTCAGGAGATGGCCAGGAAGTGATTAGCAGCGTTGGAATGGTCTGAATTAATCTCTAAATGCAAAAACGATTAAGCACTTTTTGTCACTTTTTTGGAACTTTGTTTTGTGTTTTTATGACTGCTAACCCCTTTATCTTGATCTTCAATTGTTGTATACATATAGTAGAATGAATTAGGTCAATAAAATTGTATCATATCTTTGAGAATTATGAAAATGTGATTTGATTTGATTCATGTATGATATCTTTCTAAAACAAGCTTCAATCCAATCTTTTCCAACCCTAACGAGTCTTGCACGAGTTGATCATCTTGCTAGCTGTACATGGACTCCAAATGTGCACAAAAATCCCAAGATTTGATTTGTTTTCATTATTTTACCATTTAATTTGATTTATTTTGATTTAAATGAATAAAAAATCAAAATAAATGATAAAAGTAATAAAATAATAGGTGGAAAAGCTCATGGGTCGTGGGTACTATTAGAAACATGTTTCAAACAAGAAAACATTGGCCCCTTTGGAAAAAATGCAAATTTGATCAATGTTGACTTTTGACAATTTTCCAAAAATTGCCAACTTTGAAAATGCACAGATCTCTCAATTTTGACCCTAGGAGGGTGTTATTGGACTTTTTAGGAAGCTTAGGATGTCCCCTAAACAACCCTTTTAGTTTCATCTCAATTGGATCTTCCATGTTCATGTATGAAGGTTTGACCCCAAAGGTGTTTTTGATGACTTTTCAAAAGGACCTATGATGTAAAAATCCATATCTTTTGATGAGTGCATATTTTGAACTTGTGGGATGAGGATGGGTTGTAGGGAATTGCATCCTTTAAAAATGAGATTTGGATGGAAAATTTATGATAAAGCATGTGGAAGTTATGCTTGGTCAAAGTTGGTTGACTTTTACTAAGAAACCCTAATTTAGCAACTTTTGGGTTTTGATGAATTTGGAGCATTCCTTGGGGAATCATGATCAACCCTTGATCAAATGATGAAAGTTACTTCAAAATGTTAATGTTGGCCAAAAATCTTGAAGTTTGACTGTATGTGGGTCACAATTAACTTTTGACCTAATACAGTCGATTCTTAAGCATCTGAGCAGTTGACTGAGCAAGCTTCTTGTGTAAGGCATGAAACTTGTCATGTAGGGTCTTGAACATATTAAGACCATGGAGAGAATTTGAGGCATTTGTGGTTCACCCATCTTGATGAAAATAGAAACCCTAATTTGAGGTATATTGCCTTAGGAGAGAGTTTGTTTGGTCAACTCTTGGGCAACCTTGAGAAAATTAAGGATCTTAATGGGCATGTATTGAATAAAATAAGAGGGAAAATTTTGGGGTACAACAGCTTCCCTTGTTCAATCTTCTTAAACCAGCGGATGTAGATTGGCTTGTCTGCCTTTTGTAATCTGAAGGTGGAAGATGATTGAACATTAAAGTTCCCACAAATTTGCTCTCGCATGAAGTGGCACTCGACTTGTGACATCGGAGATGGGCTTACAGATGCCATTTGGAGGTTGATGATAGAAGATTGTCGGAGATGGGCTTAAAGATGGCATTCTGGAGGCGACGGAGAATTGTCGGAGATGGGCTTAAAGATGCCATCTAAGGAATGTGGATTTCCTAATATATTCCTTTGACGAGAGTCCCTATTGCTGTTGTTGATGAGGAATATGCTGAGGAATGTTGATATCTATCTTGGGAGAAATAGAATTTTAGGAGCTTCAGTTGTCCGTTACTCTACTGGGGAAATAACTCATGCTTGAGGAAGCAGAAGTGAATTGCATATCTGGTCAGGGTACAAGCTGCACCGTGACTTACTGGGGAAATACGAAACCAATCGTCTCTGATCAGGTTCTAGTCTTACAGTGTTGTGGAGTGCTGTTTGGAGATAAGAGAGGAGGAACCTGGATAGTAAGGTTATGAGAAGGAACCTGGATAGTAGGGTTGCTTTGATATGAAAAGCCTGGATAGTAGGGCTGTGAGAAGGAACTTGGATAGTAGGGTTACTTCGATATGAAAGCCTGGATAGGAGGGCTGTGAGAAGGAACCTGGGTAGTAGGGGTACTTCGATATGAAAGCCTGGATAATAGGGCTGTGAGAAGGAACCTGGATAGTAGGGTTACTTCGATATGAAAATCCTTGATAGTAGGGCTGTGAGAAGGAACCTGGATAGTAGGGTTACTTCGATATGAAAAGCCTGGATAGTAGGGCTGTGAGAAGGAACCTGGATAGTAGGGTTACTTCAATATGAAAGTCTGGATAGTAGGGCTGTGAGAAGGAACCTAGATAGTAGGGTTACTTCGATATGAAATCCTGGATAGTAGGGCTGTGAGAAGGAACCTGGATAGTAGGGTTACTTAGATATGAAAGCCTGAATAGTAGGGCTGTGAGAAGGAACCTGGATAGTAGGGTTACTTCGATATGAAAGCCTGGATAGTAGGGATGTGAGAAGGAACCTGGGTAGTAGGGTTCCATCGATATGAAATCCTGGATAGTAGGGTTGTGAGAAGGAACCTGGGTAGTAGGGTTACTTCGATATGAAAGCCTGCATAATAGGGCTGTGAGAAGGAACCTGGGTAGTAGGGTTACTTCGATATGAAATCCTGGATAGTAGGGATGTGAGAAGGAACCTGGATAGTTATAAGTTTGTGTAAAACTTCAGGATGAACCGGGGTAAGGTTACTTCGTGATAAGTTCATGTAAAACTTCAGGATGAACCGTGGTAAGGTTACAAGTTTGTGTAAAACTTCAGGATGAACCGGGGTAAGGTTATAAGTTTGTGTAAAACTTCAGGATGAACCGGGGTAAGGTTACTTTGGGATAAGTTCGTGTAAAACTTCAGGATGAACCAGGGTAAGGTTATTTTGATCTGATAATGTAGATTAGTTGACCCGTTTGATTTTGGGAACTGAGTTTCCATTAGTTATCTGTAGATGTGATATGTATAACTGCTGGATTCATTGAAGCTAATTGTCTTTTCCTGGAAAAAAATATCAGGATTAGTTATATGTGATGCATGAAATGCAGGGCGAGATGATGTTCTCAAAATAAATGAGATTATGCTATATATGATATGTATGCATATGTCATGATGTATGTTCATGAAATGCTGTCGGGGTATGCTCGTGTCTGGGAAAATAAATCCATGACGGTTGCTGGAGATTTGCGAATATTCTGTCGGGAAGAGATGCTGGAGAATAACTCTGCGGGGACCAGACTTTGGGGGAAGAGATACTCTGTTGGTAGACCTGCTGATCTGCAGGAAAAAATTTAGCTGCGGATGAAATTCCGTTGCTGGAAGTGATGAGCTCTGTTGGAGATTGAGCTTCTGTATCTGTAGAAGTAAACTCCGCTTGGGGGATGAAATTTATTGACTCGCCTATGATTACGAACCTCGGCTGCGGGTATTTATGTCCTGTTTCGGGGAAGCTGACATCAATTCCCTTGGATACTTTTACTCTGTGGGGAGTGCGTATACCAATAATCATGTTCCCAAGCATGACTCTATCCCGATACCTACAGGGAAGAGGAACCGTCGGGTTTGGTACTTCTTGTTTTTTCCCTGTTTTTGGAATTACGAGTAATTGTCTTTTGTTTCTTATGTAAATATTTATGAGCAACAATCATTTTCAAATGCATATATCAAAAATAAATCATTGGACGTTCTTGCAAAAAAAAAAAAAGAAACAAATTAAAGTTTAGTAAAAATGACTTGTATTGATTTTGAAATTGTCCTGTAATAGGCGTTTTGTACAAGGAGGCTGACGTCCTAGTAAGAGAACTCCGCCGAAAGACAAAAATTATACAATTTGTGTAAAAGAAAGAAAAACAGCTATGTGAAACGACCCCATTGGGTTCTAACTCTGCTATTGCCTTTATATCTTCAGTCGTCTCATCACTTTGCTACTTGGCCGAAGGTTGATCAGATTGATTGCCGTCGTCCGAGCTTGATAGCTGATACCGAAGTCTGGTCGCAAGATGATCCAATGAGACATAGTGATACGCTTCAATCCCTAACTTTTTCCTGGACTTCCCTTTCGGGTTTTCAATCCACCGGGATACCCTTTTTTTCCCAAGCGTCCCTTTCGGGTTTTCGACTTGCCGGGTGTACAGATTTTTTCATTTTCATCCCTTACTTTTGCCCGAACCCTTTTGGTTCTCCGGGAAGCCCTTATTTTTTCCTAGGCCATTCGACTTAGCGGGTCTTTGATTATGCGTAGTATCTTTTCACTATGTCTGCATTGATAGGGCGAGGAAGGTCGTCACCATCCATGTTGGTTAGAATCATAGCTCCTCCCGGGAAAATGTTCTTGACCATAAATGGCCCTTCGTACGTGGGGGTCCATTTTCCCCTGGGATCACCTTGCGGCAGTATGATGCGTTTGATCACCAGATCCCCGACTTGATATTCTTGACGCCTGACTTTATTATTAAAAGCCTTGATCATTCGCTTTTGATACGTTTGACCATGGTAGATAGCAGTAAGCCTCTTTTCATCGATTAGATTTAACTGATCAAGTCGGGTTTGGATCCAGTCGTCTTCATCCAAACCCACATCCTTCATAAATCTGAGAGAAGGTATCTGGACTTCTATGGGTATGACTGCCTCCATGCTATATACCAGAGAGTAGGGTGTTGCCCCTGTCGACGTCCGTGCTGAGGTACGGTACCCATGAAGAGCAAACGGTAACATCTCATGCCAGTCTTTATATGTCACCGTCATCTTCTGTACAATCTTCTTGATGTTCTTGTTAGCTGCTTCAACAACTCCATTCATCTTCGGACGGTAGGGAGAAGAATTATGATGTTGTATCTTGAACTGTTTATAGAGCTCGGTGATTATTGTTTTGTTGAGATTCGTACCATTGTCAGTAATAATCCTCTCTGGTACACCATATCGACAAATCATATTGTGTCGGATAAACCGCACCATGACGTTCTTGGTCACAGTAGCAAAAGAGGTTGCCTCAACCCACTTCGTGAAGTAATCAATGGCTACCAGAATGAAACCATGCCCGTTAGACGCAATAGGTATGATATCGCCGATCATGTCGATGCCCCACATCGCAAAGGGCCAAGGAGCTGTCAAGACGTTTAGAGGAACCAGAGGTACATGCACCTTATCAGCATAGATTTTACATTTATGACAAGTTCGAGAGTGCTGATAACAATCAGCTTCCATGGTGGACCAGTAATATCCTTCCCGTAGGATCTTCTTGGCCATGGTGTGTCCACTAGAATGGGTTCCGAAGGTGCTTTCATGTAAATCTGTCATGATCCTCTCTACTTCGCTCTTGTCTACACACCGTAGTAGTGTGGAGTCATGGTTGCGTTTATAGAGGATCCCATTACTGAGGAAGAACTTTACAACGAACCTTCTCAAAAACTTCTTATCATTGACAGATGCCCCTTTGGGATACTACTGAGCCTCGAGGTACCTTTGGACTTCGTGAAACCAGGGTTTGTCTGCCACTTCTTCGGTATCGATCTCACAGCAGTGTGCTGGTTCATCCAACCTCTCAATCGTAATATGGGGAGCTTCATTGTCCCACCTAACATTGAACATAGAAGACATGGTAGCTAGCGCGTCCGCTAACTGGTTCTCTTCTCGTGGAAAATGTTTAAAGGTTATCTCCTCAAAGTGTGGGAGAAATGTCAGTACATACTCTTTGTAAGGAATGGGATTCAGGTGCTTCGTATCCCACTCGCCTTTGATCTGACTTATCACCAGAGCGGAATCCCCGAATACACTCAAGAACTTAATCCTCAGGTCAATAGCAGCTCGAAGACCCATGATACACGCTTCATACTCCGCCATGTTGTTGGTGCAGTTGAAACATAATCGGGCAGTGAACGGAGTATGACAGCCCTCGGGAGATATGATCACATCGCCAATGTCGTTACCCAGTGTGTTCGAGGATCCATCAAAATACATGGACCATCGGGATCCCTCCTCGGGTCCTTCATCTGGTCCAGGCTCTTCGTAGTTAGTCACTAGCATGATATTCTCATCCGAGAACTCGAAATTCATGGACTGGTAGTCATCCATGGCCTGATGAGCTAAGTGATCAGCCAATACACTCCTATTTATTGCTTTTTAGTTTGTATATTATATGTCGTATTCGGTTAAGATCATCTGCCACCTTGCTATCTGTGATACGGTGGGAGAACTGACTTGAGGTTTTGCGTTTGTATTCGCAAATGTTGCGGTTAGCAAGAGTCGCCACCGACTTTTTATTTTATCCTAAAGGAAAGGTTAAAAAAGCACAGCAAAAACCTTTTGAGATATTTCGTGGGTTCGGGGGGTAGATTATGAAAAGGGAAGGTATTAGCACCCTTTTCATCCATGGTTATCCATGGGCTCTTAGTTACTTGGTTTTTTAGATCACTTGCCTTGTTTTTCGATTGCTTTAAAAATGGTGCGCGTGTGGGTGCTTTTTGAAAATGTTTTGGAAAAAGATGCCTTGTCTTAGGCAACTAATGTATTTGACTCGTGTTTGAGTGTTTTACAAAAGTGTGAATCTTTTCGAAAAGATGTTTCAAATGTTTTTGAGAGTTTGTTTGAAAGTGTTGTGGATTGTGGTTTTTGAAAAGAAGGCAAGTGTTTTTGCAAGTTTGATCTCAAGTAACTAAGAGGTTATCTACTCCTAAATTTCTCAAAAGATTATTGCTATACTTTAACCCTTTTAACAAGTTTGCTCCACCATTGTATTTGGTGGGGAACCTTGTGTTAGGATGTGAAAGGGACAGGCGCGGGTCATCGTTTAGACCATAATTGCAATGGTGCCAAGTATCTTTGGGCATTTTCCTTAAGGGACTTGATCATTTTGTTTTGAGAAAATATTACCGAGGGACTATGATCATTTAAATTGTTTGTTTCGCCCAAAGAGACCTAATCATGCAATGTGGCCCAATTTTGGAAGGCAACAAAGTGGAGTACCCTAGGGGTGTTAATGTGCAAGTGTGTTTTATTGCATACAAGAGTTTTTTTCTTTGAATTAGGTTTTTCTATTTCATTGGGTTTTATCTTGCCATACACGTCCTAATTACTAGCAATAAGAAGCGGGAATGTAAAATCCTACGCTATTACAATAGTTAGGGGAGGGGGATACACATTTGTACATGGGGGGTTCAACGAGAAAAATAGACAAAAAAGAAAATAGCGAAAAACAAGATATATAGAGAGAGAGAGGGAGGCCGCACACTGTTGGGAGGCCATCAGAAGTTCTGACCCAGATCCGCTGTCAGATGATCAACCTGTTGATGAAACTGGATGAGTCAGAACTTCTGACTCTGGAACCTGCAAAACAGAATCTGGTTAGTGGGGAAACCAGAGGTTCTGATTTCCCTGCGCTGCAAGACAGAAGTTTGTTAGTGGAGAACCCAGAAGTTCAGATTCTGCTGAAAAGGCAATAACTCTCAGAGGTTCTGAGGTCATTGGCAGCAAAACAGGCTTCAGATGTGCTAACGTCAAAGTCAGCACTAGGCTTTTTCCTGCACTAATCAGAACATCTGCAATCCTGTTGTTACTCCACAAAACAGAAAACATATTTGGAACAGATCCAGCAAAATAGCAAAATGTCCCAGAGGTCAGAATCACCAAGGTCACAGGCAAGTCCTAAACTGGCTCAGAACGTCCTGAGGTATGAGAGTCCTCAGAACATAAACAGCGATAACATGAATATTTACATTATGTTATTTGAATATGCACAGCTGATGATGCTTAACAGTGGGGTGAGGGTCAGCAGGTGCTTACCTGACTTTCTGGAAAATGGTGGGTGAAAGTTAGCTTTTGGTTCTGGTGGTGTTCTGGACAGATTAGGAAAAGGGGAAGTGAAGGTGTAAACGTGTATAGGGTCAGAAGTTTTGGAAAGAACGCTTTGGTTTACAGAAAAGAGCTGGGTGTTTGATGAGGTTGAAGGTGAGAAACTTAAAGTTATGAAACAAAACTAGAAATTTTGGCAGAGTTTCAGAATGTTATGTTGCTAGGAGTTTTTGTTTCTCTCTTAGCAATTTTTTCTGTTTTTCTTGAACTTCTTGAACGTCTTTTGCAGTGGTGAAAGCTTTCTATTTATAGGCAAAGTTCTTGTGGATATCTTGAACATTTAAGGCGCCAACAGAGTTTGAACTGGTTCTTTGACAGAAATTCCTGGGAAGTTGTGATAACAGCTATTTTTCAGCCTAGGTAGCAGCAGCAGGCGTGGATTGGGGGAAGTGACCTCTGAAATGGGCGGTGGCGTGAAGACCCATGCCAGAATCTGTGCAAAAGCATTTTCCCAGCCACACGTGAACGCTCAGGAGTGGTTGGAAGCAATAATGGGCATTAAATGGTGACAAGACCTGTCAATACCAACATTCTGGTTGTTGAATCAGCAGCGTAAACCATGCTCTGGCCTTGGCTACCTGTTGTTTTAGCAAACTCTGGAGATTCTCCTGGTTTTCTGGTACGTTCCTTGGATCTACTTCTGGATAATCTGGGCTTAGAGATTCTATATCAATGTGACACCTATCCCTCTGACCTTTCATCTTCTGACTTCAACCTGTTCTGAAGGAGCCTTTATACTTTCATATTTCTTTTACATTCCTTTAGCAAGTTCTGACTGAGCTTGTGTAACTGCTGAAGGGGTATGTTCTGTTTGAGGCTTACACTCTGAACCATGTTTACAACTTCTGATTGAACTGATGTAGCTGCTGAAGAGACAACTTCTGACCATCCTGAGCCAAACTTGCAACTTCTGACCGTCTTCATCTGGAATGGATTCAGAAGTTCTGAAGCGCTGATTTTTTTCTAAAAACACTTATTTAAAGAAACATTCTAAGCACTTAGAATTTGATTTTCCTCAAGATGAAAGCGTTGTTTCTGGAGTTCGGGAGATCATCTTGCTCTTGTGAGTGACTTGCTTGGGCAAAAGGATAACTCAGGACTTGGATTTGTTTCAGGGGACTTTGAAAAATCTAAGATGGTTTCCTGAAGAAAGGGAGGGCAAATTTTGGGGTACAACAGTTGCCCCTGTTCAATCTTCTTGAACCTGAAGAGTTAGATTGGCGAGTTTGCCTTTCGCGACTCGAGGGTAAAAGGAGATTGGACACCAGAGTGCCCGAAAATTTGCACTCGCCTAGTAGAGTATCAGCAATGGAAATGGGCTTATAGATGCCATTTGGAGAGGCGGTAGATAGGGAGATGGGCTTACAGATTCCATTTGGAGACGTGACAGAACCTTGTCGGGAATGGGCTTATAGATGCCATTTGGAAGTGTCGATCGCATAAGAGATTCCTTAGCGAGAACTTGTGTATTTGAGAAAGACAGATGTTTTCCTGGCTTGTTACAGGTGTTTGATCTTCAATCTCCTCATGCAGATATGCCCTGGCTAGATACAGGTGTCGAATCTACAATTGGTTGCTCACAGATGTGCCCTGGCTGGATACAGGAATCGAATCCGGAAATAGTTGTAGTTGATAGATGTGCCCTGGCTGGATACAGGAATCGAATCCGGAAATAGTTGTAGTTGATAGATGTGCCCTGGCTGGATACAGGAATCGAATCTTTGAACTCTTCAGACATGCCCTGGCTAGATACAGGAGTCGAGTCTGGAAACGTGGTCAACAGATATGCCCTTGCTGGATACAGGAATCGAATCTGAAATTGTGACAGTTGAAGGTAGTCGTTTTTGAGATTGTCTTTTTCCTGAAAAGGCAAAAACGCAAGTTGTATGCAATGTCATGATGTATGATGTGCATGATATCATGATGTTCAACATGAAATGTTGTATGCGTTTCATCATGTAGGTAAGCAAGATGTATGCAAATGTGAAATGTTTATGAATGTAATTTCATCTTAGGAAAATAAATCCTTGACGAACGGCCGGGAAGCTGCTCTGTGGAAGAGATGCTTGGCCGAGGTTCTGATGAGAGGCCTGCTGAGGACTCTAACGATGGATTCCGCTGAGGATAATGATGGTAGACTCCGCTGGGGAACTCCAAAGATAAACTCTGCTTGGGAATACTAAAGATAGACTTCGCTGGGGATTGAAGGAACTTTGCCGAGAGCGATCTTCCGTGGCTTTTAGCTGAGGATAACCCAGTTATAAGTCCTTGTGAGGAAATAACTCTTAAATAAAACTTGGGCGAGACGTCCGTACTTTGCAGGGGATGAGCTTGCAGAATCTACTGGGGATGAGCTTTTAAGACCTGTCGGGGAATGTTGTGCTGAACCTTGTTTTACTCTGCGGGGAGTTAAGATGATTTGGCCACATTTTTCAGTTGAACCTACCTTGGTGCCTTGGCGGACCAAACAAACAGACTGCAATAGACAACCCCACATTGCCCCTGTCTTTGATGTCACCGGTAATTAATCTCCTGTTTCATATGCGAATATTTATGAATCAACAATTCAATGTCAAATGCATATATCAAAAAATGAACATTGGACGTTCTTCGCAAGACAAAATAGAAAAAAAAAAGGGGAAAACAATGGTAATTTGTATGAACAAGTGAATTTGTATTGATTTAAACTTTTGCCTGTGAATAGGCGTTTTTTGTATAAGAGACTGACATCCTAGTAAGAGGACATCGCCAAATAGTATAGAGTTTACATTTTGAAAAAAGAAAACAAAACAGCTATGTGAACAATCCCACTGGGTTCCAACTCTGCTATCGCCTTTATGTTTTTGAACGTCTCATCGCCTTACTGCCTAATCTGAAGATGAAGCTGATTGGTCAATGCCGAAATTTGGGGCCAGATAGTTGATGCCGAATTCCGGATGCGAAGTGATCCAATGAGACATAGTGTTACGCTTTTATCCCTAACTTTTGCCTGGACCGCCCTTTCGGGTTTTCAGTCCACCGGAATACCCATTTTTGCCCAAGCCGCCCTTTCAGGTTTTCGACTTGCCGGGTGTACAGATTTTTATTCATTTCATCCCTTATTTTTGCCCGAACCCTTTTGGTTCGCCGGGAAGCCCTTATTTTCGCCTAGGTATGTCAACCTAGCGGGTCTTTTATTTATGCGTAGTATTTTTTCACTATGTCTGCATTGGCGGGGTGAGGAAGGTCGTCACCGTCCATGGTGGTTAGGATCATGGCTCCTCCTGAGAACACACGCTTAACCACAAATGGCCCTTCGTAAGTAGGGGTCCATTTGCCCCGGGGATCACTTTGAGGAAGGATGATGCGTTTGATTACCAGGTCCCCAACTTGATACTCTTGCGGTCTGACTTTCTTGTTAAATGCCCTGATCATTCGTTTTTGATACGTCTGACCATGACAGATAGCAGTGAGCCTCTTTTCGTCAATTAGATTTAATTGATCAAGTCGAGTCTGGATCCAATCATCTTCATTCAGGTCTGCATCCTTCATTATCCGGAGAGAGGGTATCTGGATTTCGATCGGCAAGACTGCCTCCATGCCATAGACCAAGGAGAAAGGAGTTGCCCCGGTTGATGTCCTTGCTGAGGTGCGGTACCCATGAAGAGCGAACGGTAGCATCTCGTGCCAATCTTTATAGGTTACTGTCATCTTCTGCACAATTTTCTTGATATTTTTGTTGGCTGCCTCTACAGCCCCATTCATCTTCGGCCGGTAGGGAGAAGAATTGTGGTGTTGTATCTTGAATTGTTCACAGAGTTCAGTGATCATTTTGTTATTGAGATTGGTACCGTTGTCCGTAATGATTCTTTCTGGGACGCCGTACCGACAAATCAGATTATGCCGGATGAAACGCGCCACGACACTCTTGGTTACTGTGGCATAGGAAGCCGCCTCAACCCATTTCGTGAAATAATCGATTGCCACCAAGATGAAGCGATGCCCATTGGATGCCGTTGGTCGGATCTCACCGATCATATCGATGCCCCACATTGCGAAAGGCCAAGGTGCCGTTAGGACATTCAAAGGAACTGGAGGGATATGTACCTTGTCAGCATAGATCTGGCACTTATGACAAGTTCGGGAGTGTTGGTAACAATCGGCTTCCATTGTGGACCAGAAATATCCTGCCCGAAGGATTTTCTTAGCCATGGTGTGTCCACTGGAATGTGTTCCAAATGTACCTTCATGCAGTTCCATCATGATTTTCTCCGCTTCAGCCTTATCCACACAACGCAGCAGAGTCGAATCATGATTCCGTTTGTAGAGAATGCCGTTGCTGAGGAAGAATTTTGCAGCAAACCTTCTCATGAACTTCTTATCATTGACGGATGCACCTTCAGGGTATTCCTGAGCTTCCAAGTACCTTTTTACCTCGTGATACCAGGGTTTTTCAGTAACCTTCTCAGTTTCGAGCTCGCAGCAGTATACTGGTTCATCCAACTTCCTGATGATGATCCGGGGAGCCTCATTGTCCCATTTAACTTTGAACATTGAAGACATCGTGGCTAGTGCGTCCGCTAGCTGATTCTCCTCTCTGGGGAAATGCTCAAAAGTTATCTCTTCAAAGTGAGGGAGCAAGGTCGACACATACTCCTTGTAAGGAATGAGATTCGGGTGTTTCGTATCCCACTCGCCTTTGATCTGATTGATCACAAGAGCGGAATCTCCGAAGACACTTAGAAATTTGATCCTCAAGTCGATTGCAGCTTGTAAACCCATGATACACGCCTCATATTCTGCCATGTTGTTGGTGCAGTTGAAACATAATCGGGCGGTGAGGGGAGTATGAGTTCCCTCGGGAGATATGATTACAACGCCGACGCCGTTACCCAAAGCATTGGAGGCTCCATCAAAATGCATGGACCATCGGGATCCTTCCTTAGGTCCTTCATCCGGTCCAGGTACTTCACAGTCAGTTACCACCATGATATCTTCATCCGGAAAATCAAAGTTCAATGATTGGTAATCGTCCACAGGTTGGTGTGCCAAATGATCGGCCAGTACACTTCCCTTAATTGCTTTCTGAGTTGTATATTGGATATCATATTCTGTTAAGATCATTTGCCATCTCGCTATCCTTCCAGACAGAGCGGGCTTTTCAAATATGTACTTGATGGGATCCATCTTTGAAATCAACAAAGTAGTGTGAGTCAGCATATACTGTCTTAGCCGGCGAGCAGCCCATACAAGAGCGCAGCAAGTTTTCTCAAGCAGTGAGTAACGAGACTCACAGTCGGTAAACTTTTTGCTCAAGTAATAAATAGCGTGCTCTTTTCGGCCAGACTCGTCATGCTGCCCCAGCACACACCCCATTGATTTGTCAAGTACTGTCAAGTATAGTATCAGAGGTCTCCCTTCAACCGGTGGCATAAGAATGGGTGGCTCTTGGAGATATTCCTTTATCCTTTCAAAGGCGGCCTGACATTCATCATTCCAGCGTACCACTTGATCTTTCTTTAGCAATTTGAAGATTGGCTCACAAGTAGCAGTCAGATGTGAGATGAATCGGGCAATGTAATTTAGTCGTCCCAGGAAGCCTCTGACTTCTTTCTCTGTTTTTGGAGTCGGCATCTCTTGTATGGCTTTTACCTTGGCAGGATCCACCTGAATACCTTTATCACTTACAATGAAACCTAGCAATTTTCCGGACCTCACCCCAAAGGTACATTTGTTGGGATTCAACCTCAGCTTGTATATCTTGAGTCGATCAAACAACTTCCTCAGATGGTCAAGGTGCTCCTCCTCAGTTTGAGACCTTGCAATCATGTCGTCAACGTATACCTCAATTTCATGATGGATCATATCGTGGAACAAAGCAACCATGGCACGTTGATAGGTTGCCCCAGAATTTTTCAATCCGAACGGCATGACCTTATAACAGAAGGTGCCCCACTGAGTCACAAATGTAGTCTTCTCCATATCTTCCGGAGCCATCTTGATCTGATTGTACCCTGAAAAACCATCCATGAAGGAGAAAACCTTGTGTTGAGCTGTATTGTCAACAAGGACATCAATGTGAGGTAGGGGGAAGTCATCCTTGGGGCTGGCCCTGTTCAGATCCCTGTAGTCAACACACATTCTGACCTTTCCGTCCTTCTTCGGTACTGGCACCACATTGGCAACCCACTGAGGGTAAGAAGTTACTGCAAGGAACCCGGCATCAAACTGCTTCATAACCTCGGCCTTGATCTTTTCAGACATCTCTGGACGCATTCGTCGAACTTTTTGCTTTACCGGAGGGCAATCTTCCTTGGTTGGCAGATGGTGAACTACAATGTCGGCATCCAAACCGGGCATATCTTCATAGGACCAAGCAAAAATCCCCATGTAGTCTTGTAGCATTTGGATCAATCGTTGTTTCACGCTGAGCTCTAGATTGGCACCTATCTTGACCTCTTTCCTATCTGTCTCAGTACCCAAGTTAATTGTCTCCACAGGCTCTTCATGTGGTTGAATAGCCCTCTCTTCCTGGAGTAGTAGTCTTGCGAGTTCACCAGGCACTTCGCAATCATCTTCACCTTCGTCTTCGGCCAAGTTGATCGGATTTTCGAAGTCATAACTGGCGGTAGCAGAGCTGTTACCAGTGAGATCCAGAGTGGATTGAAACCTGTATAAGTGAGTGTGTGTAAATACAGCTGTTTTGCAATATATATAACACAGAAAGGAAGAGAGCAAAAGATTTGAAATGCAACAAACGTCCAATGTTTTGATTGATGATATATGAAAATGTCATACAAAAAGCCCTCACAAATGGAGCTACGATGCCCCGGGTAGGACACCGAGCCAACAGAGTTTTAACATATTGTTTGTTACAAATTGGAAATCAAAAGAAATCAATTACTGCGTGACAAATGTGATAGGGGTAAAATCCTTTGCCGTCCAGTTGCTTGGTCCGTTGCTGGTAGTCGGGTAGATCCAACTATCAAACTCTGCTTCCTCCACATCCTCCTCAACAGCATTCACCCTCGAGCTGGAAATAAACACCGGAGCTTTTCCGATCTTCTCTTTGCGCACCGCCTTCTGAGCCTCTGCAGTAAAGCCTAGCCCAAACTTGTCGTTCTTCTGAGTGAAGTCAGGAAGCTGACCCCAGTGTGCACAATTGCCTTTCTGAACCACAGCCCGGGCATCCCTTAGGGAAGCCATCTTCAAGGAATCATTCTCTTCGGCCATTGTCTCTGCAGCTGCTGAAATTGGATGCACCTCCTCGAAATGCTGGAAGGGGGTTTCAATGAACTCTCCATCCATCTCGATGTACCTGAAGGAATTCAAATGGCTCACCATATACTCCTCTTCTCCTTGTACAGTGACGATCTTCCCCCTGACGGGATACTTCAACCTCTGGTGCAAGGTGGAGGTCACGGCCCCAGCTTTATGGATCCAAGGTCGACCCAACAGACAAGAATACGACGGACGTATATCCATCACGTAAAAGGTAGAGTCAAACACTTGAGAGCCCACACGGATAGGGATGTTAACCTCTCCATGAACCATCCTTTTGGAACCGTCAAAGGCCCTGACGATGATATTGCTGGGTTTCAACTCCAGGCCTTCATAATCCAGACGGTCTAAAGCCTTTTTCGGAAGAACATTCAAGGAAGAACCAGTGTCCACCAATACATGTGCCAGAGTAGTGCCCCTGCATTCAATAGAGACATGCAGGGCATCATTGTGGTCTCTCCCTTTTGCAGTCAGGTCAGCATCTGAAAAACCCAAACCGTTGTCCGCCGTCAGATTCGCTATGCAGTCAGTGAACTGGACTGCAGACGTTTCTTGCGGCACATGGGCCGTCTTGAGAAATGAGATCAAGGCTTTAGCATGAGCCTCGGAGCATAGCAATAAGGAGAGCAGAGAGATCTTGGAGGGTGTATGCCCCAACTGTTCGACAACATTAAAATCACTTTTCTTTATTATTTTCAGAATCTCCTCCATTTCTTGTCGGGAGGCCTCAGCATTTATGGGTATCGGTGCCTCCATCCGGGCAGGCTCTTCTTCATTCCCTTTGTCCCGAGCATTTGATGACTCGGCAGCAGGGGACACAATTTGATCAGCAACAGGACTAGGTAAACTTGCAGGTTTTATGAGGAGGGGTTTTCGAATAGCGGGCGGCGCAATGTCAGGCGAGAAGAGCCTGCCACTGCGGGTGACCTTGGCTGGACCAGTGATATCGCAGATACTGGCACTAGCGTCGAATTCTTGCTTGATTCCATTTACATACACGTCTGCCCCATAATGCCAGGGGACAGCTTTATCAGACACGTAGGAGAGGGGCCCTGGAACAGTAATGATCACAGGCGCAATTGTCATGATTTGAATAGGCTTCTTCGGGGGAGTCTTGATTGGATTTTTGAAGATGGTAATCACGGAAACTTCTTTCATCGGAACCAAATGAACAGCAGTCTTTTTGAATAGAATCTCCTTGCTATCCATTAGGCCTTGGATGCCTAACCTTAGCAAGGGACAATCAGATAGGGAAATAGCGCAGAACAGGCAACCTTCACCGCAACCCGGAAATAAACCGGCCCGCAGTAGGTTCTTCTTAACAGTCCTCAGAGGGGTAACAACTTCATCTACCGAAACAGCGTATACTTCTTCCTCAATGGCATTCACCCTATGCTGGGGCATATGAGCCGTTACAACATTTGGTCTTTCTGGTGCTTCAAACTGAATTTCTTTCGCGTCGATCAGATCTTGCACTTTGTTTCTTAAGGCCCAGCAATCATCAGTAGTGTGCCCGGGACTATCAGAATGATAAGCACACCGGGCATTTGGGTTGTATTTAGGAGACGCAGTGTTGACGACCTTAGGAGCTTCTTTGAGGGTCACCAGGTTGGTGGATAACAGTTGGGGTAAAATTTGAGATAATGTCATACTCAGTCGGGTATACTGCCTCTTGGGCCTTTCACTTCTTTGTTGATTGTACTGCTGAGGAGCAGCAACAGGTTTGGAGATGACCAAAGCATTGACGGCTCGGCGACTTTCGGTCTTGACTTGTCTTCTAGGACCATAGACGGCGCTTGCTTCTTTCTTAAACGGCCTCTTCTCAGCACTTGTAGAGGCAGCCTTCTGTATCTTGCCTGACCTGATGCCAGCTTCAATTCTTTCTCCCGTTAATATCAAATCTGTGAACCCAGCGGAGGAGTTACCAACCAAATGATTGAAAAACGGACCAGACAAAGTCCCAAGGAACATATCAACCAGCTCTCGGTCAGTTAATGGAGGCTGCACCCTGCCAGCCAAATCTCTCCATTTTTGAGCGTACTCTTTGAACCCTTCACCCGTCCCTAGAGACATACCCTGAAGTTGGGTACGCGTAGGAGCGAGATCAGAATTGTATTGGTATTGTCTGTAGAATGCAGTCGCCAAATCTTCCCAGTGCCGGATGCTAGCTCCGTCCAATTGGTAGAACCATTCAAGTTGTGACCCCGAGAGGCTATCTTGGAAGAAGTGAATCCAGAGGTTATTATCCGCCGTGTAAGGTTGGATTTTCCTTACGTACGACCTCAGATGCAGCTTTGGGCAGGAGACCCCATCATACTTGGCGAAGGCAGGCGCCTTAAACTTGTGTGGAATGACTACCCCAGAAGATAACCCCAAATCTCCGAAATCCAGTCCTGGCACATTCTGAATTTCCATAGCGCTCAAGCGGTCCTCCAATTGCTTGTATCTTTCAGCAGCAGGTGGGTATTGTTCATCGTTATAGTCCATCTCGTTGTCGGAGACTGCGGGACTAGGAGCTCCTCCCCCTTGGGGACTGTTTTTCTCAGCAGAAGAAGTGGTTGGATCAGCTTCATTGTGGAGTGTGTTCCCAAATCTGCGTCCGGTGTTGAACAATGCAGTCCTCTTTTTCTTCCTCTTCTTCATGAGTAGAGTCTTCAACTCTTGCTGACCTTGGGCTAGGCTTAGGACCATCTCTTGAAATTGTGCACTTTGGGCCTGAAGGGCCTTGATTGCTTGCTCACTGGAGGATTCTGGATTCATGATGACTGTTCACACAAACAACGAAAAAAATTAAGCAACCTGCGAAATAGGGTACCTGCTATGCATATGGTGCAACGGAATGCGTATGTATGCAATGCATTCAAGGATTTAGAATATTCAAAATTTGTTGTAGACAAAAAGGAACGCACATCATATTAATAGGGAAAAATTCGTTAGTACATAAACGCCTCATGGGCCAAATATTTACAAAATAACTCCCTAAGGTAAAAAGACATTGCGCATCCTCTTTGGCGCGATGTAGGTGTTGAGATTCCTTTCCTCGTGCAGCAGGCGGGTGAGTTCCAGGACCTTCTTTTCACTAGCATGTAGACTGGTCTCAAGAGAATTCCGTTCTTCCTTAAGTTGGACCCAGCTCTTCTGCATTTCTTCCCAGGAGGTGGGCATGTCAGGATGTTGAATGGTGTAGGATGCTTCTCCTTCCAAGACTGGTTCTTTGATCACAGGAAGCATATGAGGATAAGGCATCACTAATTTCTGGGAGCGGGCTCGTACCCACCTGAGGTAAGGTTCCAACGGGATGGAGTTCCGGTGCCCCAATGTCTTGCTGTCTATCCTACTTGGCATCCTCCAAGCTCTGATAAATCTCTGACGAAGTCCTTGAGTATCATTGTCGAAGTCAAAAACTATGTCGGGAATTAACATGTCATGAGGGCCATCCTTCCGAGCATAACCAAACTGTCTCCAAGCCAGGCATGGGTTGTAAGTAATACCTCCTTTGATTCCAAATAAAGGAACATTAGGGTACTCCCCACAACGATCAATGATAGTGATGTCTTCCCTAGACCTAGGGCACCAATGTATATCTGCATGCGTGAGAGTCATTAACCGTTGTGACCATCTCAAACCCCGCTCGTTCTTCAAAACTGATTGTGGAAGATGCGAAATAAACCACCTTCCCAAGAGAGGAGTGCAACACATTAGGACACCCCTTCTTCTCATGGTTCGAGTGTAACATGAGTGAAGGATGTCCCCCAACAGTGTAGGTATAGGATTCCTGGTCATAAAGATCTGGACAGCACTGATATCAATAAGCTGATCTGGGTTAGGGAACAACACCAAACCATAGACAAGGAGGGCCATGACTTCTTCAAAAGCTCGTAGGTCAAGAGAGTTCCAACATTCTTGAGCCTTTTCAAACAGAAATCTAGCTAAGAATCCTTTGATACCACTTCTAACTTCCCAATGTCCCTTGAGGTCAGATGTCTGTAGGTGCAAGGCTTTAGCAATCTCTTCAAGCTTGGGTTCCTCTTCCGTACCGTTGTAGGGTAGTTGATCGAGGATAGGGACCTTCAGAAGTCGGGAGAATTCTTCCAATGTAGGCACCAACTGATAATCCGGGAAGGTGAAGCAGTGATGCAGAGGGTCAAAGAATTGGAACATGACCTTTATCAAGTCCTCCTCAATGTTGGTGTTAACCAAGTTGATGAGTCTTCCATGTCTCTCACTGAATGAAGAACCCTCGGGAATCCTGGACAGAAGTTCCTTAAGCTGAGGAGGGATCTTTACAAGGCTAATCTGAATTGTCTTTCTGCGAGCAGTTTCCATGTCCTATAAAACAAGAACAAAGATGAAGATTCGAAACCCTTGAAATGGTTAGTCAATGCTCATGATGTTTGTATGATGTAATGATGTGATGATTAAATGCACTATAAACATTCACAGAGGCAAAACATGGTAAGGCATACAAGTCATACCAACCCTTAGAGTTTAGGCCTGCATGGGGTCTGGGTATTACCCTCTTGAAGTTTGGTGGGCTCAACCTGTCCTATCAGAAGTAACCGGGTTCTAAAGGTCCCAATATCACGGGACTGCTTTCATTGTTCATCGTTTCGATTTAGCCACTGAACTGGCGACCGAAATATTCCAGGAAACCAACCCTCAATTGAGTGTAGTATCGAGTATCAACCAACCTCGGACTGCACCAAAGTCAGTTATCTCACTACCCCTAAAAGGCCAAGATGGTTCAATTAAGGTTCCTAAGGTCAGTTGATGCTTCATGACACCACGCGGCGGCCCCGTACTCTCCTTGACTGAACTCAAGGGTTACCGGTACACACCAAAGTGCCACATCAACGTAGCAGACTGCTTCAACCATGTCGGTATACCCCGCACAGTTCCCTCACAGCCTTGTTGCTACTTTCTAAGAAGGTATCCCCAGATCCGGGTTAGGATCTATAAAACTCCGATACAAAGCCCACAAATGTAAAAGCAAACAAGACAATCAATTGAAAACAAAGGTGATCTAAACCCTAAGGTTACTCCACTTTTAAGTTACTCCCTAGCAGAGTCGCCAGTTCTGTGATACGGTGGGAGAACTGACTTGAGGTTTTGCGTTTGTATTCGCAAATGTTGCGGTTAGCAAGAGTCGCCACCGACTTTTTATTTTATCCTAAAGGAAAGGTTAAAAAAGCACAGCAAAAACCTTTTGAGATATTTCGTGGGTTCGGGGGGTAGATTATGAAAAGGGAAGGTATTAGCACCCTTTTCATCCATGGTTATCCATGGGCTCTTAGTTACTTGGTTTTTTAGATCACTTGCCTTGTTTTTCGATTGCTTTAAAAATGGTGCGCGTGTGGGTGCTTTTTGAAAATGTTTTGGAAAAAGATGCCTTGTCTTAGGCAACTAATGTATTTGACTCGTGTTTGAGTGTTTTACAAAAGTGTGAATCTTTTCGAAAAGATGTTTCAAATGTTTTTGAGAGTTTGTTTGAAAGTGTTGTGGATTGTGGTTTTTGAAAAGAAGGCAAGTGTTTTTGCAAGTTTGATCTCAAGTAACTAAGAGGTTATCTACTCCTAAATTTCTCAAAAGATTATTGCTATACTTTAACCCTTTTAACAAGTTTGCTCCACCATTGTATTTGGTGGGGAACCTTGTGTTAGGATGTGAAAGGGACAGGCGCGGGTCATCGTTTAGACCATAATTGCAATGGTGCCAAGTATCTTTGGGCATTTTCCTTAAGGGACTTGATCATTTTGTTTTGAGAAAATATTACCGAGGGACTATGATCATTTAAATTGTTTGTTTCGCCCAAAGAGACCTAATCATGCAATGTGGCCCAATTTTGGAAGGCAACAAAGTGGAGTACCCTAGGGGTGTTAATGTGCAAGTGTGTTTTATTGCATACAAGAGTTTTTTTCTTTGAATTAGGTTTTTCTATTTCATTGGGTTTTATCTTGCCATACACGTCCTAATTACTAGCAATAAGAAGCGGGAATGTAAAATCCTACGCTATTACAATAGTTAGGGGAGGGGGATACACATTTGTACATGGGGGGTTCAACGAGAAAAATAGACAAAAAAGAAAATAGCGAAAAACAAGATATATAGAGAGAGAGAGGGAGGCCGCGCGCTGTTGGGAGGCCATCAGAAGTTCTGACCCAGATCCGCTGTCAGATGATCAACCTGTTGATGAAACTGGATGAGTCAGAACTTCTGACTCTGGAACCTGCAAAACAGAATCTGGTTAGTGGGGAAACCAGAGGTTCTGATTTCCCTGCGCTGCAAGACAGAAGTTTGTTAGTGGAGAACTCAGAAGTTCAGATTCTGCTGAAAAGGAAATAACTCTCAGAGGTTCTGAGGTCATTGGCAGCAAAACAGGCTTCAGATGTGCTAACGTCAAAGTCAGCACTAGGCTTTTTCCTGCACTAATCAGAACATCTGCAATCCTGTTGTTACTCCACAAAACAGAAAACATATTTGGAACAGATCCAGCAAAATAGCAAAATGTCCCAGAGGTCAGAATCACCAAGGTCACAGGCAAGTCCTAAACTGGCTCAGAACGTCCTGAGGTATGAGAGTCCTCAGAACATAAACAGCGATAACATGAATATTTACATTATGTTATTTGAATATGCACAGCTGATGATGCTTAACAGTGGGGTGAGGGTCAGCAGGTGCTTACCTGACTTTCTGGAAAATGGTGGGTGAAAGTTAGCTTTTGGTTCTGGTGGTGTTCTGGACAGATTTGGAAAAGGGGAAGTGAAGGTGTAAACGTGTATAGGGTCAGAAGTTTTGGAAAGAACGCTTTGGTTTACAGAAAAGAGCTGGGTGTTTGATGAGGTTGAAGGTGAGAAACTTAAAGTTATGAAACAAAACTAGAAATTTTGGCAGAGTTTCAGAATGTTATGTTGCTAGGAGTTTTTGTTTCTCTCTTAGCAATTTTTTCTGTTTTTCTTGAACTTCTTGAACGTCTTTTGCAGTGGTGAAAGCTTTCTATTTATAGGCAAAGTTCTTGTGGATATCTTGAACATTTAAGGCGCCAACAGAGTTTGAACTGGTTCTTTGACAGAAATTCCTGGGAAGTTGTGATAACAGCTATTTTTCAGCCTAGGTAGCAGCAGCAGGCGTGGATTGGGGGAAGTGACCTCTGAAATGGGCGGTGGCGTGAAGACCCATGCCAGAATCTGTGCAAAAGCATTTTCCCAGCCACACGTGAACGCTCAGGAGTGGTTGGAAGCAATAATGGGCATTAAATGGTGACAAGACCTGTCAATACCAACATTCTGGTTGTTGAATCAGCAGCGTAAACCATGCTCTGGCCTTGGCTACCTGTTGTTTTAGCAAACTCTGGAGATTCTCCTGGTTTTCTGGTACGTTCCTTGGATCTACTTCTGGATAATCTGGGCTTAGAGATTCTATATCAATGTGACACCTATCCCTCTGACCTTTCATCTTCTGACTTCAACCTGTTCTGAAGGAGCCTTTATACTTTCATATTTCTTTTACATTCCTTTAGCAAGTTCTGACTGAGCTTGTGTAACTGCTGAAGGGGTATGTTCTGTTTGAGGCTTACACTCTGAACCATGTTTACAACTTCTGATTGAACTGATGTAGCTGCTGAAGAGACAACTTCTGACCATCCTGAGCCAAACTTGCAACTTCTGACCGTCTTCATCTGGAATGGATTCAGAAGTTCTGAAGCGCTGATTTTTTTCTAAAAACACTTATTTAAAGAAACATTCTAAGCACTTAGAATTTGATTTTCCTCAAGATGAAAGCGTTGTTTCTGGAGTTCGGGAGATCATCTTGCTCTTGTGAGTGACTTGCTTGGGCAAAAGGATAACTCAGGACTTGGATTTGTTTCAGGGGACTTTGAAAAATCTAAGATGGTTTCCTGAAGAAAGGGAGGGCAAATTTTGGGGTACAACACTATCCTTCTGGAGAGAGCGGGCTTCTCAAAAATATACTTGATTAGATCCATCTTTGATATCAACAAAGTAGTGTGAGTCAGCATATACTGTCTCAGTCGGCGAGAAGCCCATGCCAAAGCGCAGTAAGTTTTCTCGAGCAATGAGTATCTGGTCTCACAGTCGGTAAACTTTTTGCTAAGGTAATAAATGGCATACTCTTTTCGACCAGACTCGTCATGCTGCCCCAGCACACACCCCATTGAATTGTCCAACACTGTCAAGTATAATATCAAAGGTCTTCCTTCAACTGGAGGCATCAGATTTGGTGGTTCTTGAAGGTATTCCTTGATTCTTTCGAAAGCGGTATGGAATTAATCATTCCACTTTACCACTTGATCTTTCTTCAGAAGCTTGAATATTGGCTCACAAGTAGCAGTCATATGCGAAATGAACCTGGCGATGTAATTCAGGCGTCCCAAAAAACCTCTAACTTCCTTGTCTGTGCGGGGAACCAATATCTCTTGTATGGCCTACACCTTCGCAGGGTCTACCTGAATACCCTGGTCACTGACGATGAAACCCAGAAGCTTACCAGATCTTACCCTGAAGGTACACTTGTTCGAATTCAACATCAACTTGTACGTCTTCAACCTGTCAAATAATTTCTGGAGATGATCAAGGTGCTCTTCCTCAGTCTAAGACCTGACTATCATATCATCAACATAAACTTCGATCTCATGATGAATCATATCGTGGAACAAAGCGACCATGGCGCGTTGATAAGTTGCCCCAGCGTTCTTCAACCCAAAAGGCATCACCTTGTAGTAGAAGGTGCCCCACTGTGTAACGAAGGTTGTCTTCTCCATGTCTTCGGGAGCCATCTTGATCTGGTTGTAGCCAGAGAAACCATCCATGAAGGAGATGATTTTGTGTTGTGCGGTGTTGTCGACCAGAACATCAATGTAAGGAAGTGGGAAGTCATCCTTGGGGCTTGCCCTGTTCAGGTCTCTGTAATCAACACACATTCATACCTTAACGTCCTTCTTAGGTACCGAAACAATGTTAGCAACCCACTGTGGATACGAAGTGACAGCTAAGAATCCTGCGTCAAACTGTTTCATGACCTCTGCCTTGATCTTCTCTGACATTTCAGGGTGCATACGGTGGACCTTCTATTTAACCGAAGGACAGTCTTCTTAAGTCGGCAGGTGATGTACCGCAATATCAGTGTCCAAACCAGGCATGTCTTCATAGGACCAGGCGAAGATCTCAACATAGTCGTGCAACATTTATATCAACCTCTGTTTGATGCTAAGCTCCAGATTTGAACCTATTTTAACCTCTCTTATGTCTTCCTCGGTACCCAAGTTCACTGTCTTAACCGGGTTTTCATGAGGTTGTATGGCTCTCTCTTCCTCTGTAATAGCCTAGCAAGTTCTCCAGGAACCTCACAATCATCCTCACCTTCATCCTCGGCTTAGTTGATCGGATTTTTGAAGTCATAACTGGTAATAGCAGAGCTGTTATCAATGGGATCCCGAGTGTATATGGATCTGCATTATGATACGTGAGTGTGTGTAAGATAATAGTTGTTTTGATAAAGTGAAAGCAGGAAAGAAAAACAAAGAGCACAAAATTTGTATGCAAGAAACGTCCAATGCTTTACTAATGATTATGAAATGACAAATAATATCCCTCCCAAGAAAAGCCAAAGTGCCTCGGGCAAGGCACCGGGCCGTAAAGTTTCAAATTGTTTATTACAAATCTTAAAACAAATAAGTCACGTACTGCGGAATAAAAGAAATAGTTATGAAGTCCCTAGCCGTCCAGTTACTCGATCCACCGTCGGTAGTTGGGTAGATCCAGCTGTCAATGTATGATTCCTCTTCATTGTCTTCAATGGCGTTAATCCCGTGATTGTTGATGCGTAGGGGAGGTCCTCCAGCCTGAGCGCGTCTAACAACCCTTTGAGCCCCTGTAGTAAAGCCCAAACCAAATTTATCAGTTTTATGAGTGAAATCAGGGAGCTGACCCCAATTGGCACACCCATCTTCTTCAACCACGACCCTGGTGTCTTTGAGAGAAGCCATCTTCAAAGGAGGTTTGTTACTAGTAGTTTCAGTCGATGCCAAGATCTGAGGGACCTCTTCAAAATTCTGACAAGGAGTTTCTACAAATTCCCCGTCCATCTCTACGTAGCAGAAAGAATTGAGGTGGATCACCATATATTCTTCTTCACCCCGCACTATGACAATCTTTCTTTTCACTGGACACTTCAGCATTTGGTGGAGTGTGGAAGTGACTGCCCCAGCCTCGTGGATCCAATAGAAGGTGGACCCAAAAGTCTGAGAACCTATTTTGACAGATATGTCCACCTCCCCGTGCACCATTCTCTTTGATCCGTCAAAAGCCCTTACCACAATGTTACTAGGCTTTAGAGTTAAACCCTCGCAATCCAACCGGTCTAATGCCTTCTTCGGCAGAATATTTAGTGAAGACCCGGTATCTACCAGCACATGAGCCATAGTGGTGCCCCTGCATTCAATCGAGACATGCAGTGCATCATTATGCTTCCTTCCCTTTGGTGTCAAATCCGCACCTGAAAAACCCAGCCCATTATCAGCAGTCAGGCTGGCCACACAATCTTTGAACTGATCAACTGGAGTCTCTTGTGGCACATGCACAATTTTGAGGAATGCGATCAAAGCCTTCACATGGGCCTCGGAGCACAACAGCAAAGACAACATGGATATCTTCGATGGGGTATGCCCCAGCTGCTCGACCATATTGTAGTCGCTCTTCTTAATGATTTTCAGTATTTCCTCCATTTCTTGTTTAGAGGCTTCCACAACAATTTTCTTAGGCGCCACCGTCCGGGAAGACTCACCTACAACCTCTTTGTCGCGGGTATCAGATGATTCGCCGACTGGAGTAAGAACAGGAACAGTAGTTGATGTACAAGTAGGAACAAAAGATGGAATGACAATAGGCTTGTTAACAGTATTAGGGGAAATCTTGGGAGAGAAGACCCTTCCGCTTCGGGTGATTTTGCTGGTTCTGACAATGTTATCAATATCACGATCAACTTCTTCATCTTTCAAATCTTGTTTGATGCCATGATAGTACACATCGGCACCATAATGCCATGGGACAGCTTTGTCCGAGACATACGGGACAGGACCAGGAACGGTGATTATCAGCGGAGCAATTCTTGGAGCAGATGTAATCCTAACAGGTCTTCTCGAGGAAACCTTGTAAGGATTGGTGGAAATGGTTATAATGGCAACGTCTTCAATTGGAACAACAGGAATTATAGTTTTCTCAAACAGAATCTCTTTGCTATCTATCGTGCGTTGAACATCTAACTTCAGCAAATGGAAACCAGAAGGTAGAAGCGAACACATGTGGCAACCTTCACCATAACCCGAAAATAAACCGGCCAACAACAAATTCTTCTTGACAATCATGAGTGGAGTAGAAACTTCATCAACAGAGGTAACAAACAAATCAGTACCATCATCATTAACTCCACGACCGTGTTTAGGAATGGGAGCAGTTATGACATTTGGATTCTCCGGAGCATCAAAATCTATTTCCTTAGCTTCAATCAAGTCTAGTATTTTGTTTCTCAGAGCCCAGCAGTCATTTGTATCGTGGCCAGGACTCTCAGAATGATAGGCACACCGAGCATTTGGATTATATCGGGGAGATGTAATATTTAGATTCTTGGGAGCCTCTCTCAAGGTTTCCAAGTTGGATCTCAGTAGGTGAGGTAGAAATTCAGCCAATGTCATGTTGATGCGGGTAAACTGCCATTGTGGTCTTTCCACCCTTTGTTGATTGTTGCATTGTGGAGCAACTGTAGGTCTAGTTATCATTACAACACTTATTGTCTGACGTTGTTCAGCTCTGTTCTGACCCCTCGGGCTGTAGATGGCATTGGCTTCCTTCTTACCAGCAAAAGGCTTCTTTACTAAACTTGAAGAGGAATCCTTCTGTATTTTGCCGCTTTGAATCCCAACTTCTACTCTTTCCCTAGTTAGGATCAGCTCGGTGAAACCAGCTGATGAGCTGCCGATCAAATGATTGAAAAATGGGTCAGATAGTGTCCCTAGAAACATATCAACCAACTCCCTATCAGACAACGGGGGTTGGACTCTCCCAGCCAAGTCTCTCCATTTTTGTACATAATCTTTAAAACCTTCACCTGCACCCATGGACATACTTTGGAGTTGAGTGCGAGTAGGAGCAAGGTCGGCATTGTACTGATACTGCTCGTAGAAAGCAGCAGACAGATCTTCCCAATTTCAGACATTGGCTCCCTCCAGCTGGTAGAACCATTCAAGCTGAGTCCCTGACAGACTATCTTGAAAGAAATGCACCCACAAATTTCTATCAGTAGTGTGGGGTTGGATCTTTCGGAAATAGGAGTGGAGATGAAGCTTTGGGTCAGACACCCCATCATACTTGGCAAAAACTAGAGCTTTGAACTTCTGCGGGATGACCACTCTCGACACCAAACCCAATTCTTCAAAATCCAATCCAGGTATCCTTTGAACTTCCATGGCACTCAGACGGTCTTCTAACTGCTTGTATCTATCCTTAGCAGGAGGATATTGCTCATCGTTACAATCAGTATCATTGTCATTGACTGCAGGAATAAGGTCCTTCTCTTCTTCTTGGTTCTCCCCTTCCTTAGATGAAAAGGTCAGGTCGACTTGTCGCTTCAACCGCTCTCCAAACCCTCAGCCCATGTTCAGAATACCAGCATCCTTCTTCTTTTTATTCTTCTCTTTCAGAATGAGGGCTTTCAGATCCTCCTGCCCTTTTTCCAGACTGATGAACATTTGTTGGAATCGGGCGTTCTGTGCCTGCATGTCCTTAATTCTTTGTTCAGAAGACATTTCTGTGTGATGTAAACAGCAAAGAAGATGAGAAACCTGTAATGGTACCTGTAATGATGTGTATGATAATGGTATGCACATGAAATGATTTCAAAGACTTCGGGAAATTTAAATTTGCAAACTCAAAACAATAGAGATTTTATTAACTGAATTTGAAGTTCAAATGCCAATAAACAAATCTAAAACTATAAAAGACATCAAAATTCCCATGAATGCTTCCTCTTTGTGCCAAGATAGTCATTCAGTCCTCTTTCTTGATGCAGTTGCTTTGTGATCTCTAAAACTTTCCTCTCCTGAGCATAGAACTGATCCCTGTAAGTGTCCCGCTCCTTCATCAGCTGAATCCAAGACCTCTGTAATTCCCCAAGATTAGTGGGCATTTAAGGATAGAGATCCGTGTAAGGAATGCCTCCTTCAGTAGTGGGTTCCATAATCACTGGTAAAATGGACACATAGGGCATCATAAGCTTCTGGGCACGAGATCGTACCCATTGGAGGTAAGGTTCCATAGGAATGGAAGTATTTGGCCACAAAGCCTTGATGTCGGATCTGTTTACCATGCCCCAAGCTCGTATGAACCTCCGACGATACTCTTGAATATCATCCTCATAGTTAAATACAATGCCTTCGATAAGCAATTCATGGGGACCATCCCTTCGAGCGTGACCAAATTGTCGCAGAGCTAAACAAGGATTGTAGGTTATACCCCCTCTGATACCAAGCAGTGGGACATTAGGGTACTCCCCGCAGCGGTCAATGATAGCAATGTTTTCCATATATCGAGAACACCAAAGAATATCCATATGAGCGAGTGACATTATCCTTTGTGAACAAACCAGATCTTCCTCATTCTACAGTATGGACTTAGAGAGGTGAGAAATAAACCACCTCGACAGCAATGGCGTGCAGCACATAAGAATCCCTCTCCTCCTCATGGTACGAGTGTGGAGAGTGTGCAAAATATCTCCGAGTAAAGTAGGCACCGGGTTGCGATAGAGAAAGATCTTGATAGCATTCACATATATGAATGAGTCCGGATTAGGGAAGAGAACTAAACCATAGATAAGAAGAGCCAAGACCTCCTCAAAAGCCTGAAAATCCATATCATCCTAAAACAGCTGGGCTTTGTCTATCATAAACTTAGCTAGAAAACCCTTGACTCCGCTTCTCATTTCCCATTTGGATACCACGTCGGCCCGTTTCAGATGTAAAGCTGAGGCAATGACTTCTGGCTTAGAAACTTCTTCTAGACCTGTGAAGGGTACCTGTTCAATAATGGGTATATCCAATACCTGAGATAATTCTTCTAAGGTAGGCACCAACTGATAGTCTTGAAAGGTGAAGCAGTGGTGCTTGGGATCAAAGAACTGAAAGAGTATACTCATCATCTTTTCATCAAAGTTTGAAGTAACCAGGTTGAGAAGTTGACCATGTCTCTTAGTGAACGCGGAAGCTTTAGAAGTCCTTGATGCTAGTTCTTTGAGTTGGGAAGGTATTTCCACAAAGCTGATTCGGATAGTGTTTCTACGAACGGAAGCCATGATCTGCAAAACAGAACAAAGAAAAATTTCCTTGGTCTTTGAAATGGTTAGTGCAATAAGCATGGATGCCATGTTATGATGCATGATGTTATGATAAACCACAGGTATAGCAAACACAGGTATAGCACACACAGTCAAATCACACCAAGTCCTTAGGTTTAAGGCTTGCATGAGGTTAAAGGTAATACCCTCTTGAAGTTTAGTTGGTTCAAACCTGTCTTAAAAAGTAACCGAGTTCTAGAGATTCTCAATATCACTAACCATCCTTTATCGGGCATTATTTCAGCTCTTAATCTTTTCTTGCAGCCAAAATATCCCGAAAGTCTGATCTCAATGAGTGTAGCATCGAGTATCAACCAGTTCTCAACTTTACACCGAGTCCGGCTATCTCACTACTTTCTAATGGCCAAGTTTGTTCAACTAAGGTTCTAAGGTCCATTAGTGCTTCACGACACCACGCGGCGGCCATGTATTCTCCTCGTTTCCCCACGAAGGATACCGGTACCAACCAAAGTGCCACACTAACACAACCATCGCTTAAACCATATCGGCCTACGTTGTACAATCTCCACGATCTATTGTTGTTTACCTAATGAGTTCCCCCAGATCCGGGTGTAGGATCTATAGTAACCTAAACAAAACCTCGACAGTAAAGCAACCAAGACAATCAATAGAAGCAATTTAATGACCTAGATCCTAAGGTATACCCCACTTATTATGTCCCCAGCAGAGTCGCCAATTCTGTGATACGGTGGCAGAACCGACTGTTTAATACTGGTTTGTGTTTTGCATTTTTTGTTTGCAAAATGTCGCGGTAAGCAAGAGTCGCCACCGACTTTTATTTTATCCAATCAGGAAAAGGAAAAAGAATAGAAAAACTTTTTTTGAGATATTCTGAGTACAAAGGGAAGGTGTTAGCACCCTTTCTATTCGTAGTTATCTACGGGCTCTTAGGTAATTACTCATTTTTCAAATTGCTTGTGTGTGCTTGTCTTGAAAATGTTTTACTTCGTGATAACCCTTGTATCGGTCCTCAAGGATGTGACGAAGTTTGATTTGAAAATTTGTTTTGAAAACGTGTTTGTGTGAAAAGTTTTTTATTGAGCAAGTACCTAAGATTCTACCTACTCGAAAAAAGACTGTTTGTTCTATTTCCTTTAGACAACACTATCCTACTATTAAGGAGTAGGTAGCACCGTCGTTGGAGTTGTAAGGGACATTCGAAAGGGACAAGTACAGTCACCAAAGCAATAGTTAGAAAAATTTAGTAGTAACCCTAGAGTCTTAAGATCTTTCTGAGGCAACATTTCCGAGGCAACATTTCCGAGGTAACACTTTGATCTTTTAGACTGGAGGGCGACCACTAAAATCTCCTATGCTTAATGACTATTTACCGAAGGCAACCGTAGTGAGGCAAACCCTAGGAGTGATTATGTGAAAGTGTTTGATTTCAGTTAATATTATCTTTGCACATTAGGTGATCTACCGTTTTAAATTTCAAGCATTCTTTTCATACAACCCTATTAGCATACATCTAGACAGTTAAATATTTTCCGGAATTAAAAATGCGAGAAAATAAACCTAGCTATTACAAGGCTTCGGGGAGGGGGATTAATTACATAGCAAAAAATCGGGGATTTAAACGGTAAATAAAAACCCTAGATTAACTATTACAAACCCTGAACAATTACAAAATAATGGACAAATAATTAACAAGCGTGCGGCAAATTAAATGCGAGGACAATTGAAATGATCTAAAACCCTAATTTGAGAGAAAAAGTATTTTTTTTATTTCTATTATTTGAAAAAAAATGTTTAATTGCAAATTAATTAAACCTAATTTCTAATTGTTTTTAAATTATGAAAGAAATTAAATTAACCTAATTTTCTAATTAAATAATTTCAAGAAAAAATAAAATATTTTGTACAAAAAGATTTTTGTATGTTTTTTGGTTTTTTTTATTTGAGAAAAGAAAAAAATAAATTGTAAAATTAAACCTAATTTCTATTTGATTTTAAATATAAAAGAAATCCACTTAACCTATATTTCTAATTAAATTAAATGATTTATTAAATAAAAATGTTTTTTTGGTATTTTGTGATTGGTTGATTTTATGATTTTATAAAAAAGTAATTAATTTAATGAAAAAATAATTAAACAAAACAATTAAAATAAAAGAAATAAATTGAGAAAAAAGAACATGGGCTTGTGTTGTTAGCAATTCTAGGGGGTGGGAATCTGAATTTCTAAGCCCATTAAGCTCCAAGCCCAGTCAACCACGCTGGATCCCGTGCAAGTGTTGACTTGAGGTGTACCAAGGACATTCAGGGGAAAAGCGTTAGATCTGGCCAACAGTGCATCTAGTGGCTGGATACTGGGGTTGCATGGAAGGCGTGTGAGAGAGTGGAGCATTGGATTTGCCTTAAATAAATAGGAAAATAACAAAATGCACACGCCTGGAATCAAACCCAGGACGTGTGCATCAAAGGCGCCTCTCTCAACCATCTGTGCTACTTGTTCTTTTGTTAATATATATAAACAAAATATAATATAATACAAAAAGCACATGATGACCAAAGAAACGCGCAGAATTCAAATCAGCCGGTCATGGGCTGTCATGCATCATCTTTTTCACTGTAACCATCGTCTTAGGTTACAGACTTATACCTATGGACGTTTGCTGTAACTATAGCCCCTGCAAAATTAAAAAATCTCATACGAGCATGATAAATCAAATGTGATGGTACCAATCAACTCGTCTTGGTCTCACGAGTATCATGGTACCTCATTCATGACCCAATTTTTCCTGTATCAGAAATCCTCAAATCGTGATCTTAAACCCTAACAATGGTGAATATGGATTCCTGCACTGTTAGTACAATTAAGTGATATAGAAAGCTTGCAAACACGATTATGAACAAGAATATATGGATAGAATGGATTTATCATGCGTAAAACATAGAAATCGAATTTGAGTTTGGGAGGAAAACCGTGACGTGTCTAGGCGATGATTCTTGATGTTTTGAAGGATGCAAATGATGTTGTTGGCTTCAGGAGATGGCCAGGAAGTGATTAGCAGCATTGGAATGGTCTGAACTGATCTCTAAATGCAAAAATGATCCAACACTTTTTGTCACTTTTTTGGAACTTTGTTTTGTGTTTTCACGACTGCTAACCTCTTTCTCTTGATTTGCAATTGTTGTATACATATAGTAGACTGAATTAAGTCAATAAAATTGTATCATATCTTTGAGAATTATGAAAATGTGATTTGATTTGATTCATGTATGATATCTTTCTAAAACAAGCTTCAATCCAATATTTTCCAACCCTAATGAGTCTTGCACGAATTGATCATCATGCTAGCTGTACATGGACTCCAAATGTGCACAAAAATCCCAAGATTTGATTTGTTTTCATTATTTTACAATTTAATTTGATTTATTTTTATTTAAATGAATAAAAAATCAAAATAAATGATAAAAATAATAAAATAATAGGTGGAAAACCTCAGGGGTCGTGGGTCCTATTAGAAACATGTTTCAAACAAGAAAACACGGGCCTCTTTGGAAATAATGCAAATTTGATCAATGTTGACTTTTGACAATTTTCCAAAAATTGCTAACTTTGACAATGCATAGCTCTCTCAATTTTGACCCTAGGAGGGTGTTCTTGGACTTTTTAGGAAGCTTAGGGTGTCCCCTAAACAACCCTTTTGTTTTCATCTCAATTGGGTCTTCCATGTTCATGTATGAAGCTTTGACCCAAAAGGTGTTTTTGTTGACTTTTCAAAAGGACCTATAATGTAAAAATCCAAATCTTTTGATGAGTGCATATTTTGAACTTATGGGATGAATATGCGTTGTAGGGAATTTCATCCTCTTCAAAATGAGCTTGGGATGGAAAAATTCTGATAAAGCATGTGGAAGTTATGCTTGGTCAAAGTTGGGTTGACTTTTACTGAGAAACCCTAATTTAGCAACTTTTGGGTTTTGATGAATTTGGAGCATTCCTTGGGGAATCATGATCAACCCTTGATCAAATGATGAAAGTTACTTCAAAATTTTAATGTTGGCCAAAAATATTGAAGTTTGACTGTATGTGGGTAACAGTTGACTTTTGACCTAATATAGTCGATTCTCAAGCATTTGAGCAGTTGACTGAGCAAGCTTCTTATGTAAGGCATGGAACTTGTCATGTAGGGTCTTGAGAACATATTAAGACCATGGAGAGTATTTTAGGCCTTTGTGGTTCACCCATCTTGATGAAAATAGAAACCCTAATTTGAGGTATACTGCCTTAGGAGAGAGTTTGTCTGGTAAACTCTTGGGCAACCTTGAGCAAATTGAGGATCTTAATGGGCATGTATTGAATAAAATGAGAGGGAAAATTTCGGGGTACAACACATTGATTTGGAAAATTTTCCTATAAACAGATAGTTTTATACATGGAGACTGGAATCCTATTAAGAGGAAGTCGTCGTAATAGAAAAGGTGTACAAAGAGAAACAAAAAAGAATAACTATGTGGAAATAATCCCATCGGGTTTCAACTCTGCTATTGTCCCTATGTCTTGAATCATCTCATCCCTCGTTGTCGGAAGAAGTTGACTGAATTGATTTGTACCATTTGAACTTTGACATCGGTAATTATGCTGACTATAAATAGATTTGTGATCCAACAAGACATAGTCGTACGCTTTAATCCCTAACTTTTGCCTGGACCGCCCTTTCGGGTTTTCAGTCCACTGGGATATCCTTTTTTTCCCAAGCCTCCCTTTCAGGTTTTCAAATTGACGGATGTACGTTCTTTTTATATATATCCCTAATTTTTGTCCATACCCTTTTGGTTCACCGGGATGCCCTTATGTTTGCCTAGGCCAGTCAACCTAGCGGGTCTGTTTTATGCGTAGTATTTTTTAACTATGTTCGCATTCACAGGATGTGGAAGATCTTCACCGTACATGGTGGTAAGTATCATAACGCCGCCAGAAAATACCTTTTTAATCATAAATGGCCCTTCGTACATGGGAGTCCATTTTCCCCTAGGATCACCTTGTGGTAAGATGATGCGCTTTATTACCAAACCGCCAGCCTGGTGCACCTGATGTCTACTTTTATTATTGAAGGCTTTGATCATGCACTTCTGATACATTTGGCCACGACAAACAGCCACAAGCCTCTTTTCATCAATCAAGTTTATCTGGTCCAGTCTGGTTTGAATCCATTCATCTTCATCTAAACCTGCGTCTTTCATAATCCTTAGAGAAGGAATCTGACCTTGATATGCAGGACAACCTCCATACCATAGACAAGAGAAAATGGAGTTGCCCCAATTGATGTTCATGCTGAAGTGCGATAACCATGAAGAGCGAATGGTAACATCTCATGCCAATCTTTGTATGTCACCGTCATTTTATGCAAAATCTTCTTGAAGTTCTTGTTGGCGGTTTCCATTGTGCCATTCATCTTTGGTTAATATGGAGAAGAATTATGGTGTTTAATTTTGAACTGCAGAGTTCTGTGGTCATAGTATTGTTGAGATTGGTATCATTATCTATGATGATCCTCTCAGGTATGCCATATCGATGGATGAGATTATGCTTAATGAACCGGGCCATAACATTCTTGGTAATGGAGGAAAATGAGGCTGCTTTAACCCACTTCGTAAAATAATCAATAGCGACCAGGATGAAATGATGCCCATTGGGCGCAGTAGGCTTAATCTCTCCAATCATATCAATGCCCCACATTGCAAACAACCAAGGAGTAGTCAAGACATTCAAGGGAACCAGAGGCACTTGTATTTTGTCAGCATAAATCTGGCACTTGTGACAAGTTCTGGAATGACGATAGTAATCAGTTTGCATGGTTGACCAATAATAACCCGCTCTCATAATTTTCGTAGCCATCGTGTGTCCACTCGAGTGAGTACCAAAGACTCCTTCGTGCATATCTTCCATAACCTTTTAAGCTTCCTTCTTGTCTACATAATAAAGCAAAGTCGAATTGTGATTGCGCTTGTACAAAATTCCATTACTCATAAAGAACTTGGCAGAGAACCTCCATAGAAATTTATTATCATTAATAGACTCCCCTTCAGGATATTCTTGAGTCTCGAGGTATCTTTTCACTTCATGGTACCAAGGATTTTCCTCTACGCCATCAGTATCAACTTCGTAGCAATGTGTCAGTTCATCTAATCTCTCAATAGTGATTCGAGGAGCATCATTGTCCCATCTGACTTTGAACATAGATGACATGGTAGCTAATGCATCTTCCAATTGATTCTCTTCTCGTGGAATATGTTCAAAAGTGATTTCTTCGAAGTACGGAATTAACGTCAACACATGATCTCGATAAGGAATGAAATTTGGATGCTTCGTATCCCATTCTCCCTTAACTTGACTGATTACTAGGTCTAGTTACCCATATACATTCAAGAATTTGATTCTCATATCAATAGCAGCCTTGATACCCATGATACACGCTTCATATTCTGCCATGTTGTTGGTACAGTCAAAATATAATCTGCGGTGAAAGGCGTATGGCAACCCTTGGGAGAGACAATCACAACACCAACTCCATTACCAAGCGGGTTGGAAGCTCCATCAAACACCATAGTCCATCGGGATCCTAGCTCAGGTCCTTCATACGGTCTAGGTTTTTCGTAATCAATAATCAACATAATATTCTCATATGGGAACTCGAAATTCATAGTTTGATAAACGTCTACAGCTTGATGAGCCAAATGATATGCCAATTTACTTCCTTTGATTGCTTTCTGATTGGTCGAATGTCGTATTCTGTCAAGACCATTTTCCATCTTGCTATTCTTCTGGAGAGAGCGGGCTTCGCAAATATATATTTTTTTGGGTCCATCTTAGAGATCAACAAGGTAGTATGGGTCAACATATACAGTCTTAGTCAGCGAGAAGTCCATGCCAAAGTGCAAATTTTTTTCTCGAGTAGTGAGTATCTTGTTTCATAGTCGGTAAATTTTTTGCTAAGGTAGTATATTGCATACTTTTTTTTACCAGACTCGTCATGTTGCCCCAATACACACCCCATTGAGTTCTCTAACACTGTTACATACATGATCAAAGGTATTCCTTCAACCAGTGGAATTAGAATCGGAGGTTCCTGAAGATACTCCTTGATTTTGTCGAAGGCTGTCTGACAATCGTTGTTCCACTTCACTACTTGATCTTTCTTTAGTAACTTGAAGATCGGTTCACAAGTAGCGGTCAAATGGGAAATAAATCTGGCAATGCAGTTCAATCGTCCCAAGAAACCTCTGACTTCCTTCTCAGTACGGGGAGTTGGCATTTATTGAATATCGTTAACCTTAGCGGGATCAACTTCAATACCTTTACCACTAACGAAGAAACCTAGGAGTTTTCTGGATCTTACGCCAAAGGTGCACTTGTTTGGATTCAATCTCAACTTATATTTCTTCAATCTCTCAAACAGCTTGTGCAGGTGGTCAAGGTGTTCCTCTTCAGTTTGAGACCTGGATATCATGTCATCAACTTAAACCTCTATCTCGTGATGGATCATATCATGGAACAAAGCTACCATAGCACGATGATATGTTGCACCGGCGTTCTTCAAACCAAAAGGCATAACCTTGTAACAGAAAGTGCCCCACTGTGTGAAAAAATTAGTCTTCTCCATGTCTTCAGGCGCCATTTTGATTTTATTATAACCGGAGATACCATCCATCAAGGAAAATACTTTATGATGAGCGGTGTTGTTAACCAGAACATCAATATGTGGAAGAGAAAAGTCATTTTTGGGGCCCGCCCTAATCAAATCTCTGTAGTATATATACACACGCACCTTACCATATTTCTTAGGTACTGGAACCACATTTGCAACCCATTGATGATAGGACGTAATAGCCAAGAAACCTGCATTGAACTGCTTCATAACCACAACTTTGATCTTTTCAGACATCTCAGGAAACAAACGACGAACTTTCTGCTTTATAGGGAGACAACCTTCCTTCATCGGTAGACGGTGAACCATAATATCAGTATAAATCCCTGTCATGTCTTCATATGACCAAGCAAAGATCTCAACATAGTCACGCAACATCGGAATTAACCTATTTTTTGACAATATCTTCTAGGTTGGCACCTATCTTGATTTCTTTCTTCTCTCCTTCAGTACCCAAGTTCACGACCTCGACTGGATCTTCATGTTGTCATATGGATCTTTATTCTTGCATTAAGAGCATGGCAAGCTCTCTAGGTATTTCATAATCTTTCTCACCTTTGTCCCTGGCTTGGTAGATCAGATTTTCGAAGTCATAATTGACAATAGCAGAATTGTTATCAATGGGATCCAGGGTGGATATGGATCTGCAATTTGTGGTGTGGGTGTGTGTAAGAACACATAGCTATTTTGAAAGCAATAAAGTAAAAGAAAGACAAAGAGTGCAAAATTTGAATACAAACATCCAATTATTTATTAAATGAAAACATGCTAATGAATAATGATAACCCTAACAAATGGACCGTTGTGCCCCGAGTAAGGCATAAGGCTTAAAGTCATTGTTTAAATTACATAACCAAAATTTGAAAGCAAGAAAATAGAAAATATCATTTACTCTTGACTAAAGAATATTGGTATAAAGTCTTCAGCCTTCCAATTTTTGAGCGCATTGCCGGTAATAGGGAAGATCCAAGTGTCTATGTTTCATCCACTATCATCGTATTCTACAACATTGATATGATTGTTGTGAACTCCATTGTTGTTGATGTAGAATGGAGGTCTCCCAGAATTGACACGAGCACGATGGGCAGCCCTCTGAGCCTGAGAAGTGAAACCCAAACCAAACTTGTCGAATTTGTAAGAAATATTGGGAAGTTGACCCCAAACAGTGCAACCACCTTCTTCAACCACAATCCTAACGTCTTTTAGAGAAGCTATTTTTGATGGAGTCCTAGGAACTACAGAAGAAGCTTTATCAACCGAGGTTGCCTAAGAAATAACTTCAAAGGTCTTGCAAGGAGTCTCGACAAACTCACCATCCACCTCAACATACTTGAAAGAATTCAAATGACTCACCATATATTCTTCTTCACCGTAAATTATAACAATCTTTCCCCTTATGGGATACTTTAACTTCTGGTGTAAGGTAGATGTAACAACACCCGCCCCATGAATCAAAGGGCGTCCCAGCAAACAAGAATAGGCTGGACGAATATCCATCACATAGAAAGTAGATTTGAAAATCGGGGAACCCACTTTGATTGGAAGATCAACCTCTCCATGCACCATTCTCTTCAAACCATCAAAAGTTGTTGCCACAATATCACTGGGTTTTAGAATAATCCCTTCAAAGTCAAGTTTCTCTAAAGTAGCTTTTGGAAATACATTCAACGAGGAAACTGTGTCTATTAACACATGAGATAAGGTAGTGCCCCTGCACTCAATAGAGACATGCAGGGCCTTATTATGATTCCTTCCTGCAGGAGTTAAGTATGCGTCAGAAAAACATATCCCATTATCAGTTGTTGTACCCCAAAATTTTCCCTCTCACTTATCAAGAATTTTCACAAGATCTCCTTTGGATCATGACTGCACTAGGGTTTGATCAGCTTAAGGCACTTCCTCGTGCACTGATGACCAAAATTAGGGTTTGAGTTTGCACAAGGATTTTTGTACTATCAATTCTTCATATGACTTTCAAGAATCATTATGGACCCCCAAGATTACTCATGTCAAGTTCCAAGCCTTGAATCACATTTTTGATCAATTTATTGGACAGTTGACCTAAAAGTCAGTTGTATTGGGGGAAAAGTCAACCATGGCCAATTTACAGTCAAACTTCATAGTTTTTGATCCACATCAACATATTAGGCTCATATGTATCATTTTATCAAGTCTAAACCATAATTCCTCCTGAAATTTGATCAAATCATCAAAAGGGCAAATTGGTCAAAATTAGGGTTTTGACTAGGAAGGGGCAATTTCTGATTTTTGACCTAGAAAATGATCCATTGGTTTGAAGCATGATTTCAAGAGTTCAATTGCATAATTTTTACCTAATGACATGGTTCAAAACATTGAAAGTCCATTGGATTGACAGATGAATTTTGCAGTCAACTGATCAAAAGTCAACTATACACTGAAAAGTCAAACTTTGACTTTTTGGTCAAAATCAAGTGCCAAAGATCATAATTCATCAAAACATGTCAAAATGTGAAAATTGTTCATCAAGAAATCAAGGATTCAAGATTTTGTTTTGAAAAGTTGAAATTTCTTAACCTAGAAATTTTTCTAAGTATAGAAAATTTCTTATTTTTTATCAACTTTGAGCCAAATTTTCACCATGATGCAAGATGATTCAAAAGAAACTTCCAACATGAAATTTGTAGATCTCCATGAAATCCAAAACTTTGATTCACATAATTTCTCCTAAAAATGCTTGGATCTCAAGATATAAGTTTGTGAATACATGCTCATGAACTAAAATAACTTAGTGAAATTTTGCCCTAGTTAGGCAGATTTTTGACCTAACTTCATGGAAATTTTTCACATAGTTCCAAAGGGAGTTTTCAAAAGTAATTCAAATATGAGTTGTAGATCACATTGCAAGCTTTCCAAAATGTCCAAGAATTCCTTGAGATCATTCTTGAGTAGGGAGAATCGAAGAGATGAAGTTGGTGATTTATCACTTTGATTTCAAGTCATTTCATGATGAACAAAAATTCAAATCCAAGCCTAGGATGCATACTCTTTGCTTTTCAGGCCTCAAAATTGTTTCTCACTCCATAATTAAATGTTTTCACAAATGTTGGAAGCTTTAAGCCAAGCATTGAATGCATTGTACAAGAACAATTCTATTTTTGGCACAAAGTTGCCATTTCCATTTTGATAAAGCACTACTTTTGCCTTTGTCAACTTCTTGAGCCTCTCAATTGTTTTCTACGCATACAAGAAAATTCAAAAACAAAAGCAACTTGTCTAAGATCTCTACCAACTTAGATCATGCTTGTACAAACTTAGAGACTTGTCTCCTCACTTTTCTTCAAAAGCAAGTTATAGAGCCAAAAGGCTATAACTCAGAAACCTGGAGTGAAGTTGATCTCTAACCTTTTACATACATATACACAAATGTATTGCAACATAACACACAGATGCTAAGACTCCAAAACACTCCCAAACACTCTACAACTCAGAATCTGCCATAGCTTGACATTTTTGAACCTTACACAGCAATCTCTAAAACCACTCGTGCGTTTTCAGTTTTAACCACCTAAACACTTAATATACCTCATATCTAAGTGATCCAGACCCCTGTTCTCTCAATGTAACTCCTCCTCCACCATCCACCATTTTCAAATATTGAGCTTGCAGGTTGACTTGAGTAGGGAGATTCAGGGACTTTCAAGACAAAGTAAGGATTGGAAAACACTCAGGGAGGTCCAGGCAAGCTAAACAATTCCTCAGGCCTTCTCAAAACTTGCTCAAACTCCATTCACGATCCCAGCTGAAAGAGGTAAAAACTCAAACTTCTATCTCTTTATACAAGCATCATTTGGTCCTGATTTGTGAAAGCAAAATGTAGATATCTTTGCCCTAAAGCTAACCATGTTCATAGTTTTCATTTATATTAACTGTGTATATAGAATTTTTGATTTGAAATTTCTTTAAAAATTAGGTTTCAAATTAGGGCAAGTAAAATTAGCTTTGATCTTTGAATTTTAGTTTACATAAATTATATGGTTGAACTCGTGGGAAGAAACACCATAACTTTCATGTTTGAACTTTACATTTTTATGGAGAAATGAAGAAGATACAGGTGATCCGGCCATGACTCAAGGTTGAAGATAAAGTTGCCTTCAGGGGGAATTTTCTAATATATATTTATGTTTGTGTTTATATAAATGGATGTACAGCCACCCCAGCGGTAAGGTAGCGCGTGTAAATGCTATAGGTCACGGGTTCGAGCCTTAGCGCGTTGCCTTTTGCAATTTTTTCATGTTTTTTTCTCCATTTTTTGTTGTTTTGCAGCACATGGGCTTCTGATTCTCGGGCCTTGTGTTTTTTCTAACATCCTACCTCCTGCTTACTCTTAACACCCCTGGCCCAACATAATTTTATTTATTTATTTTACTTTCATTCTATTTTATTAAATATATTTTTCTTAATATTAAAAATCATAAAAAAATATAAAAATGATAGATTTATATTTTAGCTCATTTTATTTTATTTTTCTCACAAAAAATATTTTTATTTAGTTATATATTATCCATTTTTATTAATTAAATTTGTAAATTAAAATTAGAACTAGTTTAAATATTTATTTTTCTTCATACCCATTAAACATATTATTTTAGTATAAAACAGACCAAAATATCTCATAATGCCATATATTATTTTCAAGTTAAAAAAATACAAAAAAATACTTACTTTTTCTTAAAAAAATTTATTTCCTTTTATTCAAATAGAATTAGGGTTTATTCAAAAAATCTTTTTCTAAAATAATTTCTTTTCTTAATTGATTTAAGTTAATCTTGATTTATTTATTAGGTTTAGGTTAAAACTTTTTTCACATAAAAAAACCAAACAAAAATCTTCTTTGCATTTACACATCTTTGCATATTTAATTCATATTGTATATTATTTATTCCAATATTTGTATATATTCAATTTGGTTGTAATAGATTAATTAGGTTTATATTATTACAACCCCCGTCCATAAATTGTATACCCCCTCCCACAAATGTTGTAATAGCGTAGTAACTTTAAATTTCGCAATTTATCGCTTTTACATAACATGCTAGTAACTAGGGTTTGTATGGCAAGATAAAACCAATCAAATAGAAAACCCTAATCCAAGACAAAATCAATCATGAAAATGACACACTTGCACACAAAACACCCCTAGGGTTATCCCACTTGGGTGCCTTATACAAAAATGGCCATATGACGCATGTAAGGTGTCTTAGCAAAAACAAACAAATATAAGATCATAGTCCCTGGATGACGCTATCCAAAGTTGCCTTATAAAATGATCTTAGTCCCTCAAAAATGCTAAGATGCCTTACAACATTGCTAATCATGGTTATACGATGACCCGTGCCCGTCCTGTTTACATCCAAAGATAGGGTTGCTTACCAAATCAATGGTAAGACAACAATGTCAAAGGAAAAGAAAATGAACAAGAAAGACATTTGAATAGGTAGATTACTTTTAGTTACTTGCTCCATTTCAAAACAAATATCCTTGCTATTTTCAAAATAAACACCTACACATTTCCAAACATCTTACAAACATTGAAAACATTTTCAAAAAGATCAACATCTTTGTATACATTCTTACGAACGAGAATCATTACAAATATTGCCTAAACGATGGCCTCTTTTACAAAATACTTTCAAAACCACAAAAAGCACAATTTCAAACAAAAAGCAAGTGATCTAGCAAGTAACTAAGAGCCCATAGAAAACCATGGATGAAAAGGGTGCTAATACTTTCCCTTTTCATAATCTACCCCCCGAACTTAAAAAACAATATCAAAGGTCTTTCCTGTGCTTTTTCACCTTTCCTTTTGGATAAAATAAAAGTCGGTGGCGACTCTTGCTAACCGCAACATTTGCGATAAAACACAAAACCTTCAAGTTAGTTCTCCCACCGTACCACAGAACTGGCGACTCTGTTGGGGAATATTCTAAAAGTGGGGTTACCTTAGGGTTTAGATCACATTTATTTTCTTACATTGTTTGACTTGTATGCTTTACATTATGGTTCTTTGTTTGGTATTGAATCCTTACCCAGATTTGGGATACATTATATGTAAGTAGCAATACGTTGTGGAAACTATACGGGGTATACCAACATGGTCTAAGCAATAGCTACGTTAGTGTGATATATATGTGGGTACCGGTAGCGTTTGAGTTAATCAAAGAGAATACGGAGCCGATGAGTGATATCATGAAGCACTAATGAACTTTTAGAACCTTTAATTGACCAACTTGGCCATTTAGGATGTAGTGAGATGACCGGCTTTGATGCAGTCCGAAGTTGGTAGATACTCGATGCTACACTCATTGAGGTTTGGTTTCTTGGGATATTTCGGTCGCCATTAAAGAGGCTTGTGCTGAACTAATGACCAAGGAAACAAACCAGTGATATTGAGCTCCTTAGAACCCGATTACTATTACTAGGACAAGTTTGAGCCAACTAAACTTCAAGAGGGTACTTACCTATAAAACTCCATGCAAGCTTAAACCTAAGGACTTTTTTGCTTTGTTTGTATATGCATACTTGTAGATAACATCATGAACATCATAACATCATACACATCCACTAACCATTTCAAGGATTTTGGGATTCATCTTTGCTCTTGTTTTGTAGGATATGGATTCAGTTCGCAGGAAAACTATTCAAGTCAACCTTGTGAGAATCCCTCCACAACTTAAGGATCTAGCTTCAAGGATTCCTGAAAACTCTCCATTCACTGAGAGACATGGTCGTATACTCAACTTGGTCACCTCCAACACAAGTGAGGACATGATGAAGGTGCTCTTTCAGTTCTTTGATCCTTTGCACCATTGCTTCACATTTCCCGACTATCAACTGGTGCCTTCTTTGGAAGAATTCTCCCAACTCTTGAGGATTCCCGTTCTTAATCAACTACCTTTCAACGGTACAGAAAGAGATCCAGATCCAGAAGAGATTGCTCAAGCTCTACACTTGCACTCATCTAATATCAAAACTCATTGGGAAACAAGGAGTGGTGTCAAAGGTTTCCTAGCAAAGTTTATGTTTGAGAAAGCCCAAAGCTGTTGGAATTCCTTAGATTTGCAAGCCTTTGAGGAAATTGTGTCTCTCCTCATCTATGGGATGGTTTTGTTTCCAAATCCTAACCAACTCATAGACGTGAACGCCATCAAAATCTTTATATCACGCAACCCGATGCCTACATTGCTAGGTGATATCCTACACTCTTTTCACACTCACACAATAAGGAAAAGAGGTGTCCTTATGTGTTGCACTCCTCTCTTGGCAAGATGGTTTATTTCTCATCTTCCCCAATTAGTATTAAAGAATGAGCAAGGTTCAAGGTGGTCACAAAGGTTGATGACGCTCAAGCACTCATACATTCATTGGTGCTCCCGATCCAAAGAGAATGTTATCATTGTTGACCGTTATGGAGAATTTCCTAATGTCCCTTTACTTGGCATTAGGGGAGGAATCACCTACAACCCTTGCTTAGCCTTAAGACAATTTGGTTATGCTCGAAGGGATGGCCCGCACGAGATGCTTATTCAAGGTTTGGTATTCGACTACGACAATGACGATCAAGATCTTCGCCAGAGATTTATCCGAGCTTGGAGGATGTTAAACAAGGTGGATAGAAAGACTTTGGGACACAAGAATTCCATCCCTCTTGAGCCTTACCTCAAATGGGTACAAACTCATTCTCAGAGTCTTATGATGCCTTACGCCTCAATTCTCCCAGTAATCATTGAGCCTGTCATGGAGGGAGACGTTCCATACACTATCCTACATCCTGACATGCCCACATCTCTTGAAGACTTACAAAGGGATTTGATACAACTCAAAGGGGAGCGAGATACTTTTGAAGCCCAATTCTAAGCAAGCGAGAAGAAGATTTTGGAGCTTACTAGGCTACTTCATGAGGAGCAGACTCTGAATGCCTACATTGCACCGAAGAGGATGCACACTGCCTTTTTATCTTAGAGTTTTTATATTATTTTTCCCAATGGGAATTGATGTACTCAAACTTTATCTTATTAATATAACGTGTGTTCCTTTTTTGTCTAAAACAAATTTGAATCTTTGAAATCCTTGAAAACATTGCATATGCATATATCATTCACCATAACATAAACAAGTCTTTTGCAACAAGTCTCCTCATCTCTCTACTGTTTATTTCAGTAAGATGGAACTCGAGCAAACAGTGAAAGATCTCCAAGCTCAGAATACGCAGTTTCAACAATTGTTCATGACCCTAGCCAAGGGGCAAGAAGAGTTGAAGACTCTGCTGGCTGAAGAAAGGAAAAAGAAGACAAAGAAGGTAACCAGAGTCTTAAACACGGGAAGAAGATTTCATGGGGAAACAAGAAGGACTTTGGACTTTGCAACAACATTCGGTGAAGGAGAGGGGAAAGGCAAGGCAACAGTTGTCCCGTCAGAATTGGAAGAGGAGGAAGAAGAAGAGGACTACTCTGAGGAACAATACCCTCCGGCTGGTGACAAGTATAAACATCTTGAAGAGCGTTTGAGCGCGATGGAAATCCAAAAGGTGCCAGGCTTGAACTTTGAGGAATTGGGACTAGTGTCGGGGATTGTGATTCCTCAAAAATTCAAAGCACCTGTATTCACTAAATATGACAGAGTTTCATTCCCTAAGATGCATCTCCAGTCATATGTGAGGAAAATTCAACCTCATACCACTGATAAAGACTTATGGGTGCAATTCTTCCATGACAGTCTGTCTGGTACTCAACTTGACTGGTTTTACCAACTAGAAAGAGCCAATGTTCACAATTGGGAAGATCTTGCCGCAACTTTCTACAAGAAATATCAATATAATGCTGATTTGGCGCCTACCGATACTCAACTCCAGAGTATGGCCATGGCCTCCAATGAAGGTTTCAAGGATTATGCACAAAAATGGAGAGATTTGGCTGGAAGAGTTCAACCCCCTCTGTCTGAGAGAGAATTGGTAGACATGTTCTTAGGCGCCTTATCTGGTCCCTTCTTCAATCATTTAATCGGAAGTTCATCTACAGGCTTTACTGAACTAATATTGACCGGTCAGAGGGTAGAATCCGGCATAAAAAGTTGAAAGATTCAGAAAGATACATCTTCTTCTACAGCTGTAAGGAAGCCTTTCAATGGGAAGAAAGAGGTAGCTGTTGTATATCCGCAAAGAAACCAAGATAGGGCCGAATGCCGACCAATGGTTGGGGCTGTTATGATTCCTAAGCCTAAGTCTGATCAACAAAGAAGTAATCAACCAAGGGTAGAAAGGCCAGTCAGACAATTCACCAGAATTAACATGACCTTGTCCCAAGTACTACTGCATTTTCTGAGACCCAAGTTGGTAACCTTGAAAGAAGCTCCAAAAAACCCCAATACAACATCCCCTCATTATCATCCCAATTCCCGTTGCGTATATCACTCTGAAAGTCCTGGTCACGATACTAATAACTGTTGGGCCTTGAAGAATAAAATACAAGACCTCATTGAAGCAAAAGAAATTGAGTTTGATGCGCCCGAGAAGCCAAATTTCATTTCTGCTCCTATGCCCATACATGGTCACAATACTAATGCCATTGAAGAAGATTCGTTTGTTACCTCAGTTGATGAACTCATGACCCCACTTCTGACTGTTAAAATGAACTTGTTGAAAGTCGGTGTGTTCCCGGGCTATAATGAAGTTTTCCATCTCTGATTATCCTCACCAACTGGTTGTCCTTTGTTGAAAGTAGGCATTCAATGCCTGATAGATAACAAAGATTTTGTTTGAAAAGACTCTTGTTACACCTGTTCCTTTTGAAGATGTTTCTATCATTACCATTTCCGCCAATTCTTCCAGGGTCTCCACCAAAAGACCCGTTAGAATTACATCAGTTCCGAAAGCAGCTCCCTTAATAATCACAATGCCTGGGCCAGTCCCATATACATCAGACAAAACCATACCATGGAATTATGGAGGGGATGTCTATTACCATGGTATCAAGTAGGTCTGGTCAGCCTCCAAAGATTCAAGCTCCGAGAAGGTCAACTCTGACATCAGTAACATTCCAGGAACTAGAAAAATTAGCCGAAGCGGTAGGATCTTTTCTCCATAAATCACTCCCCCAAAAGCATTTTATGGACCCGTATTCATTCCTACTGTTGTTCCCCCAAAATCTATTTCTGGTCCTACATTTATCTCCAACAGTACTCCAATTGACAAAGCCGTTACAACCCCTGTAATCATTCTTACTAACACTCCTGCTGCCGAGTTAACCAAGGCTCGAGGAAAAGGTGTTATGGTTGAGCCTGTCCGGACGAAGGCTCATTCATTGACTATCCCTGAGACCTCCAAGAAGGAAATGGAGGAGATCTTAAAAATTATAAAGAGAAGCGACTACGATGTAGTTGAACAATTGAGGCAAACTCCCTCTAAGATCTCCATGCTGGCATTACTACTATGTTCCGAGGCACATGCAAAAGCCTTGGTGAAGTTCTTAAAAACCGCCCATGTACCTCAAGAGACATCTACTGATCATTTTCAAGACTGCGTGGCCAGCCTAACTGTGGACAATGATTTAGGTTTTTCAGATGCTGATATGACGTCGAGGGGAAGAAAGCATAATGAGGTGTTGCATGCCTCAGTGGAATGTAGGGGTACCACTTTGGCGCATCTTTTTGTGGACACTGGCTCATATTTTAATGTATTACCCAAAAAAGCTCTTGATAGACTTGACTGTGAGGGGTTGAATTTGAAGCCAAGCAACATAATGGTAAGGGCTATTGACAGTTCAAAAAGGATGGTACATGGGGAGGTAGACATTCCCATAAAGGTGGGAACCCAAACCTTCAATTCAACTTTTTATGTGATGGACATCCACCCTTCATACTCCTGCTTGCTAGGCCGACCATGGATTCATAATGCTGGTGCTGTTACTTCTACGTTGCACCAAATGTTGAAGTATCCAGTTCAAGGGAAGATTATCACCGTCCATGGAGAGGAAGAATACATGATCAACCATCTCAATTCCTTCAGATATGTGGAGTTGGACGGAGAATTCATTGAAACTCGATTTTAACACTTTGAAGAGGTCCCCCAAGAGGTGGTAGTGACCATGGTTGTTCCCAAGATTATAAGGCCTCCACTCCGGATGTTGTCACTGATGGATGCTAAAGCAGTGGTGGAAGAAGGTGGATGCACTATCTGGGGACAACTCCCAGATATCCCATATAAGTCTGACAAGTTTGGCCTAGGTTTCACTTCAAGTGCTCAAAAGGCTGTACGTCATGCCCGTGCTGGAGGGACACCCTTGAAGATCAGCAACCGAGAAGTCAACGCAGTGGAAGATGGTGAAAATGGTTACAACCTAGAGGATTGGATCTTCCCGACTGTCAATGGAGGGCTTAGCAATTGGGAGGCTAGAGACTTCGTCCCAATCACTTTCATCCCTCATTAATTTGTCTTTACATTTTGTTGGATCTGTAATATTCAAAACAATTCGCACTCTTAAAACCTTGTGTCTTACCCGAGGCACAATGGTCCATTTGTAAGGGTTTTTATCTCATTTTTCATATGACATCAATGAATCATAGACGTTTTCGCATTCAAACTTTTGTGCTCATTGTTTTTCTTTTACATTTTACTTTCTTTCAAAGATAACTATACCCTTACACACACACCCACACTCACAATGCAGGTATACATCCATTCTGGATCCCATGGGTAACAATACTGCTATGGCCTTATGTGACTCTGAGAATCTAATCTACCAAGCCGAAGATGAAGGTGAGGAAGATTGTGAAGTACCAGTAGAACTTGCCAGATTACTACAACAAGAAGAGAGAACCATTCAGCCTCACAAGGAACCCGTGGATACAATCAACCTAGATACCGGAGAAGATAAAAAAAGAGGTCAAAGTGGGTGCCAATCTGGAACCCAGTGTCAAGAAGCGTCTGATTCAGTTGTTGCATGATTATGTCGAAGTCTTTTCCTGGTCGTATGAAGACATGCCAGGACTTGATGAAGATATTGTGGTACATCGTCTTCCTACAAGAGAGGATTGTCCTCCAGTAAAGCAAAAGGTTCGTCGAATGAGGCCAGATATGTCATAAAAGATTAAAGCAGAAGTCATGAAGCAATTCAACGCTGGATTCTTGGCTGTCACCTCTTACCCCCAATGGGTTGCCAATGTTGTTCCCGTGCCCAAAAAGGATGGCAAAGTGCGAATGTGTGTGGACTACAGAGATTTGAATAAGGCAAGCCCTAAAGATGATTTTCCACTCCCCCGCATTGATATCATGGTTGACAATACAACACAACACAAAGTGTTTTCCTTCATGGACGGATTCTCAGGTTACAACCAAATCAAAATGGCGCTTGAGGACATGGAGAAAACAACATTTATCACACAGTGGGGCACATTCTGCTACAAGGTGATGCCATTCGGACTGAAGAATGCTGGGGAAACCTATCAAAGTGCCATGGTAGCTTTATTTCACGACATGATACATATGAAATAGAAGTCTACGTGGATAATATGATAGCCAGATCGCAAACAGAAGAAGAGCATCTTGATCACTTACAAAAGATATTTAAGAGACTGAAGAAGTACAAGCTGAGGTTGAATCCAAACAAATGCATATTTGGGGTACGGTCTGGTAAACTCCTAGGTTTTGTCGTCAACAACAAAGGTATCGAGGTCGATCCTGCCAAAGTTAAAGCAATACAAGAGATGCCTGCTCCTCATACTGAGAAGGAAGTCAGAGGATTCTTGGGACGTTTGAACTATATTTCCAGATTCATTTCCCATCTGACAGCTACTTGTGAGCCAATCTTCAAACTATTGAAGAAAGATCAAGTAGTCAAATGGAATGACAAATGCCAAGTTGCTTTTGACAAAATCAAAGAATACTTACAAGAGCCTCCTGTGTTGATGCCACCAGTCGAGGGAAGACTGTTGATTATGTATCTGACTGTTTTAGAAAACTCAATGGGGTGTGTATTGGGGCAGCATGACGAGTCTGGCCGAAAAGAGCATGCTATTTACTACCTGAGAAAAAAGTCTACCGACTGTGAAACCAGATATTCACTGCTCGAGAAAACTTGCTGCGCTCTGGAATGGGCGGCTCGTCGGCTAAGACAATATATGCTGACTCATACTACCTTGTTGATATCTAAGATGGATCCGATAAAATACATCTTCAAGAAGCCTGCTCTTTCTGGGAGAATAGCGAGATGGCAGATGATCCTGACAAAATATGACATACAATATACTACCCAGAAAGCTATAAAGGGAAGTATAATGGCTGATCACCTTGCTCACCAAGCCGTAGAAGACTACCAGTCCATGAAGTTCGAATTCCCGGACGAAGACATCATGACATTAGACAACTGTGAAGAATTCAGGCCATATGACGGACCTGAACAAGGATCCCGATGGAGCGTGTTCTTGGATGGAGCCTTAAATGTACTCGACAATGGTATTGGTGCTGTACTTATATCTCCAGAAGGGTGTCATACTCCCTTTACTGCCATAATTTACTTCAATTGTACAAACAACATGGCAGAATCTGAAGCGTGCATCTTTGGTCTCAGAGCTGCCATAGACTTGGGGATCAAATCATTGGATGTATTCGGAGATTCATCCTTGGTCATCAGTCAGATCAAAGGGGAATGAGACACCAAACACCCTAACCTTATCCCCTACAAAGAACATGTTTTGACATTGCTACCACATTTTAAGAAGATTAACTTTGAGCATTTCCCGCGAGAAGAAAATCAGCTAGCAGACGCTCTAGCCATAATGTCATCTATGTTTAAACTTAATTGGGATAACGAGGCTCCCCAGATCACCATTGAACGAATGGATGAACCAGCACACTGTCACAAGATTAATACTGAAGAAGTAGTGGACCAGCCTTGGTTTCATGAAGTCAAGAGGTATCTCGAGGCTCAAGAATATCCAGAGGGAGTTTCAATCAATGATAAGAAGTTCTTAAGGAGATTCTCTGCTAAATTATTCCTTAGTAATGGCATCCTGTACAAATGCAATCATGACTCTGTGTTGCTACGGTGCATAGATAAGGTTAAAGCTGAAAGGATCATGGATTAATTGCACGAAGGCACTTTTGGTACCTATTCCAGTGGGCATAGGATGACAAAGAAAATCCTACGGGCAGACTATTACTGGTCTACCATGGAAGCAGATTTCTATCAGCACTCTTGAACCTGCCATAAATGCCAAATTTATCCTGAAAAAGTGCATGTACCCCCGATTCCTCTGAATTTCTTGACAGCTCCTTGTCCCTTTGCTATGTGGGGGATTGATATGATTGGGGAAATCAAGCCGAAAACCTCCAATGGACACCGCTTCATCCTAGTGGCCATTGACTATTTTACAAAATGGGTTGAAGCAGCCTCCTTCGCCTCCATTACCAAGAATGTTGTTGCCCTTTTCATCAAGCAAAACCTTATTTTCCGGTACGATATCCTGGAAAGGATCATCACTGACAATGGTACAAATCTCAACAACACTATGATCACCGCCTTGTGCGAGCAATTCAAGATTTAGCATCACAATTATTCCCCCTATCGGCCAAAGATGAATGGTGCTGCCGAAGCTGCAAATAAAAACATTAAAAAGATCATACAAAAAATGATGGTCATATACAAAGACTGGCATGAGATGCTACCATTCTCTCTCCACGGTTATCGTACCACAACCCGCACATCAACCGGGGCAACACCCTATTCTCTGGTTTATGGCATGGAGGTTGTCTTGCCTATCGAGGTTCAGATCCCCTCTCTGAGGATTATGAACGATGCATGGTTGAACGAAGACGATTAGATCCAGACTCGACTCGATCAACTGAACTTGATTGATGAGAAGAGACTTAATGTTGTTTGCCATGGTCAAATGTATCAAAAACTGATGATCAAGGCTTTCAACAAGAAAGTCAGATGCCAAGTGTATCAAGTTGGGGATCTAGTGATCAAACACATCATCTTGCCACAAGGTGATCCCAGGGGCAAATGGACTCCTACCTATGAAGGACCATTTGTAATCAAAAACATATTCTCCAGTGGGGCAATGATCTTGACCACCATGGATGGCGATGACCTGCCACACCCTGCGAACACGGACATAGTCAAAAGATACTACGCATAAGAGACCCGCTAGGTTGACACACCTAGGCAAAACAAGGGCATCCCGACAAACCAAAAGGTTCGGGCAAAAGGTTTGGGATAAAACAAAAAAAATCTGTACACCCGGCAAGTTGGAAACCCAAAAGGGCAACTTGGGCAAAAAGGGGTTTCCCGGTGGACTGAAAACCCGAAAGGGCGATCCAGGAAAAAGTTAGGGAATTAAGGCGTACGACTATGTCCCGTTGGATCACTTTATGGATAAACTTTGGCTTCCACTAACAAACTCAGAGTTTCTGATCAATTCAATCATCTTTGGACGAGGAAACAAATAGACAAGATGCTCAGAGATACGAAGGCTATAGCAGAATGGAAACCCCATGGGATTATTACACATATCTATCTTTCCTTTGTATCAAATTTTTCTCTTTTACGATAACATTATCTTACTAGAATGTTTGCCTCCTTGTACAAAAATTACTTATTCAAAGTCAATACAAAATATTCCTTTGAAAGTGCAAAAAACTATTTGTCTTTTCTTTACGCTTGTTTTGTTTACAAAAACGTCCAATGATTCATTGTTGAGCATATGCATTTGAACATAATTACTGTTTCAAATAAACAAAATGAAAAGAGGCAATTACTGATAGGTTGAAAGGATATGAAAGTATCTCTAGGCTATTCCATAGGTAATCCCTTGCAGTACGTTGTTTAAATACCCAACAGAACAAAATTTCAAATTATTGATCCCTAGTAGAAGTCGTCAAATTTCTCAGGATTCCCCAATAAGATTTTACAAGCAGTACATGGTATTTCCCTTACAACAGAGTTTATTTCTCTTGGCAAAAATTCATCAAAACTTCAACTTCGAGACATGAAGACTCACATATCCTCAACAACAGTCAGGGATTTTATTTTTTTTAATCCAACAGCAATGCAGCAGATTAGCTCACATACGCATACGTCGCATTCATTAATCATGAACATTGATAAGCACGAATACATACAACATAATCCCGTGATGCATACATTTCATGTATCATGACTTGGAATTTTAGCTAACATTTGTCCGTTTTCAGGATAAGATTAACGACTACCATTAACAATGTTCAATCTAGAGATACAGTTCAGATACGCTCCAGATATGGATGTCATCCTGATATTCATTCAAGACTCAACCTTTCGATACAATTCAGATACGCACCAGATACGGATGCCATTCTGATACTCATTCAGATTCAGCTTTCGGATATAGTTCATATACGCTCCAGATACGGATGTCATCCTGATACTCATCCAGATTCAACTTCTCAGATACAGTTCAGATACACACCAGATACGGATGCCATTCTGATACTCATTCAAGACCCAACCTTTCAATACAGTTCAGATACACACCAGATACAGATGCCATTCTGATACTCATTCAGATTCATCTTTCAGATACAGTTCAGATACGCTCCAGATACAGATGCCATCCTGATACTCATCCAGGTTCAACTTCTCAGATACAGTTCAAATACGCACCAGATGCTGTACATATACGCTCCAGACATGTATGCCATTCTAATTCAACTTTCAAGTGCAGTACATATACGCTCCAGACACGGATGCCATTCTGATACTTAAACAAAGCCTCTTCTAGATACAGTACCAATACGCCCCAGACACAGACGCCATTCTGATACTCATTCTTTCAGCTTACAAATTATAATTCAACAATCACTCTTGGATGGCATCTGCAAGCCCATCTCATACAGCTTTCTATCACCTCTCAAAATGGCATCTATAAGCCCATTCCCTCGACTCTCACATCACCAAGTGCAAATTTCTGGGCACTCTAGTGCCCAATCATCTTCCGCCTTCGAGCCACGAATGGAAAGACTTGCCAATCTAACTCTCCAGGCATAAGAAGATTGGACAGGGGCAGTTGTTGTACCAAAAAATTTTCCCTCTCACTTATCAATAATTTTCACAAAATCTCCTTTGGATCATGACTGCACTAGGGTTTGATCAGCTCAAGGCACCTCCTCATGCATTGATGTCCAAAATTAGGGTTTGAGTTTGCACAAGGATTTATGGACTATCAATGCTTCATATTAATTTAGAGAATCATTATAGACCCCCAAGATTACTCATGCCAAGTTTCAAGCCTTGAATCACATTTTTGATCAGTCAATTGGACAATTAACCTAAAAGTCAACTATATTGGGGAAAAAGTCAACCATGGCCAATTTACAGTCAAACTTAATAATTTTTTATCCACATAAACATCTTAGGCTCATATGTATCATTTGATCAAGTTTGGACCACAATTCCTCAAGAAATTTGATCAAATCATCAAAAGGGCAAATTGGTCAAAATTAGGGTTTTAATTGGGAAGGGGCAATTTCTGATTTTTGACCTAGCAAATGATAAATTGGTTTGAAGTATGATTTCAAAATTTCAATTGAATCATTTTGACCTAATAACATGGTTCAAAACATTGCAAGTCCATTGGATTGACAGATTAATTTTGCAGTCAACTGATCAAAAGTCAACTGTACACTGAAAAGTCAAACTTTGACTTTTTGGTCAAAATCAAGTGCCAAAGATCATAATTCATCAAAACATGTCAAAATGTGAAATTTTTTCATCAAGAAATCAAGGATTCAAGATTTTGTTTTGAAAAGTTGAAATTTCTTAACTTAGAAATTTTTCTAAGTATATAAAATTTCTTATTTTTCTCAACTTTGAGCCAAAATTTCACCATGATGCAAGATGATTCAAAAGAAACTTCCAACATGAAAGTTGTAGATCTCCATGAAAGCCACAACTTTTCTTCACCCAATTTCTCCTAAAAATTCTTGGATATCAAGATAAAATTTTGACTTAAGTTCATGGCAATTTTTCACATAGTTCCAAAGGGAATTTTCAAAAGTAATTCAAATATGAGTTGTAGAGCACATTGAAAGATTTCCAAAATTTCCAATAACTCCTTGAGATCAATCTTTAGTAGCGAGAATCGGAGAGATGAAGTTGGTGATTTATCACTTTGATTTCAAGCCATTTCATGATGAACAAAAATTCAAATCCAAGCCTAGGATGGATAATATTTGCTTTGCAGGCCTTAAACTTGTTTCCAACTCCATAATTAAATTTTTTCACAGATGTTGGAAGCTTTAAGCCAAGCATTGAGTGCATTCTACAAGAACAATTCCATTTCTGGCACAAAGTTGTCATTTCCATTTCGATAAAGCACTACTTTTGCCTTTGTCAACTTCTTGAGCCTCTCAATTATTTTCTCTGCACACAAGCAAAGTAAAAAACAAAAGCAACTTGTATAAGGTCTCTACCATCTCAGATCATGCTTGTACAAACTTAGAGACTTGTCTCCTCAGTTTTCTTCAAAAGCAAGTTATAGAGCCAAAAGGATATAACTCAGAAACCTAGAGGGGAGTTGATCTCTAACCTTTTACATACATATACACAAATGTATTGCAACATAACACACGGATGCTAAGACTCCAAAACACTCCCAAACACTCTGCAACTCAGAATCTGCCATAGCATGACATTTTTGAACCTTACACAGCCATCTCCAAAACCACTCGTGCGTTTTTAGTTTTAACCACCTAAACACTTAATATACCTCATATCTAAGTGATCTAGACCCCTGTTCTCTCACTGTAACTCCTCCTCCACCATCCACCATTTTCAAATATTGAGCTTGCAGGTTGACTTGAGTAGGAAGATTCAGGGACTTTCAAGACAAAGTAAGGATTGAAATACACTCAGGGAGGTCCAGACAAGCTAAACAGATCCTCAGGCCTTCTCAAAACTTGCTCAAACTCCATTCACGATCCCAGCTGAAAGAGGTAAAAACTCAAACTTCTATCTCTTCATACAAGCATCATTTGGTCCTGGTTTGTGAAAGCAAAATATAGATATCCTTGCCCTAAAGCTAACCATATTCATAGTTTTCATTTATGTTAACTGTGTATAGAGAATTTTTGATTTGAAATTTTTGACTTTTAGTTTATATAAATTATATGGTTGAACTCGTGGGAAGAAACACCATAACTTTCATGTTTGAACTTTCCATTTTTATGGGGAAATGAAGAAGATACAGGTGATCCGACCATGGCTCAAGGTTGAAGATGAAGTTGCCTTCAGGGGGCATTTTCTAATATATATTTATGTTTGTGTTTATATAAACGGATGTACAGCCACCCCAGTGATAAGGCAGTGCGCGTAAATGCTATAGGTCACGGGTTCGAGCCTTAGCGCGCTGCCTTTTGCAATTTTTTCATGTTTTTTTTCCATTTTTTGTTGTTTTGTAGCGCATGGGCTTCTGATTCTTGGGCCTTGTGTTTTTTTTCCTAACATCCTACCTCCTGCATACTCTTAACACCTCTGGCCCAACATAATTTTATTTATTTATTTTACTTTCATTATATTTTATTAAATATATTTTTCTTAATATTAAAAATCATAAAATATATAAAAATGATAGATTTATATTTTAGCTCATTTTATTTTATTTTTCTGAAAAAAGATATTTTTATTTAGTTATATATTATCCATTTTTATTAATTAAAATTAAAACTAGTTTAAATATTTTTTTTCTTCATACCCATTAAACATATTATTTTAGTATAAAAAAGACCAAAATATCTCATAATGTCATATATTATTTTCAAGATAAAAAAAATACTTACTTTTTCTTAAAGAAATTTATTTCCTTTTATTCAAATAAATTTAGGGTTTATTCAAAAAGTCTTTTTCTAAAATAATTTCTTTTCTTAATTAATTTAAGTTAATCTTGATTTATTTATTAGGTTTAGGTTAAAACTTTTTTCACATAAAAAAAACCAAACAAAAATCTTCTTTGCATTTACACATCTTTGCATATTTAATTCATCTTGTATATTATTTATTCCAATATTTGTATATATTCAATTTGGTTGTAATAGATTAATTAGGTTTATATTATTGCAACCCCCATTCATAAATTGTATACCCCCCTCCCACAAATGTTGTAAAAGCGTAGTAACTTTAAATTTCACAATTTATTGCTTTTACATAACATGCTAGTAACTAGGGTTTGTATGGCAAGATAAAACCAATCAAATAGAAAACCCTAATCCAAGACAAAATCAAGCATGAAAATGACACACTTGCACACAAAACACCCCTAGGGTTATCCCACTTGGTTGCCTTATACAAAAATGTCCATGTTACGCATGTAAGGTGTCTTAGCAAAAACAAACAAATACAAGATCATAGTCCCTCGATGACGCTATCCAAAGTTGCCTCATAAAATGATCTTAGTCCCTCAAAAATGCTAAGATGCCTTACAATATTGCTAATCATAGTTATACGATGACCCGCTCCCGTTCCGTTTACATCCAAAGATAGGGTTGCTTACCAAATCAATGGTAAGACAACAATGTCAAAGGAAAAGAAAATGAACAAGAAAGACATTTGAGTAGGTAGATTGCTTTTAGTTACTTGCTCCATTTCAAAACAAATATCCTTTCTATTTTAAAATCAAACACCTACACATTTCCAAACATCTTACAAACATTGAAAACATTTTCAAAAAGATCAACATCTTTGTATACATTCTTACAAACGAGAATCATTACAAAGATTGCCTAACGATGGCCTCTTTTACAAAATACTTTCAAAACCACACAAAGCACAATTTCAAACAAAAAGCAAGTGATCTAGCAAGTAACTAAGAGCCCATGGAAAACCATGGATGAAAAGGGTGCTAATACCTTCCCTTTTCATCATCTACCCCCCAAACTCAAGAAACAATCTCAAAGGTCTTTCCTGTGCTTTTTCACCTTTCCTTTTGGATAAAAGAAAAGTCGGTGGAAACTCTTGCTAACCGCATCATTTGCGATAAAACACAAAACCTTCAAGTCAGTTCTCCCACCGTACCACATCAGTCATCAAGCTAGCAATATGATTTTCAAACTGATCAACAGAGATTTCTTGCAGTACATGAGAAGATTTTAGAAATTTCACTAAAGCCTGAGCATGGGCTTCAGAACATAACAATAGGGATAACATATATATTTTTGAAGGGTTCTGCCCCAGCTGTTCAACAATATTGTAGTCACTCTTTCGGATAATCTTTAATATTTCCTCCATATCTTGTTTGGAGGGGTCTTCATCAATAACCTCTTTTGGTGCCTCCATCTGGGTAGGCTTGGTCTTATGTTCTTCGTCTCGGGTCTCAGTAGTAGTAGTAGTGATACAAACCAGTGTAATAACAGCCTTCAGAGAGATCTATGGAGAGAAAACCCTCCCACTTCTGGTAACCTTACTTGTCCCAGCAATATTTCCAACATCGGGATAATAACTTCCGCATTTTCATCTTCAATAATCAATGGTTCCTGTTTGACTCCATGGCAGTAGACATCAGCTCCATAATTCCAAGGGATGGCATTATCAGAGGAATACGAAATTGGACCAGATGCAGTAATAATCAGGGGAGAAACTTTAGGTTCGGTAGTAATCTTCACAGGGCCTTTAGAAGTGATCCTTATAGGGGTACCAGAAATTGTAGACACATCTTCAAGATTCAGGTCTTGGTATGCACTCTCCATAGAAGGAGTCTTCTCAAAAGGAATCTTCTCAAATAGGATCTCACAGTCATCCATCAAACACTGAATACCTTTTTTCAACAATGCACAACCATTGGATTAGGATGCACAGTAGTAGCAGTCTTCGGCATAACCCGAAAATAAATCGGATTGTAGTAGCTTTGCCTTAACAATCATTAGGGGAGTAGTCAAATCATTAATAGTAGAAACATAAGAGAAATCTTCAATGGCATTAACGCCCTTGTCATAATTAGAATCAATGCGATAATTATATTAGCAGTCTCATGAGGGTCAAATTCAATTTCCTTGGCGTCAATCATGTCTTGGATCTTATTCTTCAGGGCCCAACAGTTGCTAGTGTCGTGCCCGGGGCTGTCAGAGTGATATGCACACCTCACATTAGAATTGTAGCAGGGAGAGGAAGTGTTGGTATTCAGAGGAGGTTCTCTCAATGTAACCATCCCTTCTTTCAACATGTGTTTCAATGCTTGGGCCAATGGCATATTGTGATACGGTGAGAGAAATGACTTGGGTGTTTTGCGTTTGATCGCAAATGTTGCGGATAGCAAGAGTCACCATCGAATTTTCTTTTATCCAAAAGGAAAGGCTGAAAAGAACAGGAAAGACCTTTAGAGATGTTTTCTTGAGTTCAGGGGGTTGATTATGAAAAGGGAAGGTATTAACACCCTTTTCATCCGTAGTTATCTACGGGCTCTTAGTTTCTTGCTAGATCACTTGCTTTTGTTTGAATGTGCTTTTGGTGTGATTTTTGAAAGTACTTTGAAAATATCTTTGTAATGGTTCTCGTTTCTATAAGAACGAGTACAAAGTGTTATTTCAAAAATATTTCAAAGAGGTGTTTGTGGAATGTGTTTTTGTAAGAGATTTTGAAAAGGTGTCTTCTTTGTAATGGCTCTCGTTTCTATAAGAACGCGTACAAAGTGTATGTCTTTTGAAAATGTTTCAAATGAGTGTGTTGGTGTATAAAATCTTTTTTTGTTGTGAGCAAGCGAGCAACTAGGAGCGAATCTACCTACTCAAAAGGTCTTAAATGTTCTTTTCCTCCTCCTTTAGATATTTCTATCTCACCATTGTTTTGGTAAGAAGCCCCATCGTTGGATGTGAAGGGACGGGAGTGGGACGTTTTTGTATAGTCATAGAAAGCAACCTATGGGATGTTTTATCAATGTCGTTTAGGGAGTCATTCGTTTACCGAAGGCAACATCGTGGGTCATCGAGGGACTACGATTATTTATCGAGGGTCTTTGCTAAAACGCCCATGTCCGAGGGACATGACTATTTTTCCGATAGGCAACAAGTGGGATTACCCTAAGGGGTGCGTGTGTGAATAATGTATTTGATTTACATGCATTGTTTATCTTGAATTAGGGTTTACTAATTGTTGATTTTAGTTTTTCCATACAAACCCTAATTACTAACATTTATATTAAAGCGATAAATTGCAGAAAGTAAAATTACTACGCTATACCATCATTAGGGAAGGGGGTGTACAAATTTACAAATGGGGAGATGAAAGCAAATAAACCTAATTTACTATTATACGGCTTTGACAATTACATAATTATAGTGCGAAATAATAAAATGTACAAAGAAATATAAATGAGAAGAGAAAGTGTTTTTATGTTTTTTTATGAAGAAGGTTCTAATTGATTTGAAAAGAAATTAATTAAAATCCTAATGTTTAAATTAATTTAATTGAAATAAACAAATTGAAATAAAACCTAAGTCTAAATATTAAATTAATTTTAAGAAAAGAAATTGATTTTAATAAGAAAATGTTTTTGTCTTTTTTAATTTAGAAAAAAGGAATAAAACAAAAGTGTTTTTGATCAAAATAAAATATATATTTTTGATTTTTTTTATATGAAAATAATAATAATAAAAGTATAAAGAAAAAATAAAAATAAAATTAAAAAAAGATTAAAAAAACAAAGTTTTATAGCTAACACATGAGCTTATGTATTGGCTCATGCAAATTTCGTATTGGCTCATGTGTCGGCTCATTTGTTGGCTCATGTATGTTTCTTGCTCCTGGAAGTCAAAACAACTCAGTATGAGTTGACGCATATTGGTTTCATATCGACTCATTACCATTTCGTATCGATGCATACGTGTTTCGTGTCGACTCATAACCTGTTTTGAACATAGTATGTGTCGACTCATAGCATTTCGTGTCGACCCATAACTGTTGTTTTTTGCTTTTATCACTGTTTTGCTACATGTAAAAGTTAATTCTCAACACATGGTTAGTGAAAATGAAAAGCAAGCATATGGTTACCTTCAAGGAATGATATCTACATTTTATCTTCAAAAATGAATCATTAATGATGCTTGTATGAAGAGTTCAAAGTCAAGAAAACTTACCTTGAAACTGAAATTTGTGCTTTGAGTTTGAGCTGCTGTGTAGGCTGTTGTTGAGCTTGGGAAGTGATGATAGTGATGTTACAGAAGTTGTTTTTGTGTTTGAACAACTTCTATATGATTTATGTGAAGTGTTTGGATGGTTTATTTGGAGAAAACATACAAGGTATGAGATTCAAAGATTTGGACTTCAAAGTTCAAAAATGGAGGTTTTATGGGCAATTCTGGTTTTTGACAGCAAAAATGACTTTGAGTGTTAGTTTCCCCTTCTTTTCTTCTGACCTCTTTCTATTGCAATTGGCCTCTCTATTTATAGAGAAGGTTTGAGACTTCAAACAACTAAGATTTTGAATCACATGTTATGGCTATCTTGCTTGTTTTTGAAGCAAGCATGAAGAACATGTTTCCAATGCTTATACCAAGCTATCTAAAGTGGTTGATCACTTTAAACATGTTTTTTTTTACTTTTATAAGTTGATTGTGATTAGAACAACAAGTTAGAGGCTCAAGAAATTGACTTTATGATTAAAGTGAACTTTGCAAGAATGACAATGGTGCCTTTGTGCTAAAAATGGAAAGATGCAATGGACAATACTTGAACCACTTGGATAATGGTTTAATCAATTGTGTAAACATATGATTATGGATAGATTTTCAAGTCAAGAGGCCTGCAAAGTGAAGATTATGCAACATGGCTAAGATTTCGGTTCCTTGTTGATCACAAATCTGCCTTGTAAATCAAGAATGAATGTCCAACTTCAGATCCTTGAATCTCCTAGCTAAAATATGATAAATTCATTCTCTTGGGCGTTTTGGAAATCTTGAAACACCCTCTATAACTTTCATGTTGGCCATTTTGACAAAATCATGTAACTATGTGAAAAAATGCCAAGAAGTTTGGATAAAATCCTGACCAAAACTGTTGAAAATTTCTCTAAGTGTTTATTCAAAAATGCCATGACTTCATGAATTTATAACTTAAAATCCAAGCATTTCTAGAAAAATTCCTGCCCTACAAAGTTTTAGATCTCATTGAGATCTACAACTTTCATGTTGGAAGTTTTCCTTGAATCATCTTGCATCATGGTGAAAAGTTGGCATGAAGAAATGAAACTATCATGTATAAAAAACACTTAGAAAAATATCTAAGTTTTGAATTTTTCACATTGAATTTTGACTTTCTTGATTTCTTGATGATCAAGTTTCATATTTTTGAATGTCTTGATGAATTTTGATCTTTGAGACTTAATGTTGACCAAAAAGTCAAAGTTTGACTTTTGGTGCTACAGTTGACTTTTTCATCAGTATATCTGATTTTTGGTCTCTTGGTCAATTGACTGAGAAGAAATGAAACTTGATATGAGAATTCTATAAGGTCCATAATGATCCAAGAACGTCACTTGAAGTATTAGAAGTCCAATTGTCCTTATGCAAATTCAAACCCTAATCTTGAGGTATCAGTGTTGAGGAGATGGCTTGACCTAGTCGATACTGGTGCAAGCTTGAGCTTTCGCAGATCTTTGTGAGAAATGTCTTGAGAAATGAGAGGGTAAATTTTGGGGTACAACAGCTGCCCTTGTTCAATCTTCTTAAACCTGAAGAGTTAGATTGGCGAGTCTGTCATTCGTGACTTGAAGGTGGAAGATGATTGAACACTAGAGTGCCCAAAATTTTTGACTCGATGGTGTGGTGGTTGATTGTGTAGGGAATGGGATTAAAGATGCTATTTGGAGAGTTATCGGAGATGGGCTTACAGATTCCATCCAAAGTGATTGTTGACAAAAAATGGACTAAATCTGAACTTAATTTCAACTAGAAAAGAATCAGAACAAATCCTTGGAGCGATTTATTTAAAACTAGCAGAAGTCTTGTATGTTGCTTGACTGGGAAGAATCAGAATAAATCTTGGAGTGATTTATCTGAACCAGAAATGTTCATTTGGAAAGTATCAGGATAAATCGTTGAGGTTTAAACTGAACCAAAAGAGTTTTTTCATATTCTTTAACTGGAGAGAATCAGAGTAGATCTTTGAGCGACTTATCTGAACCAGAGAAAGTTCCTACTAGGAAAGAACTAGAATAAATCATTAAGAGATTTATCTGAACCAGCAGTGTTCCTTTGCAAAGTATCAGGATAAACTAGTGAGAGGTTTAAACTGAACCAAAAGAGCTTTTTCATATTCTTTAGCTGGAGAGAATCAGAGTAGATCTTTGAGCGACTTACCTGAACCAGAGAAAGTGCCTACTAGGAAAGAATCAGAATAAATCGTTGAGAGATTTATCTGAACCATCAGAGATCTAGAGAGGAATCAGAATAAATCATTTAGAGGTTCATCTGAACCAGAGAAAACATCTGCGGGAAAGAATTAGAATAATCCATTGAGAGGTTTAAACTGAACCAATAGGGGTCTGGAGAAGAATCAGAATAAATCTTGGGGGATTTATCTGAACCAGAGAAAACGTCTGTGGGAAAGAATTAGAATAAAATTTTGAGAGATTTAAACTGAACCGGAAGGGGTTTGGAGAAGAATCAGAATAAATCTTAGGGCGATTTATCTGAACCAGAGAAGACGTCTACGGGAAAGAATCAGAATAATCCATTGAGAGGTTTAAAACTGAACCAGCAGGGATCTGGAAAAGAATCAGAATAAATCTTGGGGTTATTTATCAGAACCAGAGAAGATGTTTGCGGGAAATATTTAGAATAAATCATTGAGAGATTTAAACTGAACTGGTAGGGGTCTGGAGAAGAATCAGAACAAATCTTGGGGCGATTTATATGAACCAGAGAAGACGTTTGCGGGAAAGAATTAGAATAATCTGTTGAGAGGTTTAAAACTGAACCAGCAGGGATCAGGAAAAGAATCAGAATAAATCTTGGGGCAATTTATCTGAACCAGAGAAGATGTTTGCGGGAAAGAATCAGAATAAATCATTGCGAGATTTAAGCTGAACCAGCTGAGGTCTTGGAGGAGAATCAGAATAAATCTTAGTGTTGATTTAACTGAAACAGTAAAGGTCTTGAATTATCTTCAACTGGAATAGAAATAAGAGAGATCTTAGTGTCGATCTGACTGAACTAGAGAAAAATCTTGAATTAACTTTGACTGGAATGGAAATCAGAAGAATCTTAGGATTGATTCAACTGAACCAGACAAAAGAGAAAATGTCTATCGGAAAGAATCAGGATAAACTGTTGAGAGATTTTAACTGAACCAGCAGAGGTCTTGGATGAGCAACAGAGTAATATTCACAAATGAATTGTAGCTGACTCGTATATGAGAGATGTACTGAATGAGAGTCAGAATGACATCCGAATCTGGATCGTATCTGGACTGTATTTAGAAGAGAATCTGGAATAAGTATCAGAATGATATCCGTATTTGGATCGTATCTGGACCGTATTAGAATGAGTGACATAATGACATCCGAATCTGGATCGTATCTGGACTGTATTTTGAATGAGTGACAGAATGACATCCGAATCTGGATCATATCCGGACTGTATTTTGAAAGAGTGACAAAATGACATCAAAATCTGGATCATATCTGGACTATACTTAGAAGAGAATTTGGCGTAAGTATCAGAATGTCAGCCATACCTGGATCGCATCTGAACTGTTTCTAGAAGAGAATATGGATAAAGTATCAAAATGTCAGCCATATCTGGATCACATCTGAATTGTTTCTAGAAGAGAGTCTGGAGTAAGTATCAGAATGTCAGCCATATCTAGATCGCATCTAAACTGTTTCTAGAAGGAATCTGGAATAAGTGTCAGAATGTCATCCGTATCTGGATTGCATATGAATTGTTTCTAGAAGAGTGCTTGGGAAGGAGCCCGTGTAGGATTTCTTCTGCAGGCCGTGTAAATAATTGCCCTGGCTTTTTACAGGTATTAATTTCTGACCTTTTGAAGATTATTGACAATAACCGTCTATTGATTAACCTTTTTCTGAAAAAGGTAAAATGTTAGTTGTATGCAATGTCATGATGTATGAAATGCATGGTGCAATGAGGTTCTTAAAATAAATGAGATTGTGTCGTATGCATTTGTCATGTACGTAATATGATGCATGAAGGGTGAAATGTTATTTGAATGTATCTTTGTCTTGGAAAATAAATCCTTGACAAATACTGGGAAGTCATTAAATCCCAAACTACTGTTGAAGAGTAGGCGAGTCTTCAAACTCTACTTAGAATATTTCCTCCAATGATTCCTGTTTTATTGTTTGAGGAGAGCTTCACTGAGGAATGTTGAAAACTCTATGGATAGTGTTGATTCTTGCTTGGGGAAAAAGAGTTCAGGAGTCTCAGTTGTTTGTTGCTCTATTGGGGAGTCGAAGTTGAACTGATATCTGGTCGGGTCCAGGCTTCACAGTAACTTGTTGGGGATTGTAGAGTAGTCTTATTGGGAAAGAGGAGTTGTGGTCTTTTGATTTGTAGTATTCAGAGAGGCAAACTCAAACTAGGGAATCTGTAGTTTGTTGGGGAGATAAACCCTGTTGTTGGTTTGTTAGAGAGGTATCTTCTTCACTGGGGAAAATACTCGAGGGTTCTTGAGGTCGACTCAACTGGTGAGAAGTTTTCAGAGATTGAAACTCTGGTTGGGAGTCATCCTATGAGAAGGATCTTGGGGAGATTTGTCACTGCCCCTAGTAGTAAGTGTTGTAGTAATGCTAGAAAATGTTTGCTTGGTCGCACATGACCCTTTATGTGGGAGTCTGTTTTCCCTCAGAGTTAATTTGGTGCACCTTGACGCTTGAGATTTTGATCACATTTCCGGTATCCTTGAACTTCCTAGAGATATTTTCTAAGACTATTGTGGAAGAAAACGAAGACCTGATACTGACACCATCTGATACAACTGGCACAGACGAACAAATTGGTGGTACCCAAGATCTTTGGTCAAGTCTCAGAATTTTCTAAGAACTGTCATGGGAGGATCTGAAGACATGATACTGACATCATCTGATACTGACACCATCTGATACTGTTGGTACAGACAAGCAATTGGTTGTACCCAAGATATTTGGTTAAGTCTCAGAATTTTCTAAGAACTGTCATGGGAGGATCCGAAGACATGATACTGACACCCTATGATACTGACACCATCTGATACTATTGGTACAGACAAGAAAATGGATGGTACCGGAAGTCTTCATAGTGGATATTGTTCAAACCCATGATCAACATGACATTGCCCCTTGAGTGATACATATGGAGATTTTCCCCTGGTTATTCAACAATTCTTTGAGATATTCTTTGAATCTTGACTTGACTGCGCCAAATGTGTTGGACAAAGTTCATGCTGTTCCCCTTTGATTATGAGAGATTTGTTAATGGAAGTGTCTTTCCAATCGAAGTGATTTTTTTCACTGAGAGAGCTTTCGTTCACTGGATATTCGTTATGTGAATTTCTCTGTTGTCAATCAAATAGCCATATGCAAACAACGATATTCAAATAATGCAAAGTTTATGCTTGTCTTGAAATTTTGAGAATGTGTTTTAGCAAGTAAAGAAGTTTTGTAAGAAAATTCAAACTCAGGATTTAGGGTAAAGCCTTACAGGAGTCAAGATACCTTTTGTAACAGTATGCTTTCGAACTAACCCATGCTTCAATTAGGACTTTTGAAGAGTTGTAGCGTGGCTTAGTTCACAGTTTAAGAAACATAAGATAAAGGCTCAAAGTGTGTTTGTACCCACCCGCTCTTCGTGATGTTCTTCAGTCCTAAACTCAGTTAATTGTGTGTTTGAACTCCAATTGAGTCTGGAATAACGTTTTGGTGATGGTTCAGACAAGTTAAGTTTGTCGGAAGGCAGTCATTTTTGCAACATTTTTCATGATGTTGAGGATTTGTAGTGACCTCTTTCTTTTGTTATCCCTAATTTTCCCCGACTATTCTTGTTTTGAGATTACGGTCAGCGGGATGCCCCAGTTTTCTTTAAGTCTCCTTCGTAGGTTTTGACTTAGTGGGCTTTTCTTTTCGAGAGATAATGACTTCCTATTTGGTAGGGAACCATTACTGTCTTTTGATTCCAGAGGAATGTTTTTGATATCACTCATTGTATATGAAGTGAACGCACATTTGAATTAATTGAGAGACTACCCTGTCCCAGGTTTTGGTTAAAGGTTTCAATTTGTGTAAGAAAGAAAACTTCTACTTCTTTGGCTCAAAGGGGGTTGACTAGGGATTATCTTCCTTATAACTCCAATGTTTAGGATTTGGAAGAACGTTTGTACATCGACAACAAGGTCTGTTCAAAAGCATATTGTATGAGATTAAGGCATTGTTTTCGTCATCCTCCCTCTAAAGGCTTGTAACTTCTAGCAAGAGTTAAATGTCATAAAGAGAGTAAAAAACATAGTTTAAATATAGTGAAAACGAATGGATGAATTCAAGACAAACATATGCAATGAATTAATGAAACAAAGTTTGACATTAATAGATAAGTGTTTGAACAAGCAAAAGAAATTACAACTGAAAATTCAAATGAAACAGAAGCCTCTTTATCCGAACTTGTCACTTTAGGTAGAAGAATTCAGTTTTTCCATCTTGTGTGAACTCCAAAATTCCTTCTTCGATCAAGTTTTGAGTCTTGTACTTCAGCGCCCAACAATCGTTTGTATCATTCCCAAGACTATTGGAATGATAGACACACATGGAATCGGGATTGTAGCTGGGAGAAAAAGTTTTGGGATTTGGATGAGGTCTTATTGGTGTAATCAGATTCATCCTCAGCATGTGTTGCAAAGCTTGAGATGGTGGTATGTTGATGTTGGTAAATTGTCTTTTGGGCTTGCTTTGCCTTTGATGATTTTCTCGTTGTTGTGGGCGAGGTTGTTGTTGGGCTCGAAACGCGGTAACAATTTGGAGCGATCTACTTTCCACCACACCGACTCCTTGTCTCATGGGAGGCTGAAAGGTGACTTGATCCCCAATCTTGATCGTTTTTTTCATACGGTATCAACCGTCTTGATAAAGTTGGTTGACAAGAACTTTCAACTCTTCTTATCCTTGAGCCAGATTTTAGATAAGAGCCATCTGGCCCACCAGTTGTCCCATCATTTGGACTTTCATTATGGCTATCTAGGTTTGTAGCCGCTCCAACTGGTCATCTCTGTCGTCCCCAGGATTTCCCATGATCATACCCCTGGTGAGGAGAGTTTTCAACTCTTCTTGTCCCTTGGACAGATTCAAGAACATCTCTTGAAGTTCGGCGTTTTGAGCCTGGATATCTTTCACTATTTGTTCCATATCCATCTTACTGAAATAAATAGTAGGAAGATAAGGAGACCTGTATGGGAGAAACCTGTCATGATATGATTCATGATATGTGGATGCATGTTTTCAAGGATCTCGCGGGGTTAGTAGTCACTTACGATTTTGTTTGGAGAACTTTCTATCGGTGGATATCTTTCCACGAGAATTAAGCTCACCATGCCAAGTGGGTTGTGGCCCTTGAATCAAGTTGTTGTACTTGATCTTTGAGGGCATTTGGTTAAAGGAAAATAAATCCTATTGCCTCTTGATAGAGGTCTGGTTCAATGTAACCCTGCATCAAAGGCCCTCGAGATCCTTGAAATGGTTATTGAAAATTTTATGGTATGATGTTATGTACAAGTATACAAAATAAGTAAGTTTATATACAAATAAACATATTCACACAAAGCAGACAAGTCCTTAGGTTTAGGCTTGCATGGAGTTTGTTGGTAAGTACCCTCTTGAAGTTTTAGTTGGCTCAAACTATCCTAGTTAATAGTAACTGGGTTCTAAGGGATCTCAATATCACTGACCTTTCCCACAAGCTTCGTTCGATAGGCGATTGACTCACAACCAAACAAAACTCAAGAGTTAAATCTCAATGAGTGTAGTATCGAGTATCAACCGATCTTTGGTCAAAACCAAAGCCGGCTATCTCACTACTTCCTAATGGCCAAGTTGGTCATGTAAGGTTCTAGAAGCCCGTTAGTGCTTCATGACATCACTCAGTGGCCCCGTATTCTCCTTGACTACTCAAGGGCTACCAGTACCCATAAATATGTCACACGAACGTAGCTATTGCTTAGACCATGTTGGTATACCCTGCACAGTTTCCATAACATATTGCTACTTACCTATAAGGTATCCCAAATCCGGGTAGAGGATTTAAACCCAAACAAAGAACCAAAAAGTAAAGCAAACAAAACAAACAATGAAAGCAAGTAAATGTGATCTAGCCTTAAGGTAACCCCAGTTTTAAAATTTTCCCCAGCAGAGACGCCAATTCTGTGATACGGTGTGAGAACTAACTTGGGTGTTTTGCGTTTGATTGCAAATGTTGTGGATAGTAAGAATCGCCACCGACTTTTCTTTTATCCAAAAGGAAAGGCTAAAAAGAACAGGAAAGACCTTTAGAGATGTTTTCTTGAGTTCGGGGGGTAGATTATGAAAAGGGAAGGTATTAGCACCCTTTTCATCTGTAGTTATCTACGGGCTCTTAGTTGCTTGCTAGATCATTTGCTTTTGTTTGAATGTGCTTGTGGTGTGATTTTTGAAAGTACTTTGAAAATATCTTTGTAATGGTTCTCGTTTCTATAAGAACACGTACAAAGTGTTGTTTTGAAAATAGTTCAACGAGGTGTTTGTGGAATGTGTTTTTGATAGAGATTTTGAAAATGTGTCTTCTTTGTAATGGCTCTCGTTTCTATAAGAACAGGTACAAAGTGTTTGTCTTTTGAAAATGTTTCAAATGAGTGTGTTGGTGTATAAAATGTTTTTTTGTTATGAGCAAGCAAGCAACTAGGAGTGAATCTACCTACTCAAAAGGTCTTAAATGATCTTTTCCTCCTCCTTTAGATATTGCTATCTCACCATAGTTTTGGTAAGGAGCCCCATCGTTGGATGTGAAGGGACGGGCGTGGGACATTTTTGTATAGTCATAGAAAGCAACCTATGGGATGTTTTAGCAATTTCGTTTAGGGACTAGATCGTTTATCGAAGGCAACATCGAGGGTCATTGAGGGACTACGATCTTTTATCGAGGGTCTTTGCTAAAACGCCCATGTTCGAGGGACATGACTATTTTTCTGATATGCAACAAGTGGGATTACCCTAAGGGGTGCGTGTGTGAATAGTGTATTTTATTTACATGAATTGTTTATCTTGAATTAGGGTTTACTAATTTTTTATTTTAGTCTTGCCATACAAACCCTAATTACTAACATTTATATTAAAGTGATAAATTGTGGAAAGTAAAATTACTACGCTATTACATCATTAGGGGAGGGGGTGTACAAATTTACAAATGGGGAGATGAAAGCAAATAAACCTAATTTAGTATTACAAGGCTTTGACAATTACATAATTATAGTGCGAAATAATAAAATGTACAAAGAAATATAAATGAGAAGAGAAAGTGTTTTTATGTTTTTTTTATGAAGAAGGTTCTAATTGATTTGAAAAGAAATTAATTAAAATCCTAATGTCTAAATTAATTTAATCAAAATAAACAAATTGAAATAAAACTTAAGTCAAAATATTAAATTAATTTTAAGAAAAGAAATTGATTTTAATAAGAAAATGTTTTTGTCTTTTTTAGTTTAGAAAAAAGGAATAAAACAAAAGTGTATGTGTACATATCTAAATAAATTTTTTTTATTTTTATTTTTTTATATGAAAATAATAATAATAAAAGTATAAATAAAAAATAAAAATAAAATTAAAAAAAGATTAAAAAAACAAAGTTTTATGAGCTTACACATGAGCTTATGTATTGGCTCATGTGTTGGCTCATGTATGTTTCTTGCTCCTGGAAGTCAAAACAACTCAGTATGAAGTCGACGCATACTAGTTTCGTATCGACTCATAACCATTTCGTATTGATGCATACGTGTTTGTGTCGACTCATAACCTGTTTTGAACATAGTATGTGTCAACTCATAGCATTTCGTGTCGATGCATAACTGTTGTTTTTTGCTTTTATCACTATTTTGCTACATGTAAAAGTTAATTCTCAACACATGGTTAGTGAAAATTAAAAGAAAGCATATGGTTAGCTTCAAGTAAATGATATCTACATTTTATCTTCACAAATGAATCATTAATGATGCTTGTATGAAGAGTTCAAAGTCAAGAAAACTTACCTTGAAACTGAAATTTGTGCTTTGAGTTTGAGTTGTTGTATGGGTTGTTGTTGAGCTTGGGAAGTGATGATAGTGATGTTACAAAAGTTTTTTTTTTGTGTTTTAACAACTTCTATATGATGTATGTGGAGTGTTTGGATGGTTTGTTTGGAGAAAACTTGCAAGGTATGAGATTCAAAGATTTGAACTTCAAAGCTCAAAAATGGAGATTTTATGGGCAATTCTGGTTTTTGACAGCAAAAATTATTTTGAGTGTTAGTTTCCCCTTCTTTTTTTCTGACCTCTTTCTCTTGCAGTTGGCCTCTTTATTTATAGAGAAGGTTTGAGACTTCAAACAACTCATATTTTGAATCACATGTTATGGCTATCTTGCTTGTTTTTGAAGCAAGCATGAAGAACATGTTTCCAATGCTTGTACTAAGCTATCTAAAGTGGTTGATCACTTTAAACATGTTTGTTATGACTTGTAGAAGTTGAGCGTGATCAGAACAACAAGTTAGAGGCTAAAGAAAATGACTTTATGATTAAAGTGAACTTTGCAAGAATGGCAATGGTGCCTTTGTGCCAAAAATGGAAAGATGCAATGGACAATACTTGAACCACTTGGATAATGGTTTAATCAATTGTGTAAACATCTGATTATGGATAGATTTGTAAATCAAGAGGCCTGCAAAGTGAAGATTATGCAGCATGGCTAAGATTTTGGTTCCTTGTTCATCACAAATCTGCCTTGTAAATCAAGAATGGATTTCTAACTTCAGATCCTTGAATCTCATAGCTCAAATATTATAAATACATGCTCTTGGATATTTTGGAAATCTTGAAACACCCTCTATAACTTTCATGTTGGCAATTTTGACAAAATCATCTTGTGACTATGTGAAAAATGCCAAGAAGTTGAGATACAATCCTGACCAAAACTGTTGAAAATTTCTCTAAGTGTTTATTCAAAAATGCCATGACTTCATGAATTTATAACTCAAAATCCAAGCATTTATAGAAACATTCCTACCCTACAAAGTTTTAGATCTCATTGAGATCTACAACTTTCATGTTTGAAGTTTTCCTTGAATCATCTTGCATCATGGTGAAAAGTTGGCATGAAGAAATGAAATTATCATGTATAAAAAACACTTAGAAAAATTTCTAAGGTTTGAATTTTCACATTGACTTTTGACTTTCTTGATTTCTTGATGATAAAGTTTCATATTTTTTAATTTCTTGATGAATTTTGATCTTTGAGACTTAATGTTGACCAAAAAGTCAAAGTTTGACTTTTGGTGCTACAATTGACTTTTTCATCAGTACATCTGATTTTTTGTCTCTTGGTCAATTGACTAAGAAGACATGAAACTTGATATGAGCATTATATAAGGTCCATAATGATCCAAGAACGTCACTTGAAGTATTAGAAGTCCAATTGTCCTTATGGAAATTCAAACCCTAATCTTGAGGTATCAGTGTTGAGGAGATGGTTTGACCTAGTCGATACTAGTGCAAGCTTGAGCTTTCACAGATCTTTGTGAGAAATGTTTTGAGAAATGAGAGGGAAAATTTTGGGGTTCAACACATATTAATTGTAAACTGTCTCCTAGGTGTATCCTGCCTATGCTGATTATTTTGTTGTTGTTGCACTAGTGCAAGATTGGAGATCAGTATTTCCCCCACAGATTGGTTACAATCGCTCTTATTACGACCCTTCTAGCCATACACAACATTGGATTCCCTCTTACCATTATAAGGCTTCTTCATAACATTTTAAGATCTAGCCACTTGAATTTTACCGCTTCTAATCCCATTCTCAGCGCGTTCCCCGGTCAAATTTAGTTCAAGAAACTAGCCGAAGAACTCGCTGGAAGATAATTATAGAAAGGACCTGTTAGTGTGATCATGAACATGTCAAATAATTCTTTGTCATCCAAAGGAGGTTGAACTCTTCTCGCAAGATCTCTTCATTTCCGGGCATACTCTTTAAAGCCTTCATCATAGCCCATGGTCACGCTCTGCAGTTGCATACAAGTTGGCGCAAGATTGGTATTGTATTGGTATTTCTTATAGAAAGAAACAACCAAATCTTCTAAAGTGTGAATATTGGTCCCTTCCAGTTGATAGAACCATTCCAGCTGTGTTCGAGACAAGCTCTCTTAAAATAAACGAACCCGCAGTTTCTTGTCAACAGTGTGTGGTTGGATCTTCCAAACATAAGACCTCAAATGCAGCTTCGGACAAGAAATACCATCATACTTTGCAAAGGTAGGAGTCTTGAACTTAGGAGGGATGATAACTCCTGAAACCAGACCCAAATCATCAAAATTCAATCCATGAACCTTCTGGATCTCGATAGCCCTCAGACGCTCTTCCAACAATTTGTATTTCTCATCAGCAGGGGGATATTTCTCATCCAAGTAATCATCTTCTTCTTCATCAGGACATTTGTTTGAATTAGGATGGCTTCTTTCAGTCTTCACACTTTTATTGTCTTTATCCTGCTTGTCATCTTCATCAGATGGGATATTAAGATCTCGAGCTTGCTTGACAGGACCTCTAAACCTTCTTCCCATGTTAAGAACGCCAATTGGTTTCTTTGCTTTCTTCTTCTTCTCACTGGTGACCAGTACCTTCAGATCTTCTTGCCCCTTGGCTAAGTTCAAGAATATCTGTTGGAATTGAGCATTTTGAGCTTGGAGATCTCTGACTGTTTGTTCAAGATCTATGTTTCTGCTGAAATAAACAACAAGAACATGAGAAAACCTGTCATGAAAGTACCTGTTATATAATGAGATGTATGATATGTAGATGCAAATATAATGTTTTCAAGGATCTTATGGGATACAAAATATTGGAAAGAGAAATCTGGTTGCAGCTTTATCTTTGATAACTTTGGGCTTTCATCTTTGAACGTCCTTATATTAGAATTAAGCTCACCATATCGAGCGAGTCCTAGCCTCTGAGCCAAGAGAATGTACTTTGATTTTTGACGGCATCTAGTAAGAGGAAAATAAATCCTCTTCCCCTTTGCTAGCAATCCGACTTATGATAATCCTGCACCAAAGATCCCTAAGATCCTTGAAATTGTTAGTGAGAATGCCATGTTATATGTTATGATGTTATGATGTTATGTTCATGTTTAAACAAGAAGCAAACATAAATAAATCACACAAGAGCCTTAGGTTTAAAGGCTTGCATGAGGTCCATAGGTAAGTACCCTTCTCTATTGAAGTTAAGTTGGCTCAACCTGTCCTAAAATATTAACCAGGTTCTAAGGATCTCATATCATAGATCTTTCTCGAAGGTTTTATTTTAGTACAACAACTGAATTGCCACCAAAAAATCCTGCGAGTCGTATCTTAATGAGTGTGGCATCGAGTATCAACCAACCTTGGACTGCACTAAATCCGTCCATCTCACTACCTTCTAATGGACAAGATGAGTCAATTAAGGTTCTAAAAGTCAGTTATTGCTAATGACACCACGCGGAAGCCTAATGTTATCCTCGAATGACTCAAGGAACATTAGTACAATCTAAAGCGTCGCACTAACCATAACCATCACTTCAACCATATCGGTATATGTCGTACAGTTTCCATGATCTATTGATACTTACCTAAGGTATCCCTAGATCCGGGTGTAGGATATTTGCAAGTAAATAAACCCAAGAAACCCTTAAATTTAAAGCAAACAGGGAAAACAGTAAAAATAAGTAAAAAGTGATCTAAACTTTAAGTTAACCCCTCTTTTTAAGTATATTCCTAGCAGAGTCGACAGTTCTGTAATACCGTGGGAGAACTGACTTTGCATTTTATCGCAAATATGCAGATATCTAGAGTCACCACCGCTTTTCTTTTATCCAATAAGGAAAGGGTGAAAAGGACATGAAAGACCTTGAAGATTTTGAGTTCGGGGGGTAAATTATGAAAAGGGGAGGTGTTAGCACCCTTTTCATCTGTAGTTATCTACGGGCTCTTAATCACTAGCTCACTTTTGAAAATTTGCTTTTTTGTGTATGTGTTTTGAAACATATTTTTGAAAAGCTAACTTTGTAATGATTCTTGTATCAGTCCTCAAGAATGCGTACAAAGTGTTTTAGAAAATATTTTGAAAGTGATGTGTGAAATTTTTTTTTTAAAAAAGATTGTGAGCAAGTGATTAACAGTCTTACCCACTCAATGTCGTTCTTGTTATTTTCCTTCTCCTTTAGAGATAGTGTTATTCGTACCATTAGTTGGTAGGTAGCCCTATCTATTGGATGTGAAGGGACAAGCGAAGGATTATCTTATGGTCATCGAAGGCAACATATAGTGATAGGTTAGCAATTAATCGGAGGGACTGGATCATTTTTGTAGGCAATGTTGAAGGGTCATCGAGGGACTATGATCTTTATTCGAAGGGACTTTACTAAAGTATCCCTATTTCCGAGGGACATGACCATGTTTCTGAAGGCAACAAGGAGGTCATCCTAGAGGTGCGAGTGTGAATAGTATGTTTAATTTAATTATTTATCTTGTATTAGGATTAGTTATCCGCTGTTTTTAGATCTTGCCATACACGCCTAATTACTAATAGCATAAAATATAGCAGAAATATAAATGTGCGAAAAGTAAAATTCCTACGTTATTACATGGCTTCAGGAAGTTACATAATGGATGAGTGCGAGAATTTAAACTTATAACTATTACAACCTCGGAGCAGAAACAAAATAGGAAAAAAATGCGGGAAGTAAAACTAAGTTATTACAATATGAATAATGCGACCTATACATTTTTCTAAGCATTTTAAATAGAAAAGAAAAAAGGTTTTGAAAAAGAGGAGAAAATATTTTAGTGTTTTTTTAGAAAATAATTTTAAATGATAAAAGATAATTAATAAAACCTAAAATCTCTAATTGATTCTAATATTTTAAAAAAAGTTTAATTACTTTAATTAATTAATAAAAAGCCAAAATTTAATTGTTAAAAAAAACTAACACTAATTTAATTAGTATTAGAAAATTATTAGGTTAAATAATTAGGATTTAATTAAAATAAAAGAAAAATAAGTGAAAAAATAAGAAAATAGGGTTAGTGGTAAAAAGAAGAAAAAAATAATGTATGGGGTGGGTGTTGAACCCACGCCTTTCAACACTCTCCACATCGGTTGGTGTTAGAAACACAGGCGCGTTACATAATATATTACACATGCAGAAACTGGAAAATAATAAGGAAAAATTAGCAAAAAAGCCGGGATTGAACCCACACCCTTGTGTACCAATGCCTTATCGTGCACGTCCTTGTCACATGGGTGACTGTTTCATCCGTGGATATAATTAATCAAAACAAATATAATATAATACAAATCAGAGGGACTGGAGAATCGCCGGAGCCCTAGCTCCGGTGAGACGTTTCTTCAAACCTGCAAAATAACATGCGTTAATGCTTCAATAATACCCTACCCCCTAATTTAAGGGTTGTGAATTCAATGATGGCCTTAGAATTGGCTTAATCGTCCCGTACAAAGAGATATCATGAAAATAATGCAAAACATTGTAATTATGGCAATGGAGTATTCTGGCATTATGAAACTCCTGTGATGGTTCAAACCTGTCCTACTACATCTCAGGAATACATTAGTATGGTTAGTTTCAATCAAAACATGATAAAAATAAAAGTACAAATTTAAAAAAAAAGAAGTGAAAATGGTGATGTTTAAATGCACGTTTCAGACACTTTTGATCATCAAGAATGATCCAATCTTACCCTATAACACTTCAGGAACAACTTGCAATGGATGGCTTGCCTCGAGGAAGGATAAAAACAGAGTTTTAAGTTTTCCCTACTTTGAGAAATTTTGAGGTTTTTTGTGGGAGTATTCTTTCAAGGTTTTTCGTGTCTTGTTGTCTGAACATGAAGGGTATTTATAGGAAGAGATTAGGTCAAAAAGAATGGACTTGGACCTCTTGTAATTATATCTTTTATTCTTGTTTTCAAATGGGTTGTAATAAGACAAAGTCATGGAGATTTGATACAAGAATAACTCCCACATTGTTTGTAGAAATCTCGGGCCTCCAAAAGATTTCAAACAAAAGCCTTCTAAGCCTTATCCCTCTCCCTGCTATTTATTTGATTTAATTTACATTTAAATGAATAAAAGTTCAAATAAAATAAATTAAAATCATAAAAAATATAAGAATGGTTTTGGGGGTCCTCTAACATGTCATGATCACATTTGAACTTCAAAAAATTAGGCCAATTATTCCAAAAGCCCAAAATTGTTCAATTGAGGTTTCATGCAATTTCACAACATTACCCAACAAGTGCAACTCATAACTTGCTCAATTTTTATCATATGAAGGAGATCTTAGACTTTTTGGAATGCTTAAGATGTCCCCTACCACTCTATTGTTGATCATTTTTCCATTTGAAGACTTTATATTGATGTAAATTGCTTTGACAAAAAGTGTCTTTTGTTGACTTTTAAAATGATCTATAATGTTTTAGCCCATATCTCTCAAATGAAGCATTTTTTGGCCTTAATATTAGAGAGACGAAGTTGTAGATAATTGAATTTCCATCAAAATGATCTTTGGTTGAGATTTTTCTGATGAGACATGTAAAAGTTATGCTTGGTCGAAGTTCAATTGACTTCTCCTAAAGAAAACCCTAATTTAGCAACTTTTAACTTTTGATGAATCTTGAGTCTTTTTGATGAATCATGATGAACCTTTGATCAAATGATGAATGTGACTTCAAAATATTGATGTTGACGAAAAATCTTGAGGTTTGACTATATGTTGACCATAGTTGACTTTTTGTCCAATATAGTTCATTTTCACTTATCTGAGCAATTGACTGAGAAAATTTGCGACGTAAGGCTTGAAACTTGACATGAGGATTCTTTGAAGCATGTGAGGAACCATGAAACTCACTTAAGGCATTAGAAGTCCCATTTTCCTTGAGAATACCAAAACCCTAGTTGTCAGGACATAACTTAAGACATGTTTTTCTTTGAGACCAGCAAGGACCGATTTTTAACAATATATCCTATATGTATCATGAGGGTGTGCATCACGTGTTATGACTATACATGTGCATATTTTGGGAACTGTCATTTCCAGAAAAATTGATCCTGATTTAGAAGCACTCAAATCTTTTGACCAATGTATGTTATTACCTGATGCAGTGGCTCTTCCTCAATAGTGTTTCTTAACCAAGTCACTTGTTACAGTCTAGGTTCGTTGTTTTTACTCAAGTATTTATAGATTCTTCTATTTCTTTCCTTCCCTTCACTTTGTGTGTGTCTGTTGATTATCCAATTCTCATGTCCTTTGTTCAGATATGGGTAAGTTCTGTTTTATTTTGTGAAGGTTATGTTTGTCAATTTGTGGCAAGCATATGGAAAATGGGTAGTGTTCAGACGTTGCTAAGTATGAGGTCAGTTTTTGCAGTTGTTTTGCAAAGATGTCGAATAGGGTGTCCTATTCTGAGTTTGTTTATTTTTGAGTCGTTTTTATTGTGTCATGTGTTTCGAGTTACCTAAGTTTGAAGTATTGTCCTCTGTATCTAAATAAAGGTTGTTCAGGTGGATGTTGATTTTTTTAGTTTAGTCTTATGCTCCGAAAGAGGATGTTGTATCCATTTATGTCAAAGCATAGTTCTCAGTTCGAGGGGGATTATTTAATATCTTATTCCTCAAGTACACTATGACTTCAGGACTTTCTTCATTTATCTTGAGGTTGTTGTCTGTGTTGCGTTTGTTATGCTATAGTGGATTGGTTCAGGCAAGTGTGCAAAAATGTTTAATGTAATGTTACGACATCAGTCTGAGTATGGTTCTTACATCTTGTTAAAAGCCTTTGTCATATTTTGGCTAAAAAGAGGCAAAAGATTTTATGTTATCTATCAGTGAGCAACTTTTAAGGGGGATAGTGAGTTATATGTTAAATCCCTTAAAAGAGAGAGAGAGAGAGAGAGAGAGAACATTGGTGGTAGACTACTAAGAAGTCCTAGTATGATGCTGCAACATCATGATTGAAGATTGAAGACTATTGTAACGCGGTGGGATTACTGACTTGGTTTTTTTGCGTTTGATCGCAAATTTTGCGGTTAGCAAGAGTCGCCACCGACTTTTCTTTTATCTAAAAGGAAAGGCTGAAAAGAACAGGAAAAACCTTTGAGATGTTTTCTTGAGTTCGGGGGGTAGATTATGAAAAGGGAAGGTATTAGCACCCTTTTCATCCATGGTTTTCCATGGTCTCTTAGTTACTTTCTAGATCACTTGCTTTTGTTTGAAAATATGCTTTGTGTGGTTTTGAAAGTATTTTGAAAATGCGCCATCGTTTAGGCAAACTTTATAATGATTCTCGTTCGTAAGAATGTATACAAAAGTGTTGATCTTTTGAAAATGTTTTCAAGTTTGAAAGATGTTTTTGAAAGTGTTGGTGTTTGTTTTTAAAATAGCAAGGATGTTTTTATTTTGAAATTGAGCAAGCAACTAGGAACAATCTACTTACTCAAAAGTCTTTCATGTTTTTTTCCTCTTTCCTTTGACATTGTTATCTTACCATTGATTTGGTAAGTAACCCTATCTTTGGATGTAAATGGAACGAGCAAGGGTCATCGTATAACCATGATTATCGATGTTGTAAGATATCTTAGAATTTTATTTAAGGACTAAGATCATTTTGAAAGGCAACATGGATAACGTCATCGAGGGACTATGATCTTGTATTTTGTTTGTTTTTGCTAAGATAACTCACATGCATAATATGGCCATCTTGTAAGGCAACAAAGTGGGTTTACCCTAAGGGTGTATGTGTGCAAGTGTATTGGTTTACATGCTTGATTTGTCTTGATTAGGGTTTTCTAAGCATTGATTTTAATCTTCCATACAAACTCTAATTACTAGCATTTGTTATATAAGGCATTAAATTGCAAAAAATAAAAATACTAAGCTATTACATCATTTAGGGGAGGGGGTATATAAATTTATAAATGGGGAATTGCAAAAAATTAAAACCCCTAATTATCTATTACAACCATATTGAATTTGAATAAATGTACAAAAATGAATAAGTAAAAATGCAAGAATGTAAATGTAAAAAGAAATGTGATTTTTGTTTGGTTTTTATGAAAAGGGTTTTTTGACCTAATTAATTAAAATAAAATAATTAACTAAAAATAGGAAAATTAAGATTAAGTTAGTAAAATAAATTAATTTAAAGAGAACAAAATTTTTAGGTTTTTTTTGTGAATTTGATTAATTTAGTAAATAAAATTAATTAAATAAAAGTCCTAAATTCTAAATTGATTTTAATTTACAAGAAAATAATATATAATAATTAATACTAATTCTCTAAGTATTTAAAAAAGAAAATTAATTTATTAAAGGAAATGTTTTTTGTTCTTTTAGTTTTTATGAAGAAAATAAACTAAATAGATATAAATAATAAAATATAAATATTTTTGGGTTTTTATTAGTAGCAAAAAAAATGATAATAATAATAATATTAATAATCATAAAGAAAATAAAAAAAATGTAAAAGAAGGAAAATGGGCCAGATGTTGCAAGAGTGATCGGGGGTAAGAAATAGCAAAAAAGCTTAGCCCAATGACCATGCTAGCCCAGGCGCTGCAAAAACCAACAAAAGTATAAAAATGTGAAAAAAATAACAAAAGGCAGCGCTGAGGTTCGAACCCGCGACCTCTACCAATAATGCGCGCTGCCTTACCACTAGGGTGGATGTATATCCGTTAACTTAACTGAAATGATAAATACATAATACGAAAACAAGTCCTGAATATGGAACTTCATCTTCAACCTCTAGCCAGATCATCTGTAACTTCACCATTTCTCAATAAAAATGATTATGCAAAAATGAAAGTTGCTCCATTTTTCCATACGAATCCAACCATATAAATATCATAAGCTATAAATCAAAGATGAATGAGAATTTTTGAAAGTACCAAATTCTGAACCACTTATTTTCAGAGGTTTAATCCTAAAATTCTCCTAGCTCAATCAATATAAATAAAATCTATGGACATGTACAACTTCAGGGCAATGATGTCTACATTTTATCTTCACAAATGCAAGCCTAACAATGCCTAAGTAATGAGATAGAAGTTCAAGAACAATACCTCAAAACTGGAAATCGTGAAATGCAAATGAGCTTGATTCAAGGTGCTGAAATGATCAGGTTAGCTTCCTTAAGTTTCCAGGAAGCTAATGTAATGGTTAGCTTGAGTTGAGAGTGGCTAAAATGGCTTGGAGAAGTCAATGTGCAGTACTTTGTTTTTGACTATGGAGGATGATAGAAATGGAGTTACAGTCGTGTAACAGGGACAAGGATGAGTTGTATTTGATGTTTAGAAGCTTTAGGAACCAAAAGGCTTGAAAACGCATGAGGGAAATGTGAGTTTCAAGTTTTTGGTCCGAATGTGCAACAATGGTGATTTTTTACACAATTCTGAGTTTTAGTGTGTTTTAGGGCTTGTGTATGTGTGTGTTCTCTTGCAAATAGTATCTCTATTTATAGAGGAAAGGTTTTGAGGTTTGAAATGATCAGAAACAAAGAATCACATGTTATGAGTTTTTGACTTGTTTTTGAAGTTAGCTTGACAAGTATGGTTTCAAGGCAAGGTACAAAGCTATCTAGAGTGGTTACTAACTTTAGACATGCTTACCTGACTTTGTAGAGGAAGCTTGTGCAGAAGGAACAAGTGCAAAGCTCAATGCAAGTTGACTTTGCATAAAGCTTACTTTATGTAAATGGCAATGGTGCCTTTGTGCCATTAATGGAAAATTATCTTGGATAAATCTTGAATCAAATGGATAATAGCTTAAAAGCAAGTGTAATCTTCTGAATAGGGAGAGATTTTGAGGTTTAGAGGCCTGCAAAGCAAGATTGTGCAGCATAGGCTTGAGATTTGAATTTTTGTTCATCACAAAATGACTTATAATTTCAGTTTGAAACCCTAACTTCCTCTCTTCGATTCTCCTTGCTCAAGAATGATCTCAAGGAGTTGGACATTTTAGAAAGCTTGTAATGTGCTATACAACCCATTTTTGAATCACTTTTGAAAATTCCCCTTGGAACTATATGAAAAATTGCCATGAAGTTAGGTCAAAATCCTGCCTAAACCAGGGCAAAATTTTCACTAAGTGTTTAGTTTCATGACCATGAATTCATGGATTAATAACTTGATATCCAAGAACTTCTAGGAGAAGTTGTGTAAATAAATGTTTTAGATCTCATGGATATCTACAACTTTCATGTTGAAAGTTTCTTTTGAATAATCTTGCATCATGGTGAAAAAATGGTTCAAATTTGTGAAAAAATATGAAGTTTTCAACACTTAGAAAAATTTCTAAGTTTGGAAACTTTGACTTTTCAAAATGAAATCTTGACTTTTTTATTTCTTGATGAATAAGTTTTATATTTTTACATGTTTTGATGAATTATGATCTTTGACAATTGATTTTGACCAAAAAGTCAAAGTTTGACTTTTTAGTGTAAAGTTGACTTTTGATCAGTTGACTAAAAATCAACTATCAATCAATTGATCTTGAGGGATGTTTTGAGTCATGGCATTAGGTAAATATGATGCAATTGAACTCTTAAGATCATGTCTCAAACCAATTAACCATTTGCTAGGTCAAAAATCAGAAATTGCCCTTTCTCAGTCAAAACCCTAATTTTGACCATTTTGCCCTTTTGATGATCTGGTAATTTTTTTTGAAGAATTGTGGTCCAAACTTGATAAAATGATACATATGAGTTTATAATGTTCATATGGATAAAAAATTAGGAAGTTTGACTGTAAATTGGCCACAATTGACTTTTTCCCCAATACATCTGATTTTTAGGTCAACTGCTCAATTGACTGAGAAAAATGTGATCCAAGACTTGAAACTTGACATGAGTAATATTGAGGGTCCATAATGATCCATGATAGTCATATGAGGCATTAAAAGTTTAAATATCCTTATGCAATCTCAAACCCTAATTTCAGTCATCAGGGCTTAAGGAGGTGTCTTGAGCTAATCAACCCTTGTGCAATCTTGAACCAAAGGAGATCTTGTGAGAAAATACTTGATAAATGAGAGGGGAAATTTTAGGGTACAACAACTGCCCCTGTTCGATCTTCTTAAACCTGAAGAGTTAGATTGGCAGGTCCACCATTCGTGACTTGAATGTGGAAGATGATTGGACACTAGAGTTCCCAGAAATTTACACTCGAAGATGAATTGTGAATGGGCTTATAAATGCCATTTGGAGAAATGATGGAGATTTACCATAGATGGGCTTGTAGATGCCATCCGAGGGTGATTGTTGACAGAGAATGGACTAAGTCTGAACTTGATTTCAGTTGGAAAAGAATTAGAATAAATCTTTGGAGCGATTTATCTGAACCAAAAGAAGACTTGTATGTTGTTTGACTGGGAAGAATCAAAATAAAGCTTGGAGCGATTTATCTGAACCATAAAAATTCCTTTGGAAAGTATCAGGATAAATTGTTGAGGGGTTTAAACTGAACCAAAAGTGGTCTTGAATTATTCTTTAACTGGAAAGAATCAGATTAAATCTTTGAGCGATTTATCTAAACTAGAGAAAACGTCCACGGGAAAGAATCAGAATAAACCATTGAGAGATTTATCTGAACCCGAAGTGTTCCTTTGGAAAGTACCAGGATAAACTGTTGAGGGTTTTAAATTGAACCAAAAGAGATCTTGAATGTTCTTTAACTGGAAAGAATCAGAGTAAATCTTTGAGTGATTTATCTGAACCAGAGAAAGTGTCTGCGGGAAAAGAATCAGAATAAACCGTTAAGAGATTTAGACTGAACCGATAGGGATCTGGAGAAGAATCAGAATAAATCACTGAGAGATTTATCTGAACCAGAAAATACATCTGCGGGAAAAGAATCAGAATAAACCGTTGAGAGATTTAAACTGAACCGGCAAGGATCTGAAGAAGAATTAGAATAAATCATTGAGAGATTTATCTGAACCAGAGAAGACGTCTGCTGGAAAGAATCAGAATAAACCGTTGAGAGATTTAAACTGAACTTGCAGGGGTCTGAAAGAAATATATGTTATGTAGATGGTTGACCAGTCCTTTCTTGGGAATTGATCTGTAATTGGCTTGTTGGAAATTTGACGATAATTCTCTCTTGATTGATCTTTCCTGAAAAAGATGAAAGGTTAGTTGTATGCAATGTCATGATGTATGAAATGCATGGTGCAATGTGTAATCGATGGAAATAGAACTGACTATTTTTTAGCTGGTTTCGCGAAATGTAGCGGTAAGCAAGAGTCGCCATCGTCTTTTATGTTCTCTAACATGGAAAGGATAAAAGCACAACAAAATTCCTTCTTTGAGAATGTTTCTCGGTTCGGGAGGTAGATTTATAGAAAGGGAAGGTGTTAGCACCCTTTCTATCCATGGTTATCCATGGGCTCTTAGTTACTTGCTCTTATGTTTTCAAAATTTGTTTGCTTTTCAAGTGTGTGTGGGTTTTGAAAAAAGTTTCGTTTGAAAAGTTTCTAAGTAACTCTTGTATCTGTCCTCAAGAGTGTATGAAAGATTTGTTTGAAAAGTTTTGAAAGTGTCAGTGTGAAAAGTTGTTTTTGTTTGTTTTTAGAGAGAGCAAGTACCCAGGAGAAATCTACCTACTCTAAGGAATTAGGCTGTGTAAGAGTCCTTTAGATAGTGCTATCCCACCATTGAGAGGTAGGTAGCACCATCGTTGGAGGTGTTCGGGTCAATTCGATTATTAGGGACAGTGTGGTCACCGAAGCAATAGTAGGACACCTTAGAAGTAACCCTAATGTCCTAGATCCTTTGTATCCGAGGCAACCGTTTCGAGGCGACTGGATCTTTAGACAGGATGGCGACCTCTAAGACACCCTATACTTGATGACCACGTTCGAGGCAACCAGTGAGGCGTACCCTAAGAGTGGCATGTGCATGTGTGTTGTTTCAGTTAAGTTATCTTTGATCATGCATTTGTGAGCTACGGATTGATTTTAATTTATCATACAAATCTTTCATGCAAATTAACAGTTAAGAGTGCGGAAAATAAAGTGCGGAAATATGAATCTACGCTATTACAAGGCGCGAGTCTATACATCGCCAAAAACATAACCCGTTTTGGAAAATAAATGCAGAAAGTAAAGAAAGCGGTAAATCCTAATTACTATTACATCCTTTGAGCAGATACATAATAATCAAGAATAATGATAATGCGCGAAAGAAATTAAATCAGGACGTCCTTAGGGTTTTGACCCTTTTTTAAGAAAGAATTGAATTTTGTCCCTTTTTAGCAATTTAATTAACTATTAAAACAACTAATAACTAATTAATTAATTTAATTAAAAGAAAAAATATTTTTGTGTTTTTTAAGTTTTAATGAAAATAAAATAAAAGGAATTAAAATTTTCAAAACCCTAATTCTAGACTAATTTTATTTATTAAGAAAAAGATTAAAATTTAAACTAATTAAACTAATTAATTGGTTAGTATTTTATTTACAAAATAATTACCTAAGTGAAATTAATAAAAATAAAATATTTACATTTTTTATTTTTTTTTGAATTTTTATGGAAAATTTTAATTAATTTACTGGTTAATAATTAATTAAAATAAAAAAAAATTGAATGAAAGAAAATAAAGTAAAAAATGAAATGCAAACCCAGGGGGGGTTTGGGCCAGCTTGGGGGCTTGTTTAGAAATCTGAGGCCCATTAAGCCAAGCCTGCCGTTGACTTCTTGGATCAAGTGTTTGTTGGTTGACTGAGAATATAGTGTTCATCACTTTTTGGTCCTTGGATTGATGATCATGGCCACTTGGCATGTGGAACGCTGAAGGTTCATGGTGAAACGCAATGGGCATCCTGCATAGAATCATGTTATGAAAATAGAAATAAATATTAGGGTGGACCTGGGAATCGAACCCAGGTCCCAATACCTATTACACGCTTGCCTTAACCACTCCACCACTTTACTTTAGTCATCAATAAAACAAACAAAAATTAATATATTCAATAATCAATTCCAATGCTGTATAACTAAAACGCGCGCATATTATTTGAATGGACCAATAGCCTGCTTCCACATCTTATCTTCTTCGTTGAAATCTGCAGAAAAATAAATCAAATAGCGGGGGTTTTTAACCCCCACAATATGGAAAAGGAAAAATAGCGATTAGGATTCTACGCTATATAAATAGGGCGCGAGCATGGCTTTGTGTTTGTCTCGTTCCAGCGATCTCAACCATAGGCGTTGGAGGTTCTAATTTTACCTATATAGCAAAGCCCCAAATCAAGAGCTTGGAAACCCTAGAATTCTCCCATGGTGATTTGCGTTTCAGGGCGCCATAAGACAATTAACCAATACCAAAAGCTTCAGAAAGGTTAGAGCAATGCAAAGCATACAAAAAATCACATTAAATATGCAGGAATTATGGCTTCGATTATGGAAAAGAAACCAAACCGTGTGACTTGTTCTAGGCGTTTCCTTGAGGTTTATGGCTTGTTTGTAATTGCAATAGGTTCCTGAGTGTCCCAGCAACGTGTTTGAATCAAGAAAAGGCTTCTAATTGTGCTGGAAGGTTGATTTCACTTTTCAACTTTTTCTTGATTTTTAGCATTTTGGTTATGGCTCTGCAGCAGCTTTTTCACGTGAAATGTATTAGGTTTTGGTTCAGCATATGTATGGGAATGCATTTAGGTTAGCAGCTGAGCCAATGATCCATTGTATTGATGTCTTGAGATTTTGGTTTATCACCAATAAAGGACTTTCCAAACTTGGTTCAAAACCATGATTTTGCGCACAAAATAGCCTTACACGAATTTGGTAGCTGGCTCATCATACATAAAAGCTATTCAAACCAAAAATATGCCATTCCATTAACTTTTAGATTTTATTTGAATTTTTATGGATTTAAAATGATTTAAATCAATAAAAATTAAATAAAATGGAAAAATAAATGTTTAATCTTGAAATTAATCAGGGGACATGTGTATGGCATGACAAGGCTGAATCAAGTGGAAGAAAGTGGGCCCTTTTGTCAAAAATTGAAGTTTCAAGGATAGTTGCCTTTTGCCATTTCACAAAAATTTCCCAACTTCTCCAATGCATATCTTGCTCAATTTTGATCATGTGAACATGTTCTTGGACATTTTGGAAAGGTCTTGAAGTCCTTAAACTAATTCCTTTGGTCCCATGTCATTTTGATTTACCAATCTCAAGTTATGGTCTTTGACTTAAAATGCCTTTTTATTGACTTTTGAAAATGACCTATAATGTTGAAATTGATAACTTTTTGTGAGAGCATTTCTTGGACTTGGAATGTGAATATGAGTTATAGGAAATGTCATCCCCTTAGAAATGAGCATTGGATGGGATTTTTCTGATGAACCATGAAAAAGTTATGCCTTGGTCAAGTTACAGTTGACTTTTCAACTGTCCAAAAATGGAAACTTTTGCATCTTGATGATTTTCGAGCCATTCTTGTGGAATCATGATCAAGACTTGATCAAATGATGATTGTGGCTTCAAAATAAGATGTTGACCAAAATTTTTGACTTTTGACTGCCAAATGACCATTTTACCCCTACAGTTGATTGTGAAGCAATTAGGGCTTTTGACTGTGCCACTTGATGCTGTGAGCCTTGAAACTTGGCATATGGATGCTTGGCAATGTATATGAGCATATGGGACTTGATTGAGCCCTTGAAAACCTCAACTTCCTTGCAAGAACCAAAACCCTAGTTTTGACTGGCTTAGGAGGATGGTTTGATTGTGCAACCCTTGAGAGATTTTGAACCATTTGGAGATTGATCTTGACAAATCTTGAAGAATATGGGAGAGAAAATTTTAGGGTACAACAGTTGCCCCTGTTCAATCTTCTTAAACCTGAGGATGTAGATTGGCTTGCGTGCCTTTCGTGATCCGAAGGTGGAAGATGATTGAACACTAAAGTGCCTAGAAATTTGCACTCACATAATGGAGTATCAACAATGTGATGGCGGGAATGGGCTTACAGATGCCATTTGGAGAGATGGTGGATAGGAGGATGGGCTTATAGATGCCATCTGGAGGTGTCGATCGCGTAAGAGATTCCTTAGCGAGAACTTGCGTACCTGAGAAAGAAGGATAATTTCCTGGCCTGTTGCAGGTGTTGATCTTCAGACTCTTCATGTAGATATGCCATGGCTAGATACAGGTATCGAATCTACAAACAATCGCTCACAGACGTGCCCTGGCTAGATACAGGAATCGAATCCAGAACTTCAAAAGGTTGCTTACAGACATGCCCTGGCTGGATACAGGTATCGAATCTACAAACAATCATTCACAGACGTTCCCTATCTAGATACAGGAATCGAATCTGGAACATCAAAAGGTTGCTTACAGACGTGCCCTGGATGGATACAGGTATCGAATCTCTAAACTCTTCATGCAGACATGCCCTGGCTAGATACAGGTGTCGAATCTACAATCGGTTACTCACAGATATGCCCTGGCTGGATACAGGAATCGAATCCGGAATTCTTCGTCTACAGATATGCCCCGGCTGGATACAGGAATCGAATCTCTAAACTCTTCATGCAGACATGCCCTGGCTGAATACAGGTATCGAATCTACAATCAGTTACTCACAGATATGCCCTGGCTGGATACAGGAATCGAATCCGGAATTCTTCGTCTACAGATATGCCATGGCTGGATACAGGTGTCGAATCTCTAAACTCTTCATGCAGACATGCCCTGGCTGGATACAGGTGTCGAATCTACAATCAGTCTCTCACAGATATGCCCTGGCTAGATACAGGAATCGAATCTAGAATTCTTCGTCTACAGATATGCCCTGGCTGGATACAGGAATCGAATCTCTAAACTCTTCATGCAGATATGCCTTGGCTGGATACAGGAATCGAATCTACTCACAGATATGCCCTGGATGGATACAGGAATCGAATATGGAATTGCGACAGTTGATAGTAATTATCTTTGTATTGACCTTTTTCCTGAAAAGGCAAAACATCAGTTGTATGCAATGTCATGATGTATGAAATGCATGATGTCATGATGTTCTCAAGAATAAATGAGATTGTGTGATGTGATGCGTATATGCATGCATTATGTATGTAAATGTTTATGAATTGTATTTTTGTCGAGGAAAATAAATCTTTGACGGATGCCGGGAAGTTTGTTAAATCCTGGGCTGATGTTTGAAGAGTAGAGCTCTTCGTTTCCGCTGGGGAAGGTGATTGCAAGAATAAACCGGTAGGAGAAGATGACTCCATTGGGGAATAAACTTGATGAAGAGATTACTCTGCAGGGAATTACTCTGTGGGAAGAGATACTTTGCTGAGGTTTTGATGATAACTCCGCTGGGGATACCATTGATAAGCTTTGTCGGAGGATTTGATGAACTCCCCTGGGGGGATAGGAAGAGCTTCGTCGAGGACGATCTTTCCGTGGTAATTAGCTGAGGATAACCTAGTTATAAGCTCTGGTGGGGAATAACCTTTGAATATGGTCGGGGAGAGACGTTGTACTCTGCGGGAGACAAGCTTCCAGAATCTACTGGGGATAAGCTTCCAGAATCTACTAGGGATAAGCTTCCAGAATCTACTGGGGAGATGGTTCAAATCTCCTGGGGAAACTTTGGACTGCACTGGGGAATGGCTCCACTGGGGCGTCTGGTATTCCGCCGGGGAACAATCTTATATTAAGACTGCCGGGGATGCTTGTAGAGGAACATCTGTATACTCCGCTGGGGAATATTGAGATTTGCTGGGGATACCCAACTTCCTTAAGGATGACAGTAGACTAACTCTTCTTGGGGAGAGTGTTGCTGACTTGCTGGAGATATTGTGCCTTTTCGGGGCTGATGGGAGACCAACTCTGCTCGGGGGAGAGTGTTGTTTATTCTGGTCTTACCCTCGGGGAGTGAAGGTATCTGGGTCAAATTCTTCAGTCGAACTTACCTTGGTACCTTGGTGGAATGAGCAACTAGATCACTTAGACAATTCTTATTGCCCCTGTTTCTAATGTCACCTGTAATTAGTCCTTCGTTTCGTATGCAAGTATTTATGAGTTAGCAATTAGTGTCAAATGCATATATCAAAAATGAACATTGGACGTTCTTTGCAAGACAAAACAAAAAAAGGAAAAACAATTGGCAATTTGTATGGAAAAGTGAATCTGTATTGATTTTTTGGAATTTTCCTGTAAATAGGCGTTTATGTACAAGAGGCTGACGTCCTAGTAAGAGGACGCCGTCGAACAACATAGAGTTTATACAATTTTGTGAAAAGAAACAAAACAGCTATGTGAAAAATAATCCCACTGGGTTCCAACTCTGCTATCGCCTTTATGTCTTCAAGCGTCTCATCACTTTGCTGCTTAGTTGAAGATGAAGCTGATTGATTGATGCCGTCTGAACCTGATAGTTGATACTGAATTCTGGATGCGAGGTGATCCAATGAGACATAGTATTACGCTTTAATCCATAACTTTTTCCTGGACCGCCCTTTCGGGTTTTCAGTCCACCGGGATACCCATTTTTGCCCAAGCCGCCTTTTCAGGTTTTCGACTTGTCGGGTGTACAGATTTTTTCATTTCATCCCTTATTTTTGCCCGAACCCTTTTGGTTCGCCGGGAAGCCCTTATTTTTTCCTAGGTATGTCAACCTAGCGGGTCTTTAATTCATGCGTAGTATCTTTTTACTATGTCTGCATTGGCGGGGTGAGGAAGGTCGTCACTATCCATGGTAGTTAGAATCATGGCTCCTCCTGAGAAGACATGTTTAACCACAAATGGCCCTTCGTACGTAGGGGTCCATTTGCCCCTGGGATCATTTTGAGGAAGAATGATGCGCTTGTTTACCAGATCCCCAACTTGATACTCTTGGCGTCTGACTTTCTTGTTAAATGCCCTGATCATCCGTTTTTGGTACGTTTGACCATGACAAATAGCAGTGAGTCTCTTTTCATCGATCAGGTTTAATTGATCAAGTCGAGTCTGGATCCAGTCATCTTCGCTCAAACCTGCATCCTTCATTATCCGGAGAGAGGGTATCTGGACTTCAATAGGCAAGACTGCCTCCATGCCATAGACCAAGGAAAAGGGAGTTGCCCCTGTTGACGTCCGTGCTGAGGTACGGTACCCATGAAGAGCAAACGGTAACATCTCGTGCCAATCTTTGTAAGTCACTGTCATCTTCTGCACAATCTTCTTGATATTCTTATTCGCCTCTTCGACAGCCCCATTCATCTTCGACCGGTAGGGAGAAGAGTTGTGGTGCTGTATCTTGAATTGCTCGCAGAGCTCAGTGATTATCTTGTTGTTAAGATTGGTACTATTATCCGTAATGATCCTCTCAGGTACACCGTATCGACAGATCAAGTTGTGTCGAATGAACCGTGCCACGACGTTCTTGGTTACTGTAGCATAGGAAGCTGCTTCAACCCACTTTGCGAAGTAATCAATCGCTACCAGGATGAAGCGATGCCCGTTGGATGCCGTAGGTCTGATCTCGCCGATCATATCAATCCCCCACATTGCAAAAGGCCAAGGTGTTGTCAAAATGTTCAGAGGAACTGGAGGTATGTGCACCTTATCAGCATAGATCTGGCACTTGTGACATGTCCGGGAATGTTGGTAACAGTCAGCTTCCATTGTGGACCAGAAATATCCTGCCCGAAGGATTTTCTTTGCCATAGTATGCCCACTGGAATGTGTTCCGAAGGTACCTTCATGTAGCTCTGCCATGATCTTTTCTGCTTCAGTCTTATCCACACAACGCAGTAAGGTTGAATCATGGTTTCGCTTGTATAAAATGCCATTGCTGAGGAAGAACTTTGCAGCGAATCTTCTCAGAAACTTTTTGTCATTAAAAGATGCACCCTCGGGGTATTCTTGAGCTTCAAGGTACCTTTTTACTTCATGATACCAAGGTTTTTCAGTTACCACTTCAGCCTCGAGATCACAGCAATCTGCAGGTTCATCCAATTTCCAGATAATGATCCGGGGAGCCTCGTTATCCCATTTGACTTTGAACATAGAAGACATCGTAGCCAGCGCGTCCGCCAACTGATTCTCGTTTCTTGGGAAGTGTTCAAAAGTTATCTCCTCGAAGTGGGGAATCAACGTCAACACGTACTCTTTGTAAGGAATAAGATTTGGGTGTTTCGTATCCCAATCGCCTTTGATCTGATTGATCACGAGAGCGGAATCTCCGAAGACACTCAGAAACTTAATCCTTAAGTCAATTGCAGCTTGAAGACCCATGATACATGCTTCATACTCTGCCATGTTGTTGGTGCAGTTGAAACATAGCCGGGCAGTGAGTGGAGTATGAGTGCCTTTAGGGGATATGATCACAGCACCGACACCGTTACCCAAAGCGTTTGAGGCTCCGTCAAAGTGCATAGACCATCGGGATCCTTCCTCAGGTCCTTCATCCGGTCCAGGTATTTCACAATCAGTCACTACCATGATATCCTCGTCTGGAAATTCAAAGTTCATAGATTGGTAGTCATCCACTGCCTGGTGTGCCAAATGGTCTGCCAATACACTTCCCTTAATTGCTTTCTGAGTCGTGTACTGGATGTCGTATTCTGTCAAGATCATCTGCCATCTTGCTATTCTTCCGGAAAGGGCAGGCTTTTCGAAGATGTACTTTATTGGATCCATTTTTGAAATCAATAGAGTAGTGTGAGTCAACATGTACTGTCTCAGCCGGCGAGCAGCCCATACCAAAGCACAGCAAGTTTTCTCGAGCAGTGAGTATCGGGTCTCACAGTCGGTAAACTTTTTGCTAAGGTAATAAATAGCGTGCTCTTTTCGGCCAGACTCGTCATGCTGCCCCAGCACACACCCCATTGAGTTGTCCAGTACTGTCAAATATAAGATTAGAGGTCTCCCTTCAACCGGCGGCATAAGAATGAGTGGTTCTTGGAGATACTCTTTGATTCTTTCAAAAGCGGCCTGACATTCATCGTTCCAACGTACTACTTGATCTTTCTTCAGTAGCTTGAAGATTGGCTCACAGGTAGCAGTTAGATGTGAGATGAATCAGGCAATGTAGTTCAACCGTCCTAGAAATCCTCTGACTTCTTTCTCTGTCTTGGGAGTTGGCATCTCTTGTATGGCTTTAACTTTGGCAGGATCCACTTGAATACCTTTGTCACTTACGACGAAGCCTAGCAATTTTCCAGATCTCACCCCAAAGGTGCACTTGTTCGGGTTCAACCTCAGCTTGTACAACTTCAGACGGTCAAACAGTTTCCGTAGATGGTCAAGGTGTTCCTCCTCAGTTTGGGACCTTGCAATCATATCATCGACATATACTTCAATCTCATGGTGGATCATGTCATGAAACAGAGCAACCATGGCACGTTGGTAGGTTACCCCAGCATTTTTCAACCCAAAAGGCATGACCTTATAGCAAAAGGTTCCCCACTGAGTAACAAAAGTGGTCTTCTCCATGTCTTCAGGGGCCATCTTGATTCGACTATAACCTGAGAAGCCGTCCATGAAAGAGAATACTTTATGCTGAGCAGTGTTGTCAACCAGAACGTCGATGTGAGGTAGAGGGAAGTCATCCTCGGGGCTCGCCCTGTTCAAATCCCTGTAGTCAACACACATTCGGACCTTACCATCCTCCTTCGGCACTGGAACCACATTGGCAACCCACTGAGGGTAAGAAGTCACTGCTAGAAAGTCAACGTCAAATTGTTTCATAACCTCAGCCTTAATTTTCTCGGACATCTCTGGACGCATACGGCGGACCTTCTGTTTTACCGGAGGGCAGTCTTCCTTGGTAGGCAGGTGATGAACCACAATGTCGGTATCCAATCCAGGCATGTCTTCGTAAGACCAGGCAAAGATTTCCACATAATCATGCAGCATCTGAATCAACCGTTGTTTCACACTAGACTCCAGATTGGCACCAATCTTGACTTCCTTTCTGTCTGCCTCAGTACCCAGATTTTCCGTTTCCACTGCCTCTTCATGTGGCTGAATTGCCCTCTCTTCCTGGAGTAGTAGTCTTGCAAGCTCACCAGGCACTTCGCAATCATCTTCACCTTCGTCTTCGGCTAAGTTTATCGGATTTTCGAAGTCATAACTGGCAGTAGCAGAGTCGTTACCAGTGAGATCCAGAGTGGATTGGAACCTATATGAGTGAGTGTGTGTAAATATAGCTGTTTTGCAATATATAAAGAAAGAAAAGGAGCGCAAGATTTGAAATGTAAAAAACTTCCAATGCTTTTATTAATGATATATGAGAGTGACACACAAAAACCCTCACAAATGAAGCCACGGTGCCCCGGGTAAGACACCGGGCCATAAAGTTTCAAATTATTGTTCGTTACAACTTTAAAACAAAGGAGTTCATTACTGAGTAACAAAAGTAAAAGGTATGGAGTCTTTTGCAGTCCAGTTGTTCAGTCCACCACCGACCGTTGGATTGATCCAGCTATCGAATTCAGATTCCTCCACGTCGTTATCATCCCCAATAGCATTTACTCCATGGTTGGGCATGGGACTGTCACCACATTAGGCCTCTCGGGCGCCTCGAACTGTACCTCTTTAGCATCAATAAGGTCTTGAACCTTATTCCTCAGAGCCCAACAATCATTTGTGTTATGCCCCGGGCTATCAGAGTGATAAGCGCAGCGGGCGTTGGGGTTGTACTTTGGAGAGGTTGTGTTTACCACCTTCGGAGCTTCCTTGACAGTTACCAGATTAGTTGACAACAGTTGCGGCAATATCTGAGATAGGGTCATACTAAGCCGAGTGTACTGCCTCTTGGGTCTCTCGCCCCTTGGTTGGTTGTATTGCTGAGGAGCAACAACAGGTTTAGAAATAACCACCGCGTTGACAGCTTGGCGGCGTTCCGGTTTGTTCTGTCTCCTTGGACCATAAACAACACTAGCTTCCTTCTTGAAAAGGCTTCTTTTTAGTACTCGAGGAGGCACCTTTCTGTATCTTCCCCGACTTGATACCAGCTTTGATCCTCTCGCCAGTCAGGATCAGGTCTGTAAACCCAGCAGAGGAATTACCAATCAGGTGATTAAAGAATGGACCAGACAGGGTCCCCAAGAACATGTCCACGAGTTCATAATCAGTCAACGATGGCTGCACCCTGCCAGCCAGGTCTCTCCACTTCTGCGCGTACTCCTTAAAACCTTCACCCGTCCCAAGTGACATACCCTGGAGTTGGGTACGCGTGGGAGCGAGGTCGGAATTGTACTGATACTACTTATAAAAAGCAGTAGCCAAGTCCTCCCAGTTTCGAATACTGGTTCCATCCAGCTGATAGAACCATTCAAGTTGAGCCCCTGAAAGGCTCTCCTGGAAGAAATGGATCCATAAGTTCTTGTCTGCAGTGTAAGGTTGGATCTTCCTTACATAAGAACGGAGGTGCAGCTTAGGACAGGAAGCCCCGTCGTACTTCACAAAGGCAGGTGCCTTGAACTTGTGTGGGATCACCACCCCAGAAGATAACCCTAAGTCTCCAAAATCCAACCCAGGCACACGTTGAATCTCCATAGCATTTAACCGGTCCTCCAGCTGTTTGTACCTGTCCTCAGCAGGAGGGTATTGTTCATCATTGAAATATGTCTCACTGTCGGAGACCACAGGACTAGGAACCTCTCTCCCTTGGTGACTGCCTTCCCCAACAGATGGAGTAGTCAGCTCAGCTTCATTCTGCAGTGTATTCCCGAGTCTGCGTCCGGTGTTGAACATCACAATCCTCTTCTTCTTCTTCTTCTTCAGGAGCAAAGCCTTTAACTCCTGTTACCCTTGGGCTAAGCTCATGACCAGCTCCTGGAACTGGGCGTTCTGGGCCTGGAGGGCCTTGATAGCTTGTTCAGTAGTAGGTTCAGGATTCATGATGATTGAGTGTTGAAATAAACAGCGAAGAAGATTAAGCAACCTGTAGAAAAAGGGGTACCTGTTATGCATATGATGCAATGAGATGCGTATGATTTATGTTTTCAAAGACAATCGGGATTCAACTTTGTAAACAAAAAGGAAACACACTTTATTAGATTCAACTTTGGAATTGTTCAACAATTTTCCCTTAGGCATTACAAGAATTGAAAATACTGAAAAGGAAATAAATGCTGTAAAAGAAACATCCAAAGCCCATCAGTGCTCCCATGGCCTCCTCTTCTCAGTATGGATATAGTCATTCAGGACCCGCTCATTCTCCAACTGCTTAGTCAGCTTCTGGATCTTTTGTTCCTGTTCGTTGAACCTTTCCCGATAAGAATCCCGTTCTTCCTGTAGCTGCGCCCAAGACCTCTTTAGTGTATCAACGTCAGTGGGTATTTGAGGAGGGAGGACAGTTGGAGGAACCTCGTCCTTATCAGGAAATTCAAGAATAATAGGCCTGACAGCTTCATATGGCATACCTAACTTCTGAGAACGGATGCGGACCCATTTGTAGTAGGATTCCATAGGTAGAGAAGTCTTCGGTCCCAACTCATGTGGGTCAACTTTGTAAATTCTGTCCCAAGCCTTGATGAATCTACGACGCAGCTCGTCACTATCTACCTGAAACTCAAAACTGATGTGAGGTACCAGCATCTCATGAGGCCCTGCTCTTCTGGCTCTTCCAAACTGACGGAGATCTAAACATGGATTATAAGAGATTCCTCCCTGAGTACCGATCAATGGAACATTAGGATATTCTCCGCAACGATCAATAACAGCCAACCTCTTCCTTCTTTGTTCTTCAGCACGAACTTAGGGAGGTGAAAAATAAACCACCTCACTAACAAAGGAGCACAACACCACAGGGTTCCCCGTCTTCGGGCAGTACGGGCATAGAGTTGCTACAGGATATCACCCAAGAGAGTGGGTACAGGGTTCCGAGACATGAAGATCCTTATGGAATTGATATTAACAAAGTTATCAGGATTTAGAAACAATACCAGACCATAGATTAGGAGAGCCAGAATGTCTTCGTACGCCCTGAAGTCTAAGTCATTGCAGAAATTGTTAGCTTTACTAATCAGAAACTTAGCCAAAAAGCCCTTAACTCCGCTTCTAGTCACCCAGTTATCCATTACCTCCTTGTTGGTCAAAGGAAGGGCTGCAGAAATCTCCTCAAGCCTAAGGGTCTTTTCCCAACCAGTGAAGGGAGTCTGCTCCAAAACAGGGATACCAAGCAGATCATAGAATTCTTCCAGGGTAGGGACCAGCTGGAAGTCTTGAAAGGTGAAGCAATGGTACAGGGGATCATAAAACTGGGTCAGGACACTCATTAGCTGTTGGTCCCACTTTGAAGTGACTAAACCGAGAAGAGAACCATGCCTCTGGATGAAGTAAGTAGTATTTGGAATTCTGTCAACCAATTCTTTAAGCAACTCAGGTGGGTGAACAAAGTTGAGCCGGATAGTATTCCTTCGCACAGGCATCATGATGTCCTACAAAACAGTAGCAAAGATGAAACCCTCTTGTCTTTGAAATGGGTCAGTCCTTATACAGGATGCATGCAATGTTTATGATGGTATGATGTTATGATAAAGCATACCATAAGTATTCACAAAGGCAAACATGATAAGGCACACAAGTCACACAAGACAGCCATTAGAGTTTAGGCCAGCATGAAGTTCAAGTACTACCCTCTTTCAGTTTCGTTGGTTAAGACATGTCCTAGAAAATAGTAACCGGGTTCTAGAGGATCTCAATATCATCGACTACCCTCAATCGGTCATAACTCCAGCATCACAATCTTTTTTTGCGGCCAGAACCATCGCGAGAGTTTAGCCTCAATGAGTGTAGCATACTGCTATTGTTCTATGGCCAAGTTAGGTCAAATTAGGGTTCTAAGGTCGGTTGGTTCTTAATGACTCCTTAGAAGACCCATATTCTCCTCGTTGCAACACAAGGGATATCGGTACAGACCAAGGTGCCACACCAACGTAGCCACTGCTTCACCCGTGTCGGTCTATGTCGGACAGGTTATGCTACCTAAAGAAGGGTATTCCCCAGATCCGGGTTAGGATCTATGAAACTCCGATGCAAAGCACACAATATTAAAGCAAACAAGGAATACAATTGAAAACATAAGAGTGGTCTAATCCTAAGGTACACCTCACTTATTTACTCCTCAGCAGAGTCGCCAGTTCTATAATCGGTGGAAATAGAACTGACTATTTTTTAGCTGGTTTCGCGAAATGTCGCGGTAAGCAAGAGTCGCCACCGTCTTTTATGTTCTCCAACATGGAAAGGACAAAAGCACAAAAAAATTCCTTCTTTGAGAATGTTTCTCGGTTCGGGAGGTAGATTTATAGAAAGGGAAGGTGTTAGCACCCTTTCTATCCTTGGTTATCCATGGGCTCTTAGGTACTTGCTCTTATGTTTTCAAAATTTGTTTGCTTTTCAAGTGTGTGTGGGTTTTGAAAAAAATTTTGTTTGAAAAATTTCTAAGTAACTCTTGTATCTGTCCTCAAGAGTGTATGAAAGATTTGTTTGAAAACTTTTGAAAGTGTCAGTGTGAAAAGTTGTTTTTGTTTGTTTTTAGAGAGAGCAAGTACCCAGGAGAAATCTACCTACTCTAAGGAATTAGGCTGTGTAAGAGTCCTTTAGATAGTTCTATCCCACCATTGAGAGGTAGGTAGCACCATCGTTGGAGGTGTTCGGGTCAATTCGATTATTAGGGACAGTGTGGTCACTGAAGCAATAGTAGGACACCTTAGAAGTAACCCTAATGTCCTAGATCCTTTGTATCCGAGGCAACCGTTTCGAGGCGACTGGATCTTTAGACAGGAGGGCGACCTCTAAGACACCCTATACTTGATGACCACGTTCGAGGCAACCAGTGAGGCGTACCCTAAGAGTGGCATGTGCATGTGTGTTGTTTCAGTTAAGTTATCTTTGATCATGCATTTGTGAGCTACTGATTGATTTTAATTTATCATACAAATCTTTCATGCAGATTAACAGTTAAGAGTGCGGAAAATAAAGTGCGGAAATATGAATCTACGCTATTACAAGGCGCGGGTCTATACATCGCCAAAAACATAACCCGTTTTGGAAAATAAATGCAGAAAGTAAAAAAAGCGGTAAATCCTAATTACTATTACATCCTTTGAGCAGATACATAATAATCAAGAATAATGATAATGCGCGAAAGAAATTAAATCAGGACGTCCTTAGGGTTTTGACCCTTTTTTAAGAAAGAATTGAATTTTGTCCCTTTTTAGCAATTTAATTAACTATTAAAACAACTAATAAGTAATTAATTAATTTAATTAAAAGAAAAAATATTTTTTTGTTTTTTAAGTTTTAATGGAAATAAAATAAAAGGAATTAAAATTTTCAAAACCCTAATTCTAGACTAATTTTATTTATTAAGAAAAAGATTAAAATTTAAACTAATTAAACTAATTAATTGGTTAGTATTTTATTTACAAAATAATTACCTAAGTGAAATTAATAAAAATAAAATATTTACATTTTTTAGTTTTTTTTTAATTTTTATGGAAAATATTAATTAATTTACTGGTTAATAATTAATTAAAATAAAAAAAAAATTGAATGAAAGAAAATAAAGTAAAAAATGAAATGCAAACCCAGGGGGGGGCAGCTTGGGGGCTTGTTTAGAAATTTGAGGCCCATTAAGCCAAGCCTGCCGTTGACTTCTTGGATCAAGTGTTTGTTGATTGACTGAGAATATAATGTTCATCACTTTTTGGCCCTTGGATTGATGATCATGGCCACTTGGCATGTGGAACGCTGAAGGTTCATGGTGAAACGCACTGGGCATCCTGCATATAATCATGTTATGAAAATAGAAATAAATATTGGGGTGGACCTGGGAATCGAACCAAGGTCCCAATACCTATTACACGCTTGCCTTAACCACTCCACCACTTTACTTTAGTCATCAATAAAACAAACAAAAATTAATATATTCAATAATCAATTCCAATGCTGTAAAACTAAAACGCGCACATATTATTTGAATGGACCAATAGCCTGCTTCCACATCTTATCTTCTTCGTTGAAATCTGCAGAAAAATAAATCAAATAGCGGGGGTTTTTAACCCCCACAATATGGAAAAGGAAAAATAGCGATTAGGATTCTACGCTATATAAATAGGGCGCGAGCATGGCTTTATGTTTGTCTCGTTCCAGCGATCTCAACCATAGGCGTTGGAGGTTCTAATTTTACCTATATAGCAAAGCCCCAAATCAAGAGCTTGGAAACCCTAGAATTCTCCCATGGTGATTTGCGTTTCAGGGCGCCATAAGACAATTAACCAATACCAAAAGCTTCAGAAAGGTTAGAGCAATGCAAAGCATACAAAAAATCACATTAAATATGCAGGAATTATGAGCTTCGATTATGGAAAAGAAACCAAACCGTGTGACTTGTTCTGGGCGTTTCCTTGAGGTTTATGGCTTGTTTGTGATTGCAATAGGTTCCTGAGTGTCCCAGCAACGTGTTTGAATCAAGAAAAGGCTTCTAATTATGCTGGAAGGTTGATTTCAGTTTTCAACTTTTTCTTGATTTTTAGCATTTTGGTTATGGCTCTGCAGCAGCTTTTTCACAAGAAATGTATTAGGTTTTGGTTCAGCATATGTATGGGAATGCATTTAGGTCAGCAGCTGAGCCAATGATCCATTGTATTGATGTCTTGAGATTTTGGTTTATCACCATTAAAGGACTTTCCAAACTTGGTTCAAAACCATGATTTTGTGCACAAAATAGCCTTACACGAATTTGGTAGCTGGCTCATCATACATAAAAGCTATTCAAACCAAAAATATGCCATTCCATTAACTTTTAGATTTTATTTGAATTTTTATGGATTTAAAATGAATTAAATCAATAAAAATTAAATAAAATGGAAAAATAAATGTTTAATCTTGAAATTAATCATGGGACACGTGTATGAAATGACAAGGCTGAATCAAGTGGAAGAAAGTGGGCCCTTTTGTCAAAAATTGAAGTTTCAAGGATAGTTGCCTTTTGCCATTTCACAAAAATTTCCCAACTTCTCCAATGCATATCTTGCTCAATTTTGATCATGTGAACATGTTCTTGGACATTTTGGAAAGGTCTTGAAGTCCTCTAACCAATGCCTTTGGTCCCATGTCATTTTGATTTACCAATCTCAAGTTATGGTCTTTGACTTAAAATGCCTTTTTGTTGACTTTTGAAAATGACCTATAATGTTGAAATTGATAATTTGTGAGAGCATTTCTTGGACTTGGAATGTGAATATGGGTTGTAGGAAATGCCATCCCCTTCAAAATGAGCATTGGATGGGATTTTTCTGATGAACCATGAAAAAGTTATGCCTTGGTCAAGTTACAGTTGACTTTTCAACTGTCCAAAAATGGAAACTTTTGCATCTTGATGATTTTTGAGCCATTCTTGTGGAATCTTGATCAAGACTTGATCAAATGATGATTGTGGCTTCAAAATAAGATGTTGACCAAATTTTTTGACTTTTGACTGCCAAATGACCATTTTACCCCTACAGTTGATTGTGAAGTAATTAGGGCTTTTGACTGTGCCACTTGATGTTGTGAGCCTTGAAACTTGGCATATGGATGCTTGGCAATGTATATGAGCATATGGGACTTGATTGAGCCCTTGAAAACCTCAACTTCCTTGCAAGAACCAAAACCCTAGTTTTGACTGGCTTAGGAGGATGGTTTGACTGTGCAACCCTTGAGAGATTTTGAACCATTTGGAGATTGATCTTGACAAATCTTGAAGAATATTGGAGGGAAAATTTTGGGGTACAACACAATGATGTTCTCAAAATAAATGAGATTGTGTCGTATGCATTTGTGTTGTCAATGTTATGACGTATGGATGTAATGTATGGACACGTTAATTGTTATACCGCAGTATTGTTGGAGTCGGGGAAATGAATCCCTGAGCATTGCTGAGAATGAGGAGTGAAAGTCTTCATGTTTTGAAGTTGAAGTGTTGATGAGCTTCCATTTGTTAGAGAAATAAACTCTATTGTGTAAGGGAAAAGCCGTGCATTGCTTGTAGACCTTGTGAAATCCTGTTGGGGAATCCTGAGAAATTGGGCGACTTTCACTGGGGAATATTAGGAGCGGTAACTGGAAGTTTTGTCCTGTCTGGGATGTGAGAGAGCTTGATATCATTAAACTGCATACTAGAGATATGATGGCGATCCTACAGCGGGATGTCTCAGATTTCTATTCTTGTTGGAAAGAGTACCTATGGGGAATTTTATGGAATAGTCTAAAGATATCATCCTATTTCTTAAAGCCATAGTGATTGCCTTTATATTTTCCGTTCCTCTCTTTTTTTTTGTAAACAGTAGTCATGTTCAAATGCATATGTTCAAAAATAAATCATTTGACGTTTTTGTAAACAAAACACGGAAAAAGAAAAACAGATGGTTTTGCACTTTCAAAGGGATATCTTTGTATTAACTTGAATAAGTATCTTTGTACAATGAGAAGAACATTATAGTAAGAGAATGTCTTCATAAAAAATGAAAATTTGATACAAATAAAAGATAGCTATGTGAAATAATCCCATGGGGTTCCCATTCTGCTATAGCCTTCGTGTCTCTGAGCGTCTTGTCCACTTGCTGCCTTGTCCGAAGCTGATTGGATTGATCAGAACCGTTGAGTTTGTCATTTGATGCTAAAGATTGTCTGCAATGTGATCCAACGGGACATAGTCATACGCTTTAATTCCCTAAGTTTTTCCTGGACCTCCTTTTCGGGTTTTCAGTCCACCGGGATACCCTTTTTTACCCAAGCCGCCCTTTCGGGTTTTCAACTTGCCGGGTGTACAATTTTTTTTGTTTTATCCCTAATTTTTGCCCGAACCTTTGTGGTTCGCCGGGATGCCCTTGTTTTTCCTAGGTGTGTTAACCTAGCGGGTCTCTTATGCGTAGTATCTTTTGACTATGTCCGCGTTCACAGGGTGTGGAAGGTCGTCGCCATCCATAATGGTTAAGATCATTGTTCCACTAGAGAATATGCTTTTGATCACAAATGGTCCCTCGTATGTAGGAGTCCATTTTCCCTTAGGATCACCTTGTGGTAATATGATACACTTGATTACCAAGTCACCAACCTGATATACCTGATGTCTGACTTTATTGTTAAAAGCCTTGATCATACATTTTTGGTACATCTGACCATGACAGACAGCCGTAATCCTCTTTTCATCAATCAAATTCAAATGGTCAAGCCGAGTTTGGATCCAATCATCTCTGTTTAGCCCTGCATCTTTTATGATTCTTAGAGAAGGTATTTGGACTTCAATCCGTAGAACAACTTCCATGTCATATACCAAGGAGAAGGGAGTTGCCCCTGTTGATGTGTGCTCCGTGGTACGGTAACCGTGGAGAGCGAATGGTAGCATCTCATGCCAGTCCTTGTAGGTCACTGTCATTTTTGTATGATCTTCTTGGTGTTCTTATTTGCAGCTTCGACAATTCCATTCATCTTTGGCCGGTAAGGAGAAGAATTATGGTGCTGGATCTTGAATTGCACGCATAGTGCAACGATCATAGTATTATTGAGATTTGTACAATTGTCTATGATGTTTCTCTCTGGGATACCGTACCGACAGATGAGATTTTGTTTGATGAATCAGGCCACAATATTCTTGGTAACAGAAGCGAAAGAAGTTGCCTCAACCCACTTCATGAAGTAGTCAATGGCCACCAAGATGAAGGGGTGCCCATTAGAAGCTGTAGGTTTGATTTATCCAATCATATTGATACCCCACATCGCGAATGGCCAGGGAGCAGTCAGGATGTTTAGAGGAACTGGAGGCACATGTACTTTGTCAGCATAGATCTGAAACTTGTGACAGGTTCGTGAATGCTGATAGCAATTTTCTTCCATGGTAGACCAGTAATACCCTGCCCGTAGGATCTTTTTAGCCATCGTGTGCCCACTGGAATGGGTGCCAAAAGTGCCTTCATGTAGATCAGCCATGATCTTTTCTGCCCCAATCTTGTCTATAAAACGAAGCAAAACAGAGTCATGGTTGCGCTTGTAGAGAATGCCATTATTGAGGAAGAACTTAGCAGAGAATCTTCTCAAGAACTTCTTATCATTGACTGAAGCTCCCTCCAGATACTCTTGGGCCTCGAGATACCTCTTAACTTCATGGAACCAAGGTTGGTCCACTACTTCTTCAGTATCGATCTCGTGACAGTAAGCTGGTTCATCCATCCGCTCAATGGTGATCTGGGGAGCCTCGTTACTCACTTGAGTTTAAACATGGATGACATAGTGGCTAGCGCGTCTACTATTTGATTTTCCTCTCGTGGAAAATGCTCAAAGGTAATTTCCTCGAAATGTGGGATTAAGGTCAACACATGTTCTTTGTAGGGGATGAGGTTAGGGTGCTTCGTGTCCCATTCTCCTTTGATCTGACTAATGACTAAGGCTAAATCTCCAAATACACTTAAGAACTTGATTCCCAAATCTATGGCAGCTTTGAGACCAAAAATACACGCTTCGTATTCTGCCATGTTATTGGCACAGTTGAAACAAAGTCTTGTGGTGAAGGGAGTATGACATCCTTCAGGGGATATGATTACATCACCTATTCCATTGCCGAGTGCATTGGAGGCCCCGTCAAAAACCAAGGTCCATCAGGATCCTTGTTCAGGTCCGTCATATGGTCTGAATTCTTCACAGTTGTTTACCATTATGATGTCTTCATCTGGGAATTCGAATTTCATGGATTGATAGTCATCCACAGCTTGATGAGTAAGATGATCAGCTAGCACACTTCCCTTTATTGCTTTTTGGGTAGTGTATTGAATGTCGTATTTAGTCAGGATCATCTGCCATCTTGCTATTCTCCTAGAGAGGACATGCTTCTCTAATTAGATCCATCTTGGATATCAATAAGGTAGTATGGGTCAACATATACTATCTTAGCCGGAGAGCAGCCCATGACAGAGTGCAACAAGTTTTCTCGAGCAGTGAATATCTTGTTTCACAGTCGGTAAACTTTTTGCTCAGGTAATAAATAGCATGCTCTTTTCGGCCAGACTCGTCATGCTACCCCAGCACACACCCTATTGAATTTTCCAAGACAGTTAGATACATGATCAAAGGTCTTCCCTCGACTGACGGCATCAAAATGGGAGGCTCTTGTAAGTACTCTTTGATCTTGTCGAAGGCAGCTTGGCATACATCATTCCATTTGACTACTTGATCTTTCTTCAGTAATTTGAAGATTGGTTCACAAGTAGCGATTAAATGAGAAATTAATCTGGAAATGTAGTTTAGTCGTCCTAAGAATCCCATGACTTCCTTCTTGGTGCAAGGAGCAGGAATTTCTTGTATTGCTTTCACCTTGGCAGGGTCCACTTCGATACATTTACCGTTGATGACGAAGCCTAGGAGTTTACTGGACCTCACCCCAAATGTGCATTTATTCGGGTTCAACCTCAGCTTGTATTTCTTTAGTCTCTCAAATAGTTTCTGCAAATGGTCAAGATGTTCCTCTTCAATTTGAGATCTGGCTATCATGTCATCCACATACACCTCTATTTCGTGATGGATCATGTCGTGAAATAGAGCTGCCATGGCGCACTGATAAGTTTCCCCAGCGTTCTTCAACCCGAATGGCATAACCTTATAACAGAAAGTGCCCCACTGTGTGACGAAGGTCGTTTTCTCCATGTCCTTAGGTGCCATTTTGATTTGATTGTAGCCTGGTAACCATCCATGAAGGAAAACAATTTATGTTGTGAGGTATTGTCAACCATAATATCGATATGGGGGAGTGGGAAATCATCCTTTGGGATTGCCCTATTCAAATCTCGGTAATCCACACAAATGCGTACTTTTCCGTCCTTTTTAGACACTGGAACAACATTGGCGAACCATTGTGGATATGAGGTGACAACTAAGAATCCGATGTTGAATTGTTTCATGACTTCAGTCTTGATCTTCTCTGACATGTCTGGCCGCATGCGACAGACTTTCTGTTTTACCGGAGGGCAGTCTTCTTTTGTCGGTAGACGATGGACCATGATATCAGCGTCGAGTCCTGGCATGTATTCGTATGACCAAGAAAAGACCTCAACATAGTCATGTAGTAACTGAGTTAAACTCTTCTTGACACTGGGTTACAGATTTCCTCTTGCCTTGACTTCTTTCTTGTCCTCTTTGGCACCTAAGTTATCTGTGTCCACTGGTTCTTCGTGGGGCTGTATGGTCATTTCTTCCTGTTGTAGTAACCTAGCTAGTTCCCTTGGCACTTCACAATCTTCCTCACCTTCATCTTCGGCTTGGTAGATTATATTTTCAAAGTCACAAAAGGCCATAGTAGAATCGTTACCCATGGGATCCTGAGTGGATGTAGATCTGCATTTTGATATGTGAGTGTGTGTAAGAGCATAGCTATTTTTGAAAGAAATAAAAATGTAGAAAAGAAAGACAAAGAGCATAAAATTTGCATGCAAAAACTTCCATGATTCATTGATGACATCTGAAAATGTAGTAACAACCCTTACAAATGGACCGTTGTGCCTCGGGTATGACACAAGGTTTTAAAAGTCTGAATTGTTTAATTATTACAAGTCTGACAGAAATTTAAAGACAATTACTGTTGGATGAAAGTAATTGGGACAAAATCTTTAGCTTCCCAGTTGGTGAGTCCTCCATTGACAGTTGGGAAAATCCATTCTTCCAGGTCACAACCGTCATCACTATCCTCCACTGCATTGACTCCATGGTTGCTGATCTTCAAAGGTGGTCCCACGGTACGAGCACGAAGAACAGCTTTTTGGGCTCCTGAAGTGAAACCCAAACCAAATTTGTCAGATTTTTAAGGGATATCCGGGAGTTGGCCCCAAATAGTACACCCACCTTCTTCGACCACTGCCTTGGCATCTTTCAGAGAAGACATATTTAGCGGAGGTCTGGTAATCTTCGGGACTTTGGAAATAGTCTTGGTTGCTGCCACTGTTTGTGGGACTTCCTCGAAATGCTGACACGAAGTTTCGATGAATTTTCCATCCATTTCCACGTATCTGAAGGAGTTCAGGTGACTGACCATATATTCTCCTCTCCATAAACAGTGAGGATTTTCCCCTTGGTTGGGTATTTCAGCATCTGATGTAATGTAGAGGTGACGGCACCAGCGTCATGAATCCAAGGTCGACCCAATAAACAGAAATAGGAAGGGAGAATTTCCATCACGTAGAAAGTTGAATCAAAGGTTTGAGTTGCAACTTTAATGAGGATGTCCACCTCCCCATGCACCATTCTTTTTGAACCGTCGAAGGCCCTTACCACTATGTTGATGGGTTTTAAGGTCAAACCTTCATAGTCGAGTCTATCCAAAGCTTTCTTAGGTAGCACATTCAAAGATGAACCAGTATCAACCAGGACATGGGCCAAAATTGTGCCCCTGCATTCGATAGAGACATGCAATGCCTCGTTGTGTTTCCTACCTCTAGGTGTTAGGTCAGCGTCATAGAAGCCTAAACCGTTGTCATCTATTAAACTGGCCACACAGTCTTAGAATTGGTTAGCAGATGTTTCTTGTGGTACATGGGCAGTTTTAAGAAATTTCACCAAGGCCTTCGTGTGAGCCTTGGAGCACAACAATAAAGCTAGCATAGAGATCTTTGACGGAGTCTGTCCTAGCTATTCGACTACATTGTAGTCGCTTCTCTTTATAATTTTCAGAATTTCTTCCATCTCCTTTTTGGAGGCCTCTGGGATAGATAATGATTGGGCCTTCATCCGGACAGGCTCAACCAAAAATGCCTTTGCCCCGAGTCTCGGTCGACTTGGTGGTAGGGGTGTCAGTAGGGGTAACCATGGGAATTGTAGTAGTAGTGTCAACAGGAACACAAGCAGGGATAATCACAGGACCGGTGACAGTTTTCGGAGGAGAAATATTTGGGGAGAATACTCTTCCACTCCGGGTTATCTTGCTGGTTCCCATAATGTTGCTAATGTCGGGGTCAGCCTTCCCAAAAATCGAGTCTTCATCAGCCAGCCAGTCCTGCTTCGCACTGTGATAGTAGACGCCACCCCCATAGTTCCAGGGGACAATTTTATCTGATGAGTACGAGATTGGTCCTGGCATAGTAATTATCGGTGGAGTCACTTTAGGAACAGATATAATCCTAATGAGTCTTTTGATGGAGACCCTGGAAGGATTGGCGGAAATGGTTACTATTGAAACATCTTTGTAAGAAATGGTTGGAACGGGAGTCTTTTCAAACAAAATCTCTTTGTCATCCATTAGGAGCTGGACACCTGCTTTCAATAAATGACAACCAGTTGGTAGGGATAAACAGAGGTGGCAGCCTTTGCCACAGCCCGGAAATAAACCAACCTTCAATAGGTTCCTCTTGACAGTCAGGAGCGGAGTAACAAGTTCATCAACAACAGTAACAAACATATCATCTTCAACAACGTTAACATCACAACCATGCTTGGGCATAGGAGCGGTGATAACATTCGGGATCTCAGGAGCATAAAATTCAATTTCTTTTTCCTCGAGAAGGTCTTGCACTTTGTTTTTCAAAGCCCAGCAGTTGTTGGTATCATGGCCTGGACTTTCTGAATGGTAAGCACAACGAGCATTAGGGTGTTAATGAGGAGAGGCGGTGTTGGGATTCTTCAGGGCTTCCTTTAAAGTTACCATATTAGATCTCAACAAATATGTTAGGACTTGAGACAGTGTCATATTTATCCGGGTAAATTATCTTACCGGTCTTTCTGTTCTAGGCTGATTGTTCCTTTGTTGAGTAGGTGCAGGCTTATGGATCACGATGGCTCCTATCGTTGGACGGTGTTCAGTTCTATCTTGATTCCTTTGAGTATACACAACACCAACTTCTTTCTTCCCAATAAATGGTTTTCACACGGCACTGGAGGATGCGTCCTTTTGGATCTTCCCACTCTTAATCCCAGATTCCACTCTTTCCCTGGTCAAGATTAATTCAGTGAAGCCTGTTGAGGAGCTTCCAATTAGATGATTGAAGAAAGGACCGGATAGGGTACCCAAAAACATATCTACTAGCTCTCTGTCAGATAGGGGAGACTGAACTCTTCCTGCTAAGTCCCTCCATTTCTGAGTGTAGTCTTTGAAACCTTCGCTTGAAACCATAGCCATACTCTGGAGTTGAGTACGGGTGGGAGCAAGGTCTACATTGTATTGATACTGTTTATAAAAAGCAGCGGCAAAGTCTTCCCAATTATGGATATTGGCCCTTTCCAGTTGATAGAACCAATCTAACTGAGTCCCGGATAAGCTATCTTGAAATAAGTGAACCCACAAATCGATGTAAGTAGTGTGAGGTTGTATCTTCCTCACATAAGATCAGAGATGCATCTTGGGACACGAAACCCCGTCGTACTTAGAAAACACTGGTGCCTTGAACTTTGGTGGAATAATAATCCCAGACGCCAAACCTAACTCTTCAAAGTCCATCCTGGGCACTTTCTGAATCTCCATTGCACTTAGACGTTCTTCCAGATGTTTGTATTTCTCATCAGTCGGAGGATACTGTTCTTCAGATTAATCCTCTTCTTCTTCCTCTTCAGATTCTGGATGGGCAATCACTTCCTTGTTTTTCCCTTCTTGATTATCCTTTTCACCCGATGATGTTGCGAAGTCTAGGGCCCGTCTGGCTTGTCCTTGGAACCTTCTTCCTAGATTCAAAACACCGATTGATTTCTTTGCTTTCTTCTTCTTTTCTTTGATCAACAAAGTTTTCAAATCCTCTTGTCCTTTGGCTAGAGTCAAGAACATTTGTTGAAATTGAGCATTCTGCGCATGGAGATCTTTTACTGTCTGCTCAAGATCCACCTTACTAAAATAAACAGTAGAAATATAAGGATACCAGTGGTAAGAAACCTGCTTATATTATGATGAATGAAGATACATATGCAATGATTTAAAGGAAATTAGAGACTTAAATTTGCTTTAGACCAAAAAGGAACACACGTTATATTAATAAATCAAAGTTTGAGTACATCATGCCTCTTTGGGATTACAAATAAATACAAAAACTCTAAGATAAAAAAGTTAAACGCATCCTCTTTGGTGCGATGTAGGCATTCAGACTCCGCTCCTCATGAAGCTGCTTGTTGAGTTCCAGAACCTTCTTCTCGCTAGCGTAGAATTGGGCCTCTAAAGTGTCTCGCTTCCCCTTAAGTTGTATCCAATCCCTTTGCAAGTCTTCGAGAGAGGTGGGCATGTCAGGATGCAAGATGGTGTATGGGACATCTCCTTCCACAACAGGCTCTATGATAATTTGGAGAACAGAGGGGTAAGGAATCATAAGACTTTGAGCATGAGCTCGTACCCGTTTGATATAAGGCTCAAGATGGATGGAATTCTTATGCCCCAATGTCTTGCTATCTACCTTGTTCAACATCCTCCAAGCTCAGATAAACCTCTGGCGATAACCTTGATCATCATTCTCGTAGTCAAATACCAAACCTTGAATAAGCATCTCATGTGGACCATCCCTTCGGGCGTAACCAAATTGTCTTAAGGATAAACAGGGGTTGTAGGTGATACCTCCTCTAATGCCAAGTAAGGGAACATTAGGGAATTCTCCACAACGGTCGATGATAGTAACATTCTCCACAAATCGGGGACACCAATGAATGTCTAAATGTTTGAGCGTCATCATCCTATGTGACCACCTTAAAGTTTGCTTGTTCTTCAATGCAGATTGGGAAAGATGCGAAATAAACCATCTTTCCAAGAGAGGAGTATAACACATGAGAAGAACCCTTTTCATCATAGTGCAAGTGTGAAAAGAATGTAGGATGTCTCCTAGCAAAGTAGGCATCGGGTTACGACACATGAAGATTTTGACGGCGCTTACATCTATGAGTTGGTCAAGATTTGGAAACAAAACCATCCCATAGATGAGGAGAGCCACAATTTCCTCAAAATCTTTCAAGTCTAAGGAGTTCCTACAGTTTTGAGCTTTCTCAAACAAGAACTTCGCTAAGAAACCTTTGACACCACTCCTTGTTTCCCAATTAGTTGTGACATCAGATTGTTGCAAGTGTAGGGCTTGAGCAATCTCTTCTGGTTTTAGATCTCTTTCCGTATCGTATAAGGGTAGTTGATTGAGAATGGGAATCCTTAAGAGTTTGGAAAATTCTTGCAAAGTTGGCACAAGTTGATAATCGGGAAATGTGAAGCAATAGTGTAGAGGATCAAAGAACTGGAAGAGCACCTTCATCATGTCCTCATCAGTGTTGGAGGTAACCAAGTTTAGGAGGCGACCATGTCTTTCGGTAAATGGAGAATTAACGGGAACCCTTGATGCTAACTCTTTAAGTTGAGGAGGGATTCTTACAAGATTGACTTGAATGGTCTTCCTGCGAATAGAATCCATATCCTACAAAAATAGAACAAAGATAAATCCCAATATCCTTGAAATGGTTAGTGAGTCTGAGTACGATGTTATGATGTTTATGATGTTATGTACAAGTATATATATATACAAACAAAACAAACAAGTCCTTAGGTTTAGGCTTGCGTGGAGTCTCATAGGTAAGTAATCAAGTTCTAAGGGAGCTCAATATCATTGATCTTTCTTATCGGGCATTGTTTCAACGTAAGTCTCTTTAATGGCGACCAAAATATCCCAAAAAAACCAAACTTCAAAGAGTGTAGTATCGAGTATCTACCAACTTCGGACTGCACCAAAGTCGGTCATCTCACTACATCTTAATGGCCAAGTTGGTCAAGTAAAGGTTCTAGAAGTTAATTTGTGCTTCATGACATCACTCAGCGGCCCCATATTCTCCTTGACTACTCAAGGGCTACCGATACCCACAAATATGCCAAACTAACGTAGCTATTGCTTAGATCATGTCGATATACCCCGCACAATTTCCACAATGTATTGCTACTTACCTATAAGGTATCCCAAATCCAGGTAGAGGATTCAAACCCAAACAAAGAACCAAAATGTAAAGCATATAAGTCAAACAATGAAAGAAAGTAAAGGTGATCTAGCCCTAAGGTAACCCCACTTTTAAAATTTTCCCCAGCAGAGTCGCCAGTTCTGTAACACGGTGAGAGAACTGAATTGGTTGTTTTGCATTTGGTTGAAAATGTTATGGTTAGCAAGAGTCGCCACCGACTTTTCTTTTATCCAAAAGGAAAGGCTGAAAAGAACAGGAAATACCTTTGAGATGTTTTCTTGAGTTCGGGGGATAGATTATGAAAAGGGAAGGTATTATCACCCTTTTCATCCATGGTTTTCCATGGGCTCTTAGTTACTTTCTAGATCACTTGCTTTTGTTTGAAAATGTGCTTTGTTTGGTTTTGAAAGTATTTTGAAAAGGCGCCATCGTTTAGTCAAATTCTGTAATGATTCTCGTTTGTAAGAATGTATACAAAAGTGTTGATCTTTTGAAAATGTTTTCAAGTTTGAAAGATGTTTTTGAAAGTGTTGGTGTTTGTTTTGAAAATAGCAAGGATGTTTTTGTTTTGAAATTGAGAAAGAAACTAGGAACAATCTACCTACTCAAAAGTCTTTCATGTTTATTTCCTCTTTCCTTTGACATTGTTATCTTACCATTAATTTGGTAAGTAACCCTATCTTTGGATGTAAAAGGGACGGGCAAGGGTCATCGTATAACCATGATTAGCAATGTTCTAAGATATCTTAGCATTTTCTTTAGGGACTAAGATCATTTTGAAAGGCAACATGGATAACGTCATCGAGGGACTATGATCTTGTATTTTGTTTGTTTTTGCTAAGATAACTCACATGCATAATATGTCCATCTTGTAAGGCAACAAAGTGGGTTTACCATAAGGGTGTATGTGTGCAATTGTATTGGTTTACATGCTTGATTTGTCTTGATTAGAGTTTTCTAAGCATTGATTTTAATCTTTCCATACAAACCCTAATTACTAGCATTTGTTATATAAAGCATTAAATTGCAAAAAATAAAAATACTAAGCTATTACATCATTTAGGGGAGGGGGTATACAAATTTACAAATGGGGAATTGCAAGAAATTAAAACCCTAATTATCTATTACAACCATATTGAATTTGAATAAATGTACAAAACTGAATAAGTAAAAATGCAAGAATGTAAATGTAAAAAGAAATGTGATTTTTGTTTGGTTTTCATGAAAAGGGTTTTTTGACCTAATTAATTAAAATAAAATAATTAACTAAAAATAGGGAAATTAAGATTAAGGTAGTAAAATAAATTAATTTAAAGAGAACAAATTTTTTTGGTTTTTTTGTGAATTTGATTAATTAAGTAAATAAAATTAATTAAATAAAAGTCCTAAATTGATTTTAATTTACAAGAAAATAATATATAATAATTAAGACTAATTATCTAAGTATTTAAAAAAGTAAATTAATTTATTAAAGGAAATGTTTTTTGTTCTTTTAGTTTTTATGAAGAAAATAAACTAAATAGATATAAATATAAAATATAAATATTTTTGGATTTTTATTAGTATCAAAAAAATGATATTAGTAATAATAATAATAATAATAATAATAATAATAATAATAATCATAAAGAAAATAAAAAAAATGTAAAAGAAGGAAAATGGGGCAGATGTTGCAAGAGTGATCAGGGGGTAAGAAATAGAAAAAAAGCTAAGCCCAATGACCATGCTAGCCCAGGCGCTGCAAAAACCAACAAAAGTGTAAAAATGTGGGGAAAAAAAACAAAAGGCAGCGCTGAGGTTCGAACCCACGACCTCTACCAATAACACGCGCTGCCTTATCCTTGGGGTGGCTGTACATTCGTTAACTTAACTGAAATGATAAATACATAATACAAAAACAAGTCCTGAATATGGAACTTCATCTTCAACCTCCAGCTAGATAATTTGTAACTTCACCATTTCTCAATAAAAATGAAATATGCAAACATGAAAGTTGCTCCATTTTTCCATATGAATCCAACCATATAAATATCATAAGCTATAAATCAAAGATGAATGAGAATTTTTGAAAGTACCAAATTCTGACCTAATTATTTTCAAAGGTTCAATCCTAAAATTCTCCCAGCTCAATCAATATAAATAAAATCTATGGACATGTACATCTTCAGGACAATGATGTCTATATTTTATCTTCACAAATGCAACCCTAAAAATGCCTAAGTAATGAGATAGAAGTTCAAGAGCAATACCTCAAAATTGGAAATCGTAAAATGCAAATGAGCTTGATTCAAGGTGCTGCAATGATCAGGTTAGCTTCCTCAATTTCCCAGGAAGCTAATGCAATGGTTAGCTTGTGTTGAGAGTGGCCGAAATGGCTTGGAGAAGTCAATATGCAGTGCTCTGTTTTTGACTATGGACGATGATGAAAATGGAGTTACATTCGTGTAATGGGGACAAGGATGAGTTGTATTTGATGTTTAGAAGCTTTAGGAATCAAAAGGCTTAAAAACGCACGAGGGAAATGTGAGTTTCAAGTTTTTGGTCAGAATGTGCAACAATGGTGATTTTTGATACAGTTCTGAGTTCTAGTGTGTGTTAGGGCTTGTGTATGCGTGTGTTCTCTTACAAATAGTATCTCTATTTATAGAAGAAAGGTTTTGAGGTTTGAAATGATCAGAAACAAAGAATCACATGTTATGAGTTTTTGACTTGTTTTTGAAGTTAGCTTGACAAGTATGGTTTCAAGGCAAGGTACAAAGCTATCTAGAGTGGTTACCAACTTTAAACATTCTTATCTGACTTTGTAGAGGAAGCTTGTGCAGAAGGAACGAGTGCAAAGCTCAATGCAAGTTGACTTTGCATAAAGCTTGCTTTATGTAAATGACAATGGTGCCTTTGTGCCATTAATGGAAAATTATCTTGGATAAAGCTTGAATAAAATGGATAATAGCTCAAAAGAAAGTGTAATCTTATGATTAGGGAGAGATTTTGAGGTTTAGAGGCATGCAAAGCAAGATTGTGCAGCGTAGGCTTGAGATTTGAATTCTTGTTCATCACAAAAATGATCTATAATTTCAGTTTGAAACCCTAACTTCCTCTCTTCGATTCTCCTTGCTCAAGAGTGATCTAAAGGAGTTATTTGACATTTTATAAATCTTGTAATGTGCTTTACAACCCCTCTTTGAATCACTTTTGAAAATTCCCCTTGGAACTATATGAAAAATTTCCATGAAGTTAGGTCAAAATCCTGCCTAAACTAGGGCAAAATTTTCACTAAGTGTTTAGTTTCATGACCATGACTTCATGGATTAATAACTTGAGATCCAAGAACTTATAGTATAAGTTGTGTAAAGCAATGTTTTAGATCTCATGGAAATCTACAACTTTCATGTTGAAAGTTTCTTTTGAATCATCTTGCATCGTGGTGAAACAATGGCTCAAAGTTTTACAAAATGAAATCTTGAATTTTTGATTTCTTGATAAACAAGTTTCATATTTTTACATATTTTGATGAATTGTGATCTTTGACACTTGACTTTTACCAAAAAGTCAAAGTTTGACTTTTCAGTGTACAATTGAATTTTGATTAGTTAATTGAAAATCAACTATCAATCAATTGATCTTGAGGGATGTTTTAAGTCATGACATTAGTTCAAAATGATGCAATTTAACTCTTGAAATCATGTCTCAAACCAATTAATCATTTGCTAGGTCAAAAATCAGAAATTGCCCTTTCTCAATCAAAACCCTAATTTTGACCATTTTTCCCTTTTAATGATCTGATCAAATTTCTTGAGGAATTGTGGTCTAAACTTGATCAAATGATACATATGGGTTTATAATGTTGATGTGGATAAAAAATTATTAAGTTTGAATGTAAATTGGCCACAGTTGACTTTTTCCTCAATACAGTTGATTTTTAGGTCAACTGCTCAATTGACTGAGCAAAAATGTGATCCAAGACTTGAAACTTGACATGAGTAATCCTGAGGGTCCATAATGATCCATGAAAGTTATATGAGGCATTAAAAGTTAAAATATCCTTGTGCAATCTCAAACCCTAATTTCAGTCATCAGTGCGTAAGGAGGTGTCTTGAGTTGATCAACCCTTGTGCAATCTTGAACCAAATGAGATCTTGTGAGAAAATACTTGATAAATGAGAGGGAAAATTTTTGGGTACAAAAATTGTCACATATAAAGATTGAAGACCAAAGACTGTGAATGATCTGATATGCTTCTGTAAATTGTTGATGTTGAGTTGTATTGCTTAAACCATAGATTAGAAGGGCCAAGACATCTTCAAAAGCTTGAAAATCCATATATTCCCACAACAATCGAGCCTTCTCCAACAAAAAAATGGCTAGGAAACCCTTAAATCCACTCCTTGTTTCCCAATTCGCCACAATGTCAGATCTCTTCAAATGCAAAGCTTTGGCAATAACTTTAGGCTTTGGAGTTTCCTCTAAACCGGTGAATGGTATTTGATCAAGCACAAGCACTCCTAGCAGTTGATAGAATTATTACAGTGTAGGCACCAATTGGTAGTTGGAAAAGGTAATGCAATGATGCATAGGATCAAATAACTGAGAAAACACACACATCATTTCTTCTTGAAAGCTTGAGGTAGCAAAGTTGAGAAGTCGATCATATTTCTTGGTGAAGGGAGAATCTCCAGGCACCCTCGATGCTAACTCTTGAAGTTGAGTAGGCAATTTCACGAAGCTGACTCGAATTGTATTTCTACGAGTGGAAGCCATGTCCTACAAAACAGAATAAAGATAAATTCCTAAATCCTTGAAATGGTTAGTGAGAATGCTTATGATGTTATGATGTTTGTGATGTTATGAATAATAATCGAAAACAAAGCACACAAGGACCTTAGGTTTAGGCTTACATGGATTTTATAGGTAAGTACCCTCTTGAAGTTTAGTTGGTTTAACCTGTCCTAGAAAGTAACCGGGTTCTAGGGAATCTCAATATCACTGATCTTTCTTCATCGGGCATTATTTTAGCACAATCAATCTTTTCTTGCAGCCAAAATATCCTGAAATTCTGACCTCAATGAGTATAGCATCGAGTATCAACCAATCTTCAGCTTTGTACCAAAGTCGGCTATCTCACTACTTCCTAATGGCCAAGTTATTCAACTAAAAGGTTCTATGGTTAGTTAGTGCTTCATGACACCACACAACGGCCCCATATTCTCCTCGATTCAACACAAGAGATACCAGTACCAATAAATGTGTCACACTAACATAGTCATTGTTTCAACCATATCGGTCTACACTATACAGTCTCCACAGTCTATTGCTACTTACCTAATGGTGTTCCCAAATTCGGGTAGAGGATCTATGCAAAACCCAAACACCCCTTTAAGAGTAAAGCAAGCAAGTCAATCAATGAAAGCATTTAAATATGATATATGTTAGACGGTGTTGCAAGTGATCGAGAGGGGGGTGAATAGGTCACCTCTTACTTTTTCAAGGATTTAAAATTATTTTATCAAAGCGTGTTGAAAGCAGCAGAAAAATTAATATCCTGAATCAATTTCGTCTACTTTGAACCGACTACTAGAAAACCGGACACGTGAAAAACATACTGGATTTTATTAGATGAAATTGATGAATATACAACTCAGATTTCTTAACGTTTCAATGCACTTATCATTAAAGCAGTATTTCCAATGAATTAAGAAATTTGTTAGGAATTTTGTCAAACACTTGGACTATGCTTGTTTAATGATTTAATAGTGGTGGCTTGATGAAAGTATTTGAACCACTATGTTTATCATTAGACAGAAAAACTCAGCAAGCCAATTGAATTACAAAATTATGGAATATGTAAAAAGATAAAGAGAAAGAAAGAAATAATGATGCGCAGGCAGTTTGGTAAGGAAGTTCCCCACTGTCGTCCTCGCGTGTGGGTACGTCTCCCTCTCAATTTCTTAATTGAAACTGAGAACTTTTATAACAATATGCTAAATGTTTGATAACAAGGTTACACTACACATACAAATAGAAATTCCTATGATCTTCTTCTTCTTGTAAGAACCACCACTTGATATGAGCTGTATTAAGATTCCCTGCAAGATCCACAATCGATCCTCCGCTTCCACGACCTGTTTGCAAAAATCCATCTGATTTCCAAACCCCTCGCTACGGTTGAATCCTACTTGTGCGATCGTGACTAAAAAGCCCTCAAGAACACACCCGTTCTTGAAGGACAAACCCCTTGGTTTATTTCTTGAAGCCTCATTTATAATCTTCAACTCAGCTGAGATTCTTTCAATACACAGCTGAACGTTATCTCTGGCCTCTTGATCCAATTCAACAAGGATGTTTTATTTTTGTTGTTGTTGTTGAATGAAGATTGTTGTACCCCAAAATTTGTCCTCCCATATTTCTCAAAACATTTCAAGTGAGATCCTCAAATTGCCTAAGGAAGTCCAAGGGTTGACCAGACAAACTCTCTCCTAAGGCAGTCTACCTCAAATTAGGGTTTCATGTTGCATCAAGATACTTGAGTCCAAGGGATCCCAAATGCTCACCATTTTCCTAATATATTCTCAAGATCATCCATGTCAAGTTTCAAGACTTGCAGAGGAAATTTGCTCAGTCAATTGCTCAAAGGCCTGAAAATCGACTGTGCTAGGGCAAAAGTCAACAGTGGCCCACATACAGTCAAACTTCAAGATTTTGGTCAACATCATCATTTTTAAGTATTATTCATCATTTGATCAAGGGTTGATCATGATTTCTCAAGGATTGCTCACAATTCATCAAAACCCAAAAGTTGCTAAATTAGAGTTTTGTAGGAAAAGTCAACTAAACTTTGACCAAGCATAACTTTCTCATACTTTATTAGAAATGACCCATCCAAAGCTAATTTTTAATAGGATTCAATTCCTTACAATTCATCTTCATCTCCCAAGTTCAAAATATGCACTCACAAGATGTTATGAATTTGGACATTATAGGTCACTTTGAAAAGTCAACAAAAACACCCTTTTTGTCAAAGCTTCATACATGAACATGGAAGAATCAATTGAGATGAGACCAAAAGGGTTGCTTAGAGGACATCTTGATCTTTCTAAAAAGTCAAAAAACACCCTCATAGGGTCAAAATTGAGGAAGTTATGCATTGGTGGAGTTGACCTTTTTGCAAAATTGCCAAAAGTCAAAAGTGCCTCAAATTGCAATTTTTTTCAAATGGGCCCAACTTTTTGTGCTCGTATTGAGTTTGTAACATGGTCCACGACCCATGATCCTTCCCACTTGCCTTTATTTTATTTTTTCCATTTATTTTGATTTTGATTTCAATTAAATCAAATTAAATCAAAATAAAATCATGGAAATATCAAAATCATTTAAACCTTGAGATTTTGTGCATATTTCAGGTCTCTTATACAGCTAGCAAGGGAAACAAATCGTGCAAGGCATGTTTGTACACAAAAAGATTGGTTTTTGGCTTGTTTTAGAAATATTTGAATGAGAATCAAATCTTGATCAATGACCATAATTGAAAAATATTTAGAGCAAACTTGTAAACCTAATCCACTCAAGGACATATATAGAATGTTTACAGACCAAATGCATAAGGGTTGGAGGCGTGTAGAGTGAAGAACAAACTTGGAAAAACTCAGGAAAAGTAGCAATCTATTTTCATACTTCCAGGCATTCTCAAGCCTCCCAAGCTATCTCATTCGCTTCCTTGGTGTACAAGGATTCTATACCAATCAAAAGCCAGTGTTTTTGTGCCCAGAAACACAAGGTAAGTGCTTCACGACATCCCTCCCTTTTTGAAATCGAATCTCATGAATTTGACATTGTTAGCATGATTGGTTTATATATTCTGAATCCTTGAAGCATTTGCAAGCTATTGGTAATGATTAATTGCATTTTTTCTAACCCTATAGAGATATGTCGTTGTTAGGTTTTCTTGTTTCGTTTTGGGATTTTCTTGTATAGGTAAAATTGGCCCAAAAGAAAGGTACCATGATGTTCACAAGGCCAAGACGAATTGGTCTGTAGCATTAGTTTTCATTTATGGTGCGTGTATGAGATTTTGGAAAATTGCAGGGGTTATAGCTACAAGCTGTGTCCGTAGGTAAAAGTCTTGGACTTTTACCAACGGAGTGAGGAAGAAGAAGGGTGGAGTGGCACCCCCTGATTCATCCATTTGAAATTCGCGCGCTGGAAAATTGATGTGTTGCGTTTTTCAATATAATCCTTGTTTCTATTTATTGTACAAACAAGCGTGCTGACTCAGTTGGTAAGGAGGTGTGTGAAAAGGCCATAGGACCCGGGTTCGAATCCCAGGTCCCCCATATTATTTCACAATATTTTTCCTTGTGTAATCAGGCATGTGCACAGTCATGGAGCTTACCATACGCCTCAACATTCAACCACCAGATCTCCAACAAGCTTGATCCAAGAGCCATATTCTGAGGGTCTACCATAGGCTTGGTCAAACGTGCAACATTGGATCATGAAGGTCAACCTTGGACCAAGGCTTATTGGGCCAGAAATCAGATTGGCACCTCTCTTTCTATTTTGACACCAGGCCCAATTTCTCTCTTGCTTTTCTTTTTATATTTTCTTTTATTTAATTATTTTGATTATTTTCTAACATAAAAATTAATTCTTTTTTTTATAAAAAACTTATAAAAATTATTTTCATCTAATTAGATTTAGGTTTTTATCTTTTATCAAAAATTAATTTAATTAGTGTAATTTAATTTTAGGGTAACCTTAATTCTTTTGTAAATTAACTAAAATAAATTAGAAAATTAGGTGTTATTTGATTTTACATTTATTTTCTTTTTTCTCAAAAATAACCAAAATACAAAAATAGGTCAAAATTAATTATTTTCCTTAATTTAATTTAATTAGTAATTAGTTTTGTATTTATTTAATTTAAAACCTTATTTTCTTAAAATAATAAAAAACAACCAAAAAATAATTTTTCTTTTAATTAGGTTTAGACGGGGTCAAAACCCTAATTTTCTCTTGTCCTCGATTCATCGCGCACATTTATTTATTTTTGCAAATATTAATGTAACTGCTCATGGGATGTAATAGTTTAATTAGGACTTTTCGTTTATTTATCGTTTTACGGGTTTTTGGCTATGTAATTAATCCCCCTCCCCGAAGCCTTGTAATAGTGTAGTTTTATTTCTCGCATTTTAATTCTTGCAAATATTAACGGTTAGATGTATGATAATAGGATTGCATGACAAGAATGTATGTTAATTTTAAAATGGTTAGCAAACCCTAAATGTGCAAAGATAATAACTTGAAATCAAATCACTCGCACATGTGCACTCCTAGGGTATACTCTCACTTAGGTTGCCTTCGGTAAACGATCATTAAGTATAGGATGTTTTAGTGGTCACTCTCTTGTATAAACAAAGATCAAAAGTCCCGTTCGGAAATGTTGCCTCGGAAAGGTTGCCTCGGAAATGTTGCCTCGAATATGATCTTAAGACATTAGGGTTATTACTAAGACGTCCTAACATTGCTTTAGTGATCGTACATCCCTTTTGAATTGACCCTTACAACTCCAACGACGGTGCTACCTATTTCTCAATAGTAGGATAGCGCTGGCTAAAGGAAACGAAAACAGAAACGATCCTTTTTCGAGTAGGTAGATGCTAGTAGGTACTTGCTCAAAATCAAACTTTTCCACACTTACACACTTTTAAAACAAAGTTTTCAAAACAACTTCGTAACACTCTTGAAGACAGAAGCAAGGGTTAAATCGAAGTAAACAAAAAATTTTCAAAACACACAAACACGATAGAAATTTTTAAAATGATGAGCAAGTACCTAAGAGCCCGTAGAAAACTATAGATAGAAAGGGTGCTAATACCTTCCCTTTCTATAATCTACCCCCCGTACTAAGAATATCTCGAAAAAGGAATTTTTATGTGCTTTTTTCCTTTCCAATTGGATAAAATAAAAGTCGGTGGCGATTCTTGCTTACCGCAACATTTTGCAAACACAAACGCAAAATGCAAACCAGCATTTTCCTAAAACAGTCCGGTTCTGCCACCGTATCACAGAACTGGCGACTCTGCTGGGGAGAAGTGGGGTATACCTTAGGAATAGTTCATCATATTGTTTCTATTTGTTTGTTTTGGTTGCTTTACTGTTAAAGGGTTTTGTATTAGGAGTTACTATAGATCCTAACCCGGATCTGGGGACAGTTTTTAGGTAAGTAGCAATAAACTGTGAGGGAACTGTACAACATAGACCGATACGGTTGAAGCAGTAGCTACGTTGATGTGGCACATTGGTTGGTACCGATATCCCTTGTGGAGAAACGAGGAGAATACGGGGCTGTTATGTGTGTCGTTAAGCATCAACTGACCTTATAACCTATAATTGACTAACTTGGCCATAGGAAGTAGTGAGATAGCCGGCCTCGGTGTAAAGCTGAGAACTGGTTGATACTCGATGCTACACTCATTGAGACCATACTTTCGAGATAGTTCCGGCTGCAAGAAAAGATTGTGTGAGCTGAAACCATGACCGATGGAGGATGGTCAGTGATATTGAGAACTTCTAGAACCCGATTACTTTTATTAAGACAGGTTGAAACCAACTGAATTTCAAGAGGGTAGTACCTGGACCCCATGCAAGCCTGAAACTTAAGGGCTTTTGTGTGACTTGTTTGCCTTTACCATGTCTGTTATCTGCTATACCCGTTGTTTATTTTACCATGAAATCATGCATCATAACATAGCATGCATACTTCATTATACTAACCATTTCAAAGATCGAGGGGATTTATCTTTGTTCTGTTTTGCAGATTATGGCTTCCATGCGCAGAAATAACATTCGAGTTAACTTTGTGCAAATACCTTCTCAACTTAAAGAGTTAGTCTCAAAGGTTCCTGATACTTCTTCATTCATTAGAAGACATGGTCAGCTTCTTAGCTTGGTTACCTCAAATTTTGATGAGCAGATGATGAGTGTGCTTTTCCAGTTCTTTGACTCGGTGCATCATTGTTTCACCTTCCCGGATTATCAGCTAGTTCCTACTATGGAAGAGTTTTCTCACTTACTGGGTATATCCATCCTTGAGGAGATGCCTTTCACAGGTTTGGAAGAGACTCCTAGGCCAGAAGACATTTCTTCAGCTCTGCATCTGACAAGGGCTGATGTAGTATCCAACAGGGAGACACGAAGCGGGGTTGAAGGTTTCTTAGCCAAGTTCCTAATAGATCAAGCTCAACTATTCTGGGATAATTTGGACTTTCAGGCTTTTGAAGACATCTTGGCTCTCCTTATATACAATTTAGTTCTTTTCCCGAATCCAGATTCCTTCATAGACGTGAATGCAGTTAAGATATTCCTGTCTCGCAATCCTGTACCTACTCTTCTGGGTGATATCCTACATCCCCTCTATACTCGTATTGTGCAAAGAAGAGGGACCCTCATGTGTTGCATGCCGCTGCTGGCGAGGTGGTTTATTTTGCACCTCCCCAAGTCCGTGTTGAAGAATGAGGAAGGTTTAGGGTGGTCTTACAGGATAATGTCTCTTGCCCATACAGACAATCTTTGGAGTTCTAAGGCTATGGAAAGCGTTGTTGTCATTGATCATTGTGGGGGATATCCTAATGTCCCGTTGCTTGGAATCAGAGGAGGAACAACCTACAGTCCTTGCTTGGCCTTACGACAGTTTGGTAACGCTCAGAGAGATGGTCCTCATGAGCTACTTCTTACAAATATTGTCTTTGACTACAAGGGAGACGTTGACGAGCATCGCCGAAGGTTTATACGAGCCTGGGGCATGGTGAACAGGTCTGAACCTCAAGATCTAGGACCAAAGACTTCTCTCCCTATGCAACCTTATCTCCAGTGGGTTCGAGCCCGTGCTCAGAAGCTTGGAATGCCTTATGAAGTTGTATTTCCAGTAATTATGGAGCCTACCAATGAAGAGGGTGTTCCTTATACAGTCCTTTATCCCTACATGCCCAGTGATCTTGGGGCATTGAAGAGATCCTGGATTCAGTTGAAAGAGGAGAGGGATACCTACTGAGAGAAGTACCATGAGCAAGAAAGGAAGATCTTGAAGCTGACAAGGCAACTCGAGAATGAAAGGACAATCAATGACTATGTCAGCACGAAGGGGAAGCGACCATGGGATTTCTGATTTTTACTTTTCTCTAGTTTAGATTTCTTTTCAGTTTATTTCTTTTGTAACGCCTTAAAAGGCATTGTTAAACATTTTTACAAGTTAATCTAATAAAGTGTGTTTTATTTTTGTTTTACAAATTTAAATCTTTCAAAGTCTTTAAAATCATTACATACGCATCCTATTATCATGCACATCATTACAGGTACCATTACAGGTTTCTCATCTTCTTCGCTGTTTATTTCAGCAATTATGTCTTCTGAAATACCTACCGATCAAGCCATCAAAGCTCTTTCAGGCACATAATGCCCAATTCCAAGAGATGTTCTTGAACTTGGCTAAAGGGAAAGAGGATTTGAAGACTCTCATCCTGAAGGAGAAAAATAAGAAGAAGAAGAAGAAGAAGGTGGTTCTTTTGAATATGGGTAACAGATTTGGGAACAGGTTGCGACAGGAAGCTGATCTGTCTCTTTCATCCAAAGGAGAGGAGAACCAAGAAGAAGAAAAGGGTCCCAGTCCTGTGTTCTCTGATAATGATATTGATTTTGATGATGAGCAGTATCCTCCTGCTGAGGATAGGTACAAATAACTTGAAGACCGTCTGAGTGCTATGGAGATTCAGAAGATCCTTGGTTTGGACTTCGGAGATCTGGGACTAGCATCTGGGGTGGTGATCCCTCATAAGTTCAAAGCTCCGATTTTTGCTAAGTACGATGGAGTATCCTGTCCAAAACTCCATCTCCGCTCGTATGTCCGAAAAATCCATCCCTACACTGCTGATAGAAATCTGTGGGTACATTTCTTTCAAGATAGTCTGTCAGGGACTCAGCTTGAATGGTTTTATCAATTGGAAGGAGCTAATGTCCGAAACTGGGAGGACCTTGCTGCTGCTTTTTACAAGCAGTATCAGTATAACACCGACCTTGCTCCCACTCATACTCAACTTCAGGGTATGTCTATGGGTGCAAGTGAAGGCTTTAAGGATTATGCTCAGAAGTGGAGAGATTTGGCTGGAAGAGTCCAACCCCCTTTGTCTGACAGGGAGTTGGTTGACATGTTTCTAGGGACGTTGTCTGGTCCATTTTTCAATCATCTGATCGGCAGTTTGTCATCTGGGTTTACTGAATTGATTTTGACTGGGGAGAGAGTAGAAGCTGGTATCCGAAGTGGTAAGATACAGAAGGATACATCGTCAAGTGCAGTAAAGAAGCCTTTCACCGGTAAGAAAGAAGCTAGTGCAGTTTACAGCTTGAGGAGCCAAAACCAACCTGAACGCCGTAAAACAGTAAATGCGGTAGTAATATCAAGACCCATCGTTGCCCCACAATGCAACAATCAGCAAAGAATGGAGATACCGCAGAGACAATACACTCGGCTCAATATGACCTTGTCTCAAATTCTACCATAATTGTTGAAGACCAACCTAGTAACTCTAAGGGAAGCCCCGAAGAATCCCAGCACCACATCTCCGCTGTATAACCCGAACGCCTGTTGTGCCTATCACTCTGATAGCCCAGGTCATGATACAAACAACTGTTGGGCCTTGAAGAATAATGTGCAATATTTGATCGAAGCTAAAGAGATTGAGTTTGACGCTCCGGAGAAACCCAACGTCATAATTACACCCATGCCCAAGCATGACTCAGGAGTTAATGCGATTGGAGATGATGAAGAAGAGTCAGATATCGACAGCTGGATCTACCCGACTACCAACGGTGGATTGAACAACTGGACGGCGAAGGACTTCGTGCCCATTTCTTTTATTACACAGTAATAAACTTTTGTTTTGAGATTTGTAACAGACAGTTTGAAACTTTACGGTCCGGTGCCTTGCCCGAGGCACCTTGGCTTTGTTTGTGAGGGCTTATTATTTGTAATTTTCATATATCATCAATAAAGCATTGGACGTTTTCTTGCATTACAAATTTTGCGCTCCTTGTTTTTCCTTTCTATCTCGCACTTTATCAAAACAGATATTGTCTTACACACACTAACGTATCATAATGCAAATCCACATCCACTCTGGATCCCATTGATAACAACTCTACTACTTCCAGTTATGACTTCGAAAATCCGATCAACCAAGCCAAGGATGGAGGTGGGGATGATTATGAAGTGCCTGGGGAACCTGCTAGACTGTTACTACAGGAAGAGAAGGCCATATAGCCTCATGAAGATCCAGTGGAATCAGTGAATTTGGGTACAAAGGAAGACAAGAAAGAGGTCAAAATAAGTGTCAAGTCTATGCTAATAAAGTACATATACCTCTGGTTCCTATGAATGTTTTGACAACTTCTTGGCCTTTTGCAATGTGGGGCATCGACATGATTGGCGAGATCAGACCTACTGCATCCAATGGACATCATTTTATCTTGGTAGCTATTGATTATTTCACGAAGTGGGTTAAGGCAGCTTCCTTCGCTACAGTGACCAAGAACGTCGTGGCGCAGTTTATCCGACACAACCTGATCTATCGATACGGTGTACCAGAGAGGATCATTACGGAAAATGGTACAAATCTCAACAATACGATGATCACCGAGCTCTGCAAATAGTTTAAGATACAGCATCACAACTCTTTTCCCTACCGGCCGAAGATGATTGGGGTTGTTGAAGCGGCTAATAAGAATATCAAGAAGATTGTGCAGAAGATGACGGTGATATACAAAGACTGGCACGAGATGTTACCATTTGCTCTTCATGGGTACCGTACCTTAGCATGGACATTGACAGGGGCAACACCCTACTCTTTGGCATATGGCATGAAGGCAGTCTTACCCATTGAAGTCCATATACCCTCTCTCTGGATTATGAAGGATGCAGGTTTGAGCGAAGATGATTGGATCCAAACCCGGCTTAATCAGCTGGATCTAATCGACGAAAAGAGACTTACTACTATTTTTCATGGTCAGACGTATCAAAAGAGAATGATCAATGCATTTAACAAGAAATTCAGACGACAAGAGTATCAAGTCGGGGATCTGGTGATCAAACGCATCATATTACCGCAAGGTGATCCCAGGGGTAAATGGACCCCCACTTACGAAGGGCCATTTGTGCTTAAGAACATTTTCTCGGGAGGAGCTATGATTCTAACCACCATGGATGGTGACGTCCTTCCTCACCCCTTTAATGCAGACATAGTGAAAAAATACTACGCATAATCAAAGACCCGCTGGGTTGACTGGCCTAGGCAAAAATAAGGGCTTCCCGGCGAACCAAAAGGGTTCGGGCAAAAGTAAGGGATGAAAATGAAAAAATTTGTATACCCGACAAGTCGAAAACCTGAAAAGGAGGCTTGGGAAAAAAAGGGTCCCGGTGGACTGAAAACCCGAAAGGGTGGTCCAGGAAAAAATTAGGGATTAAAGCGTAACACTATGTCTCATTGGATCATCTTGCTACTAGACTTCGGTATCGACTATCAAGCTCGGACGGCGCCAATCAATCTGATCTACCTTCAACCAAGTAGCAAAGTGATGAGATGCTCGGAGATATAAAGGCAATAGCAGAGTTGGAACTCAGTGGGATTGTTTCACATAACTGTTTTTCTTTGTTTTCACAAATTGTATAATTTCTATCTTTCGGTGGCGTTCTCTTACTAGGACATCAGCCTCTTGTACAAAACGCCTATTACAGGCCAACTTCAAAATCAATATAATTCATTTTACAATAAATTTCAATATTATTTTTCTTTTTCCATTTTGTTTTGCAAGAACGTCCAATGATTAATTTTTGATATATGCATTTGAAAATAATTGTCGCTCACAAATATTTATATGTGAAACAAAAGACGATTACTCATAATTTCAGGAACAGGGGCAAACAAGAAATGTCCAAACCTTACAATTGCTCTATCCACCAGGTACAGTGATAGACCCAGCTGGAGAAGATGACTAAGGGTACATACACTCCCCACAGAGTAAAAGGTGTCTGAAAACAGTGGTGTCAATTCTCCCCAAGCAGAGTTTATCTATCACTAGCACTAGAAGATTATCCATAGGGGAGTTTATTTCTTCCACAAGTAGAAACTCAATACCCAACCGGGTTCATCATCGCCAACAACAGTAATTCATCCTCAGCCGAGGTTATTTCACCAAATCAGCAGATCTTCTGGCAGGATATCTCTCTTCCCCACAGAGTCTTTTTTCTCGCCAGTTTATTCTCCACCGAGTTATTCTCCTGCCATTTTATTCTCAACTCATCTTCGGTCGTTATCTCCAGCGAGAACGAAGAACTCAACTCCTCATATTCTCCGACAGTAGTCCCGAGATTTATTTCCCCCAGCTAGAGAACATCATAAGAACATCACATATCTATACATCATGGCATATGCATATGCATCATACAGCCAATCTCATTTATTTTGAGAAACATCATTGCTCAATACATTTCATACATCATGACATTACATACGACTAACTCTCCACCTTTCAGGGAAAAGTACAATCAAAATTCTCACAATTTTTCTCTGGTTCAGTCAAATCAAAGCTAAAGATTTCTATTCCAGTTCAAGCTATGAAGCCCGGATCCGACCGGATAATATCTTAATTTCTCCATCATATTCTGAAGCCCGGAGAACGACCGGATAACAGTATCAAAAATCGTGAAGCCTGTAATCGACCAGATAGTGGTTCATCTTAAATTTAAGCTATGAAGCCCGGATTCGACCGGATAATAGTTTAATCCCCCAGCAAGTTATTGTAAAGCCTGGATTACAACCAGATAGTAATACAAGGACACCACGAAGCCTGGATTCGACCAGATAGTGGTATATCATAAACACAAGCCGTGAAGCCCGGATTCGACTGGATAACAGCTCAGTAAGTTATTGTGAAGCCTGGATTACGACCAGATAACAATACAAGACACCATGGAGCCTGGACTCGACCAGATAATGGTATAAGGCATTGTGAAGCCTGGATTAGGACCAGATAGCCGCCAAGAATACTACGAAGCCTGGAGTCAACCAGATAGTAGTATATCTTTAATGAAAGTTATGAAGCCCGAATTCGACCGGATAATATCTTGATTTCTCCGAACACCATGAAGCCTGGATTCGACCAGATAATGGTATAAGACATCGTGAAGCCTGGATTACGACCAGATAGCGATAAAAGACACTGTGAAGCTTGGATTCCGACCAAATAGCAGTCTACCCGGCCAATTACTATGAAGCCCGGAAATCGTCCGGATATTAGTAAGCCTTGAAGCCAAATGGAAGCCCGAATGCGACCGGATAACCACCTGATTTCTTCTGAAGCCTGGAATACGACCAGATAAGAAGTAAGGTATTGTGAAGCCTGGAATCGACCAGATAACAGTACAAGACGCCATGAAGCCTGGATTAGACCAGATAATGGTATAAGACATTGTGAAGCCTGGATTACAACCAGATAGCAGTAAAAGACACTACGAAGCTTGGATTCCGACCAAAGAGCAGTCTACCCGGCCAATTACTATGAAGCTCAAAAATCGACCGGATATTAGTAAGCCTTGAAGCCAAATGGAAGCCCGGATGCGACCGGATAACCACCAGATTTATTCTGAAGCCTGGAATACGACCATATAAGAAGTAAGGTATTGTGAAGCCTGGAATCGACCAGATAACAGTATAAGACACCATGAAGCCTAGATTCGACCAGATAATGGTATGAAACATCGTGAAGCCTGGATTACGACCAGATAGCGGTAAAGGACACTGAAGCCTGGGATTACGACCAAATAGTAGTATAAGACACTGTGAAGCTTGGATTTCGACCAAATAGAAGTTTACCTGGACAATTACTAAGAAGCCCGGAATCGACCGAATATTAGTATGCCCTAAATTCAAGTTGAAGCCCGGATGCGACCGGATAATAACTTAATTCCTTCTGAAGCCTGCATTACGACCAGATAAGAATTGAGAAATTGTGAAGCCTGGAAAACGACCAGATAGCAAGTTTAATCTCATCTCCCCAATAAGTCACTGTAAAACCTGGAGCACGACCATATAGCAGTCGATCTTATCACTATGAAGCCTGGATCACGACCAGATAGTGGTTCATTTTCACCTCTTCGAGTAAGATACGCTTCCCTATTAGAATAATGGACGACCGAAGCTCCTAAAATTCAACTTTCTCTCAAATACAGAGAACAACATTCCCCAGCGGAATCCTCCTCAATAACATGTATACAAGCTCTCGCAAAGGAATCTCTTATGTGATCGAAACTTTTTTGGATGGAATCTATAAGCCCATCCCCCGACATCAATCTCCAAATGGAATCTATAAGCCCATTCCCGACATCACAAAGACAAGTACCACTTCATGCGAGTGCAAATTTTTGGGCACTCTAGTGTTCAATCATCTTCCACCTTCGGATCACGAAAGGCAAGCAAGCCAATCTACATTCTCAGGTTTAAGAAGATTGAACAGGGGCAGCTGTTGTACCCTAAAATTTTCCCTCCCATATTTCTCAAAACATTTCAAGTGTGATCCTTAAATTGCCCAAGGAAGTCCAAGGGTTGACCAGACAAACTCTATCCTAAGGCAGTCTACCTCAAATTAGGGTTTCATGTTGCATCAAGATACTTGAGTCCAAGGGATCCCAAATTCTCAATATTGTCCTAATATGTTCTCAAGATCATCCATGTCAAGTTTCAAGCCTTGCAGAAGAAATTTGCTTAGTCATATGCTCAAAGGCATGAAAATCTATTGTGCTAGGGCAAAAGTCAATTGTGGCCCACATATAGTCAAACTTCAAGATTTTTGGTCAACATCCTCATTTTGAAGTATTATTCATCATTTGATAAAGGATTGATCATGATTTCTCAAGGATTGCTCACAATTCATCAAAACCCAAAAGTTGCTAAATTAGGGTTTTGCAAGAAAAGTCAACTCAACTTTGACCAAGCATAACTTTCTCATGTTTTATTAGTCATGACCCATACAAAGCTCATTTTTAAGAGAATGCAATTCCCTAAAATCCATCTTCATCTCCCAAGTTCAAAATATTCACTCAAAAGAAGTTATGAATTTGGACATTATAGGTCACTTTGAAAAGTCAACAAAAACACCCTTTTTGTCAAAGCTTCATAAATGAACATGGAAGACTCAATTGAGATGAGACCAAACGGGTTGCTTAGAGGACATCTTGAGCTTTCTAAAAAGTCCAAAAACACCCTCATAGGGTCAAAATTGAGGAAGTTATGCATTGGTGAAGTTGACCTTTTTTGCAAAATTGTCAAAAGTCAAAAGTGCCTCAAATTGAAATTTTTTTCAAATGGGCCCAACTTTTTGTGCTTGTATTGAGTTTTAAACATGGTCCACGACCCATGATCCTTCCCACTTGCCTTTATTTTATTTTTTCCATTTATTTTGATTTTGATTTCAATTAAATCAAATTAAATCAAAATAAAATCATCGAAATATCAAAATCATTTAAACCTTGAGATTTTGTGCATATTTCAGGTCTCTTATACAGCTAGCAAGGGAATCAAATCGTGCAAGGCATGTTTGTACACAAAAAGATTGGTTTTTGGCTTGTTTTAGAAATATTTGAATGAGAATCAAATCTTGATCAATGACCATAATTGAAAAATATTTAGAGCAAACTTGTAAACCTAATCCACTCAAGGACATATATAGAATGTTTACAGACCAAATGCATAAGGGTTGGAGGCGTGTAGAGTGGAGAACAAACTTGGAAAAACTCAGGAAAAGTAGCAATTTGTTTTCATACTTCCAGGCATTCTCAAGCCTCCCAAGCTATCTCATTCGCTTCCTTGGTGTACAAGGATTCTATACCAATCAAAAGCCAGTGTTTTTGTGCCCAGAAACACGAGGTAAGTGCTTCACGACATCCCTCCCTTTTTGAAATCGAATCTCATGAATTTGACATTGTTAGCATGATTGGTTTATATATTCTGAATCCTTGAAGCATTTGCAAGCTATTGGTAATGATTAATTGCATTTTTTCTAACCCTATAGAGATATGTCGTTGTTAGGTTTTCTTGTTTCGTTTTGGGATTTTCTTGTATAGGTAAAATTGGCCCAAAAGAAAGGTACCATAATGTTCACAAGGCCAAGACGATTTGGTCTGTAGCATTAGTTTTCATTTATGGTGCGTGTATGAGATTTTGGAAAATTGCAGGGGTTATAGCTACAAGCTGTGTCCGTAGGTAAAAGTCTTGGACTTTTACCAACGGAGTGAGGAAGAAGAAGGGTGGCGTGGCACCCCCTGATTCATCCATTTGAAATTCGCGCGCTGGAAAGTTGATGTGTTGCATTTTTCAATATAATCCTTGTTTCTATTTATTGTACAAACAAGCGCGCTGACTCAGTTGGTAAGGAGGTGTGTGAAAAGGCCATAGGACCCGGGTTCGAATCCCAGGTCCCCCATATTATTTCACAATATTTTTCCTTGTGTAATCAGGCATGTGCACAGTCATGGAGCTTACCATACGCCTCAACATTCAACCACCAGATCTCCAACAAGCTTTATCCAAGAGCCATATTCTGAGGGTCTACCATAGGCTTGGTCAAACGTGCAACATTGGATCATGAAGGTCAACCTTGGACCAAGGCTTATTGGGCCAGAAATCAGATTGGCACCTCTCTTTCTTTTTTGACACCAGGCCCAATTTCTCTCTTTCTTTTCTTTTTATATTTTCTTTTATTTAATTATTTTGATTATTTTCTAACATAAAAATTAATTCTTTTTTTTTTATAAAAAACTCATAAAAATTATTTTCATCTAATTAGATTTAGGTTTTTATCTTTTATCAAAAATTAATTTAATTAGTGTAATTTAATTTTAGGGTAACCTTAATTCTTTTGTAAATTAACTAAAATAAATTAGAAAATTAGGTTTTATTTGATTTAACATTTATTTTGCTTTTTTCTCAAAAATAACCAAAATACAAAAATAGGTCAAAATTAATTATTTTCCTTAATTTAATTTAATTAGTAATTAGTTTTGTATTTATTTAATTTAAAACCTTATTTTCTTAAAATAATCAAAAACAACCAAAAAACAATTTTTCTTTTAATTAGGTTTAGACGGGGTCAAAACCCTAATTTTCTCTTGTCCTCGATTCATCGCGCACATTTATTTACTTTTGCAAATATTAATGTAACTGCTCATGGGATGTAATAGTTTAATTAGGACTTTTCGTTTATTTATCGTTTTACGGGTTTTTGGCTATGTAATTAATCCCCCTCCCCGAAGCCTTGTAATAGTGTAGTTTTATTTCTCGCATTTTAATTCTTGCAAATATTAACGGTTAGATGTATGATAATAGGATTGCATGACAAGAATGTATGTTAATTTTAAAATGGTTAGCAAACCCTAAATGTGCAAAGATAATAACTTGAAATCAAATCACTCGCACATGTGCACTCCTAGGGTATACTCTCACTTAGGTTGCCTTCGGTAAACGATCATTAAGTATAGGATGTTTTAGTGGTCACTCTCTTGTATAAACAAAGATCAAAAGTCCCGTTCGGAAATGTTGCCTCGGAAAGGTTGCCTCGGAAATGTTGCCTCGAATATGATCTTAAGACATTAGGGTTATTACTAAGACGTCCTAACATTGCTTTAGTGATCGTACATCCCTTTTGAATTGACCCTTACAACTCCAACGACGGTGCTACCTATTTCTCAATAGTAGGATAGCGCTGGCTAAAGGAAACGAAAACAGAAATGATCCTTTTTCTAGTAGGTAGATGCTAGTAGGTACTTGCTTAAAATCAAACTTTTCCACACTTACACACTTTTAAAACAAAGTTTTCAAAACAACTTCGTAACACTCTTGAAGACAGAAGCAAGGGTTAAATCGAAGTAAACAAAAACTTTTCAAAACACACAAACACGAAAGCAATTTTTAAAATGATGAGCAAGTACCTAAGATCCCGTAGAAAACTATGGATAGAAAGGGTGCTAATACCTTCCCTTTCTATAATCTACCCCCCGTACTCAGAATATCTCGAAAAAGGAATTTTTCTGTGCTTTTTTCCTTTCCAATTAGATAAAATAAAAGTCGGTGGTGACTCTTGCTTACCGCGACATTTTGCGAACACAAACGTAAAACGCAAACCAACATTTTCCTAAAACAGTCTGGTTCCGCCACCGTATCAAAAGATGATTGAGAAGGTGATGAAGATGAAGTTTCTTTCAGGATTCTAGCTGGTTACAAATGTTTGCACACAATTCTAATATGTTGCAATATTGTGCTACTGAGAAAAATACTTGCTTATATATGTAACAGAAAACAGTTAGGCAAAAGAAAATATTATGAGTCGATGCATGTTGGTCATGAGTCGACTCATGTTAGTTATGAGTTACAGGATGGGTCGACACATGTTGTTTTGAGTCGATGCAAGATCATATCATAACATTTTACAGATATTTTACATTCGTCGATGCATAACACGTATGTGTCGATGCATACTGATTGTATTTTTAATATTTGAATATAAAATATGGTATGAGTCGACGCATGATATTATGTATCGATGCATACAAATTCAAAAATATTTTCCAGGAGCATCAAAATGTCATGTGTCGATTCATGAGGTTTTGTGTCGATGCATACAAGTTTAAGTTTGCATTACAGGGTCATCAAAGTGTTATGTGTCGATGCATAAGATTTTGTATCGATGCATAATAGTTGGAGATAGTATTCCAGGGACTTCAGTATGTTATGGATCGATGCAAAACCTGTTGTGTCGACTCATAATGATGCATTATGAGTAAAACACATTTTTAACTTATTTTAAACATGTTATATTATATTTTTGTAATGCACACATGTATTTATTATTTCACATATATTTGCAATCATTCAAAACCAATTATGAAGGGGTTGCTCACAAACTCCCCCTTTTTGATGATGGAAAATATCTGATGATGTGTGGTGATATAGTGTTGATGAATAAGCTTGCTCCCCATGAGTTTGTGCATCTTCTTTCTAACACTAACAAAATATTCTTCTCCCCTTTGACCACATCAAAAAGAGAATAAGCAATATTTTCAGCAATCTCAGCACATAAGAAAATTGATATGCAATTTCAGCAAATATTGTCGTGGCATTCACACAAAATGTCTTGGCATAATTTTATCAATAACTGAGTAAATAATTGAGTAAACAGGAAGTAATCAAGTCGAAAGTAATTAATGCAGATAAGAGTTAGTTTACATAAGCAAAATAGATTGTTTGAAGGGGACATTAATACAAATATTAGAAAAAGAGGCATGAATTAATGGTATGAAATGTATGACATGGAGATATAGACTAGGGATTGTGCCCATCACAGGATTCGTCATAGTTGTAGGGTGGAGGACGCAGTGGAGGTGGATTGATGTCAGGATTCTGGTCATGAACTGATATCTTCGAAATATGTTCTGGATATCGACATTTCTGAAATTTTCCATGATTCCAGGATTCTCATGACAGTCATCCATGAAGCATGTCATCTCATTTTAGAATACCTGGTGCCATTTGACCAAATCTAAGTGCCAAGAATGCTGATTTTCGTACATCCGTGTATGCTCATCATGCCATTGTTCATGCTCTTTATTCCATTCACTTTGCTGGTTACGCCATTGTCTCGCTTCTTCATGTCGAGAATCATTGGCAACCTGAATTTGTTGAAACATGGCAGTGAGGTAAGCAGGAGCTTCCGAGGAAGAGCCTGCAGCAGCAGTGGGAGCATCATGAGGTTGTGCAGTTTGATCATATTGATAATTTGTTGGAGACCACCGGTTTGGCACCAACTCACCCCAACCAGTTCCAGCCTGATTTGCCTCAGGTTGGACATTCTCATTTATATCTGGCATGTCTGCATCAACAGGATCCTCATCCTCATAAATCTGTTCAGAGGGTATATCAAAATTATATACCCTTACATTTGACCCTTTCTCCTTAAAATAAAGGCATTGACGGTTTTTGTCCCATATGTATCCCATGTGAGATAGAGTAGCTTTATTAAACTCTTGGGCAGCAGTAAGGGAGATAAAATGAACAGGAGGAATAACAAGATTCTAAAACTTTATAATTCTCATAATTTGAGCAGTATATCCAAGGGTTGTATTCTTCTGACTATTTCGCATAAGAAACATGCGTTTGACAAAGTAGTTTGGCCAGTTTAGGGGAACCCTGTCTAGCAAAATATACAGAAGATGAATATCTGACCTGTCTAGCCTAGAGTGGACACCGGATCTTGGACATAATATATGTGAAGTTATCCAGTGAAGCATTCTAGGAATGCTTTTGATTGTGCCAGTGGTTATGGGCTCAAACTCACCTAGAGGTCGATCAAGTTTTATAATTGAGGTTATGAAAGCTTCCTCATCATAGTCAGTATCAGAACTTTGGTCATGGTAGCTCTTCATTATTGACCTTCCAAATGGAATGCCAAAAACACTTTGCCAGTCAATTGCTTCAAAAACATATCTTCTTGTCCCGATTTTAACTTTAAAACACCAGCCCTTATTCCTTTCTAAACCAGCATAGAAGGCTCTTATAATACTTCATGATAGTCTTCTAATGTTAAGAAGTGACCCTAATTATTGAGCATCTAGGATATCACATACATTTGTGATATGAAGAGATAGAACCTCAGCCTTATTGAAGACATGAGGCTTCATAACTAACATTGTTTTAAAGGATTGCTCAAATTCTTCAGTGATGGCAGGATGCATGATAGACAAAGCGCTCAGAGGGATATTTGTGACAGATCCGGGTGGTCCTGCACCAAGTTTTCCCTTGCCTTTTGTTTTAGGAGGCATTCTGTTTGTAGAAGAAGGGTAGTTAAGAGTTTGGGGATTAGGGTTTTTGGAAGATGAAAGAGTGATGAGAGTAGCGAACGATGATTAGGGTTAGATGTTGTATGTAATGAGTTAGATAGTTGGAGGGAGTTTAAATTGGGTAGATGGGTTGGCCCAATTCAAATTAATGACAATTATTATTCTTATGTGTCGACACAAAATTCGTATGTGTCGACACATCCTGTATTAAAGAATAGTTTTTTTTTGTTTTAAATGTTTTGCATCGACTCAAGAATCCTATGATTCGACGGGAAGTAATATGTGTCGATGCAAATCTTGATGTGTCGACCTAAAACCAATTCTTAATTTCTGTTTTTATAAATTCTTTTGATATGAGTCGACTAATAATTGTATGTATCGACTCATAACACAAATTTTGGTAGAAATGCAGTTTTCACAAGTTCTTGTTAACAGATGGATATGGTACCCAATTCCAATTTAAATGATTATGAAAAATGAATCATCTGAAGAGTATTATGCAAGCATAATGATGTAATGCAATTTGAGTATGTCAAGTTCAAATAATTTATGTAAAAGAGATATACGTATAGACATTATCAATGGAACATTATGGTCAACTTATAAGTAATTGAGAGTTCTAATATAGAAAGTAGATAGGAAGGGTATTACCTCGTTTAATGAGATGTTAAGACACATGTACTAAATCCAAAAAAAAAACACATCTCAACAGTATGGTGAGATATATAAATATTTCAAATACATATATGCTTAAGACCTCACGTAAGAGAGATCCAAAATCCCTAGCTCACAACGAATGTTAAAGAAGAGTTCCGTTGCTAGTGGTTTTGTAAAGATGTCAGCAAGTTGATTTTTAGTATCAACATGCTCAAACATAACATCTTCCTTTTCAACATGATCGTGAAGAAAGTAATGCCTAATCTCTATGTGTTTAGTGCGTGTGTGTAAGACTGGATTCTTAGTGAGATTTATAGCACTTGCATTGTCACATTTTATTGGAATACGTTTTAATTGAATATCATAGTCTTGTAATTGTTGCTTCAACCATAAGATCTGAGCACAATAACTACCGGCTGCAACGTATTCAACCTCAGCAGTTGACAAAGCAACAAAAACTTGCTTTTTGCTATGCCAACTTACTAGAGAGTTTGAAAACAAGTGACATGTTCCACTAGTGCTTTTCCTATCTAATTTGCAGCCAGCAAAATCAGAATCGGAGTAACCTACTAAACTGCAATCGCTCCCTTGGAATAATGTAGCCCATACTTAGATGTATTAATGAGATGCCTAAGTATACGCTTAACAGCTTTCAAGTGGGATTCCTTAGTGTGATCGGTGGATCTGGAACTGACTGTTTAAAGCTGGTTCGCGAAATGTCGCGGAAGCAAGAGTCGCCACCGTCTTTTATTTTCTCCAAATGGAAAGGACAAAAGCACAGAAAAATTCCTTATTGAGATTAGTTCTCGGTTCGGGAGGTAGATTTATAGAAAGGGAAGGTGTTAGCACCCTTTCTATCCATGGTTATACATGGGCTCTTAGATACTTGCTCACTTGTGTTTTCAAAAATGTTTGTTTGCTTTTCAAGGTGAGTGGGTTTGAAAAAGTTTCGTTTAAAATTTCAGTTCGACTCTTGTATCAGTCCTCAAGAGTGTTTGAAAAGTTGTTTTTGAAAGCTTTTTGCAAAGTGTCGGTGTGAAAAGAAGTTTTTGATTTGTTTTGAATTAGAGCAGGTATCTACGAGTCATCTACCTACCCTAAGGAATTAGTCTGTGTAAATGTCCTTAAAGTAGTGCCATCCCACCATTGAGAGGTATGTAGCACCACCGTTGGAGGTGTTCGGGTCAATTCGAGTTTAGGGACAGTGTGGTCACTAGAGCAATAGGAAGACACCTTAGAAGCTACCCTCATGCCATGTTCATGGACATGAGGACTTACTAAAATGTCATCTACTCGACGACCACGTTTCGAGGGGCAAGGCAACAGTGAGGCGTACCCTAGGAGTGGTGTGTGAATTGTGTGTCAATTTCAGTTATTATTTGTCTTGTCATGCATTGGCGTTCTACGCTTTGATTTTATTTTTAGCATACATTCTTTCATGTGTTTTAACAGTTTAAAAGGTGCGGAAATAAAAGTCCTACGCTATTACAAAGGCGCGGGTCTACATCGCCAAATTAAACCAAGACCCGATTTGAATGAAAATACGGAAAGTAAATGTCCTAATTATCTATTACAAGGCTTTGGGGCAAATACATTAAATTAAAAAAAAAGGAAATAACAAGCAAACGCGCGAAATGGAATTATGATCGAAGGTGCGAGGGCATTGGACCCTTTAAAGAAATTACATTACAATTAATAAATTAATTAAGTTAAATAAAGAAAAGAACTTATTTTTGGAGTTTTTATATTTATGAAATTTAATGAGAAAATTAATTATTATAGGAAACCCTAATTCTAATTGTTTTTAATTTATTAAAAAAATGTGTAAGTTGTAGCCTAATTTAACCCTAATTATTTAAATGGCATATTTATTTACAAAAATAATTAATACTTAATAATGGTAAAAAAGGAAAAAAGAATAAAAGTATTAAAACCCTAATTTCTACATTTTTTAGTTTATTAAAAAAAATTAAAATTAAACCTAAAATTAAAACTAAATTAATTAACAAAATTTATTTACAAAAACTATTTATGAATTAAATATTAAAAACATATTTTTATTTTGACTTTTCTGATTTTTTGTGTCTTATGAAAATTATTTGAAATAAATTAAATAAAAGTGGTCAAAAGAATAAAATAAAAAAAGAAAAGAGAAGAAAAGAAATTAAAAGAATATGCAAACATTGGGGGTGTTGACCCAAATTGAGGAGGTTGATCTGCAGTAATTTGGCCCAAGAATTCAGGCCTTGTTTGACTTCCAGCGTTCACGTGTGCATGGTTGACTAGTGTGTATGGTGATATGCAAGCTCTGACCCTTGGATTGGGGCCCCTGGCCACTTGGCAGACAAACACATACGCGTGTATTGTGGACTTCAGGTGAGGCGCTGCATGGAAACACATGAAGAAAAATAATATTGAAGGGGTGGGGGACCTGGGAATCGAACCCAGGTCCCAAGGCTTACCAAATACACATCCAACCATCTGAGCTGTGCGCGCGTGTTGCATAGAAACTGGCAAGCGAATAACATAAGGCAAACAACGCTGAGTGGTATCGAACGCGCCAAATTTCAAATTGTCCAACCACATAGTGACACGCCAGGCTTCTTCTTTGTTCCACCTGAAAATAACAAACAAGTAGCGGGGGTTTTAAACCCCCACTAAAAAGCATAGCGAATAATAGCGATTAGGCCATAGTGAAAGATAAATTGGACGCGATGTGATGATTGGATTCGTCTGGAGTTTCTGAGTCCAATGGCATAGGTCTCGTGGCTTAATTTTTCCACATGAAAGAAGCCCTAATTTCCAACCTCTGAAACCCTAAAGAGCTTCCATGGTAACCTTGCATACAGGCCATAAAAACTCAATTAAAATACATCACTAGCTTCAGGGAGTGCATATTAGTGTAAATCAAACATTCAAATGTATGGAAAATGCGTGTATATTAAAACACGATTATGAGAAAAGTTTGAGAAAGTTGGACTTTGTTCTACCACTCCTTTATGCGTGGGGACTGGAAAAGGATTGAGTGACGTTCAGGAAGGCCTCAGAAAGCTTTTGGAATCGATTATAGGCTTTGAATCACGCTCTATGTGTGTTTTCAGTTTTGAGAATTTTGTATGAAAAATGCAAATTTCTTCTTGTGATTCTGGCGCAGCTCTCTTGTTCTTCTGATTAGGGTTAGGTTTCTGTATGTATATGGAATGATTTAGGTCAAAATTCCAAGCCCAACAACCATGTATTCAATGCTTTTGAGATTTGATTTGAATGGTATCTTTTTCAATATTTTTCATGTCCTTTTGATACCAATCATTGTCAATCACCTTGATTCTTTCCTTATTGAATAGTGCACGAAATCTTGAATGAATTCTATGCACAAAAAGATTTGAAAAGCATGGATTAGTATTTTTCTTATAATTAATTTTAATTAAATGAATTAAATAGATTAAATATTCAATTAATTAATTAAAAATAGGAAAATAACTCCCCTTTGGGTCAATGGGTCGTGCATAGCTTTTGGGTGATGATTCTTGGAAGAAAATGTGGCCCATTAGCAATTTTGAGGCATTTGAAATAAAGTTGACTTTTCAAAATTCCCAAACATTTCCCAACTTCCACAAGGCATATCTTGCTCAATTTTTAAGCTTTAATCATGTTCTTTGACATTTTGGAAAGGTCTTTAAGTCCTCTAATCAATGCCTTTGGTCCCACGTCATTTTGATTTACCAATCTCAAGTTATGGTCCTTGACTTAAAGTGCCTTTTTGTTGACTTTTGAAAATGACCTATAATGTTGAGATTGATAACTTTTTGTGAGAGCATTTCTTGGACTTGAAGTGTGAAGATCAGTTTTAGGAAATGTCATTCTCTTCAAAATGAGATTTGGATGGAATTTTTCTGATAAACCATGTGGAAGTTATGCCCTGGTCAAGTTACAGTTGACTTTTTCAACTGTCCAAAAATAGAAACTTTTGCATCTTGAGACTTTTTGAGCCATGCCTTGAGAATCATGATCAAGAATTGATCAAATGATGTTTGTGGCTTCAAAATAAGATGTTGACCAAAAATTTGGACTTTTGACTGTCAAATGACCATTTTGCCCCTACAGTTGACTGTTGAGCAATTAGGGTTTTTGACTGTGCAATTTTATGCTGTAAGTCTTGAAACTTGGCATATGAATGCTTGACAATGTTTATGGGCATGTGGGACTTGTTTGGACGCTTGGAAACTTCAATTTCTTTGCCAGAACCAAAACCCTAATTTTTGACTGTTAGGAGGCCATTGAACTGTGCAACCCTTGGGAGATTTTGAAGCATGCTCTTAGCAAATCTTGGAGAATATGGGAGGGCAAATTTTGGGGTACAACAGTTTCCCCTGTTCAATCTTCTTAAACCTGAGGATGTAGATTGGCTGACGTGCCTTTCGTAATCCGAAGGTGGAAGATGATTGAACACTAGAGTGCCCAGAAATTTGCGCTCACATGTTGGCAGTGCAATGGTGGGAATGGGCTTACAGATGCCATTTGGAGATTGGATAGGTGGATGGGCTTATAGATGCCATCTGATGGGGTGTCGATCGCATAAGAGATTCCTTAGCGAGAACTTTCGTACCTGAAAAAGAAAATGATTACCTGGCCTGTTACAGGAGCTGGTCTTTAAACTCTTTATGTAGATGCACCCTGGTTGGTTACAAGAATCGGGTCTGGAGCTTCAAACAGTGATGAATGAATCAGGGATGGTTACTAACTCAACGGGACGATGAGAGAACCTTGGGCGATTACTACCTCAACAGTAACGATGAGAGAATCTGGGGCGATTACTACCTCAACAGTAACGATGAGAGAACCTGGGGCGATTACTACCTCAACAGTAACGATGAGAGAATCTTGGATATCTTCTACTGAGTCTTCATTAGGAAAATCTTTAGGAATCGATTTAACTGGACTAGAGAAGGCCTTTGACTGGATAAGAGTCAGGAAAATCTTAGAATCGATTTAACTGAACCAGACAAGGTCTTAGAATCTTCAACTGGATAAGAATCAGGGAGATCTTAGGGTCGATCTGACTGAACCAGAGAAGGCCTTTGACGGGATAAGAATCAGGAAAATCTTAGAATCGATTTAGCTGAACCGGACAAGGTCTTGGAATCTTCAACTGGATAAGAATCAGGGAGATCTTAGGGTCGATCTGACTGAACCAGAGAAGGCCTTTGACTGGATAAGGATCAGAAAAATCTTTAGGAGTCGATTTAACTGAACCGGACAAGGTCTTGGAATCTTCAACTGGATAAGAATCAAGGAGATCTTAGGGGCGATCTGACTGAACCAGAGAAGGCCTTTGACTGGATAAGAATCAGAAAAATCTTTAGGAATCGATTTAACTGAACCGGACAAGGTCTTGGAATCTTCAACTGGATAAGAATCAGGGAGATCTTAAGGTCGATATGACTGAACCAGAGAAGGCCTTTGACTGGATAAGAATCAGAAAAATATTTAGGAGTCGATTTAACTGAACCGGACAAGGTCTTGGAATCTTCAACTGGATAAGAATCAAGGAGATCTTAGGGGCGATCTGACTAAACCAGAGAAGGCCTTTGACTGGATAAGAATCAGAAAAATCTTTAGGAATCGATTTAACTGAACCGGACAAGGTCTTGGAATCTTCAACTAGATAAGAATCAGGGAGATCTTAGGGTCGATCTGACTGAACCAGAGAAGGCCTTTGACTGGATAAGAATCAGAAAAATCTTAGGGTCGATTTAACTGAACCGGACAAGGTCTTGGATATAGCTGAGAACTTAACTGGATCTTTCCTGAAAGGTAAAGGTCAGTCATATGCAATGCATGATATGGATCAAGCAATGATGTTCTCAACGTAACTGAGATTATATGTTCATGATGCGTATATGCATACTGTAATGTATGGAAATGCGATGTTTATGAATGTATGTTTTTGTCTAGGAAAATAAATCCTTGACGGGTGCCGGGAAGTCCCATCCTGGGCTGATGTTGGAGAATAGTGCTTTGTTGTTTCCGCTGGGGATGATAGTTGCAAGAATACCGGTAGGAGAAGATAACTCCGTTGGGGAATAAACTTGGCGAATGGATTATTCTGCGGGGAGAAAATTACTCTAGCGATCTTGCTGGGAAACAGTACTCTGTGGGGAGAGAGGTATGCTGTCAATATGTTGATGATAACTTTGTTGGGGATACCGTTGTTATGTTGGAAGTGTTAATAGACTTTGTTGGGGATAGGAAGACTTCGCTGAGGACGATCTTTCTGTGGCTTTTGGCTGAGGATAACCCAGTTATATCCTGGTGGGGAAATAACCTTTGAATAAAGCCGGGGGACGCGTTCGTGCTCTGCGGGGATAAGCTTCCAGAATCTGCTGGGGATAAGCCTCTTGTTGGGGAGATGGTTCAACTTTCCTAGGGAAATCTTGATTGGATTCTCCTGGGGAAATTTTTTTGAGATGGATTGGGGAAGTGACTCCACTGAATGTAGACTGCCGGGGAACAATCTTAGATCAAGACTGTCGGGGATGCTTGTTAAGAATATCTGTATGATGTGTTGGGGAATGTTGAGATCTGCTGGAGGATACCCAACTTCATTAAGGCTGATAGTATAGCTTTGCTTGGGGAGAGTGCACAGACTTGCTGACTCACCCTCTGGGGAATTAAGATATACTGGTTATGTTCTTCAGTCGAACTTACCTTGGTACCTTGGTGGACAGAACAATTAGATTGCTTAGACCACTCATTATTGCCCCTGTTTCTAATGTTACCCGTAATTAATCCTTTGTTTCGTATGCAAATATTTATGAGTTAGCAACTATTGTCAGATGCATATATCACAAATTGAACCTTGGACGTTCTTCGCAAAACAAAACAGAAAAAGGAAAAAACAAAAGGCAGTTTGTAGCTGAAAAGTGAATTTGTATTGATTTTGAGTTTGCCTGTAAATAGGCGTTTATGTACAAGAGGCTGACGTCCTAGTAAGAGAACGCCACCGAATAAAAGGGTTTATACAAATTTGTACAAAGGAAAATAAAACAGCTGTGTGAAAAGAATAATCCCACTGGGTTCCAGCTCTGCTATCGCCTTTATATCTTCGAGCGTCTCATCACTTGATGACCTAGCCGAAGATGAAGCTGATTGATCAATGTCGTCTGAACTTGATGTTGATACCGGATTCTGGATGCAAAGTGATCCAATGAGACATAGTATTACGCTTTATCCCTAACTTTTGCCGGGACCGCCCTTTCGGGTTTTCAGTCCACCGGGATACCCATTTTTTCCCAAGCCGCCTTTTCAGGTTTTCGACTTGCCGGGTGTATAGAGTTTTTTCATTTCATCCCTTCATTTTGCCCGAACCCTTTTGGTTCGCCGGGAAGCCCTAATTTTTGCCTAGGTATGTCAACCTAGCGGGTCTTTTTTTCATGCGTAGTATCTTTTAACTATGTCTGCATTGGCGGGGTGAGGAAGGTCGTCACCATCCATGGTGGTTAGGATCATGGCTCCTCCTGAGAACACATGTTTAACCACAAATGGCCCTTCGTACGTAGGGGTCCATTTTCCCCTCGGATCACTCTGAGGAAGGATGATACGCTTGATTACCAGATCCCCAACCTGATATTCTTGTGGTCTGACCTTTTTGTTAAATTCCCTGATCATCCGTTTTTGGTACGTCTGACCATGACAAATAGCAGCAAGTCTCTTCTCGTCAATCAGGTTTATTTGATCAAGTCGTGTCTGGATCCAATCATCTTCGCTCAGATCTGCATCCTTCATTATCCAGAGAGAGGGTATATGCACTTCGATCAGTAAGACTGCTTCCATACCATAGACCAAGGAGAATGGAGTTGCCCCGGTTGATGTCCTTGCTGAGGTACGGTACCCATGAAGAGCGAACGGTAACATCTTGTGCCAATCTTTATAAGTCACTGTCATCTTCTGCACAATTTTCTTGATATTCTTATTCGCTGCTTCTACAACCCCATTCATCTTCGGCCGGTAGGGAGAAGAGTTGTGGTGCTGTATTTTAAATTACTCGCAGAGCTCAGTGATCATCTTGTTATTAAGATTGGTACCATTGTCTGTAATGATTCTTTCAGGGACGCTGTATCGACAGATCAGGTTGTGCCGAATGAACCGTGCCACAACGTTCTTGGTTACTGTAGCGTAGGAAGCTGCTTCAACCCACTTCGTGAAGTAATCAATCGCTACCAGGATGAAGCGATGCCCGTTGGATGCCGTAGGTTTAATCTCACCGATCATATCTATGCCCCACATTGCAAACGGCCAAGGTGCTGTCAAGACATTCAGAGGAACTGGAGGAACATGCACCTTGTCTGCATAAATCTGGCATTTGTGGCATGTCCGGGAATGTTGGTAGCAGTCGGCTTCCATTGTGGACCAGAAATACCCTGCCCGAAGGATCTTCTTTTCCATAGTGTGTCCACTGGAATGTGTTCCGAAGTTCCCTTCATGTAACTCTTCCATGATCCTTTCTGCTTCAGTCTTATCCACACAACGCAGTAAGGTCGAATCATGGTTTCGCTTATACAGGATGCCATTGCTAAGGAAGAACTTTGCTGCGAATCTTCTTAGAAACTTCTTGTCATTGACAGATGCACCTTCAGGGTATTCCTGAGCTTCCAAGTATCTCTTCACCTCATGGTACCAGGGCTTCTCAGTCACCAATTCAGTCTCGAGATCACAACAGTATGCCGGTTCGTCCAGTTTCCAGATAATGATCCGGGGAGCCTCATTGTCCCATTTGACCTTGAACATAGAAGACATTGTAGCTAACGCGTCCGCCAGCTGATTCTCCTCTCTCGGAAAGTGTTCAAAAGTTATCTCTGTGAAGTGGGGGATCATTGTCAACACACATTCTCTGTAAGGAATAAGATTCAGATGTTTCGTATCCCACTCGCCTTTGATCTGATTGATCACGAGAGAGGAATCTCTGAAGACACTCAGAAACTTGATCCTTAGGTCAATCGCAGCTTGGAGACCCATGATGCATGCCTCATACTCCGCCATGTTATTGGTGCAGTTGAAACATAGCCGGGCAGTGAGTGGAGTATGAGTGCCTTGAGGTGATATGATCACAGCGCCGATGCCGTTACCCAAAGCGTTGGAGGCTCCGTCAAAGTGCATAGACCATCGGGATCCTTCCTCAGGTCCTTCATCCGGTCCAGGTACTTCACAATCAGTCACTATCATGATGCTTTCGTCTGGAAACTCGAAGTTCATTGACTGATAGTCGTCTACCGCCTGATGTGCCAAGTGGTCTGCCAATACACTTCCTTTGATGGCTTTCTGAGTTGTGTACTGGATATCGTATTCTGTCAAGATCATTTGCCATCTTGCTATTCTCCCAGACAGAGCAGGCTTTTCGAATATGTACTTTATAGGATCCATCTTTGAGATCAACAAGGTAGTGTGAGTTAGAATATACTGTCTCAGCCGGCGAGCAACCCATACCAAAGCGCAGCAAGTTTTCTCGAGCAGTGAGTATCGGGTCTCACAGTCGGTAAACTTTTTACTAAGGTAATAAATGGCATGCTCTTTTCGGCCAGACTCGTCATGCTGCCCCAGCACACACCCCATTGAGTTATCAAGTACTGTCAGGTATAGTATCAGAGGTCTCCCTTCAACCGGTGGCATAAGAATGGGTGGTTCTTGGAGATACTCTTTGATTCTGTCAAAAGCGGCCTGACATTCATCGTTCCAACGTGCTACCTGATCTTTCTTCAGCAGCTTGAAGATTGGCTCACAGGTAGCAGTTAGGTGTGAGATGAATCGGGCAATGTAGTTCAGGCGTCCTAAAAAGCCTCTAACCTCTTTCTCTGTCTTAGTAACTGGCATCTCTTGAATGGCTTTAACCTTGGCAGGGTCCACTTGAATACCCTTATCACTTACAACGAAGCCTAGTAACTTTCCAGATCTAACCCCGAAGGTGCACTTGTTCGGGTTCAACCTCAGCTTGTACAGTTTCAGACGGTCAAACAGTTTCTGCAGATGATCAAGGTGTTCTTCCTCAGTTTGGGACCTTGCAATCATGTCATCAACATAGACTTCGATCTCATGATGGATCATGTCATGAAATAAAGCAACCATGGCACGTTGGTAGGTTGCCCCGACATTTTTTAGTCCAAAAGGCATGACCTTGTAGCAGAAGGTGCCCCACTGAGTAACAAAGGTAGTCTTTTCCATGTCTTCCGGAGCCATCTTGATCTGATTTTACCCTGAAAAACCATCCATGAAAGAGAACACCTTGTGCTAAGCCGTATTGTCAACCAGGACGTCAATGTGAGGTAGGGGAAGTCATCCTTGGGGCTGGCCCTGTTTAGATCCCTGTAGTCGACACACATTCTAACCTTACCATCCTTCTTTGGTACCGGCACCATATTAGCAACCCACTGAGGGTAAGAAGTCACTGCAAGAAAACCGACATCAAACTGTTTCATAACCTCAGCTTTGATCTTTTCGGACATCTCTGGACGCATACGGCGGACCTTTTGCTTAACCGGAGGGCAGTCTTCCTTGGTAGGCAAATGATGGACCACAACGTCGGTATCTAACCCAGCCATGTCTTCGTAGGACCAGGCGATGATCTCCACATAATCATGTAACATCTGAGTTAACTGTTGCTTCACGTTGAGCTCTAGGTTGGCACCAATCTTGACTTCCTTCTTATCTGTATCAGTACCCAGATTTATTATTTCCACTGGCTCTTCATGTGGTTGAATTGCCCTCTCTTCCTGGAGTAACAGTCTTGCAAGTTCGCCAGGCACTTCGCAATCATCTTCACCTTCGTCTTCGGCTAAGTTGATCGGATTTTCGAAGTCATAACTGGCAGTAGCAGAGTCGTTACTAGTGAGATCCAGAGTGGATTGAAACATGTATGAGTGAGTGTGTGTAAATACAACTGTTTTGCAATATATAAAGAAAGGAAAGAAAGAAAAGGAGCATAAGATTTGAAGTGCGAGAAAACGTCCAAGGTCTTTATTCATGATATATGAAATGACAATTAATATGCCCTCACAAATGAAGCCACGGTGCCCCGGGTAAGACACTGGGCCATAGAGTTTTAATTCATTGTTTATTACAAATAACAAAAACAAAGGAGTTTATTACTGCGTAATAAAAGTAACAGGAGTATGATCTTTAGCAGTCCAATTGGTCAATCCACCATCAGTCGTCGGGTAGATCCAGCTATCGAACTCTGACTCTTCCACTTCGTCTTCATCCCCAACAACATTCACTCCAGGATTGGTAATGAGCACAGGAGGTCTTCTGGTCCTTGCCTTGCGCACAGCCCTCTGAGCCTCTGCAGTAAAACCCAGTCCAAACTTGTCAGTTTTAAGAGTGAAATCAGGGAGCCTTCCCCAGTTAGCACTTTCACTATTCTCGATTACAGCCCGGGCATCCTTCAGGGAAGCCATCTTCAAAGGAACATCCTCTTCAACCACTGTTTCTGCCGCTGCCAATGTTGGAGGTACCTCTTCAAAATGCTGAAAGGGGGTTTCAATAAACTCCCCGTCCATCTCAATATATCGGAAGGAATTCAAGTGACTAACCATATACTCCTCCTCTCCCTGCACAGTGACAATCTTCCCTCTGACAGGGTACTTGAGCTTCTGGTGTAAGGTAGAGGTCACTGCCCCAGCTTTGTGAATCCAAGGTCGACCCAGTAAACATGAATAAGATGGACGGATATCCATCACATAGAAAGTTGAGTCGAATACCTGAGAACCCACATGAATAGGAATGTCTACCTCTCCATGAACCATCCTCTTCGATCCGTCAAAGGCTCGAACAATGATGTTGCTAGGTTTCAGCTCCAGGCCCTCACAATCCAACCGGTCTAAGGCCTTTTTGGGTAGCACATTCAGGGAAGAACCGGTGTCTACCAACACGTGCGTAAGAGTAGTGCCCCTGCATTCTATTGAGACATGCAGGGCATCATTGTGGTTCTTTCCCTTAGCAGTAAGGTCAGCATCCGAGAAACCCAAACCATTGTCAGCTGTCAAATTGGCTATGCAATCAGTAAACTGGACTGCAGAGGTCTCTTGTGGCACATGGGCCGTCTTTAGAAATGAAATCAGGGCCTTAGCATGGGCCTCTGAGCACAGCAGCAAGGAGAGCATAGAGATCTTGGAGGGGGTGTGCCCCAGCTGTTCAACAACATTAAAGTCACTCTTCTTGATTATTTTAAGAATTTCCTCCATCTCTTGTTGGGAGGCTTCAACATTCGCAGACTTTGGCGCCTCCATCCGGGCAGGCTCATCTTCAATCCCTTTGCCCCGAGCATTAGATGACTCGACAGCAGGGGAAGCAACTTGATCAGAAGTGGAAACATGGGCACTTGCAGGTGTTATAATGAGAGGTCTTCGAATTGCTGGTGGCGCAATGTCAGGCGAGAAGAGCCTGCCACTGCGGGTAACTTTGGCTGGACCAGTGATATTGCTGATGTTGATACCAATGTTGAACTCTTGCTTTATTCCATGTACAAACACATCTGCCCCATAGTGCCATGGGACAGCCTTATCAGATTCATAGGGGAGAGGCCCCGGAACAATAATAACAATGGGTGCGACAGTCATGATTTTAACTGGCTTCCTCGGGGGATCCTTGATTGGATGGTTAAAAATTGTAACAACAGATACATCTTCCACAGGAACAAACGGAACAGCGGTCTTCTTGAACAGAATCTCTTTGCTGTCCATCAGGCTTTGGATGCCTAACTTCAGCAAAGGACAACCAGAAAGGGAAACAGCACACAAAAGGCAACCTTCACTACAACTCGGAAATAAACCGGCCAGCAGTAGATTCCTCTTAACAGTCATCAGAGGAGTAGCTACATCATTCACAGAAACGGCAGACACATCTTCATCAATGGCATTCACTCCATGCTGGGACATAGGAGCAGTCACCACATTTGGCCTCTCAGGCGCCTCAAATTGTATCTCCTTCGCATCGATAAGGTCTTGCACCTTATTCCTTAAGGCCTAGCAGTCATCATTAGAATGCCCCGGGCTATCGGAGTGATAAGCACAACGGGCATTTGGATTATATTTCGGAGAGGCAGTATTCACAACTTTCGGGGCCTCCCTAACAGTCACCAAGTTGGTGGATAGCAACTGCGGCAAGATTTGTGACAAGGTCATACTCAGCCGGGTAAACTCTCTTCTGGGTCTTTCAGTCCTTTGTGGATTGGTTTGCCGAGGTGCGGCAGCAGGCTTAGCAATTACCACCGCGTTGACAGACTGGCGGCGCTCTGGTTTATCTTGTCTTCTAGACCCATATACAACACTGTCCTCCTTCTTAAAGGGTTTCTTCTCAGCACTTGAAGATGCACCCTTCTGAATTTTACCGGACTTCATTCCAGCCTCTATCCTCTCCCCAGTCAGGATAAGATCAGTGAACCCCGCAGATGAGTTTCCAATAAGATGATTAAAGAACGGCCCAGATAGGGTCCCCAAGAACATATCTACCAGCTCACGGTCAGTTAACGGAGGCTGCACCCTGCCAGCCAGATCCCTCCACTTCTGTGCATACTCTTTAAAACCTTCGCTTGATCCTAGCGACATACCCTGGAGTTGGGTACGTGTAGGAGCAAGGTCGGCATTATATTAATACTGCTTGTAAAAAGCAGTAGCCAACTCCTCCCAGTTACGAACCTTGGTTCCATCCAGTTGATAGAACCATTCGAGATGAGTCCCTGAAAGACTCTCCTGGAAGAAGTGGATCCACAAATTCTTGTCCACTGTGTACGGTTGAATCTTCCGCACATAAGATCTGAGGTGTAGCTTGGGGAAAGACGCCCCATCATACTTGGTAAAAGATGGTGCCTTAAACTTGTGAGGAATGATCACACCAGTAGATAAGCCCAAGTCTCTGAAATCCAGCCCAGGCACTTGTTGGATCTCCATAGCGTTCAGTCTGTCTTCCAACTGCTTGTACCGGTCTTCAGCAGGAGGATACTGTTCCTCATTAAAGTCAGTCTCATTGTCAGAGACTACTGGACTTGGAGCCTTTCCCCCGTGGGGACTGTCTTTGCCTACAGAAGAACTAGCCTCCTCATTCTGCAGAGTATTACCAAACCTCCGGCCCGAGTTGAAAAGAACAATTCTCTTCTTCTTCTTCTCCTTCTTCAGGAGCAAAGCCTTCAGCTCTTCTTGGCCTTGAGCCAAACCCATGATCAGCTCTTGAAATTGTGCGTTTTGCGCCTGAAGGGCCTTGATAGACATCTCGGTTGAGGATTCAGGGTTCATGATGCTGAAATAAACAGCGAAGAACAGTAAGCAACCTGAAAAGAAGAAAACCTGCTATGCACATGATGAATGATATGTGTTTATGCAATGCATTCAAGGGTTCGAAAGTTCAAATTTATTGTAGACAAAAAGGAACACACATTATTATTAAGGAAATAATTTTTCAGTACATCAAAGCCTCATGGGCACATATTACAAAGCAAATCAATCCCAAAAGACACTACGCATCCTCTTTAGAGCTATGTAAGTGTTGAGATTCCTCTCCTCGTGCAATAGGCGTGTGAGCTCCAAGACCTTCTTTTCACTAGCATGTAGACTGGTCTCAAGAGAATTCCGTTCTTCCTTAAGCTGGATCCAGCTCTTCTGCATCTCTTCCCAGGACGTGGGCATGTCAGGATGTTGAATGGTGTAGGACACTTCACCTTCCAAAACTGGCTCCTTGATCACAGGGAGAACATGAGGATATGGCATCACTAACTTTTGGGAGCGGGCTCGTACCCACTTGAGATAAGGCTCCAACGGGATGGAATTCCTGTGCCCCAGGGTTTTGCTGTCTATCCTATTTGGCATCCTCCAAGCTCTGATAAATCTCTGGCGAAGTCCTTGTGCATCGTTGTCAAAGTCAAAAACTATGTCAGGAATTAACATGTCATGAGGGCCATCCTTCCGAGCATAACCAAACTGTCTCCAAGCCAAGCACGGGTTATAAGTAATACCTCCTCTGATTCCAAGTAAAGGAACATTAGGGTACTCCCCGCAACGATCAATGATAGTGACATCCTCTCTGGACCGAGGGCACCAATGTATATCTGCATGTGTAAGAGTCATCAACCGTTGTGACCATCTCAAACCCCGCTCGTTCTTCAAAACTGATTGTGGAAGGTGCGAAATAAACCACCTTCCCAGGAGAGGAGTGCAGCACATAAGGACACCTCTTTTTCTCATGGTTCGAGTGTAACATGAGTGAAGGATGTCCCCCAGCAACGTAGGTATAGGATTCCTGGACATGAAGATCTGGACAGCACTGATATCTATAAGCTGATCTGGGTTAGGGAACAACACCAAACCATAGACAAGGAGGGCCACAACTTCTTCAAAAGCTTGTAGGTCAAGGGAGTTCCAACATTCTTGGGCCTTCTCAAACAAAAACCTAGCTAAGAACCCTTTGATACCACTTCTAACTTCCCAATGTCCCTTGAGGTTAGATGATTGTAGGTGTAAGGCTTTAGCAATCTCTTCAAGCTTGGGTTCCTTTTCTGTACCGTTGTAGGGTAGTTGATCAAGGATAGGGATCTTCAGAATCCGGGAGAACTCTTCTAATGTAGGCACCAGTTGATAATCCAGGAAAGTGAAACAGTGATGCAGAGGGTCAAAGAACTGGAACATGACCTTTATCATGTCTTCCTCAATGTTGGTGTTGACCAAGCTTATGAGTCTTCCATGTCTTTCACTGAATGAAGAGCTCTCGGGAATCCTGGATATAAGCTCCTTAAGCTGAGGAGGGATCCTTACAAGGCTGATCTGAATTGTCTTTCTGCGAACAGTTTCCATGTCCTACAAAACAAGAACAAAGATGAAGATTCGAACCCCTGAAATGGTTAGCCAATGCATATGATGTTGTATGATGTCATGATGCTATGATTAAACACACCACAAATATTTACAAAGGCAAACATGATAAGGCACACAAGTCACACCACAACCCTTAGAGTTTAAGGCCAGCATGGGGTCTGGGTATTACCCTCTTGAAGTTGGTGGGTTCAACCTGTGCTATTAGAAGTAACCGGGTTCTAAGGGTCCCAATATCACTGGATTGCTTTCATTGTTCATCGTTTCGATTTAGCCACTGAACTGACGACCGAAATATTCCAGGAAAGCAACCCTCAATTGAGTGTAGTATCGAGTATCAACCAACCTCGGACTGCACCAAAGTCAGTTATCTCACTACCCTAAAGAGGCCAAGATAGTTCAATTAAGGTTCCTAAGGTCAGTTGATGCTTTACAACACCACATGGAGGCCCCGTACTCTCCTTGACTAAACTCAAGGGTTATCGGTACACACCAAAGTGCCACATCAACGTAGCAGACTGTTTCAACCATGTCGGTATACCTCGCACAGTTCCCTCACAGCCTTGTTGCTACTTTCTAAGAAGGTATCCCCAGATCCGGGTTAGGATCTATAGAACTCCCAAGACAGTCCCACAATTTAAAGCAAACAAGTCAAATCAATTGAAAACACAGTTATGAACTATCCTAAGGTACACCTCACTTTTAAGTTATCCCCAACAGAGTCGCCAGTTCTGTGATCGGTGGATCTGGAACTGACTGTTTAAAGCTGGTTCGCGAAATGTCACGGAAGCAAGAGTCGCCACCGTCTTTTATTTTCTCCAAATGGAAAGGACAAAAGCACAGAAAAATTCCTTATTGAGATTAGTTCTCGGTTCGGGAGGTAGATTTATAGAAAGGGAAGGTGTTAGCACCCTTTCTATCCATGGTTATCCATGGGCTCTTAGATACTTGCTCACTTGTGTTTTCAAAAATGTTTGTTTGCTTTTCAAGGTGAGTGGGTTTGAAAAAGTTTCGTTTAAAATTTCAGTTCGACTCTTGTATCAGTCCTCAAGAGTGTTTGAAAAGTTGTTTTTGAAAGCTTTTTGCAAAGTGTCGGTGTGAAAAGAAGTTTTTGATTTGTTTTGAATTAGAGCAGGTATCTACGAGTCATCTACCTACCCTAAGGAATTAGTCTGTGTAAATGTCCTTAAAGTAGTGCCATCCCACCATTGAGAGGTAGGTAGCACCACCGTTGGAGGTGTTCGGGTCAGTTCGAGTTTAGGGACAGTGTGGTCACCAGAGCAATAGGAAGACACCTTAGAAGCTACCCTCATGCCATGTTCATGGACATGAGGACTTACTAAAACGTCCTCTACTCGACGACCACGTTTTGAGGGGCAAGGCAACAGTGAGGCGTACCCTAGGAGTGGTGTGTGAATTATGTGTCAATTTCAGTTATTATTTGTCTTGTCATGCATTGGCGTTCTACGCTTTGATTTTATTTTTGGCATACATTCTTTCATGTGTTTTAACAGTTTAAAAGGTGCGGAAATAAAAGTCCTACGCTATTACAAAGGCGTGGGTCTACATCGCCAAATTAAACCAAGACCCGATTTGAATGAAAATACGGAAAGTAAATGTCCTAATTATCTATTACAAGGCTTTGGGGCAAATACATTAAATTTAAAAAAAGGAAATAACAAGCAAACGCGCGAAATGGAATTATGATCGAAGGTGCGAGGGCATTGGACCCTTTAAAGAAATTACATTACAATTAATAAATTAATTAAGTTAAATAAAGAAAAGAACTTATTTTTGGAGTTTTTATATTTATGAAATTTAATGAGAAAATTAATTATTATAGGAAACCCTAATTCTAGTTGTTTTTAATTTATTAAAAAAATGTTTAAGTTGTAGCCTAATTTAACCCTAATTATTTAAATGGCATATTTATTTAAAAAAATAATTAATACTTAATAATGGTAAAAAAAATGAAAAAAGAATAAAAGTATTAAAACCCTAATTTCTACATTTTTTAGTTTATTAAAAAAAATTAAAATTAAACCTAAAATTAAAACTAAATTAATTAACAAAATTTATTTACAAAAACTATTTATGAATTAAATATTAAAAACATATTTTTATTTTGACTTTTCTGATTTTTTGTGTCTTATGAAAATTATTTGAAATAAATTAAATAAAAGTGGTCAAAAGAATAAAATAAAAAAAGAAAAGAGAAGAAAAGAAATTAAAAGAATATGCAAACATTGGGGGTGTTGACCCAAATTGAGGAGGTTGATCTGCAGTAATTTGGCCCAAGAATTCAGGCCTTGTTTGACTTCCAGCGTTCACGTGTGCATGGTTGACTAGTGTGTATGGTGATCTGCAAGCTCTGACCCTTGGATTGGGGCCCCTGGCCACTTGGCAGACAAACACATACGCGTGTATTGTGGACTTCAGGTGAGGCGCTGCATGGAAACACATGAAGAAAAATAATATTGAAGGGGTGGGGGACCTGGGAATCGAACCCAGGTCCCAAGGCTTACCAAATACACATCCAACCATCTGAGCTGTGCGCGCGTGTTGCATAGAAACTGGCAAGCGAATAACATAAGGCAAATAACGCTGAGTGGTATCCAACGCGCCAAATTTCAAATTGTCCAACCACATAGTGACACGCCAGGCTTCTTCTTCGTTCCACCTGAAAATAACAAACAAGTAGCGGGGGTTTTAAACCCCCACTAAACAGCATAGCGAATAATAGCGATTAGGCCATAGTGAAAGATAAATTGGGTGCGATGTGATGATTGGATTCGTCTGGAGTTTCTGAGTCCAATGGCATAGGTCTCGTGGCTTAATTTTTCCACATGAAAGAAGCCCTAATTTCCAACCTCTGAAACCCTAAAGAGCTTCCATGGTAACTTTGCATACAGGCCATAAAAACTCAATTAAAATACATCACTAGCTTCAGGGAGTTCATATTAGCGTAAATCAAACATTCAAATGTATGGAAAATGCATGTATATTAAAACACGATTATGAGAAAAGTTTGATAAAGTTGGACTTTGTTCTACCACTCCTTTATGCGTGGGGACTAGAAAAGGATTGAGTGACGTTCAGGAAGGCCTCAGAAAGATTTTGGAATCGATTATAGGCTTTGAATCACGCTCTATGTGTGTTTTCAGTTTTGAGAATTTTGTATGAAAAATGAAAATTTCTTCTTGTGATTCTGGCGCAGCTCTCTTGTTCTTCTGATTAGAGTTAGGTTTCTGTATGTATATGGAATGATTTAGGTCAAAAATCCAAGCCCAACAACCATGTATTCAATGCTTTTGAGATTTGATTTCAATGGTATCTTTTTCAATCTTTTTCTTGTCCTTTTGATGCCAAACATTGCCAATCACCTTGATTCTTTCCTTATTGAATAGTGCACGAAATCTTGAATGAATTCTATGCACAAAAAGATTTGAAAAGCATGGATTAGTATTTTTCTTATAATTAATTTTAATTAAATGAATTAAATAGATTAAATATTCAATTAATTAATTAAAAATAGGAAAATAACTCCCCTTTGGGTCAATGGGTCGTGCATAGCTTTTGGGTGATGATTCTTGGAAGAAAATGTGGCCCATTAGCAATTTTGAGGCATTTGAAGCAAAGTTGACTTTTCAAAATTCCCAAAAATTTCCCAACTTCCACAAGGCATATATTGCTCAATTTTTAAGCTTTGATCATGTTCTTGGACATTTTGGAAAGGTCTTGAAGTCCTATAATCAATGCCTTTTGTCCCATGTAATTTTTATTTACCAATCTCAAGTTATGGTCCTTGACTTAAAGTGCCTTTTTGTTGACTTTTGAAAATGACCTATAATGTTGAGATTGATAACTTTTTGTGAGAGCATTTCTTGGACTTGAAGTGTGAAGATCAGTTTTAGGAAATGTCATTCTCTTCAAAATGAGCTTTGGATGGAATTTTTCTGATAAACCATGTGGAAGTTATGCCCTGGTCAAGTTACAGTTGACTTTTTCAACTGTCCAAAAATAGAAACTTTTGCATCTTGAGACTTTTTGAGCCATGCCTTGAGAATCATGATCAAGAATTGATAAAATGATGTTTGTGGCTTCAAAATAAGATGTTGACCAAAAATTTGGACTTTTGACTGTCAAATGACCATTTTGCCCCTACAGTTGACTGTTGAGCAATTAGGGTTTTTGACTGTGCAATTTTGTGCTGTAAGTCTTGAAACTTGGCATATGAATGCTTGACAATGTTTATGGGCATGTGGGACTTGTTTGGACCCTTGGAAACTTCAATTTCTTTGCCAGAACCAAAACCCTAATTTCCCAAACGTCATTTCTTTTAAACTGATTTAGCTCTTCTTGCATGGCCATTAGCGAAAATTCATCAATCAAAGCCTCTTTAGAATTTTTAGGTTCTACTTGTGAAACGAAAGCAAAATGATAACAAAAATTACTTATCTTGGAGCGAGTCATTACTCCTTTTGAGATTTCTCCCAATATGTTGTGAATAGGATGGTCTTTAGAGGACTTCCAAGCTGGTGGAAGATCATTAGCTTCCATTGGCTCTTCTTCCTCATCTTTTGAAAGGCTTGTATCCTTTTCTTCCTCATCGTCAACTGTTTTGGACTGATCAATTTCCTCAACAGTTTCTTTGAGTATATCTTCACTAGATACACCTGCACCATCAAGAGAAATACCTTTTCTGACATGTTTCGAATAAGATTCATCAAAAGAGACATGAATTGACTCCTCAACCGTAAGTAAACGTTTATTGTATACCCTATATGCTTTGCTTGATTGTGAGTATCCGAGAAAGATACCTTCATCTGCTTTTGCATCAAATTTTCCAAGATTTTCTTTTCCATTATTCAAAACAAAACATTTGCAACCGAATACATAAAGATGTGACAAGTTTGGCTTTATACCTTTTAAAATTTCATAAGGTGTTTTATCCAAAATGGGACGAATTAATTTTCTGTTTAAAACATAACAGGTTGTGCTAATTGCATCAGCCCAAAAATATTTTGGTAATCCACCTTCATTGAGCATTGTTCTCGCCAACTCCTCTAAGACGCGATTTTTGTGCTCCACAACTCCATTCTGCTGTGGAGTTCGAGGTGCTGAAAAGTTATGCTCAATACCATGCTTGTCACAATACTTATCAAAGAGATGGTTTTGAAATTCACCTCCATGATCGCTTCGAATTGCAATTATTTTCAATTCCATTCTGTTTTGAGATAGTGTTGCAAAACTCTTAAAAGCAGAAAAGTTTCATTTTTGCTATGAAGGAATATAGTCCATAATATCCTTAAACACAATATCCTTTTTAGTATTTTCAATTATACAACAATTGTTTGTGAAGGTAACTTTATAACCCTTGTCACACAATTTACTAATACTCAGTAAATTATATTTAAGCCCCTCTACTAAATGGACATCAGAAATAGTAGTGGTAGAGGGATTACCTGCACTACCTTTACCGAGTATAGATCCTTTGTTATTGTCTCCATAAGTGAAAAATCCTTTCTTCTTTGCTTTGAAGTCAATGAAGAGCGATATGTCACCAATCATGTGCCTTGAACACCCACTGTCTAGAAACCATCTTCTATCCATGGATGTAAGACACTTTTCCTGCAATATCAAAAGAGAGAGGTAGGTACCCAATTTTTATTGGGTCCATGTGGGTAAGTGGTAACATGGTTGTCTTTAGGCCTCCATTGGTAAATGCCTTTAGGAACAAGGGACCTCCTAAACTTGCATTTTTCAACGGTATGACCAAAACGACAATAATAATGGCATAAACCATGATGATGATGTATTGTTTTACTTCTGCTCATTGAATCCTTTGGTATCTTTTCAACAAAAGAATATTTTGAAAATGGTGGATTCAATGTTTTATTAAAAAATCTAGGATCGACTGCAAAAGTAACCTTGGGCTGTAAAGCTTTTTCTAATTTGGCATTAAGAGTTCTAACCTCTTGTTGCCAAATATGACAAACTTCACATTCCCTTCTGGGAATAAATCCTGTAATATCCTTATCCTTTGAACTTTCTACAATACTAGCATTTAGACTTTTTAATTCTTTTTCAGCTTTATAGACTTTACTCTCTAGAAATGAAAATATTTGTTTATCGGAGGATAATCTCTTAAAAGCATCTTCAACTTTGTATTGCAGTTTTTCAAAAGCTATTTTTAGTTCAGAAAAAGTCATAGAAGAAAAGTTGTTAGGATATGCTTGTCTTACTTGCTTGTTGTGGTTGTCTTTCTTGTGGTAGGACTGATTTTTGGTATGTGCCATCAGACATAAATTTGCACTTTCATCACTACCACTTGAACTGTCATCATTTGATGAATCACTATCACTTTCCCATGCAATGTAAGCTCTTCTTTGTTTGTTGAACTTCTTTGGTGGAGCTTTTCCTTTATCCTTTTTCATCTTTGGACAGTCTGTTTTTTAGTGTCCAACTTTACCACAATTGTAATAAGGTCCTTTACCTCTTTGATTTTTATTTTCTTCTTTCCTTGGCTCTTTGGATTATTTTCGAAAGCTTATGAGATTCTTATTGGAGTGCTTGATTCCATTCTTTTTAATAAACCTATTGTATCTCCGAACAAAAAGTTCCATTTCTTCATCATCAGAATTTTCATCAATAGTTGAGTCATTATCATCTTGCTCTTTGGTTGAGGAATTAGAGCTAGAAGCCATTAGAGTTATTGACTTGTTCTCACCCTCCTTGTCTTTGTTCCTCTCCTTCTTACTCTTGTTTTCATATTTTTCAAGACTTTGCAATTCTTGTTGATGTTCTTCCAGCTTTCCAAACAGAGTTGTAATGGTAAGCGTAGTGAGGTCATTTGCTTCCTTGATAGCTGTTACTTTAGGTTGACATTCTGCGGTAAGACATCTCATATTTTATTAGTAGCAATTTCATTGGAAACAAGTTTTGCAAGTGCATTTAAATGGCTCACGTGATGAACGAATCTCTTCTGCATGTCAGAGACAGATTCTCCTTGTTTCATGCGAAAGAGCTTGAACTCTTGATTGAGTGTGTTGATGCGGGACTATTTAACTTCAGTAGTTCCTTCATGGAAAATTTATAAAGCATCTGACATTTCTTTAGCGGATGTGCAATGAGACACCCTATAATACTCATTAACACCAAGTGCTGAGATTATCATATTTCTACCTCTTCAACCGCACGACCATTTCTTTTCATCCATTTCATTCCATTGATCCCCAGGTTTAGGTACTATTGCACCTGCATCATTCCTCATGGTAATTTGAAAGGGACCATTTTGAATGGTAGTCCATACATTCCTGTCAATGGAATTAATGTGTACTCGCATGCAGTCTTTCCAGTAGCCATAGTTTTTACCATTGAAAACAGGAGCTCTATTATACGCCCCCTTTGGTTCAAAGGCCATAGCGTTACTAGTAGACACAAATCACTAGCTAACCGGTGCTCTAATACCACTTGTTAGACGGTGTGGCAAGTGATCGAGAGGGGGGTGAATAGATCACCTCTTACCTTTTCAAGGATTTAAAATTATTTTATCAAAGCGTGTTAAAAGTAGTGGAAAAATTAATGTCCTGAATCAATTTCGTCTACTTTAAACCGACTACTAGAAAACCGGACATGTGAAAAACTTGCTGGATTTTATTAGATGAAATTAATGAATATACAACTCAGATTTCTTAACGTTTCAATGCACTTATCATTAGAGCAGTATTTCCAATGAATTAAGAAATTTGTTAGGAATTTTGTCAAACACTTGGCATATGCTTGTTTAATGATTTAATAGTGGTGGTTTGATGAAAGTAGTTGAACCACTATTTTTATCATTAGATAGAAAAACTGAGCAAGCCAATTGAATTACAAAATTATGGAATATGTAAAAATATAAAGAGAAAGAAAGAAAGAACGATACGCAGGCAGTTTGGTAAGGAAGTTCCCCACTATCGTCCTCGCGTGTGGGTACGTCTCCCTCTCAACTTCACAATTGAAAATGAGAACTTTTATAACAATATGCTGAATGTTTGATAACAAGGTTACACTACACAGACAAATAAAAATCCCTATGATCTTCTTCTTCTTCTTGTAAGAACCACCACTTGATATGAGCTGAATTAAGATTCCCTGCAAGATCCACAATCGATCTTCCGCTTCAAAGACCTGTTTTCAAAAATCCCTCTGATTTTCAAACCCCTTGCTACGAATGAATCCGACTTGTGCGACCGTGACTAACAAACCCTCAAGAACACACCCGTTCTTGAAGGAAAAACCCCTTGGTTTATTTCTTGAAGCCTCCTTTACAATCTTCAACTCAGCTGAGATTCTTTCAATACACAGTTGAACGTTATCTCTGACCTCTTGATCCAATTCAACAAGGATGTTTGATTTTCGTTGTTGTTATTGAATGAAGATGATTGAGAAGGTGATGAAGATGAAGTTTCTTTCAGGCTTCTAGCTGCTCACAAATGTTTGCACACAATTCTAATATGTTGCAATGTTGTGCTGCTGAGAAAAATACTTGCTTATATATGTAACAAAAAACGGTTAGGCAAAATAAAATATTATTAGTTGATGTATGTTGGTCATGAGTCGACTCATGTTAGTTATGAGTTACAGGATGGGTCGACACATGTTGTTTTGAGTCGATGCAAGATCATATCATAACATTTTACAGAACAACCTATTTTACATCCGTCGATGCATAACACGTATGTGTCGATGCATACTGATTGTATTTTTAATATTTGAACATAAAATATGGTATGAGTCGACGCATGATATTATGTATCGCTGCATATAAATTCAAAAATGTTTTCCAGGAGCATCAAAATGTCATGTGTCGATGCATGAGGTTTTGTGTCGATGCATACAAGTTTAAGTTTGCATTACAGGGTCATCAAAGTGTTATGTGTCGATGCATAAGATTTTGTATCGATGCATAATAGTTGGAGATAGTATTCCAGGGACTTCAGTATGTTATGGATCGATGCAAAACCTGTTGTGTCGAATCATAATGATGCATTATGAGTAAAACACATTTTTAACTTATTTTAAACATGTTATATTATATTTTTGTAATGCATACATGTATTTATTATTTCACATATATTTGCAATAATTCAAAACCAATTATGAAGGGGTTGCTCACAATATAGCCTCTAAGGTAACCCCACTTTTAAGAATCACTTCCCCAGTAGAGTCGCCAGTTCTATAATACGGTGGGAGAACTGACTTGGGTGTTTTGTGTTTTATCGCAATTGTTGCAGATAGCAAGAGTCTTCATCGACTTTTCTTTTATCCAATAAAGGAAAGGGTGAAAAGAACAGGAAATACCTTTTGAGAATTTTCTTGAGTTCGGGGGTAGGTTATGAAAAGGGAAGGTGTTAGCACCACTTTCATCCATAGTTATCTATGACCTCTTAGTTGCTAGCTCACTTTGAAATGCTTTCGTAAATTTTTTTGTGTTTTGTTTAAATTTTAAAATATTTTGAAAACGCCTTTGTTTCGGCGAGAATGTATACAAAGTGTTGGTTTTGAAAATAGTTCAAAGATATGCTAGTTTTTGGAAAGATGTTTTAAAAGTGTAAGTGTGAAGATGGTTTTAGTTTGTGAGCAAGCAACTACGAGCGTTCTACCTACTAAAAAAGTCTTAGTTCTTTTCCTCTTCCTTTAGATAGTGTTGTCTTACCACTAGTTGGTAAGCAACCATATCATTGGATGTGAAGGGACGGGCGTGGGTCATTGTATAGTCGTAGAAGACAACTTTGTAAGATGTCTTAGCAATTCGTCATAAGGGTCTAAGATCGTTTATCAAAAGATACATCGAAGGGTCATTGAGGGACTACGATCCTGTATTTGAGGGTCTTTGCTAAAACATCCCACGTTCGAGGGACATGACTTTTCATTTGAAAGCAACAAGTGGGGTATACCCTAGAGGTGCATGTGTGAATTGTGTTTTTTTTTCATGTAATTTGTCTTGAATTAAGGTTGTCTATTGTTTTGATTTTATATCTTGCCATACAAACCTTAATTACTAGAAATAATATTAAAAGCGATAAATTGCGAAAATTTAAAGTCCTACGCTATTACAATACTTTAGGGGGATGGGGATACAAATTAAAAATGAGAGAAATTAAAACTTAATTACTAATTACAACCATATTGAATAATACCAAATAAAATGTACATGAATATAGAGATAATGTAAAAGAGAAGAAAATTGTTTTTTTATGGTTTTGTTATGAAAAGGTTTTAAAGTAAACCTAATTAACTAAAGAAAGAAAGAAAGAAATAAAATTCCAAGTTAATGTAAAAGATAAAATCAAAACTTAACTCTGAATTAATTAATTAATTTTAAGAAAGAAAAATGTATTTTTTAGGGTTTTTGTTTAAAACAAATGAAATAAAAACATGAAAATATTTAGTCTAAGTATTTAGTAAAATATATATTTTTTGTATTTTTGTAATAAAATAATGGTAATAATAAAAATAATAAAAGAAAACAAAATAAAATAAAATAAAAATATAAAATTTGAGTTAGGGGGTTTGAGAGTGAAAAGGGCGTTTAGGAAGTAAAAACAATTTTTGTTTGTTTTAGACCCAAACCTTTTTTGTAGTCAGAAAATAAAATAAAATAAAATAATATAAGATGGGATGTGTGTTATATAGTGATCAGGGGGTGTTGTTGAGTAAAATAGCCAGGCCCAAGAAGAACAGGCCCAGGCGCGCTTATGTGTAAAAAGAAACAAGGAAATATTATAAAAAAAAATGCCAAAAGGTATCGCTGGGGCTTGAACCTAGGACCTCCTATAACAATACCTTACGTGCACGCTTGCTGCCACTGAGGTGGCCTGTACATCCGGTATAGAAACAACAACCAATAAACTTAACATAAAACAAGTTCATGAGGCCAACTTCATCTTCTTCCTCGCGCCAGCCAGAACTTCTGTAACTTGTTCATTTCTAATCCATTATCAAAAGTATGAACATCAAACTTGTTAGAAATTTCATCACGATTTCAGAAATGTAAATAACTTAAGCAATGGATCAAAGATGAGCACGAATTTTAAATAGTACTAAATTTTGAATTAATTTTTTAGGAAGTTCAAGTTCAAAATTCTCACTACTCAGGCAACATAAATGAATTCTAAGAACATAGTTAGTTTCATGGTTATGATGTCTACATTTTATCTTCACAAATGGAAACCAAATGATACCTATATGAAGAGTTCAAAAGTTATAAAACTAACCTTGAAAATGGAATTCGTGTTTTGAGTTTGAGCAGCTTTCAATGTGTTGTAATGATCTTGTTAGCTTCCTTGAACCTCTAGAAAGATAATGTAATGATTAGTTTGGATTGAGGATGGCTGAATCGTGCTGGAGAAGTCAATGTGCAGCACCCTGTTTTTGGTTCGGAGGATAGTGAAAATGGAGTTACATTTGTGTAACAAGTATTGAGATCGGTTATATTTGATGTTAGGAAGCTTTGGGACTGATTTGGAGAAGAAACACACAAGTGGTTTATGAGATGGAAGTTCTTAGGCAGAATTGTGGTAAAAATGGAGTTTTTGTGCAATTTCTGGTTTGAGTGAGTTTGAGGGAGTTTCAATGCTTGTTCCTTTGTGTCATATGTTTCATAATAGTGTCTCAATTTATAGGAAAAGGTTTTGAGAGCTTGAGGTGATCAGAAGTACAAGTTCACATGTTTATGGCTCTTTGGCATGTTTTTGAAGCAAGCTTGACACACATTGTCCCAATGTATAGTACAAGGCTATCTAGAGTGGTTACAAGATTTAAACATGTTTATCTGATTTTGTATGTTGAGTGTGTGCTGAACAAACAAGTTAGAAGCTCAAGACAAGTTGACTTTGTGATTAAAGCAACTTTTCAAGAATTGAATGGTAACTTTGTGCCATAAATGGAAATGCAACTTGGATAATGGCTCAAATGCTTGGATAATGGCTCTATAAGTTGTTTAATTAATTAATTATGGAGTGAAACACAATTTAGAAGCATGCAAAGTAAGATTATGTAGCATGGCTATGAGATTGGATCAAATGTTCATCAAGAAAATGACCTATAATTCAAGTTTATTAGGTCATCTTCATCTCTTCGAAACTTCTAGCTCAAGCATGATATCTTTAAGTTCTTGAACATTTTGGAAAGCTTGAAACATCCTTTACAACTTTCATGTTAACCATTTTGACAAAATCATCTTGGAGCTATGTGAAAAATGGCCAAGAAGTTAGGTCAAAAATCTACGTAAACTAGGTCAAATTTTCACCAAGTGTTTTAGAAAAAGTGTATGACTTCATGAATTTTTAACTCAAAATCAAGAACTTCTAGGACTTGATCAGTAAAGCAAAGTTATAGATCTCATCAATATCTATAACTTTCATGTTGAAAGTTTTCTTTGAATCATCTTGCATCTTGGTGAAAAATTGACATGAAGTAATGAAATTATCATGTATAAAACACTTAGAAAAATTTCTAAGTCTTGAAAAGTTTGACTTTTCACTTTGACTTTTGCCTTTCTTGATTTTTTGATAATCAAGCTTCATATTTTTTAATTTCTTGATGAATTTTGATCTTTGAAATCAAATCTTGATCAGAAAGTCAAAGTTTGACTTTTTGTGCATCAATTGACTTTTCATCAGTTGATCCAAAATTCAACTATCAATCCATTAATTTTGAAAGAATATTTGAGCCACGAAGTTAGGTCAACATGTTGTATTTGAAGCCTTGAGATTATGATTCGAGCCATTGGATTATGTATTAAGTCAAAAGTCAGTGATTAGTCAATTTATAATCAAAACCCTAATTTTGACCATTTTACCCTTTGGGTAAATTGAGTGCTTTTCTTGAGGAATTGTGATCAATGTTTGATAAAATAATGAATAGGACCTTAAAATGTTGATGCTGGCCATAAATGATGAAGTTTGACCGCAGGTTGACCACTGTTGACTTTTTACCCAATACAACTGATTTTCAGTCATCTGGTCAATTGACTGAGCAAAATTGCGATTCAAGACTTGAAACTTAACATGAGTATTATTGGAGGTCTATAATGATCCATGAAAGTCACTTGAGGAATTAAAAGTCCAATTATCCATGTGAAAATCAAAACCCTAATTTGAGGCATCAGTGTTTAGGAGGTGGTTTGACCTAGTCAACACTCTGTGTAAACTTGAGCATTGGAGATCTTGTGAGAAATGTATTGAGAAAAGAGAGGGAATATTTTAGGTGTAAAATAGCTTCCAATGTTCAATCTTTTTAAACCTGAAAAGTTAGATTGGCAGGTCCGCCATTCGTTGACTTTAAGGTGGAAGATGATTAAACACTAGAGTGCCCAGAAATTTGCACTCGCTGATGCACGAAGTAATTTGTTGGTTGATTGTATCAGGAATGGGCTTAAAGATGCCATTTGTGAAGGTAATAAAGAGTTGTCAGAGATTGGCTTGTAGTTTCCATCCAAATATAATTGCTTGACCTTAATTGGGAGAAGTGTCAGGATAAATCTTGGGTTGATTTTAACATTGAACCAGAGAAGTATTTTTTGTCTTTAGCCGAAAGAAGTATCATAACTTAATCTGAGCAGGAGAAAGGTCTATTGAAGGAGGTATAAAAATTTAATCTGAACCAGCAGATAATCTTGATATCTTTAACCGAACGAAGTATCAGAACTTAATCTGAGCCAGAGAAAGGTTTGCTGAAGGAAGTATCAGAACTTAATCTGAGCCAGTAGATAATCTTGATATTTTTAATCGAAAGAAATATCAGAAATTAATCTAAGCCAGAGAAAGGTCTACTGAAGGAAGTACCAGAATTTAACCTGAGCCAATAAATAATCTTAATATCTTTAACCGAACAAAGTATCATAACTTAATCAAAGCCGGATAAAGGTCTACTGAGGGAGGTATCAGAACTTAGTTTGAGCCAGCAGATAATCTTGATATCTTTAACCGGACGAAGTATCAAAACTTAATCTGAGCTGGCAGATAAGGTCTACTTAGGGAGGTATCAAAACTTAATCTGAGCTAGCAGATAATCTTGATATCTTTAACCGAATGAAGTATCAGAACTTAATCTGAGCCGAAGAAAGGTCTACTAAAGGAGTTATCAGAACTTAATCTGAGCCAGCAGATAATCTTGATGTATTTAACAAAATGAAGTATCAGAACTTAATCTGAGCCGGAGAAAGGTCTACTGGAAGAGGTATCAGAACTTAATATGAACCAACAGATAATCTTGATATCTTTAACCGAACAAAGTATCAAAACTTAATCTGAGCCGGAGAAAGGTCTACTGAAGGAAGTATCAGAACTTAATCTGAGCCGGAGAAAGGTCTACTGAAGGAAGTATCAGAACTTAATCTGAGCCAGCAGATAATCTTGATATCTTTAACCGAACGAAGTATCAGAACTTAACCCGAGCCGGAGAAAGGTCTACTGAAGGAAGTATCAGAACTTAATCTGAGCCAGTAGATAATCTTGATATCTGTAACCGAACAAAGTATCAGAACTTAATCTGACCCGGAGAAAGGTCTACTGAAGGAAGCATCAGAATTTAATCTGAGCCAGTAGATAATCTTGATATCTTTAACCGAACAAAGTATCAGAACTTAATCTGAGACAAAGAAAGGTCTACTGAAGGAAACTTTATCTGAGCCAACAGATAATCTTGATGTCTTTTGATTGATCTTTCCTCAAATGGGTAAAGAATTAGTTGCATGAAGATTCATGCATTGCGTAATGATGTTCTCAAAATAAATGAGATTGTTCTATATGTTTTGTATGCATATGTCATGATGTATGAATGTGTAATGTCATTGAAATGTATCTTCGTCTGGGAAAATAAATCCTTGACTACTGTTGGGGAGTTTTTGGGAAACTAAATCTTGGACTGCGGGAGATGAAGAGTATGTGTATCTTCGACCTTGTTTAGAGTGTTTCCACTGGGAAATCCTGTTTTGCTATTTTGAGGAAAATCTACAGAGAATGTTGATTTCTGTTTGGGGAGCGGAATTTAGGAATCTTGGTTGTCCATTGCTCTACTAGGGGATTTTAATTCTCATATACCCTGACTGGGGATAAAAGAGGTGATTATACTTTTGATTGTCTGGGTAGGATGGATTTAATTGATATCTGGTCGGGTCCCCGGCTTTTCAACAACTTTCTCGGGATAATATCAAATTTACTAGAGAAGAGGAATTTTGCCAGTGAGTGGTTTGAGGAATAGACTCAAACTGGGGAGGTTATAGTCTGTTGGGAAATAAACCCTATTGAGGAAGGCATTCTGATGACCTTACTGAGGAAAAGTTTTTTAAGGTTTTCTCTTTCAGTTTTGGAAGTCCAAACTTGGCTGGGGAAGAGAATTTCCAAAGAATATGTCGATTGGAACTCTGGATGGAGAATTCACTCTATGGGGATAATCTCATTGAAGTGACTCTATGGGGATGTCCCAAATCCTTAAGTAAATGCTTATTATTGTTCTTGTGCGTACATTTGTTAACAGTTAATCATGTCCATATGTATATGTTCATTCAATTTTAGTCATTGGACGTTTTTGCACTCAAAATAGAAAAAACAAATATTTTGCACTTCAAAGTATATTTGTATTGATAATTTTCCTAAAAATAGGAGTTTTGTATAGGGAGACAAAAATCCTAGTAAGAGGAAGTCGTCGAAAAATGAAAATAATACAAAGTGAAAACAAAAATTGTATAGCCATGTGGAAGTGATCTTATTGGTTTCCAACTCCGCTATTGCCCTTATGTATTCGAACATCATCCCTTGCCATCGAAAGAAGTTGGTTGGATTGATCTTGTACCATTTAAACTTTTGACCTTGGTAATAAAGATGGTTATAGTGATCCAACAGGACATAGTCGTACGCTTTAATCCTTAACTTTTTCCTAGACCGCCCTTTCAGGTTTTCAGTCCACCAGGATACCCATTTTTACCCAAGTCGCACTTTTAGGTTTTTGACTTACCGGGTGTACAATCTTTTGTATATATCCCTAATTTTCCCGAACCCTTTTGGTTCGTCGGGATGCCCTTATTTTTGTCTAGGTATGTCAACCTAACGGGTCATTCTTTATGTGTAGTACTTTTTGACTATGTCTGCGTTCATAGGATGCGGGAAATCTTCGTCGTCCATAGTGGTTAGCATCATAGCACCGCTAGAGAATACTTTCTTGGCAACAAATGGCCCTTCGTAAGTGGGAGTCCATTTTACCCTGGGATCGCCTTGTGGTAAAATGATGCGCTTTATTACCAAGTCTCCAGCCTGATATACTTGAGGTTTGATCTTTTTGTTGAATGCCTTAATCATACTCTTTTAGTACATTTGACTATGACAGACAATAGACAATCTCTTCTCATTGATTAAATTCAACAGATCCAATCTTGTCTGAAATCCATTCATCTTCACCTAAGCCTGCTTCTTAAATAATCCTTAAGGAAGGAATCTGAACTTCGATAGGCATGACGACTTCCATGCCATAGACTAAGGAGAATGGGGTTGCCCCAGTTGATGTTCAGGCCGAGGTACGGCAACCATGAAGAGAAATGGTAGCATCTCATGCCAATCTTTGTGGGTTACCACCATATTTTGCACAATCTTATTTATGTTTTTATTAGTAGCTTCCACGACACCATTCATCTTAGGCATGTAAGGAGAAGAGTTATAATGCTTGATTTTGAACCGCGTACATAGTTCAGTGATCATAGAATTGTTGAGGTTAGTTCCATTGTCGCTGATGATCCTTTCAAGGATTCCGTACCGGCATATGAGGTTATGCTTGATAACCCGGGCTACAACATTCTTAGTGACTGAGGAAAATGAAGCAGATTCGACCCATTTGGTGAAGTAATCAATGGCGACGAGGATAAAATGATGTCCGTTAGAGGCAGTGGGCTTGATCTATCCAATCAAGCTAATTCCCCACATTGCAAATGGCCACGGAGCAGTCATGATGTTCAAGGGTATCGGAGGCACGTGAACCTTGTCGGCATATATCTGACACTTATGGCAAGTCCTCGAGTGGTGGTGGCAATCAGTTTCCAAAGTCGACCAATAATATCCAGCTCTTAGAATCTTCTTCGCCATAGTGTGCCCTCTAGAGTGAGTTTTGAAGGTACCTTTATGCATGTCTTCCATGATATTTTATGCTTCCTTCTTGTCCATACAACAAAGCAGAGTAGAATCATGGTTGCGCTTATACAGGACCCCGTTGCTTAGGAAGAATTTGGCTGAGAACCTCCGTAGAAATTTCTTTTCGTTGATTAAGGCTCCATCAGGATATTCTTGTGCTTCAAGGTACTTCATCACTTCATGATACCAAGGATTCTCCTCATCTGTGTCTATCTCATAACAGTGTGCAAGTTTGTCAAATCTTTCAATAGTAATTCTGGGAGCTTTATTGTCTCAATTGACCTTAAACATAGACGACATAGTTGCTAAAGCATCTGCCAACTGGTGTTCTTCCCTTGGAAAGTGTTCAAAGGTGACCTCTTCAAAGTAAGGGATCAAAGTTAGCACATGCTCTTTGTAGGGGATCAGATTTGGATGTTTGGTATCCCATTCTCCTTTAACTTAACTGATTACAGGGGTTGAATCTCCGTATACACTTAAGAATTTAATTCTGAGGTCAATGGAAACCTTTAGACCTAAGATGCATGCTTCATACTCGGCATGTTGTTTGTACAGTCGAAGCATAGTCTGGCAGTGAAAGGTGTATGGCAACCTTCGGGAGAAATGATCACAACACCAATTATGTTACCCAATGCATTGTTCATGTCGTTCATACAGCCCAGGCTTTTTACAGTCGGTTATTAGCATGATATTCTCGTCCGGGAATTCAAAGTTAATGGATTACTATTCATCAACAGCTTGATGCACCAAATGATCCACTAGTACACTTCCTTTGATTTATTTTTGTGTAGTGTACTGGATATCATATTCAGTCAAGATCATTTGCCATCTAGATATTCTTCCAGAGAGAGCTGGCTTCTCGAAGATATACTTGATGGGATTTGTTGTACCCCTAAATTTGCCCTCTCATTTCTCAAGGATGCTCTCATAAGGTCTTCTATGACGTCAAGTTTGCAGTACTGACACATCAATTTAAACTTGGAATTGGCACAAGGGAAAAATGGTTATTTGCACACTAAAAAGCCAAACTTTAACTTTTGATCAAAATCAAGTTTCAAGAATCATATTTAATCAATACATGTTGAAATATGAAGTTTGTTTCATCAAGGAATTCAAAAGTCAAAATTCTAAAATACTTAGAATTTTTTTAAGTGTTTAAGAAACATGACAAACTCAGAACTTCCGATCAGATTATCACCAAGATGCAAGATGATTCTGGAAGAATCTCTAACACAAGAGTTTTAGATCTCAATAAAACTTAAAATATTGCAGAACAAAACTTCTCCTGGAAATGCTGGAATTTCAAGTTATCAATGTTCAAAGACACGTCCATGAAACTGAAGCATTCAACAAATTTTGGACACTTTCAAGACAAATTTTGGTTAGAACTTCTGGACCAGTTTTCACGAACGTTCAGCCAGAGTTTGCAGAAATAATTCAAAGAAAGTCTACAAAGCGTGTTACAAACTTTCAGAAAAGTCTGAGAACTTCTTCAGAACATGCTGGAGCGAAAAGATTAAAGGATCAGAAGTTGGATGTTTTGTTCTAAGTTGCGCTGATGCTGAACTTCTGGCCCAGATCTAAGCTATGATGCACAATCTCATAGCGCAGGATTTCTGGTTTGATAAATCTCATCATCATTTAATGCTCACAACCACTTTTGAGTTTTTATCCAAAGGATTTCCCCATATGTGAGATAGAAGTACCATTGATGTCCTTGAAAAGCAAACTTTTGTACAAGTTTATGCTGGGCCCATGCTTTACTTTTGCCTCTGGGAGTACTTTTCCTTAATTCAGGCTTACAAATCCAGCTTATGCATGGCTAAAAGCTGCTAACCACCTTAATTTGTGCGTTGAACCTTATTTGTTTGAACTTGCTTCAAGAACAAGTCAGCGCCTAGTGTATGATGGTTGTACTTATGACTTTTCCAAGCTACTAAATCCTTGCCTATAAATTGAACTTCATTTACAACTATAAAGAGGAGAATTTTAAAATTAGCCTGAAAACCTTGCTGAATTTTAAAATTGAACCACATTAATACTTGTAACAAGCAAGGAGAACTATCTACATGAAGGGATTGAAGATTAATACCTGTAACAAGCCAGGAAAACTATCTTTCTTTCTTAACTTAGAGATTAATACCTGAAACCAGCCAGGATAACTATCTCAACGACCAACAAAAGCAAGCCCGGATTAATACATGTAACAAGCGAAGAGAACTATTTATGGAAGACCGACTGTAGATTAATACCTGTAACAAGCCATGAAAAATATCTACATGAGGAGATTAAAGATTAATACCTATAACAAGCCAGGAAAAATATCTTTCTTTCTCAGGTTAGAGATTAATACCCGTAACAAGCAAGGACAACTATCTCAACGATCGACAATCTGCAAGTTCCAGATTAATACCTGAAACCAGATATGACAACTATCTGTGAACAACTGATTGTAGATTAACACCTGAAACCAGACAAGAAAACTATCTACATGACCAAACGAAGCAATCTTACACATGCTTCTTATCATAATCTCCAGATGCAAACTAACACGGACTCACCCTGAAGCAGCCCTACATTGGTTCCTTCTGATACATTTCCAGATGACAGTTAATTCCATTATCCCTAGCAAGTTACTGTGAAGCCTAGATTTTAACAAGAAAGAAGCGAACTTTCATCTCTCCAGTACATAGATAACTCCTCAGTAGAGCCTTGGACAACTGAAGTTCCTAGACACTATTCCCCATAGAGTTTCCTCAAGCAGGATAACAACAAAAATCAACATTCCCCAGCGGACTCCTCCTCATACAAAAGGAATAGGAACTCCCACAAAGAAACTTTTTATGAAGTCAGTATCTACTTTGGATGGCATCTTTAAGCCCATCTGTGACAACTCTCTATCATCTTCTCCAAATGGAATCCGTAAGCCCATTCCTGACATCATCAACCATCGGTGTTACTTCATGCGAGTGCAAATTTCTGGGCACCCTAATGTTCAATTATCTTCCACCTTCAGATCGCGAAAGGCAAACGAGCCAATTTACATCTTCGGGTTTAAAAAGATTGAACAGGGGTAGTTGTTGTACCCAAAAATTTTCCCTCCCATTTTCACTCAAGGCATGCCTCTAGAGGTCCTTAATTTCTCAAGGTTGACCAAGAGTTGCTCAGACAAACTCTCCTCCTAAGCAATGAATATCTAATTAGGGTTTCACTTTTCATCAAGATGTGTAAGTTCCAGATTTTCAACAACCAATAAATTTCAAGTTCCATATTAATACCTGCAACCATCTAGGAAAACTATCTGTGGATGACCGATTGTAGATTAATACTTGTAACAAGCCAGGAGAACTATCTTCATGAAGGGATTGAAGACTAATACTTGTAACAAGCCAGGAAAACTATCTTTCTTTCTTAAGTCAGAGATTAATACCTGAAAACAGCCAAGACAACTATCTCAACGATCAACAAAAGCAAGCCCAAATTAATACTTGTAACAAGCCAGGAGAACTATCTGTGGACGACCGACTGTAGATTAATACATGTAACAAGCAAGGAAAAATATCTACAAGAGGAGATTGAAGATTAATACTTGTAACAAGCCATGAAAACTATTTTTTTCTCATGTCAGAGATTAATACCAATAACAAGCTAGGACAACTATCTCAACAACCGACAATCTGCAAGTTCCAGATTAATACCTGAAACCAGATAGGACAACTATCTGTGAACAACTAATTATAGATTAACACCTGAAACCAGACAGGAAAACTATCTACATGACCAAACGAAGCAATCTTACACAGGCTTCTTCTCATAATATATAGATGCAGTCTAACACAGACTCACCCTGAAGTAGCCCTACACAAGTTCCTTCTGATACATTTCTAGATGACAGTTAATTCCATTATCCCCAGCAAGTTACTGTGAAGCCTGGATTTCAACCAGAAAGTAGCGAACTTTCATCTCTCCAGTACAGAGATAACTCCTCAGTAGATCCTTAGACAACTGAAGTTCCTAGACTCTATTCCCCATAGAGTTTTCCTCAAGCAGGAGAACAATAGAAATCAACATTCCCTGACGGACTCCTCCTCAGACAACAGGAACAGGAATCCCCATAAAGAAACTTCTTATGAAGTCAGTATCTACTTTGGATGGCATCTTTAAGCCCATCTCTAACAACTCTCTATCATCTTCTCCAAATGGAATTTGTAAGCCCTTTCTTGACATCATCAACCATCGGTGTTACTTCATGCGAGTGCAAATTTCTGGACACTCTAATGTTCAATCATCTTCTACCTTCAGATCACGAAAGACAGACAAGCCAATCTACATCTTCAGGTTTAAGAAGATTGAACAGGGGTAGCTGTTGTACCCCAAAATTTCCCTCCCATTTTCACTTAAGGCATGCCTCCAAAGGTCCTCAATTTCTTAAGCTTGACCAAGAGTTGCTCAGACAAACTCTCCTCCTAAGCAATGAACCTCTAATTAGGGTTTCAATTTTCATCAAGATGTGTAAGCTCCAAAGGTCTCAAATGTTTGCCATGGTCCTAACATTCCTTGAAGATTATCCATGACAAATTTCACGCCTTGCACTACAAGTTTACTCAGTCAATTGCTCAAGTGTTGGAAAATCAATTGTACTAGGTCAAAAGTCAACTGTGGCCTATATACAGTCAAACTTCAAAATTTTTGGTCAACATCAATGTTTTGAAGTGATATCCATAATTTGATCAAGGGTTGATCATGATTCCTCAAAATCCCCAATTCATCGAAAGTCAAGAATTGCTAATTAAGGCTTTTATAGGAAAAGTCAACCAAACTTTGACCAGGCATAAACTTCACATACTTCATCCATTTTTCCCCAACCAAAGCTCATTTTTAAGAGAATCCAATTCCCTACAACTTCTCTTCAGCCCTCAAGTCCAAGAAATTCCCCATTTGAAACTAACAAACTCAAACATTACAGGTAATTTTCAGAAAGTCAACAAAAGACAATTTTTGTCAAGACCATTTACATCAAGATAAATCTTCAAATGCAAAATTGGTCAAAAGAGGGATTGCACTAGACATCTTGCGATTTCCAAAAAGTCAAAGATCATCATCATGAGATAAAAATTGAGAAAGTTATGCCTTTCCCAATTTGGGAAAGTTTTGGAAATTTCAAGAATGTTGCATTGAGCAAATTTGAACTTTTGGGTCAATGGCCCAACTTTTTGAGGTTCTAACATTCTCCTAACCTTATGGAGGACCTCTAATCCCATTTTTACATTAACTTACCATTTTTGTCTATTTTATTCATATTTATTTTGATTTATTTCAAATAAATACAAAGTAAAATTGTATAAAATAAATGGAGATGGGCCTTGGCATTTGGGCTGTTTTTTTTACTTGTCTTGAAGCCCAAGATTTTGTGCACAAGTGTCCAGGTTCATCCAAATATGAAAATGGCATGAAATCTCAAATTATAGAAAATTTTCAAAATGAGATAATGGCCTTCATCATAGATTTATGGTTGAGATACTTTCCATGTTATCTTGTCTCCTCCACCTCCTCTATATATACATTACATTTGCAAGCATAACACACGCTGCCATTGCCTAAGAGAGTCATAAGAAACTACACTTTTTTATTTCAAAGTTGTCCAATTTCAAACTCCAATCCCCAGCCATATTCCTCTCCTTCCAAGCACTCTATCAACATCCCAGGACTCCCAGGAGCACATACCACTCCTTGTTCAAGCTATCACACGTCTGGAAGTACCAAATCGGAACCACTCATTTGGTAAAATTTTCAAATTCGAATCTCTAGTTTTTGTGATATTTTAATGCTTTTTGATGTTTGCTCCGTGCTCAGGGTGATCCATAAGATATGTTTGACGTAAAACATGTATGATTTGAGGCTTAGAAACCACTTTTCCATTGATAAGGCTTTGAGACTGTTGGGTTTCGATCTGGGAGGTACAGTGGTTTTCAGGCCAATTTAAGGCCGGGATCAGACTCAGGGTGAAATTTCATGCAGGATAGGGCTTTTTCTTTTTCAATTTGACACGTTTTACAGGTTTGGTGTTGGTGACCGTCGAAGAAGATGGTGGTTTCCACCATCTCCGGCCGGCCAAACTTTTGCAGACGGCGATCAAGGGCTTGCTGGCCAAGTGGCTTTCCCTGACTCATCCATTTGAATATTACAGGGACCTACTGGGTGCGCATTTTTCATTTGAATAACTTCTGATTTGTTTTATAATATATTGTTTTTATGTTATATAATTAACGATTGAAACAGTAGCTCGGTTGGTGAAGGGATCGTTTGCGAAAGCAAGAGACCTGGGTTCGATACCCAAGTCTGGATTTTGGTTTTTTCATTAACATTTCTTTTTGCAGGCTTTTTGTTTGAACGTTGGGCTCATCATTTTGGGCTTAGCGAAATTATAACACGCACCCCCCCCCCCCCCCATTTGTTGATTGTATCAGGCCCATTTTATCTCTTTTCTTTTATTTTATTGTTTTTCTCTTTTAAATTTTTTTTATAATAATATAAAATCAAGCAAAAATAAAAATAATTAGACTTAGGATTTTTTCTATAATTATTTTTTTAGTTTTGTACATTAATTGAATTAATTATCTTGACTTATTTTTATTAATTTTAAAATCAATTAGACTTAGGTTATGTCATTCAAATATTTTCTTAAATAAAAAATGCCAAAAAATAGAATCAGGTTTATTTCATTTAATATTTATCTAGTTTAATTATTTTTCTTAATCAAAGATAAACATAACAACAAAAAGATTTTCTCCTTTTACTTCAATTTTTTTTTAGGCTTTTAGACATCTTTTCAATTTCGCGTGCGTTATTTTTATTCTCGCATTTTATATAAATAATGTAACTGATTATGTGATGTAATAGTCTAGACTTAAAATTATGCATTTTATTTTCTTGCACTTTTTTTATGTAATTGTCCCAAAGTGTTGTAATAGTCTAGGATTTAAATTTTCGCACTTTAAATTTCTGTAAATATTAACTGTTAGTAACTAGGCGTGCATGATAAGACTGGAATTAAAACGTTAGCAAACTTAATAATGCAAGATAAATAACCGAACTTAACACACATGCACGTATGCACCTCTAGGATATTCCGACTTTGGTTTCCTTTGAAAAACAGTCACAATTATCGAAACGTGAGAAGTTTTAGTGACTATCCTCTTGTTTAAAGATCACTAGTCCCTCGATGACCCTCTCGATGTTGCCTCGGTTTAAAAGTGATCTAGAACCATAGGGTGGTTACTAAAGCTTCTTACTAAGTTTCCTTTGCGACTGTAAACATCCCTTTGATTGTCCCTCAAACATCCAACGATGGGGCTACCTACTTACTAATAGTAGGATAGCACTGTCTAAAGGATAAGAGGAAAAGAACAAAAATTTTTGAGTATAAAAGTATATAGCTGTTAGAAGTTTGCTCAAAACAACTTTTTTCACCTATACAAAAACATTTCAAAAAAACAATTTTCAAAACATTTGCTTTGTTAACACTCTTGAGGACTGATACAAGAGTTAAACATAAAATAAATCACCGCACTAAGGCATTTTCAAAACATTTTCAAACACATAAAGCACAAAGGTATTTTAAAATGAGCAAACCTCTAAGAGCCCGTAGAAAAATACGGATGGAAAGGGTGCTAACACCTTCCCTTTCCATAATCTACCCCCCTTACTCAGAAAACTCTCGAAAAGGTCTTTTTTTTTTCACCCTTTCCTTAATTTGGATAAAAGAAAATTCGGCGGCGTTATTAAGAAGACTGATAGTAAGTCTTTGGGGCGCAAGAACTCCATCCCTTTGGAACCTTACCTCAAATGGGTACGAGCTCGATCCAAAAGTCTTATGATGCCATATGATGCCATCTTACCGGTGATCTTGGAACCTATTGTGCAAGGGGGCGAGTCCCTTATTATTCTCCATCCTAATATGCCAACCAACTTCGAAGAGTTGCAAAAGTATTGGATCTAACTCAAGGAAGAACGGGATACTTTTGAGACTCAATTCTAAGCCAGTGAGAAGAAAATGTTGGAATTAACAAAGCAACTTCACGAAGAGAAGAATCTCAATACCCACCTCAACACCAAGAGGAAGCGCCCATGAGAGACTTAGGAGTTTAGGATTTCCTTTCAATGTTTATTTCTGCGTAATCTTTTGTTTCCTTAAAAACTTACTAATAAAGAGTTTTGTTTTCTGTTTTGTTTAAAAGAGCTTAAATCCAATAAGGTCCTTGAAAGCATTGCATAAGCGTATCATACATTTCATTGCATAAGCAGGTGTTCAGTACATGTTTCTTATTTCTTTTCGCTGTTTATTTCAGCAAAAGAAATGGCTCTCGAACAAACAGTGAAGGACCTTTAAGCTCAGAATGCTCAGTTTCAGCAAATGATCATGGCCCTGGCCAAGGGGAAAGAGGAGTTGAAAGCCTTTATTTTCAAAGAGAAGCCAAATAAACCAACTGGTGTAGTGAATTTGGGAATAAGGATCAGAGGACCGGTTGGGCGAGCTATAAATTTCACAACTATTTCGAAAGAAGGGGACAATCAAGGAGAAAAGCCCACGAAAGAAAACAACAACCCTGGGTTTGAAGAAGAAGAAGACAATATTGACGAGCAGTATCCTCCGGCTGATGATAAGTACAAGCAGCTGGAGGATTGCCTCAATTCTATGGAGATACAAAGGGTACCCGGACCAGATTTTGAGGAGCTAGGGCTGGTATCAGGGGTGGTCATCCCGCAAAAATTCAAAGTCCCCGCATTTTCTAAGTATGACGGTGTTTCCTGTCCTAAGTTGCATTTAAGGTTATATGTCAGGAAAATTCAATCCCACACTACTGATAGAGACCTATGGGTACATTTCTTCCAGGAGAGTTTATCCAGAACACAACTGGAATGGTTCTACCAAATAGAAAGAACCAATGTGCGTAATTGGGAGGACCTGGCTGCTGCTTTCTATAAGCAGTACCAATATAATGCTGACCTCGCCCCGACTTGTACACAGTTGCAAAGCATGTCTATGGGTTCCGGCGAGGGCTTTAAGGTCTATGCTAAAAAATGGAGAGACCTTGCGGGAAGAGTCCAGCCTCCATTGTCTGATAGAGAGTTGGTGGACATGTTCTTGGGCACATTATCCGAGCCATTCTTTAACCACCTGATTGGGAGTTCTTCAGCTGGGTTTACTGAGTTGATCTTGACAGGAGAAAGAGTGGAAGCTGGCATTAAAAGTGGTAAGATATAAAGGGATGCATCCTCCAGCACTGTAAAGAAACCATTCATAGGGAAGAAGGAGGTCAGTGCTGCTTATGGTCAAAGAAATCTTAACAAAACTGAGCATCGTCCAATGGTAGGGGCTGTTATGATTTCCAATTCTGCATCAAACCGACAATAGAATAATCAGTCCAGAATAGATAAGCCAAGGAGGCAGTTTACCCGGATCAATATGACCCTATCTCAGGTTTTATCACACCTGCTGAAGTCAAATTTGGTTACCCTGAAAGAGGCTCCCAAGAATCCCAACACTACATCTCCTCACTACAATGCAAATGCCCGGTGTGCTTGCCATTCTGAAAGTACGGGTCATGATACAAACGACTGTTGGGCTTTGAAAAATAAAGTGCAGGATTTGATTGAAGCAAATGAGATTGAGTTTGACGCTCCTGAGACCCCTAATGTTATTACTTCCCCTATGCCCAAGCACGACCGTGGTGTTAAGGCTATTGATAATGACATGTTTGTTGCTTCTGTTGATGAATTGGCTACTCCACTCTTGACTATTAAGAAGAATCTCTTGTAGGCCGGTTTATTTCTGGGTTATGGCGAAGGTTGCCACTTGTGTCTGTCCTTACCTAATGGTTTCCACTTGTTGAAGGAAGGCGTTCAGCGCCTGATGGATGATAAAGAAATCTTGTTTGAAAAGACTCCAATTACACGTTTTTGTAAAGATGTCTCCATAATCACCATTTTCGACAATCCTACCAGGGTCTCCACTAAAAGACCCTTCAAGATTACATCTGTTCCAAAGTTTGCTCCCCTGATCATCACCATGACAGGGCCAATACCATATTCCTCGGATAAAGCTATTCCCTGGAATTATGGGGGTGACGTCTATTACCATGGCGTTAAGCAAGACCTGTTGGCTGCTGAAGACAAAGTTATTGAAGGTACTAATCCTGTTGTCAGCAATATCATTGGGACCAGTAAAAAACAAGAAGTGAAAGAGTTTTCTCTCCCGAGATCTCTCCTCCTAAAACTGTCACTACTCCTGTGATCATTCCTGCTGCTACTCCTGTTAATACACCTATTACTACTCCTGTGATTATCCTTGCTGCTACCCCTGCCAACGAGTCGGTCGAGACTCAGGGCAAATAGATATTGGTTGAGCCTGTCCAGACGAAGGTGCGTCCAGAAGCCATCCCTGAGGCTTCTAAGAAGGAAATGGAAGAAATCTTAAAAATAATTAAAAAGAGCGACTACAATGTGGTGGAACAATTGAGGCAGACCCCTTCCAAGATCTAAATTTTGGCCCTGTTACTGTGCTCTGAAGCCCATTCCAAGGCTTTACTCAAATTCCTCAAGACTTCTCATGTACCACAAGAAACCTCCGTTGATCAATTCGAAGACTGTGTGGCCAGTTTGACTGCTGACAATGGGCTAGGTTTCTCTGATGCTGACCTAACTCCCAGAGGAAGGAGACATAATGATGCCTTGCACGTCTCTATAGAGTGCAGGGGCACTACTTTGGCCCATGTTCTAGTGGATACAAGTTCATCACTGAATGTTCTGCCCAAGAAGGCCCTGGACAGGTTGGATTGCGAAGGATTGACCTTAAAGCCTAGCAACATTGTGGCGAGAGCTTTCGACAGTTCTAAAATAATGGTGCATGGGGAGGTGGACATCCCTATCAAAGTGGGTACCCAGACTTTTAATTCCACTTTCTATGTGATAGACATCCGTCCATCTTACTCTTATTTGTTGGGTCGACCCTGGATCCATGGGGATGGTGCTGTGACTTCCACCTTACATCAGATGCTGAAATACCCAGTCAATGGGAAAATTTTCACGGTCCATGGGGAGGAGGAGTACATGGTAAGCCACCTGAACTCTTTCAGGTACATTGAAATGGATGACGAGTTCATTGAGACCCCTTGTCAGAACTTTGAGGAGGTGCCACAAACAGTTGCTTCAACCAAGACTACTACCAATATTCCGAAGACCGATAGACCTCCATTGAAGATGGCCTATCTAAAAGATGCCAGAGTTGTTGTTGAAGAAGGTGGGTGTATAATCTGGGGCCAACTTCCGGGTATTCCCTACAAATCTGACAAATTTGGTTTGGGTTTTACTTTAGGAGCCCAGAGAGTCGTTCGTCGTGCTCGCACCGAGGGACCATCTTTACAGATCAACAACCATGGAGTCAATGCCTTGGAGGACAGTGATAGTGATTATGACCTGGACAAGTGAATCTTCCCAACCAGCGGCGGTGGACTCAGCAATTGGGAGGCCAAAGAGTTTGTTCCCATCTCTTTTATTCAAGAGTAATTTGTCTTTTTGTTTTAAGGAAATGTAATATTTGAGCAATTGGAATGTTAAAGCCTTGTGTCTTACTCGAGGCACAATGGTCTATTTGTAAGGGTCATTGTTTCATTTTCATATGTCATAAATAAATCATTGGATGTTTCGCATTCAAATTTTACGCTCTTTGTTTTTCTTTTCTACTTCTTTAATTTATCAAAAAAATACAGCTATGCTCTTACACACACCCACATATCAAACTGCAGATCCACATCCATTCTGGATCCCATTGGTAACGGTTCTGCTATTGCTCATTATGAATTTGAAAATCCGATCTACCAAGCCGAGAACGAAGGTGAGGAAGATTGTGAGGTACCAGGAGAACTTTCCAGACTGTTACAACCGGAAGAAAGGGCAATACTGCCCCATGAAGAGTCAGTTGAGACAGTGAACTTGGGTACTGAAAAGGACAAGAAAGAAATCAAGATAGGTGATGATCTAGAGCATAGTGTCAAGGGGTGTTTAATACAAATGTTACATGATTATGTGGAGATCTTTGCCTGGTCATACGAAGACATGCCAGGACTTGACACTAATATTGTGGATCATCGTCTGCCGACAAAAGAAGACCGCCCTCCCGTAAAATAGAAGGTTCTTCGTATGCACCCTAAAATGTCAGATAAGATCAAAGCCGAAGTCATGAAACAATTCAACGATGGTTTCTTAGCTGTTACTTCCTATCCATAATGGGTTACTAACGTAGTGTCAGTACCTAAGAAGGACGATAAGGTACGTATGTGTGTGGATTACAGAGACCTGAACAGGGCAAGCCCCTAGGGTGACTTTCCGCTTCCCCACATTGATGTTCTGGTTGACAACACTGCACAACATAAAGTATTCTCCTTCATGGATGGTTTCTACGGGTATAATTAGATCAAGATGGCACCTGAAGACATGGAGAAGACGACCTTCGTCATACAGTGGGGCACTTTTTGTTACAAGGTTATGCCATTTGGGTTGAAGAACGTCGGGGCAACCTATCAGCGCCCCATGGTAGCTCTGATTCATGATATGATCCATCACGAGATAGAGGTCTATGTTGATGAGATGATAGCCAGGTCTCAGACTGAAGAGGAACACCTTGATCATCTGCAGAAGCTATTTGAAAGGTTGAAGAAGTACAAATTAAGGTTAAACCCGAATAAGTGCACCTTTGGAGTAAGATTCAGATTCATTTCACATCTGACCGTTACTTGTGATCCAATCTTTAAATTATTGAAGAAAGATCAAGCCGTGAAGTGGAATGACGATTGCCAAAATGCCTTTGACAAAATCAAGGTATATCTTCAAGAGCCTCCAATTTTAATGCCTCCAGTCGAAGGAAGACCTCTGATCATGTACTTAACAGTGTTAGAGAACTCAATGGGGTGTGTGTTGGGGTAACATGACGAGTATGGTCGAAAAGAGCATGCAATATACTACCTTAGAAAAAAATTTACCGACTGTGAAACTAGATATTCACTACTCAAGAAAACTTGATGCGCTTTGGCATGGGCTACTTGCTGACTAAGACAGTATATGTTGACTCACACTACCTTGTTGATATCTAAAATGGACCCTATCAAGTACATCTTTGAGAAGCCCGCTCTCTCCGGAAGAATAGCAAGATGGAAAATGATCCTGACTGAATACGACATTCAATATACGATCCGGAAAGCAATTAAGGGAAGTGTACTAGCTGATCATTTGGCTCATCAGGCTGTGGACGACTACCAATCCATGAATTTTGATTTCCCGGATGAGAACATCATGCTAGTAACTGATTGTGAAGAACCTGGACTGGACGAAGGACCTGAAAAAGGATCCCGATGGACTATGGTTTTTGACGGAGCTTCCAACGCACTTGGCAATGGCATCAGCACTGTGATCATATCTCTTGAAGGCTGTCATACTCATTTCACTGCTAGGCTATGCTTCAACTGTACCAACAATATGGGTGAGTATGAAGCATGTATCATGGGTCTCAAAGCTACAATCGATTTAAGGATCAAGTTCTTAAGCGTGTTTGGAGACTCAGCTTTGGTAATCAGCCGAATCAAAGGAGAATGGGACACAAAGCATCCTAATCTCATCCCATACAAAGAGCATGTGTTGACATTATTCCCATACTTTGAAGAAATTAATTTTGAGCATTTTCCATGAGAGAAAAATCAATTAGCGGATGCGCTAGCCACTATGTCATCCATGTTCAAGGTCAGGTGGGATAATGAGGCTCCTCAGATCACTATTGAGAGAATGGATGAACCAGCATACTGTCACGAGATTGATACTGAAGAAGTAGTGGACAAACCTTGGTTCCATGAAGTCAAAAGACATCTCGAAGCCCAAGAGTATCCTGAAGGAGCTTCCATAAATGATAAGAAGTTCCTAAGAAGGTTCTCTGCCAAGTTCTTCGTCAGTAACAGGACCCTCTATAAGCGCAACCACGACTCTACCTTGCTTCAGTATGTAGACAAGAGTGAGGCAAAAAGGATTATGGTTGACTTACATCAAGGTACCTTTGTCACTCATTCTAGTGGGCACTCAATGGCTAAAAATATCCTGCGGGCATGATACTACTGGTCCACCATGGAAGCATACTGTTATCAACATTCACGAACTTGTCACAAATGCCAGATCTATGGTGATAAGATACATGTACCTCCAGTTCTTTTAAATGTCTTGACTGCTCCTTGGCCATTCGTAATGTGGGGAACCAATATGATTAGGGAAATCAGACCTATGACTTCTAATGGACACTGCTTCATCCTGGTCTCCATTGATTACTTCACGAAGTGGGTCGAGGCAGCTTCATTCACTTCTGTTATCAAGAATGTTGTGGCCCGATTCATCAAACATAACATTATTTTCCGGTACGGTATTCCAGAAAGAATCATTATAGATAATGGTACCAATCTCAACAACACTATGATCACCGAGCTCTGCACGCAATCCAAAATCCAGCATCATAACTCTTCTCCCTACCGGCCGAAGATGAATGACGCTGTAGAAGCTGCTAATAAAAATATCAAGAAGACCATCCAGAAGATGACGGTGACATATAAATATTGGCATGAGATGTTACCATTTGCTCTTCATGGTTACGGCACCATAATGCACACATCAATAGGGGAAACTCCTTTCTCCTTGGTATACGGTATGGAAGCTATCCTACCCATTGAAGTCCAAATCCCTTCCTTGAGAATCATGAAGGATCCAGGGTTGAGTGAAGATGAATGGGTTCAAACTCGACTTGACCAATTAAACCTAATTGACGAGAAGAGGCTCGCGGCTGTCTGTCACGATCAGATGTACCAAAAACATATGATCAAGGCTTTTAACAAGAGTGTTTATAGAGTTCACCTCCCGCAACAGAGTTTTTATAAATATCAAGTGTTTATAAAGCCTTATCACCAGTAGAGTTTATTTCTTTAACTACTGGAGTTCATCCCCCAACGGAGTTTATTTCTCCAAATTCGTGAAATCTTCCAACAGGACTCTTCCCCTCAGAAAAATCATTCTCAAACAGAAGTAAAAGATCCTCGGCAGATAAAGGGAATTGCCAACAAAATTATCTCCACTCATTATCCCCGGTGCAAATTGAAGAATCACTTTCTCCACTCACCAACAACAGTCCGAAATTCAGCTTCCCAGCAACAGTCAGGGATTTATTTTCCTAGATAAAGATCCTGCGCAACAGCATTACATGTTCATACATCACGAAATATGCATACAAATAAATATATCATAATCTCATTTATTTTGGGATCATCAGGCAATTCATACATCATGACATCTCATGAAACTGATTTTACCTTTTCAAGTCAAATTAGCAAATAGACAAATGCTATCAACTTTTACAATAGGTCGAAGATTAATGCCCGAAACCAGACGGGGAAACTATCTGCATGATCAGGTGGTATGAACTCCCAAAACCAGACGGGTTTACCAACAAATGGAGCAGGTCAGAGATTAATACCTATAACAAGCCAGGACAGCTATCTCAACAACCAATAATTTTCAAGTTCTAGATTAATACCTGCAACCAGCCAGGAAAACTATATGTGGACGACCGACTGTGGATTAATACCTGTAACAATCCAAGATAACTATCTACATGAAGGGATTGAAGATTAATACCTGTAACAAGCTAGGAAAACTATCTTTTTTCTTAAGTCAGAGATTAATACCTGAAACCAGCCAGGACAACTATCTCAACGACCAACAAAAGCAAGCCCCAAATTAATACCTATAACAAGCCAGGAGAACTATCTGTGGATAACCGACTGTAGATTAATACCTTTAACAAGCCAGGAAAATATCTACATGAAGAGATTGAAGATTAATACATGTAACAAGCCAGGAAAACTATCTTTCTTTCTCTGGTAAGAGATAAATACCTATAACAAGCCAGGACAAATATCTCAATGACCAATAATCTGCAAGTTCGAGATTAATACCTGAAACCAGACAGGACAACTATTTGTGAACAACTGATTGTAGATTAACACCTAAAACCAGACAGGAAAACTATCTACATGACCAAACGAAGCAATCTTACACAGGCTTCTTCTCATAATCTCCAGATGCAGTCTAACATGGACTCACCCTAAAGCAGCCCTACACAAGTTCCTTCTAATACATTTCCAGATGACGGATAATTCCATTATCCCCAGCAAGTTATATGAAGCCTAGATTTCAACCAGAAAGCAGCGAACTTTCATCTCTCCAGTACAAAGATAACTCCTCAGTAGAGCCTTGGAAAAGTGAATTTCCTAGACTCTATTCCCAATAGAGTTTTCCTCAAGCAGGAGAACAACAGAAATCGACATTCCCCGACGGACTCCTCCTCAGACAACAGGAACAGGAATCCCCACAAAGAAACTTCTTATGAAGTCAATATCTACTTTGGATGGAATTTTTAAGCCCATCCCCGACAACTCTATGTCATCTTCTCCAAATGGCATCTGTAAGCCCATTCCTGACGTCATCAACCATCAGTGTTACTTCATGCGAGTGCAAATTTATGGGCACACTAATGTTCAATCATCTTCCGCCTTCAGATCACGAAAGGCAGACGATCCAATCTACATCTTCAGGTTTGAGAAGATTGAACAGGGGCAGCTGTTGTACCCTAAAATTTTCCCTCCCATTTTCACATAAGGCATGCCTCTAGAGGTCCTCAATTGCTCAAGGTTGACCAAGAGTTGCTCAGACAAACTCTCCTCCTAAGCAATGAACCTCTAATTAGGGTTTCACTTTTCATCAAGATGTGTAAGCTCCAAAGGTCTAAAATGTTTTCCATGGTACTAACATGCCTTTAAGATTGTCCATGACAAATTTCATGCCTTTCACTACAAGTTTGCTCAGTCAATTGCTCAAGTGTTGGAAAATCAATTGTACTAGGTCAAAAGTCAATTGTGGCCTATATACAGTCAAACATCAATATTTTTGGTCAACATAAACATTTTGAATTGATATCAATCATTTGATCAAGGTTTTATCATGATTCCTCAAGAAATGTCACAATTCATCAAAAGTCAAGAATTGTTAATTAGGGTTTCTATAGGAAAAGTCAACCAAACTTTGACCAGGCATAACTTTTACATACTTCATACATTTTTCCCCAACCAAAGCTCATTTTAAAGAGAATCAAATTCCCTAAAACTTATCTTCGGCCCTAAAGTCCAAGAAATGCCCCATTTGAAAGATACAAGGTCAAACATTACCGGTCATTTTTAGAAAGTCAACAAAAGGCAGTTTTTGTCAAGACCATTTACATCAAGATAAATTCTTCAAATGCAAAATTGGTCAAAAGAGGGATTGAATTAGATATCTTGTTCTTTCTAAAAAGTCCAATATCATCATCATGAGATAAAAATTGAGCAAGTTATGGCTTTCCCAAGTTGGGAAAGTTTTAGAAATTTCAAGAATGTTGCATTAAGCAAATTTGAACTTTTGGGTCAATGGCCTAACTTTTTCAGTTTCAAACATTCTCCTAACCTTATGGAGGACCTCTAATCCCATTTTTACATTACCTTACCATATTTGTCTATTTTATTCATATTTGTTTTGATTTATTTCAAATAAATACAAAGTAAAATTGTATAAAATAAATGGAAATGGGACTTTGCATTTGGGCTATTTTTTTGACTTGTCTTGAAGCCTAAGATTTCGTGCACAAGTGTCCAGGTTCATCCAGATAAGAAAATGGCATGAAATCTCAAATTATGGCAATTTTTCAAAATGAGATAATGGCTTTCATCATGGCTTTATGGTTGAGATTCTTTCCATGTTATCTTGTCTCCTCTACCTCTTCTATATATACATCACGTTTGCAAGCTTAACACACACTGACATTGCCTAAGAGAGTCACACGAAACTACACTTTTTTTTCAAAGTTGTCCAATTTCAATCTCCCATCCCCAACCATATTCCTCTCCTTCAAAGCACTCTATCAACATGCCAGGACTCCCAGGAGCACATACCACTCCTTGTTCAAGCTATCACACGCCTAGAAGTACCAAACTGGAACCACTCATTTGGTAAAATTTTCAAATTCGAATCTCTAGTTTTTATGATATATTAATGTTTTTTGATGTTTGCTTCGTGCTCAGGGTGATCCATAAGACAGGTTTGACTAAAACATGTATGATTTGAGGCTTAGAAACCACCTTGCCATTGATAAGGCTTTGAAACTGTTGGGTTTCGATCTAGGCGGTACAGTGGTTTTCAGGCCAATTTAAGGCCGAAATCGGACTCAGGGTGAAATTTCATGCGGGACAGGGCTTTTTCTTTTTCAATTTGACACGTTTTACAGGTTTGGTGTTGGGACAGGGCTTTTTCTTTTTCATCTTTCTAAAGCATCAAGAACCATTCCCTAAGACCCCTTGAGCTGAGAATGCCATTGATTTAAACTTGGTAACTTGGAACTGAAGTTTCTTCAAAAGTCAGAATTTGAAATCATTGGTTTAGCTTCTAAACACTCTGTTTCTACGTGTTTTTGCCTCTACACATGTTTAGTAACCTTCCAGAAGTGATTAACACAACAAAACACGTGTTTTGGATGAGTTTTGATCAAATTAGAAGTCACACTTTTCTTGTTTACAACTTCACACGATTTCCCTCCAAACTTCATTATTGCACACGCTTGGACATTCCATTTGATTCCCTATAAATAAAGGGTCATCCCTCATTCATTTTCTTAAGCTTAGATAGCCAGAATCACCCTGCCAAACTTGTTCCATAACTCAAATTTTTGCAACTTCGAAATCTGTGTTCAAGCCATTTTCAATCCAATTTTTCAATCCATTTACCTCCCTTGATCTTCCCTGAAGCTAACCATATAATTACCTTCAAGAATCGTGCCCTATATTGCTCCATAGAAGTCCAGTTTCAGAGCTCTGCAACTCAACTTCAATAGGTAGATTTCTTCATCAATTCTTCAAAACTTTGATATCATTGTGATGCTCTCATTGCCTTGGTTCTAGTTGCAACACTTACTTTTATCTGGAAACATGTTTTGACCATGAAATTTCAAATCCCTTTTCAAAACTTTTCTTCCAAATTGCTTGAGCTACAGTTTATATAAATTTATCGCGAAGGTGTGGTTGTCTTCGTCTTGAAGAGACGAAGCGAATGGCATAGGTCTCGTGCTATAATTTTACAGATTGAGCAGCCTGGTTTTGGGATTGGCTTGAGATTGAAGATGACCAACGTGTCATCCTTCAAACAATGAAATAATGCCATTCAGATTTTTTAAATTTCTGATTTACATTTGATTTAGTGCTTTATTCACTAATGACCATGATATGCACAGCGCGTCAGATCCATTGGATTTGATTACTAATGCGTTTTGACTCTCATCCAATGGTCCACATATTTTTAACTTTATTTTTCTTTTATGATTTTTATATTTAATTGTTTGAATTTTCAAAAAATCATAGAAAATTCATTTTTAGTCAAAAAAAATCTGAAAAAATCATGAAAAATATTTTTTCTTTTTCTCTTTCTGATTTTTATTTTTTCACAATTTTATTTTGTGTTTTGATATTTTTTATAAATTTTCACTTTATTTGAATTGTTTTAAATGTTTAAAAATACTTTTATGCATTTTTAAATTCTGAAAAAAATTATGGAATGATCCAATGATATTGTGACAAATATTAGTGACCTCATTTAATTTTTATTTCTGACTTTGCTATTTTTGTTATCATTTTTGGTTTATTTTACTCTTTTTTTAATTTTAAAAATAGTTTCTGACTTTAAAAAATTACCAAAAATTAAATAAAATATTTTAGTTCATTTATGATTTTTCTATTGTCTTACTTTTTATTTCTTGATTAATTTGAACACAGTTGATATTTTTCTCTTTTATTTCTATTTTAAAATATTAAAAAAAAACCTTTTTAATGTATATATTAAGTACAATATTATTTTGTGATTATTTTCTGGATAATCTTGGGTTAAAATTTTGATTATGAACTTTATTAACATCATTGGATCCATGGTGTTGAGTCTAACTCCACAAAAACGGATGAATGATTTTAATAATGGTTTGATTAAATTTTAATTCAAATATGGTTTGTATATTCTTCCCCACCCTTCTCCATCTTATCCCTTTCTTATTGCACTAAGTGTTATTGGAGCATGATCCCTATATCATGTCTCAAAACAAATGGTGCATAGATTGCTATTGACCGGCCTCAAAATAGTTGCGACTTCTACAAAAGTCCACTTAAGATTGCTTAACATAGCGCAAAATTTTGTCCCGATTCGAATAAATGATCATTCGTGGCTCAAACCTATGTTTGCAAGCCCAAGTATCTTACTTTGATCTCTTCGATCCAATAACCTTGAGATTCATTGTGTGGAGGCTTTGGTTCTACCAATCCTCTAATGGATCTACAACACTTTTGGTCAACGCAGATCACTTAAACATTGTTGATCATTAAATGGTACTTTTGAGGATTCCAAATAGATAATATATTTGAAAAAAAGCAAATGCAACTTGTCGTGTGGAGGCTTTGGTTCTACCAATCCTCTAATGAGTTCAAAATGCAAGTTTCAAGATGGTCATCCAACTAACCACTAATTATTAAATTGTTTTTACTTTATGCCTTTTATTTTTTATGCTTTATGTACCATTTACTATAAGCATTACATTTCATGCCATTTTTATTTTTCTCACTTGAGCCTTTTCTTTTCACTTCTAAGACACCTAATAATCAACATGAACCATAAAAACCTTTAATAATACTTAGACTATTTGGATACTATCCTTGGTGTAGCGGTAGAAATGTTTAAGACTAAGACATTGGATTGACTAGACTTTATACAAATCAAAATAAAAATCGCCACCGCGCTTTATTGCTTCCAAAGGAATGGGAAAAGAGAGAATAACCCAAAAAGAAGGGGAAAGATTTAAGGTAAGGGGGTTGGTTATGCAAAGGGAAGGTATTAGCACCCTAAACATCTTCGGTACTCCGCAGGAGCCTCTTTGTAAAATCTGTATAGTTTTGGCTATAAAAAATGTTGTATATAAAAAATGGATGGTGGAGGTGAGGAAAGAAATATATTTATTTTTATAATTTTTTCACCCGCCACGGTTGCGAACCTTTAGTGCTTACGTACCACCTTTTCATGCAATATAGGATCAGGGTACACGTAGTTCCTCTTTCAAAAATTTAAAACACAAATATGTTGGTTAATTTTATGAGATAAAACATCATCGTCATTGTCCGCGTGGAAAAACATGCCTACTATCCACAATCATGAAAAAGGAGAATTTGTATCATCTCAAAGTGGAGGATATGGCATGGATTTTAAAATCAACAATGCCTCACTCAACACCCAAGTGGAAAATATCTCTCTTCACTACATATTGTAGAAGTATAGTTGTTTGTATCACTACAAGGATTGACAAGAGTTCAACCTTTTTGAGAAAAGTTTAAAGATAAAATCCAAAGTGGCAAAATGGTTTTAAATGAGATTGATTTACTTTTAGTCTTCTCACAAAAATGTCAAGGTATTATTAAGTTGATTGGAGTTTATTTATGAAAATGCATGGACATAAGTCCAAGTTTATTATGAAAGTGGTTCAAGTTCAAAAAAAACAAGAAGAGTTTTCAAAAAGGGGGAAGAAGATTTTTGAAATTAAAGAAGATGGGAGGAGAAGAAGGGACTATCCTAAAGCATAAGGTAAAAGCTAGGGATAAGAACCATCTAACCAACAAGAAGCCAATACTTGACATTATGAGCCAAGATAGAATTCCCATTCCTTGGATTGAAACCAATCAAGCAAAAAAATACTAGACCTCTTGAGAGAACCAAACTTCAAGTGTATTAAATCTTCACAAAAATTGGGAAGAGTAACGGCTGTATACGGGTGAATTCCAGATTATAAACAAAGGGTGTAATCACAAAAACTTGCACACAAAAACAAACAAGCAACCCAATGTCTTGAGGTAACCTCAAGAACTCCATACAGAATAATCAAATAAGATCACAAGGTCTCAAATATAGCCAAGGTTTCTAATCCTAAGTCCAAGAAAAATCCCATGCTTCATAATGCCAAGGATAGTAACCAAATAGTCCATGTACCATTAAATATTTTTTTGGGTTTATGTTGATTATTAAGTATCTTCATAAAGGAAATGAAAAGCTCAAGTGAGCAAGGTAAAAATGGCAAGAAAGTAAATGCTCAAATGAGCAAAGATGAAAATGGCATGAAATGTAAATGCTAAAAGTAAATGGTATTTAAAGCATAAAAAAGAATAAAAGCATAAGTTAAAATAAGTCAATAATTAGTGGTCAGTTGGATGACCATCTTAAAGCTTGCATTTGGAACTCATTAGAGGATTGGTAGAACCAAAGCCTCCACACAACAAGTTGCATTTTCTTTTTGTCAAGTATATCATCCATTTAGAATTCTCACAAGTACCATTTAATGATCAACAATGTTTAAGTGATCCGCGTTGACCAAAGATGTTGTAGATCCATTAGAGGATTGGTAGAACCAAAGCCTCCACACAATGAATCTCAAGGTTATTGGATCAAAGAGGTCAAGTTAACATACTTGGTCTTATAATCATAAGTTTGGGCCATGAATGATCATTTATTCGAATTGGGACAAAATTTAGCTCTATGTTAAGTAATCGTAAGTGGACTTATATAGAAGTCGCACCTATTTTAAGGCCGGTCAATAGCAATTTATGCACCATTTTTTTTGAGACATGATATAAAGATCATGCTCCAACAACATTTAGTGCAATGAGAAAGGGATGAGATGAAGAGGGGTGGGGAAAAAAAATACAAACCACATTTGAATTAAATTTTAATCAAACTATTATTAAAATCATTCATCCATTTTTGTGGAGTTAAACTCAACACCATGGATCCAATGATGTTAATAAAGTTCATGATCTAAAATCTAACTCGAGATCAGCCAGAAAATAGTCACAAAACAATATCACATTTTAATATACACAAAAGGGTTAAAAAATATTTAAAAATAGAAAATAAAGAGAAAAATATCTACTATGTTCAAATTAATCAAGAAATGAAAAGTAAGACCATAGAAAAATCAGAAAAAAAGGCTCAAATAATTTTACAAATTTTTTGATAATTTTTTAAAGTCAGAAACTATTTTTTAAAATTAAAATAAATGGGTAAAATTAACAAAAAATGATTTAAAAAAATAGTACAGTCAGAAACAAAAATAAAATAAGGTCACTAATATATGTCACAATATCATTAGATCATTCCATAAGTTTTTCAGAATTTAAAAATGTATAAAAATATTTTTAAACATTTAAAATAATTCCAATAATGTGTAAATTTATAAAAAATACCAAAACACAAAATTAAATTATGAAAAAATAAAAATCAGAAAGAGAATAATCAAAAATATTTTTCATAATTTTTTTAGATTTTTTGGACTAAAAATGAATTTTCTATGATTTTTTGAAATTTAAAACAATTAAAATATAAAAATCAGAAAAAGAAAATAACAGTAAAATATGTGGACCATTGGATGAGAGTCAAAATGCGTTAGTAATCAAATCCAAGGGATCTGGCGCGCTGTGCATATCATGGTCATTAGTGAATAATGTACAGAATCATTAATTAAATCAGAATTTGAAAAAAAACAGATGGCACGCCTTCATTGGTTGGAAGATGACACGTTGGTCATCTTCAACCTCCAGCCATCACGAATTGCAGGTCTCTCAAACTGTAAAATCAGAAGCTCAGACTTATGCCATTTGCTTCGTCTCTTCAAGATGAAGACAACCACACCCTCGCGCCAAGTTTATATAAAATGTAGCTCAAGCAATTTGGCAAGAAAGTTTTGAAAAGGGATTTGACATTTCATGGTCAAAACGTGTTTCCAGTAAAAGGTAACTGTTGCGACTAGAACCAAGGCAATGAGAGCAACACAATGATATCAGAGTTTTGAAGAATTGATGAAGGAATCTACCTATTGAAGTTGAGCTGCAGAGCTCGAAACTAGACTTCTACGGAGCAATATAGGGCATGATTCTTGAATGTATTTATGTGGTTAGCTTCAGGGAAGATCAAGGAAGGTGAATTGATGGGAAAATTGGATTGAAAAAGGCTCGAGAATGGATTTTGAAGTTACTGAATTCTGAGTTGTGAAACAAGTTTGGCAGGGTGATTCTGGCTATCCAAGCTTGGGAAAATGAATTGGATAGTTCATGTATTTATAGGAGAAGCAAATGGGATCAAAAGGAAGAGTGAATGATGCGTTTTGGAGGGAATTCGTGCAAACCTGATGCACGAGTGAAGTGTGATCCAAAATTCACCAAAACTCATCCAATTCTTGCGTTTTGATGCACTAATCCACTTGGGAAAGTTGGCTAATCATGTTTAGACCCAAAACGCGTGCTAATTTGAGGTTTAGAGGTTGTAACATGAAATTCAAATTCTGACTTGCAATGAAACTTCAATTCCAAGTTATCACTTTTGAAACAATGGCATTCTCAGCTCAAGGGATCTTAAGGCATGATTCTTGATGCTTTAGAAAGATGAGGTTACAAGATTTGCAATGGAAAAAGAATGGAGTTAAATGGATGCTTGAGATGAAATTTGCATTGAGTCAAAGTTGAAGAAAACGGGTTGACTTTCCATGCTTAGAAATATTTCAAATTCTTCTTCAAAAATGACCTATAATGTCTTGCATCCAAACATGGCCTTCCACTTGGAATTTTCTCTTGACCAAAAAATATGGCATGAATTAGATCTCTTGAGTGACATTTTGAAACTTGAATCATTTAAAATCTCCAAAATTTGAGCAAGTTATGACTTGTTGAAGTTGGAAAAAATCATGGAATGACCTATAATCTTTTGCATCTTTAAGGCAACTTCCATCCATTTTCCCACTTTGCACATAAAATAAGGAATAAAGTTCACATCTTCAAGATCATTATGGAAAAATAATGGACTCAAGATGATGAAAATTGACCAAGTTATGACCATTTGAAGTCACTCATGGAAAATTGTGGATTCATCTGGAGGACTTATAATCTTGCTTCCTCATCAAGTCTCTTCCTCATGAAAAATCCTTTGAACTTTTGAAGTGATTTTTTAATAACCCTTTGAAGAGAATGATGTATTTGTAATCACTCAAAAATACCAAAATTTGAGTAAGATATACCCCTTTGAAGTTTAAAACCCTAGCTTCTAGATCAAGAAAATGCTTTGAGGAACTTTGACAAGCTTGAACAAACTTCTTGTACCAACATTCTTGCTTTGTGAATAGAAGTTTTTGAGGATGATAATGAGAACTCTTATCCACCAAAAACACTTCCATATCTTGAAATTTGATAGAAATATGCCCTTGTGACCAATAGGAACAAGGCCTTGTCCAAACATGACAACTTCTTCAATCAACCCTTTATACTTTTGAGTCAAATCTAATAACCTTGAAATGTGATGAACCAAAGTAACCTTGCCATGCCAATTCTTCCAAAACCAATCCAATGGCGAGGTTTTAACTTCTCCAGCTTTATTGACTAGGGCATGGACATAAAATCATGAACCCAAGGGGTAACTTGTTAAATCTCATTGCCTTTACCTATATGGATAACAAGCAAGAAAAACCAACATTGCATTTTATTAGTTAAGTGAAGAAATCAAAACAATATTCATGATCACAAAAGGAACATAAGTCAAGGTGCTTGGTAATCCTTCAAAAGGGAAAAACTAAATGTAAGGAGGGGAACCAAGAATCCTAGTGTGATCTTGTTGTGAATGAATCAACATGGTACGATGAAGGGATCTTAGGGGCAAAAATTGGGGTACAACACTTGGCATTATGGAGCATTGGACTTCTTGGACTTAGGATTAGAAACGTTGGCCTATGTTGGAGACCTCGTGATCTTAATTGATATTTTGTCTGGAGTTCTTGAGGTTTACCTCAATACATTGGTTGTTTGTTTTTTTTGTATCCAGGTTATTGTGATTACATTCTTTGTTTGTAATCTGGAATTCACCCGTATACAGCCGTTACTATACCCAATTTTTTGTGAAGACTTAATACATTTGAATTTTGGTTCTCTCAAGAGGTCTAGTATCTTTGCTTGATTGGTTTCAATCCAAAGAATGGGAGTTCTATTTTTGACTCATAATGTCAAGTATTGGCTCCTTGTTAGTTAGATGGTCCTTATCCCTAGCTTTTACCTTATGCTTTAGGATACTCTCTTCTTCTCCTCCCATCTTCTTTAATTTCAAAAATCTTCTTTCTTCTTTTGAAAACTCTTCTTGTTTATAAACTTGAACCACTTTCATAATAAACTTGGACTTAGGTCCATGCATTTTCAAAACCTTTTCATAAACAAACTTCAATCAGTTTAATAATACCTTGACATTTTTTGTGAGAAGACTAAAAGTCAATTAATCTTATTTCAAACTATTTTTCCACTTTGGCTTCTACTTTAAAAATTTTCTCAAAATATTGGACTCTTGTCAATCCTTGTAGTGATACAAACAACTATACTTATACAATGTGTAGTGAAGAGAGATATTTTCCACTTGGGTGTTGAGTGAGGCATTGTTGATTTTAAAATCCAAGCTATATCCTCCACTTTGAGATGATGCAAATTCTCCTTTCTCATGATTGTGGGTAGTAAGTATGTTTTCCACACGGACAATGACGATGATGTCTTATCTCATACAGTTAACCAACATACTTGTGTTTTAAATTTTTAAAAGAGGAACTACGTGTACCCTGATCCCCTATTGCTCGAAAGGTGGTACGTAGGCACTAAAGGTTCACAACCGCGGGGGGTGAAAAAACCATAAAAATATATTTATTTTCTCACCTCCACCATCTAGTTTTATTCAACATTTTATAGCCCAAATATACAGATTTTACAAAGAGGTTCATGCGGAGTACCGTAGATGTTTAGGGTGCTGATACCTTCCCTTTGCATAACCAACCCCCTTACCTTGAATCTTTCCCCCTCTTTTTTTGGTTACTCGCTCTTTTCCCATTCCTTTGGAAATAATAAAGCGCGGTGGCGATTTTTATTTTGATCTGTATAAGTCTAGTCAATCCAATGACTTAGTCTTAAACATTTCTACCGCTACAGAAAAAAAATGGCGACTTCACTGGGGAAAGATTGACCTCTTGTTGATCCATCCCTAAGTGGGTTTATCCTATCTTTGTTTATATCTGTATATGTGTTATCGTTGTTTATGTGTTATATGTTGTACATATGTTTATCTGGATTTTCCTGGTTTTCAGGGTGTTTGGTGATTACTCATAAGTCCTATACCCGGACTTGGGCAAACTTTAAGATAGGATGGGTGGTATAGTCATGTTAACTTTGAGGGAGTAATCCCAAAAAAGGAGGCATGAGATCCCCCACTCAGTGCAGGCCCATTTGACTGTAGTTTCGTTTACCGAGTAATCGGGAAGACATGCTTCTTTCGACCTGGGAGCCTGCTGAAGCTGAGGACTGTAGAATACCTAACCCATCTTGGCCTTTTAGGTGTAGTGCGAAAGCTATGACGGACTAATCCGGAAATAGTTGTCACGCGATACTACGCTCGGACGAGTTTTTCTTGAGAATATTACTAATTACCGAGTTAATCGGGAAGTTGGTAATATCCGAAGGAAGGATGTAGAGTCTAGGAACCTCTAGAACCTTGTTCGGTAGGTGATAGCTTTTAGACCAACACCTTATAGGTAGTACCTTCGACCTCATGCTCGTGACGTTGAACCTATGAACCCTATATGTGTGATCTTGTGTGTGATTGTTGCATCATGCATCCATCCACTCATAAGCATCTTTTGAAGAAATTTTATTTCGAGGGACTTAAAAGTTGACCATTTGTGAATATCTCAGGTAATTTTTCACCATGGATTCTGGAAAAAGAAAGACCGGGAAGTACAGTTTCAAGGATCCCAAGATAGATGAGTTAATCAGTCTAATTCCCAAGATTGAGTGTTCTGTAGATTTTCGGAAGAAGTATGGATCTATCATTCCTCTTATGAAGCTTAGGATGAAGGAGGGTCTTCTCTCGACCTTGGTCTAGTTCTATGATCCGATGTATCATTGCTTTACTTTTCTCGACTATCATTTGATGCCTAGGCTAGAGGAGTATTCTTATATGCTGGATTTACCTGTTACCGATCGTGTTCCTTTTACTGGTTTGGAGGGTGAGCCAAAACCACATGAGATTGCTGCTTTGATCCATCTAGGGAAGTCTGAGGTGGAAGCCCATATGACTACTAAAGGAGGGATTAGAGGATTACCAGCTCAATTCTTATTGGAGAAAGCTCGTTACTTTTCCAAGATGAAGAGTACAGTCGCTTTTGAGGCCATCTTTGCTCTACTTGCTTACGGGTTGTTCTTATTTCCTAATGTAGACAAGTTTGTTGACATTAATGCTATTAGGATCTTCATGATTGGAAACCCAGTTCCTACATTAGTGGGTGATGCTTATTACTCTATTCACCTTCGGAATTCTTATCATCGGGGGATGATTATCTGTTGCACGCCTTTGTTGTACCGATTGTTTATCTCTCATATGCCTCAGTCTGATGCTTTTTGGGATGTCAGGAAGGAACCCCGATGGGCTCCTAAGATCATGAAACTTACTCACTTGGATATTGATTGGTATCATCGAGCTTACCAGGATATAGATATTGTTGACAGTTGTGCTAGTTTCCCCATTGTACCTCTTCTTGGTACAAAGGGAGGAATTAACCATAACCTTGTTCTTGCACGACAACAACTCGGTTATCTGATGAGGGATAGAACAAATAGTATTCATTTGAGTAGTTTCTTTCTGAAGGAGGGAGAAGACCATAAGGAAGCTAGAGAGCAGATTGTGAAGGCCTGGCATCACATTCATAAGAAGAGTAGGAAAGACTTGGGACCTAGGGGGCTGTTTCTTTGGAACCATATCTTCAGTGGGTCCAGACGAGAGCTATTCAGTTGAAGATGTCGTATTCCCGGGAAGCACCTATGCCTGATTTGTTTGTGAAAACCACTCCTCCCTTATTGGATGATATAGAAGAGCTACAGCTTACTTTGGTCAGGATGCAGTAGGAAAAGGATGCTTGGAATAATAAGTGCCAAACTTTAGAGATTTCCTATAGAGCAGACTTGAAGGAGAAAGACGACTTGATTGAGATTCTTGAGAGTCGGGCTGTAGAGATGATGGAGAGGCAAGGGTATTTATTTTCTCCCGAGCCTCAGTCAGATGCTAGTTGCTTACTTCCTAATTCAGGTGATTGGAAGAAGGTTTCCACCAGATATGTGGAAGAGAACCAGAGGTTGAAGGCTCAAATTTCCAAGCTTACAGGAAAGCGCCAGCGTATAGAGTGATCTCCCACAACTTTACTTCTAAGGGTTTTAGACTTTATTTTCATCTTGTACTTGGGATTGTTGAGACTTGTAACCTATTTTGAAGTTATTATAATAAAATTATTTAGTATTTCAAATGAATTATTACTTTGATATTTGCAATGTGTCTATAAATCTTTAAGTCCCTTAAAATATTAATAATAAAATAAATCATGTGCATCACATATCATGCATCATATTACACATATGTCTTGCATTTGTTATGCATATCCAGGTTCCTTACCAAGCTTCTTTACTTCATTCAGAAAGCTGACTCACCACTACAACACCCGAGCTACTTTCAGAAGGAAGATGGATAACTTAGAACAAGAGAATCGTGAGCTGCGCGAGGAGGTTTCTGCTTTGAAGGCCAGCATATCCAATCTTACTACTCTAATGGAATCTCTGGTGGCTGCTAAGAATCAGCCACCGAGTGTTCAACCTCAACCGATAAGGGCTACTACTGAAGCTCCAACTGTTCTTGTGTTTACTACCCCAACTATTATTCAGAATCGCATGCCTCAGGGTTATCAATGGGGAATGCCAGAGAATTTTGCACCCAAAGGTTTCAATCTTGGTCCTCAAGAAGCTCCAGTTGTTCAGACTACCGTTACTCCTACACCTCATGTGGTGCATGCTGCTCCTACTGCACCTCCTTCGGTGAATTTGGTTCAATTTTTTAATGATGATGTGTGTCGTCCTTTTCCTCCACCAAGTGAAGACTTGGGTCTTTATGACAGAATGGATGATTTTCAAGAGCAGTTTGACAAGATGCAGAGGGAGATGAAGGCCCTCAGGGGAAAAGAGTTATTCGGGCATAATGTGAATGAATTATGCTTGGTCCCGATTGTTAAGATACCTGCAAAGTTTAAGGTCCCGGAGTTTGAAAAGTACAAGGGCAACACTTGCCCTCGTGCTTATATGGTAATGTATATAAGGAGAATGTCTATCCATACTGATGATCAGCGTCTGTTGATTCACTTTTTTCAAGATAGTTTGACCAGTGTGCACTGAAGTGGTATATGAGTTTGGATAGTGTCAATATCCATACTTTCAATTACTTGGGAGAAGCATTTATCATAAAATACAAATACAACATGGACATGGCACCTGACCATGATCAACTCAGGGCCATGGTTCAGAAAGACAGGGAGTCGTTCAAAGAATATGCACAGAGATGGCGTGAGGTGGCCGCCCAAGTGATTCCTCCCATGGAAGAGAAGGAGATGACTAAGATTTTCTTGAAGACTCTGGGTGTTTTCTACTATGAGAGGATGGTAGAGAGTGCGCCAAGTGACTTTACTGAAATGGTAGGCATGGGTATCCGTTTAGAATAGGCTGTAAGAGAGGGTCGTTTAACGAAGAATGAAGGATTTGGAGGTGTAAAGAAGCCATCTTATGGGTTTACCAAGAAGAAGGGAGGGAATACAAATGTTGTTATGCAAGAGAGGAGGGTTAATCCTCCTAGAAGAAATTATCAACGTCATTAGCAAGTCGCCTCAGTTACTCCAGTTGTTGGTGTAGCTCCAACCATTGTTTCTTATCAAAGACCATCCCAGCAGGGGAATCAAGGGTATAATCAGAGAAGGGAGAGTTATGACCCTATTCCTATGAGTTATAATAGTTACTACCGGCATTGATTCAGAAGAAGTTGGTTCAGACCCGACCACCTCCCGCTGTACCATCACCATTGCCTTGGTATTACAAAGCAGACCAAACATGTGATTTTCATCGGGGAGCACCAGGGCATAATGTTGAGAATTGCTATCCTTTGAAGACTGAGGTGCAAAAATTGGTGAAGTATGGTATTCTATCTTTTAAGGATGTGGGCCCTAATGTAAAATACAATCCTCTAACCAAGCATGGAGGAGAGAATATTGTGAACATGGTGGCCGGTCATCCAGGCGACTTCCGGATTTTTGATATTCATCTAGTTAGAGGAGATTTGGTGAAAATGCATGAAGACCTCTGTGAATTTAGCTACTATACGCATGACTATTCCGGTTGTGCTATTTGCAGTATAAACATACAGGGTTGCGATAAGATAAAGGTTGATTTGTAGGAGATGATGGATGAGGGCCTCATCCACATAATCAGGCCTAGGGCAGAGTATGAAGAGGATGTGAACAAGGTTTCTGGATGTCTTGGAGAGTTCAGAATTTTTGATGTGGAGCACATGAATGAGGATCTTGTACAATTGCATGCTACTTTCTGCCACATGGCTGGTCAGGTGGAACATCAGTATGGATCTTTCTGAATTCGCTGCATGGACTCCCGAGGATGTTCAATTGTGAGGAAAGGTGTTAAGTTGTTGTTGGATAATGGAACTATCAAGGTTACAGATCAAAAGGATGATTACCATGAAGTTGATATGATTGAGTTTTGTTTGGCTAAAGAAGAATTGGATGATGAGTATGCCTCTGCAGATGAGTTCTTCTCTTCAGATGAAGATTTGTTTTCCAGAGATGACTCCATAATGACTGATTGTGTTGAAGAAGGGGTAAACGTCATTGTGCCTTATTTTGGTGCACCCGTCCATTTTGAAGTCGAGTATCATAACAAGTCGGCTATTACTCCATTGGTGATTAGTTTGTTGGGTCCTGTCCCCTACAAGTCAGATAAGGTTGTACCCTACATATATAACACTACAATCTTAGAGGATGGTGTGGAAGTTCCCATCCTGCCAATGCCTGATGTTTGAAATATTACTGAGACTAGCAGAGTGAACCGCAGCGGTCGTGTATTTGCACCAGTTGTTTGTGGAGATGTTAGCACTGGAAAGAAACTTGCTGAGAATATTGAACCCAAGAAGGTTACAGGTGAATCTAGTGGAGCTACGTTAGAGAAAGAAATGGATGATATTTTGAAGATAATCAAGATGAGCGACTACAGAATTGTAGATCATCTATTGCAGACTCCTTCAAAAATATCTATCTTGGCTTTATTGATGAACTCCTTTGCTCATAGAGAATCTATGATGAGGGTATTGGACCAAGCTTTTGTGGAAAGTGACATGCCTATAGACCAATTCAGCAGTGTAGTAGGGAACATTACGTCATGTAATAACCTGAGTTTCTGCGACGATGAATTGCCAGATGATGGAAGGAATCATAACTTGACCCTCCAAATCTCTATGAACTGCAAGAATGTTTCACTATCCAATGTGCTGATTGATAATGGATCCCCTTTGAACGTTACACCGAGGAGCACACTTATGAAATTGAAATATTAAGGAACGCCCATGCGCCCAAGTGGCATTATTGTGAAATCTTTTGATGGATCAAGGAAATCTGTTATTGGTGAAGTGGACTTGCCTATTTATATAGGCCCACATTTGTTTCAGATTACTTTCCAGGTCATGGATATTGTACCCGCTTATAGTTGTTTTCTAGTAAGGTCGTGGATACATGAGGCAAGGGCTGTCACTTCGACTTTACACCAGAAGCTGAAGTTTGTGCGTGAAGGAAAAGTGGTAATTATAAATGGAGAACAAGCATTATTGATATCTCATTTGTCCTCTTTCAGCATTGTGGAGGCGGATGAAGCTGCTGTTAGAACCCAGTTCCAAGCCTTATCTATTGATAACATAAGAGGAAATGAGAATTTTATGGTTTCGCTTAAGGATGCGCAACAAGTCGTGCGTAAGGGTCATAGTGAGGTATGGGGACAGATTGTGGATCCACCTGTAAACAAGAACAAAGCTGGCTTGGGGTTCTCTTTGAAGAATGACAAAGGTAAGAGCATGAAGCCGAAGTCTGCTGCAGGCAAGTATCAAGACATCTTTTGTAGCAGGGGTTATCTTCATCCAACTGTCTCCGGGATTAATGCCATTGTGGAAGATGAAGCAGAGCCGGAAATGCCAAATTACGTGACGCACAGAGTTAGGGTTCAGAACAGGATCACCATTGATGTTCCCTCTTGCATACATGTTCCAAAGTAATTTGTTTTGTTAATCTTTTTGAAAATCTTTCACTCTGCCCAAGGTGGAAGTATTAATATTGTATGGGCTTATCTGTTTGTTGTGACTTTTAAAATCAATAATAAAAGTTGTCTTTGTTCCCCAAATTGTGTTTTTATTTTTTTCTTTTTTCTTGGAAAATGGTAATCAGAAAAAACCTTTCAAAATAAATAATAACTGAAATTCAATCTGCATGATCACTTGTTATATGTGTCAGTTTCTAAAAACAATCATAAATCATATGTGCAGATTAATTAAAAACCCCGTTGAATACAATGACCCTGCACCCTCTCCCAACTTTGAATGTCCTGTGTATAGGGCCGAAGAAGAAGACTATGATAAGATTCCAGAAGAGGTCTCACGATTGTTTGAGCGCGAGGAGAATTCCATTCATCCATATAAAGAGCCATTAGAAGTAATCAATTTGGATTCAGAAGAAGATCCAAAAGAAGTCAAGATTGGAGCGTTGCTGCATCCTGATGTGAAGAGCAAGTTGATTGAGTTGTTGAAAGATTATGTAAATATTTTTTCTTGGTCTTACCAAGATATGCCTGGTCTAGATACAAATATTATAGAGCATCGTTTACCGTTGAAGCCAGAGTGTCCACCAATCAAATAGAAGTTGCAAAGAACTCACCCGGATATGGCAATGAAGATCAAAGAAGAAGTTCTAAAGCAGATTAATGCCGATTTTCTTGTGATGTCAGTGTAACCTCAATGGATTGCCAATATTGTCCCAGTACCGAAAAAAGACAGAAACGTTCGCATGTGCGTAGATTACAGAGATCTAAATAAATCTAGTCCAAAAGATGATTTTCCATTGCCACACATTGACATGTTAGTGGATAACACAGCAAAATTCAAATTTTTCTCGTTCATGGACGGATTTTCCAGGTATAATCAAATAAGAATGGCTCCAGAGGACATGGAAAAAACAATGTTTATCACACCCTGGGGAACATTCTGTTACAGAGTGATGCCCTTCGAGTTGAAGAACACTGGTGCAACGTACGAGAGGGCTATGACAGCCCTATTCCATGATCTGATGCACAAGGAAATCGAGGTATATGTTGATGACATGATTTCTAAATCCCAGACTGAAGAAGGGCATGTAGAAGATTTGTTGAAATTATTTCAGCATTTGAGAAAGTATCGTCTCCGCTTGAATCCAAATAAATGTACCTTCGGTGTTTGATCGGAGACATTGTTGGGTTTCATTGTTATCCAGAAAGGAATTGAAGTTAACCCTGACAAAGTCAAAGCAATTCAAGAAATGCAAGTGCCAAGAACTAAAAAACAAGTCAGAGGGTTTCTCGGGCGTTTGAATTATATTTCCATATTCATTTCTCACATGACTGCAACGTGTGAACCAATCTTTAAGTTGTTAAAGAAAGATCAAGGTTGTGTGTGGACAGATGACTGCCAATGGGCATTTGAAAGTATTAAAGAATATCTGCTTGAACCTCCTATCTTGCTCCCTCCTATTGAAGGAAGACCGTTGATTATGTATTTGACAGTGTTAGATAATTCCATGGGTTGTATTCTTGGAAAACAAGATGAAATAGGGAAGAAAGAGTATGCCATTTATTATCTCAATAAAAAGTTTACTGATTATGAGTCGCGGTATTCCATGCTGGAAAAGACATGTTGTGCACTATCCTGGGCGGAAAAACATTTACGGCGGCGGTATATGTTGAATCACACTACTTAGTTGATCTCCAAAATGGATCCAATCAAGTACATTTTTGAAAAGCTTGCTCTTACTGGGAGAATTGCCCACTGGCAGATGCTGTTATCTGAATTTGACATCAAATACCACACTCAAAAAGTTATTAAAAGCAGCGTGTTGGCAGATTATATTGCTCACCAACTAGTTGATGATCATCAGTCTGTGAAGTATGACTTTCCCGATGAGGATGTGATGTTTCTGAAAGTGAAAGATTGTGATGAACCGTTGCCTGAGGAAGGTCCTGATCCTGAATCCCGTTGGAGTATGATACTTGACGGAGCTGTAAATGCTTATGGTAAAGGAATTAGTGCTATGATTGTCACTCCACATGGATCGAACATTCCTTTTACTGTACGGTTGACATTTGATTATACTAATAATATGGTAGAATATGAGGCTTGCATCATGGGTCTCGAGGAAGCTATTAATCTCAGAGTAAAAATTATAGATGTGTATGGTGATTTAGATTTGGTAATAAATCAGATTAAAGGAGAGTGTGATACTCATCACCCCGGCTTGATCCCTTATAAAGATTATGCTAGAAGGTTGTTACCCTTCTTTAATAAAGTTGAATTCCATCACATTCCTAGAGACGAGAATCAAATGGCGGATGATCTGGGAACTATGGCTTCTATGTATCAAGTGAAAACTTGGAATGATATACCTCGAATTATGGTTCGGCGACTAGATAGGCCCGCTCATGTGTTTACAACAGAAGATGTAGCAGATAAGAAACCTTGGTATTATGATATCAAGCATTTTCTCCAAACTCAGGAATATCCGATTGGTGCATCGAATAATGATAGAAAGACATTGAGAAGATTGGCTGGAAGTTTCTTCCTCAGTGAAAATGTGTTGTACAAGAGAAATTATGACATGGTCTTTCTCAGATGTGTGGATAGACACGAAGCAGACATGTTAATGCATGAGGTTCATGAAGGCTCATTTGGCACACATGCCAATGGATATTCGATGGTTAAAAAGATGCTAAGGGCAGGTTACTATTGGCTGACAATGGAATTCGACTGTTACAAATTTGCAAAGAAGTGTCATAAATGCCAGATTTATGTGGACAAGGTTCATGTGCCTCAGACACTTCTTAATGTGACATATTCCACATTACCTTTCTCTATGTAGGGTATTGACATGATTGGGATGATAGAACCCAAAGCTTCGAATGGACACCATTTCATCTTGGTAGCAATTGATTACTTCACCAAATGAGTGGAAGCTGCTTCATATGCTAACGTCACCAAGCAGGTGGTTATGCGCTTCATTAAGAATAACCTCATATATCGGTATGGTGTGCCGGGAAGAATTATCACTGATAATGGCTCGAATATGAACAACAAGATGATGACAGAACTTTGTGAGGAATTCAAGATTATGCATCACAATTCATCTCCGTATAGGCCAAAGATGAATGGGGCTGTTGAAGCTGCTAATAAGAATATCAAGAAGATTATCCAGAAGATGGTTGTTACTTATAAAGATTTGCATGAAATGCTACCTTTTGCTTTGCATGGATATCGAACAACTATCCGCACTTCAACAGGAGCAACCCCATTCTCCCTTGTGTATGGAATGGAAGCGGTACTCCCAATTGAGGTTGAGATTCCCTCTCTGCGTGTGATAATGGAAAACAGGTTGTCAGAGGATTAATGGGTCCAGAACAGGTTTGAACAATTGAATTTGATTGAAGAGAAGAGAATGACGACTTTGTGTCATGGTCAGTTATATCAGAAGATAATGAATAAAGCTTTTGATAAGAAGGTCAAACCTCGTGAATTCAGAGAAGGCGACTTCGTGCTCAGGAAGATCATGTCTTTTAACGCTGATTCTAGGGGCAAGTGGACTCCTAATTTTGAAGGCCCATATGTTGTCAAGAAAGCCTTCTCTGGCGGTGCATTAATTCTTGAAACTATGGATGGCGATAAGTTCCCACGTCCCATGAATGTTGATGCAGTCAAGAAATACTTCGCCTAAATAAATAAAATAATAGCTCGCTAAGTTGAAAACCAGAAGGGGCGGCTTAGGAAAAAAAGAGCGTCTCGGTAGGCCGAAAACCCGAAAGGGCGGTCTAGGCAAAAATTAGAGACATAAACAGAATAAAATTTCCCGCTAAGTTGAAAACCCGTAAGGGCAGCTTAGGCAAAATTTAGGGACTTTCTTGGCAAGTAACTGCATCATACAAGACTTGATCGTTGAAGCAACAATCTTATTGAATCCTTACCATACTTCAACAGAAGTTGTTGCTCAGGATTTCAAAAGTTGTTAGAGGGGATAGTGGTAATTGTATCTCAATGTATCTTTTCCATTATATATTACCATTTTCTGAACTTTGTAATTATTCATGGAGTCTCGTCATTCGCAGACTACCATTCTATTAATGAAATTTGAGCTTTTACCCAATTCTTTGTATTTCTTATTTTATTTAGCTTGCAAAGACTCCATTTATTATTGATAATAATTTTCAAAGCGAAAAGATTAAATAACAAAATTGATTTTCAAAAAGAATTTACAATTTGCTTTTACTTTAGAATTGGTGATGCAAGAGAAAAATAAAAGTGGTGATCCCGGGAATGGACGAACTCCAGTTGTTATGAGAAGTTTTGTTTCCCGGGGAAGATTTTCTCAGGATGTTCTCACTCTATTGGGTTTGTGGCTGTAGTGTCCCCAGTCAAGTTTTGGTTCATTTTTCTTCTTTTCTGAGTTTACATGATATGAAGACTCAATCCAATATTTCTCTAGTGAAGGTTTTGCTTGTTTGACAAAATTTATTTCTTCCCAGAGAAGTTGGTACAATAATTACTCTCGAAAAACGTATATTGGTTTTCCCTTTGGGAATATGGTGTTGACCTCCCCAATGGAGTCAGCACGGAATCCCCAGTTAATGTCTCGATGATGGGACATTATATGCCTTAGTGAAGTTTGTATGTTTTTCCTCCTTCAGAATGGGCCTGAATTCCCCAGTGAATGTTTTAATGATTTGGTGTCCGTCTGCTTTACTTGAAATTGATTTTGCAATCCCCAGTAGAAGTGTTACATTTGAAAACATTTGTTTCCCCGTTGAAGTCCGAGTGTTATTCCCTGGTGAAGCCTGGAGAAGGATGTTATATCTCTGTATCTGTACTATTTTTTCGCTATGTTTTGTTTACTTCCGGATTATGTTTCTCCCCAGTGAGGTTAAGCCATGCAGTAGGATTTTGTTTCCTCAGTTGGTGCTTACTTTTCTTGGAATGTTCATCTTGGATGTGATTTAGCCAAGTGTTGTTTGTGCCCGAGTTGGTTTTGCCTGATTACTCCCAGTGTTATATGTTTGTTTTGTCAGCATATGCACGATAGCACTCATACATTCATACATACATCATGCATAGTTAAATTTGGAAAATCATTGCTCATTCACATTCGTTATTTTGTGGATGTATTGTCCTATTTTGTAGAATTGTGTTGTCCTCTCTCCAATAGAGTGTTAGTCATAAGCAGAAAGTGTATGTTCTTTCAATTTCCCCACTGAATTATCCCTCGTGGAAGATTTTTGTTCTAGACTTCCTGCACAGCTCTTTATCTGGATGATTTGGGTTTCCTTCTTGAGTTTATTTCTCAAAGGATGTATTTTAGACGACTGTCTCATTCCAGTTTATTTCTGGTTTAAATCTTTGATCCTTGGAAATATTATTACTTATGATGGCTGCAGACTTCGAGCATTGGTTTGAGAATGTGCATTTATTTTTCACGAGAAGACTTTATCTCCTCAGCAGGAATATATTAGCATTCCCCCAGGAAGCCATATTTCTTTCCCCAGGAAGCCATATTGTTCTCCCCAGAAAGTTTTTTTTTTACAAATCCTCCATAACAACAAGTAGCAGGTCTCGTCATTTGGGAAACTTGTATTTCCCCGTAAAAGTTGACGTTACTTTTTTTTGCTATCTTCTCTATGAGTGGATAGTTTGCAGGTCTTTGTCAAATTACACCAGGAGATGGCAAGACTTTTAATATCTCAGAGACAGTTCATTGTGAAATCTTTGCAAGTGGTAGTCTCTTTATTTGAGACAACTTATATATTACCCTTTCCAGGCAGAATGCCTTGGTTAAAGAAGAAGTTGAGACCCATTCTAGGTGAAATGCCAGAATTTTGGGGAAAAACTTGTTATCTTTTTGCTACCTTCAGTGAACGTTGGTAGTTCATCATCAGTGAACGGCGATGTTATGATATATTATCTTCCTACCTTCATTGAAAGTTGGTAGGTCACCTTCAGTGAAAGTTGGTGATTGTTATCTTTTTTCTACCTTCGGTGAACGTTCATAGTTCACCGTCAGTGAACGGCGGTGCTATGCTATTTATTTTCCTTCTACCTTCAGTGAAAGTGGGTAGGTCACCTTCAGTGAAAGTTAGTGATTTTTATCTTTTTTCTACCTTCAGTGAACGTCGGTAGTTCACCATCAGTGAACGACGGTGCTATGATATTCTATTTCTACCTTCAGTGAAAGTTGGTAGGTCACCATCAGTGAATGTTGGTGATTATTATATTTTTGCTACCTTCAGTGAACGTTGGTAGTTCACCGTTAGTGGATGGCGGTGCTATGATATTTCTTTTCCTTCTACCTTCAGTGAAAGTGGGTAGGTCACCTTCAGTGAAAGTTGGTGCTTGTTATCTTTTTGCTACCTTCAGTGAACATTGGTAGTTCATCATCAGTAAACGACTATGCTATGATATATTCTCTTTCTACCTTCAGTGAAAGTTGGTAGGTCACCATCAGTGAACGTTGGTGATTGTTATCTTTTTGCTACCCTCGGTGAACATTGGTGGTTCACTGTCAGTGAACGGCAGTGTTATGATATTTTCTTTTCTCTCTACCTTTAGTGAAAGTTGATAGTTCATCGTCAGTAAACATCGATGATTTCTTCTCTCTACCTTCAGTAAACGTTGTTAGCTCTCTGTCAAGTAAACATCGATATTATTTTTCTTCTCCCTTTCTACCTTCAGTTAACGTTGGTAGTTTCGCTTTCAGTAAAAGTTGGTGTATCCTTTGACTTTTTATCATCCTCTATAAGTCAGGTCTTTTGATTCACTAGTGATTTATTCTCTTGGTCGGGTTTCTCTATTGTTTCTTTATTTCCCTTGTTACATCCCCAGCGGTGTTTTGTGTCTCTTTGATTTTGTTCATGCGCATTCATGCTCATAAGCATTGCATGGCATCTTAGGGACAAAAATAGGTTTTGTTTTATATTTAAGTATCTTCGATCGCGTCTACACAAAGATTTTTAACCTTCGTATCTTCGGATAGAATAAACTTAAATAAGGGCAGCTTTTGTACCCCAATTTTTGCCCCTAAGATCTCTTCATCATATCATATTGATTCAATCACAACAAGGTCACATTAGGGCTTTGGTTCTCCTCCTTATCTTTAGCTTTGCTCTTTGAGGAATCACCAAGCACCTTGACTTGTTTTATTTTATGATCATGAATATTTTGTCTTGATTTTCCTTTTAATTAATAAAATGAAATGTTGGTTTGTCTTAATTGTTACTAATGTAGGTAAAGGCAATGAGGTTTAGCAAGTTGCTCCATGGGTTCATGAGTTTATTTCCATTCCCTAGGGCAATAAAGCTTGAGAAGTCCAAACCTTACCATTTAAGTTGTTTTGTAAGGGATGGCATGGCAAGGTTGTTTTTGGTTCACTACATTTATAAGATATCAATATTGATTCAAAAATGCAATGGATTGATCGAAGAAGTTGTCATGGTTGGACAAAGTTTTGTTCCCATTGATCACAAGTGCATATTTATCTCAATTCTAAATATATGGAAGTGGTTTTGGCGGCTATTATTTCTCATTTTCATCCTCAACAACTTATATTTTCAAAGCAAGGGTTTTGGTACAAGAAGGTGGTTCAAAATTGTAAAGGTTCCTCCAAGCATTTTCTTGATCTAGGAGCTAGGGTTTTGAACTTCAAAGAAGTATATCTTGCTCATCTTTTGGTATTTTTGAGTGATTCCAAAGAAATCCTTCTCTTAAAAGTGTTATTAACAAATAACTTTAAAATTTTAAAGGAGTTTTCATGTGGAAGAAACTTGATGATGAAGAAATATTACAAGTCCTCTAGATGAACCCCCAATTTCTCATTTGTGACTTCAAATGATCATAACTTGGTCAATTTTTGTCACCTTGAGCCCACTATTTTTCCATAATGATCTTGAGGATTTGAACTTTATCCCTTCTTTTATATGCAAAATGAGAAAATGGATGGAAGATTCCCTAAGGATACAAAAGATTATAGGTCATTTCATGATTTTTTGCCAACTTCAACAATTCATAACTCTCTCAATTTTTGGATATTTTGGATGGTTAAAGTTTCAAAATGTCATTCAAGAGGTCTATTTCATGCCATCTTTTTTGGTCAAGAGAAATTTCAAATTGGAAGGCCATGTTTGGATGCAAAACATTATAGGTCACTTTTGAAGAAAAATTTGAAATATTTCTAAGTATGGAAAGTCAACCCTTTTTCTCCAACTTTGACTCAATATAACTTTCAGCTCAAACATCCATTTGACTCCATTATTTTCCCATTGCAAAGCTTGTAACCTCATATTTCTAAAGCATCAAGAACAATTCCTTAAGACCCCTTGAGATGAGAATGCCATTGATTTGAACTTGGTAACTTGGAACTGAAGTTTCTTCATAAGTAAGAATTTGAAATCATTGGTTTAGCTTCTAAACACTTTGTTTCTGCGCGTTTTTGCCTCTAAACATGTTTAGTGAATTTCCAGAAGTGATTAGCACAACAAAACACGTGTTTTGGATGGGTTTTGATCCAATTAGAAGTCACACTTTTCTTGTTTGCAACATCACACGATTTCCCTCCAAACTTCATTATTTCACACGCTTGGACATTCCATTTGATTCCCTATAAATAGAGGGTCATCCCTCATTCATTTTCTTAAACTTGGATAGCCAGAATCATCATGCCAAACTTGTTCCATAACTCAAATTTCTGCAACTTCGAAATCTGTGTTCAAGCCTTTTTCAATCCAATTTTTCAATCCATTTACCTCCCTTGATCTTCCCTGAAGCTAACAATATAATTACCTTCAAGAATCGTGCCCTATATTTCTCCATAGAAGTCCAGTTTCAGAGCTCTGCAATTCAACTTCAATAGGTAGATTTCTTCATCAATTCTTCAAAACTTTGATATCATTGTGATGCTCTCATTGCCCTGGTTCTAGTCGCAACACTTACTTTTATCTGGAAACATGTTTTGACCATGAAATTTCAAATTCCTTTTCAAAACTTTCCTTCCAAATTACTTGAGCTATAATTTATATGAATTTATCGCGAAGGTCTGGTTGTCTTCGTCTTGAAGAGACGAAGCGAATGGTATAGGTCTCGTGCTTTAATTTTACAGATCGAGCAACCTGGTTTTGAGATTGGCTGGAGGTTGAAGATGACCAACGTGTCATCCTTCAACCAATGAAACAACGCCATTTGGATTTTTTGAATTTTCGATTTACATTTTATTCAGTGCTTTATTCACTAATGACCATGATATGCACAACACGCTAGATCCCTTGGATTTGATTACTAACGCGTTTTGACTCTCATCCAATGGTCCACATATTTTTGACTTTATATTTCTTTTCTGATTTTTATATTTAATTGTTTTAATTTTCAAAAAATCATAGAAAATTCATTTTTAGTCAAAAAAAATCTAAAAAAATTATGAAAAATATTTTTGATCTTTCTCTTTCTGATTTTTATTTTTCCACAATTTTATTTTGTGTTTTGTTATTTTTTATAAATTTTCACTTTATTTGAATTGTTTTAAATGTTTATAAATACTTTTATGCATTTTTAAATTCTGAAAAAATTATGGAATGATCCAATGATATTGTGACAAATATTGGTGACCTCATTTATTTTTTATTTCTGACTTTGTTATTTTTTATCATTTTTGATTTATATTACTCATTTATTTTAATTTGAAAAATAGTTTCTGACTTTAAAAAATTACTAAAAATTTTATAAAATTATTTTAGTTCATTTCTGATTTTTCTATGGTCTTACTTTTTATTCCTTGATTAATTTGAACATAGTTGATATTTTTCTCTTTTATTTCTATTTTAAAACATTTTAAAAAAACCTTTTTAATGTATATATTAAGTGCAATATTATTTTGTGATTATTTTCTGGATAATCTTGGGTTTAATTTTTGATCATGAACTTTATTAACATCATTGGATCCATGGTGTTGAGTCTAACTCCACAAAAATGGATGAATGAATTTAATAATAGTTTGATTAAATTTTAATTCAAATGTGGTTTGTATATTCTTCCCCGCCCTTCTCCATCTTATTCCTTTCTTATTGCACTAAGTGTTATTGGAGCATGATCCCTATATCATGTCTCAAAACAAATGGTGCATAGACTGCTATTGACCGGTCTCAAAATAGGTGCGACTTCTACATAAGTTCACTTACGATTGCTTAACATAGCGCTAAATTTTGTCTCAATTCAAATAAAGGAGAAAATCTTATGTTGCGCCGTGTTGTCGACCAGAACATCAATGTGAGGCAGTGGGAAATCGTCTTTGGGGCTCGCCCTGTTCAGATCTCTATAGTCCTCACACATCCGTATCTTACCATCCTTCTTAGGCACCGGAACCACGTTGGCAACCCACTGCGGATAAGAAGTAACAGCTAGAAACCCAACGTCAAACTGTTTCATGACCTCCGCTTTGATTTTCTCAGACATCTCGGGGCATATACGACGAACCTTCTACTTTACCGAAGGGCAGTCTTCCCTATTTGGAAGGAGGTGAACCACAATACCAGTGTCTAAACCAGGCATATCTTCATAAGACCAAGCGAAGATCTCAACATAGTCGCGTAGCATCTGTATCAACCGTTGCTTGACACTAAGATCCAAATTTGCGCCTATCTTGACCTCTTTCCTGTCTTCCTTTGTACCCAGATTCAGTGATTCGACTGGCTCCTCATGAGGCTGCATGGCCCTTTCTTCCTGCAGTAACAGTCTAGCAAGTTCCCCAGGCACTTCACAATCATCCTCACCTTCGTCCTCGGCTTGGTTGATCGGATTTTCGAAGTCATAATTGGCAATAGCAGAGTCGTTATCAACGGGATCCAGAGTGGATGTGGATCTGCATTATGATATGTGAGTGTGTGTAAGACTAGCAGTTTTGATAAAGTGCGAGATAGAAAGGAAAAACAAGGAGCGCAAAATTTGTAATGCATGAAAACATCCAATGTTTTATTAATGATATATGAAAATGACAAATAATAAGCCCTCACAAACAAAACCAAGGTTCCTCGGGCAAGGCACCGGGCCATAAAGTTTCAAACTGTTTGTTACAAATCTCAAAACAAAAGTCTATTACTGTGTAATAAAAGAAACGGGCACGAAGTCCTTCGTCGTCCAGTTGTTCAATCCACCATTGGTAGTCGGGTAGATCCAGCTGTCAACATCTAAATTCTCATCATCATCATCTTCTATGGCGGAGTCAACCTCAATAGCATTGATTCCCGAGTCATGTTTGGGCATGGGTGCAGTTATGACGTTTGGCTTCTCCGGAGCATCAAACTCAATTTCTTTAGCTTTGATCAAATCTTGCACCTTATTCTTCAAGGCCCAACAGTTGTTTGTATCATGACATGGGCTATCGGAGTGATAGGCGCAACGGGCGTTCGGGTTATATAGCAGAGATGTGGTGCTGGGATTCTTCGGGGCTTCCCTCAGAGTTACCAGGTTGGTCTTCAACAATTATGGTAGAATTTGGGACAAGGTCATATTGAGCCGAGTGTATTGTCTCTGCAGTATCTCCATTCTTTGCTGATTGTTGCATTGTGGGGCAACGGTGGGTCTTGATATTACTACCGCATTCACTGCTTGACAGTGTTCAGGTCGATTTTGGCTCCTCGAGCTGTAAATTGCACTAGCTTCTTTCTTACCGGTGAAAGGCTTCTTTACTGCACTTGACGATGTATCCTTCTGTATCTTACCACTTCGGATACTAGCTTTTACTCTCTCCCCGGTCAGGATCAACTCAGTAAACCCAGATGACGAACTGCCGATCAGATGATTGAAAAATGGACCAGACAACGTCCCCAGAAACATATCAACCAATTCCCTATCAGACAAAGGGGGTTGGACTCTTCCAGCCAGATCTCTCCACTTCTGAGCATAGTCCTTAAAACCTTCACTTGTACCTGTTGTACCCCAAAATTTTCCCTCTCATTTATCAAGACTTTTCTCACAAGACTTCTTTGACTCAAGACAAGATTAGGGTTTGGTCAGCCCAAGACATCTCACCTTGCACTGATAGGCCAAAATTAGGGTTTGAGTTTGCACAAGGATTTTTGGATCAACAATGCTTAATTTGACTTACATACATCATTTTGGACCTCTAAGATTGCTCATGTTAAGTTTCAAGCCTTGAACCACATATTTGATCAGTCAATTAGACAGTTGACCTAAAAATCAGCTGTATTGGGAAAAAATTCAACTATGGCCAATTTACAGTAAAACTCCATAATTTTTGATCCACATCAACATTTTAGACTCATATGTACCATTTGATCAAGTTTGGATCACAACACCTCAAGAAATTTGATCAAATCATCAAAAGGGCAAAATGGTCAAAATTAGGGTTTTGACTGAGAAATGGCAATTTTTAATTTTTAACCTAGCCAATGACCAATTGAGTTCAAACATGATTTCAAGAGTTCAATTTCATCATCTTGACATAATTACATGGTTCAAAAGATCTCAAGTTCATTGGATTGACAGATGAAATTTGCAATCAACTGATCAAAAGTCAACTGTATACTGAAAAGTCAAACTTTAACTTTTTGGTCAAAATCAAGTACCAAGGGTCATAATTCATCAAGATATGTCAAAATGTGAAACTTGTTGACCAAGAAAACTAAATTTGAAAATTAGGGTTTTAATTTAAAATTTTTCATAACTTAGAATTTTTCTAAGTATAAAAATTTTCTTATTTTTTCTCAACTTTGCACCACTTTTTCACCATGATGCATTTTGATTCAAGAAAAGTTCCCAACATGAAAGTTGTATTCCTCCATGAAATCTACAACTTTTCATCACAAACTTTTCCCTAAAGATGCTTGAATCTCAAGTTATGAATTTGTGAATATAGGGCCATGAACTTCTTAACTTAGTGAAATTTTGCCCTAATATAGGCAGGTTTTGGACCCAACTTCATGGAAATTTTTCACCTAGTTCCAAGAGTTATCTCAAAATTAATTTCAAAGATGGATTATAGAGCACATTGCAAGATTTCCAAAATGTCCAAGAACTCTCTAAGATCATTTTTGAGTAGGGAGAATCGAAGAGAGGAAGTTGGCATTTTCTCACTTTTTGTTCAAGCCATTTTCACATAGAATCAAGTTGCAAACCAAACCTATGTTGGTTATTTCTTACTTTACAGGTCCTAAGCTTGATATACACTCCTTAATTAAATGCATACTCAGTTGAAAAAGCCTTTATCCTTGCTTTTGAACTTTTACACAAGTTATAATTCCATTTTGGGCAAAAAGGCTTCATTGCCATTTTCATAAAGATGCACTTTTGCAATTTTGTCAAATTGGAGCATTGGACCTGTCCCCTTGATACAAGAAAACTACACAGCTCTCAAGCAATTTGTACAAACTCATATCAGCCCTAAAGCAAGCTGGTACAAGCATGTGGGATTGGTCTTGTCAACTTTACTTCAAGTACAAGAAAAGTTGCAAAAGGGCTAAGGCTTGCACAGCTAGTAGGAAGCTGACTTTGGATCACTTCTATACTAATATGCAAACTTTGTACAAGACATTACACGCTTGTCTTGAACCTAGAACTCTCTCAAACTGAAAAACACCAAAAATCTGCCTAAGCATACAGTTTCTGCAAAAGCTCAGCCAACTCTCATTTGGCTCGTGCGTTTTGTGTTTAAATGATTCAAACATCTTATACACTTGATACCTAGTCAATCCAAGCCATCACCCTGGTTCTGTAACCTATGTTTCATCATCTGCCATTTTCAACTTAGAAGCTTGCAGTTGGACTTGGTCAGGGAGTTCCAGCCATCCTCAGAGCAAGATAAGGGTTGGAATAGATTCAGGGAAGCTCAAGGAAGCTCAAGAAATCATCAGGCCTCCATTAAAGTCCCTACATTGCCATACACGATTCCAGCTGAAGGAGGTATTTTCTTAAACTCTATCTCTTTATACAGGCAACCTCAAGCCACGATTTGTGAAGAAAAAATGTAGTTCTCATCATAACGAAGCTGTACATATCATTACTTTGCATTTATATTACTTGTGCTAAGAGAATTTGAAGCTTGAAATCTATGAAATTTTTAGGTCACGATTTAGGGATTCCAAAATTCTCTTTGATCTTTGATAGTTAGGTCACATAATTTATATGGATGGAATCGTGGGCTCAAATGCCACATTTTTCATGTTATGAGTTTTCATTTTTATGCAAGCATGATGAAGATACAGGTTTGAACTGGCATGGCGCGAAGAAGATGAACGAAGGACAAGGACGATGGCTTCTGGGCTTTTTGTTGCTTGGGCCTTTTTTGTTTTTGTTAAACACCACCACTGATCTGCTTTTGCACCCCCATTGCTAACTATTTCATATTTTATATTTTTCTTTTTATTTTTATATTTAATACTTTTATTTATTTTTCTTAATGATAAAAAATCCTAAAAATGATTTATTTGTTTTCACACTTTTATTTTTTATTATTTCTCACATGAAAAAATAGTTTATTTTGATAAATATAATTGATTTTCTTAATAAACTTATAGATAATTAAATATACTTATTATTTCTCATTTTTACATTTTTATACTTACAAATACCTATTTTTGCACATATTTATTTTTTAATATTCATATACAATATTATTTATTTTTTTTATACAAAAAATACACAAAATAATAAAATGAAACATTTATTTTCTTTTAATTGAAAATTAGGGTTTCATCCCTTTCAAAAAGAATTAATTACTTTTCCTTATTTTTAGGTTTAAGTTAAATATTCTTTTATTCAAAAACAAGACATAAAAAAAAATCTTTTCTTTACATACATATTGCATTGCATTTTAAATATTTGTATTATATTTATTTAATTCGGGCAAATTCGATTAGGTTGTAATAATATATTTAGCTTTATATTTGTGCAAATCCCCATTCAAACTTGTATTCCCCCCTCCCATAAAAATTGTTGTAATAGCTTAGTACATTTACATTATGCAATTTATCGCCTTATATACCATGATTAGTAATTAGGGTTTGCATGACAAGAATCAAACAAAGCAAAATAGAAAACCCTAAATACAAGACAAAATCAAAAGCATGAAAATGATACACTTTGCACACAAGCACCCTTAGGGTTTCTCCCACTTGGTTGCCTAAAATAAAATGGTCATGTTACGCACGCGAAGTATCTTGGCAAAACAAAACAAATATAAGATCATAGTCCCTCGATGACGCTATTCAAAAAGTTGCCTAAACAAAATGATCTTGGTCCCTAAAAAATGCTAAGATACTTGGCAACATTGCTATCATGGTTATATGATGACCCACTCCCGTCCCGTTCACATCCAACGATGGGGCTTCTTATCAAATCAATGGTAAGATAGCAATATCTAAAGGAGGAGGAAAAGCACACCTAAGATCCTTTGAGTAGGTAGATTACTATTAGTTACTTGCTCAATTTCAAAACAAACATCCTTGCTATTTTCAAAAACAAACACACACACACATTTCAAAACATCTTACAAAACATTGAAAACATTTTCAAAATACAAACATCTTTGTATACATTCTTACGAACGAGAATCATTACAAAGATTTACTAAAACAATGGCCTCTTTTACAAAATACTTTCAAAACCACATCAAACACCATTTCAAACAAACCAAAGCAAGTGATCTAAGCAAGTAACTAAGAGCCCATGGAAAACCATGGATGAAAAGGGTGCTAGCACCTTCCCTTTTCATAATCTACCCCCCGAACTCAAGAAAACATCTCAAAGGTCTTTCCTGTGCTTTTTTACCTTTCCTTTTGGATAAAAGAAAAGTCGGTAGCGACTCTTGCTAACCGCGACATTTGCGATAAAACGCAAAACCTCAAGTCAGTTCTCCCACCGCATCACAGAACTGGCGACTCTGCTGGGGAAAATTTTAAAAGTGGGGTTACCTTAGGGTTTTAGATCACATTTATTTGCTTACATTGTTTGACTTGTTTGCTTTACAATTATGGTTCTTTGTTTGGGTTTAAATCCTCCATCCGGATTTGGGAAACGTTATAGGTAAATAGCAATACATTATGGAAACTGTGCGGGGTATACCGACATGGTCTAAGAAATAGCTATATTAGTGTGACATATTTGTGGGTACCGGTAGCCTTTAAGTCAATCAAAGAGAATATGGTGCCGCTGAGTGATGTCATGAAGCACTAATGAACTTCTAGAACCCTTTACTTGACCAGCTTGGCCTTTTAGGATGTAGTGAGATGATCGGCTTTGGTGCAGTCCGAAGTTGGTAGATACTCGATACTACACTCATTAAGGGTTGGTTTCTTGGGATATTTCGGTCACCATTAAAGAGGCTTGAGCTGAAACAATGACCAAGGAAATAATCCAGTGATATTGAGCTTCTTAGAACCCGGTTACTATTGTTAGGACAGGTTGAGCCAACTAAACTTCAAGAGGGTATTTACCTATGAAACCCCATGCAAGTCTAAACTAAGAACTTGCTTGATTTGTTTGTATATGCATGCTTGTACATAAACATCATGGACATCATGAACATCATATGCATTCACTAACCATTTCAAGGATTTTGGAGATTCATATTTGTTCTTGTTTTGTAGGTTATGGATTCACTTCGCAGGAAAACTATCCAAATCAACCTTGTAAGAATTCCTTCATAACTCAAGGAGCTAGCTTCAAGGATCCCTGAGAACTCTCCATTCACCGAGAGACATGGTCGTCTACTCAACTTGGTCACTTCCAACACAGAGGAGGATATGATGAAGGTTCTCTTCCAGTTCTTTGACCCTTTGCATCATTGCTTCACATTTCCTGACTATCAACTTGTGCCTACTTTGGAAGAATTCTCTCAACTCTTGAGGATTCCTATTCTCAATCAACTACCCTTCAACGGTACGAAAAGAGATCCAAAGCCAGAAGAGATTGCTCAAGCCCTGCACTTGCACTCATCTGATGTCACAACACATTGGGAAACTAGAAGTGGTGTCAAAGGCTTCTTGGCAAAGTTTCTGTTTGAGAAGGCCCAAAGCTGTTGGAATTCCCTAGACTTGCAAGCTTTTGAGGAGATTGTAGCTCTTCTCATCTATGGGATGGTCTTGTTCCCTAATCCTGACCAACTCATAGATATAATCGCTGTCAAAATCTTCATGTCTCGCAACTCGGTGCCTACATTGCTTGAGGATATCCTACACTCTTTTCACACTCGTACAATGAGGAAAAGAGGTTTTCTTATGTGTTGTACTCCTCTCCTGATAAGATGGTTTATTTCTCATCTTCCCCAATCAGTCTTAAAGAATGAGCAAGGTTTGAGGTGGTCGCAAAGGTTGATGGCACTTAAACATTCGGATATTCATTGGTGCTCTCGATCCAAAGAGAATGTTATCATTGTTTACCATTGTGGGTAATTCCCTAATGTCCCTCTACTTGGCATTATGTGAGGAATCACCTACAACCCATGCTTGGCTCTAAGACAATTTGGTTATGCCCGAAGGGATGGCCCGCATGATATGCTGATTCAAGGCCTGGTATTCGACTACAGCAACAACGATCAAGGACTTCGCCAGAGATTCATCCGAGCTTGGAGGATTCTAAACAAGGTGGATAGAAAGACTTTGGGACACAAGAATTCCATCCCTCTTGAGCCTTACCTCAAGTGGGTACGAACTCGCGCTCAAATTCTTATGATGCCTTATCCTTCCATTCTCCCGGTGATTATTGAGCCTGTTAAGGAGGGAGAAGTTCCATACACTATCCTACATCCTGACATGCCTACATCACTCAAAGACCTACAAAGGGACTGGATACAACTCAAAGGAGAGCGTGATACTTTCGAAGCCCAATTCTACGCAAGCGAGAAGAAGGTTTTGGAACTCACTCGGCTACTTCATGAAGAGCAGACTCTAAATACCTACATTGCACCAAAGAGGATGCGCAATGTCTTTTTACCTTAGAATTTTTTATTATTTTGCCCAAGGGGAATTGATGTACTCAAATTCTTTCTTATTAATATAACGTGTGTTTCTTTTTTGTTTAAAACAAATTTGAATTTTTAAATCCTTGAAAGCATTGCATGAATACATATCATTCATCATAACATAAACAGGTCTTTTTAACAAGTTTCCTCATCTCTCTACTGTTTATTTCAGTAAGATGGATCTCGAACAAACGGTCAAAGATCTTCAAGCTCATAACACGCAATTTCAACAGTTACTCATGACCTTAGCCAAGGGACAAGAGGAGCTTAAGACTCTGCTAGAAAAAGAAAAGGAGAAAAAGAAGAAGAAGCCAACTGGTGTGGTAATCATGGGAAGAAGTTTTCAGGGACAAGCTAGAAGGACCTTAGATTTTCCAACAACATCTGATGAAGGGGAAAGAAAAGGAAAAGAAATGGCAGTACCATCAGATTCTGAAGAAGAAGAGGAAGAGGAGGACTACTCTGAACAATAATACCCTCCGGCTGATGACAAGTACAAACACCTTGAAGAGCGTTTAAGCGCTATGGAAATCCAGAGAGTACCGGGTCTAGATTTTGAAGAGTTGGAGCTGGTGTCAGGAATTGTGATCCCTCCAAAGTTTAAAGTACCATTGTTTTACAAATATGATGGAGTGTTGTGTCCTAAAATGCACCTCCGATCGTATGTCAGGAAGATTCATCCGCACTTTGCCAACAAAGACTTGTGGGTCCACTTTTTCCAAGACAGTTTATCAGGAACGCAACTTGATTGGTTCTACCAGTTGGAAAGGGCCAACGTTAATAATTGGAAAGACATGGCCGCAGCTTTCTATAAACAATACCAGTACAACACCGATTTGGCGCCTACCCGTACTCAACTTCAGAGTATGGCTATGGTTTCCAATGAGGGCTTCAAAGATTACGCTCAAAAGTGGAGAGATCTAGCCGGAAGAGTGCAACCCCCTCTGTCTGAAAGGGAGTTGGTGGACATGTTCTTGGGAACTCTATCGGGCCCTTTCTTTAATCATTTGATTGGGAGTTCCTCTGCAGGGTTTACTGAATTGATATTAACCGGTGAAAGAGTGGAGGCTGGTATAAGAAGTGGGAAGATTCAGAAGGATGCGTCTGCCTCTACAGCTGTGAAAAAACCCTTCACTAGGAGGAAGGAAGTATATGTTGTTTATTCACACAGGAATCAAGGAAGAACTGAACGCCGAAAAACAGTAGGGGCCGTTTTAATTCCAAAGCCTGCATCAGACCAGCCAAGAAATAAGCAGCAAAGGGTAGAAAGGCCGGTCCGATAATTCACCAGGATTAACATGACTCCAGCCCAGGTTCTACCACATCTTCTGAAATTGAATCTGGCGACTTTAAAAGAGGCCCCAAAGAATCCCAATACTGCATCCCCTCATTACCATCCAAATGCCAGGTGCGCGTACCATTCTGAAAGTCCAGGTCACGACACTAACAACTGTTGGGCTCTGAAGAACAAAATTCAAGACCTGATAGATGCGAAGGAAGTTGAGTTTGATGCGCCTGAGAAACCAAATGTTATTTTCGCTCCGATGCCTAGGCATGGTCACAATGCCAACGCTATTGAAGAAGATTTATTTGTTGCCACCGTGGATGAACTGTTGACTCTGCTCCCGATTATTAAGTTGAATTTGTTGAAAGTTGGTATATTCCCAGGTTGTGATAGAGACTGCCATGTTTGCCCATCCTCATCATTTGACTGCCCTCTGTTGAAAAAAGGTATCCAACGACTGATTGATAACCAAGAAATTCAGTTCGAGAATGCTCCTGTTTCACCCGTTCCAGTTAAATACATTTCAATTATAACCATCTACGCCAATCCTTTCGGGGGCCCTAAAACACCCGTTAGGATTACACCTGCTCCAAAGACTACTCCACTTAAGATTACAATGCTCGGGCCGGTCCCATACAAATCAGATAAAACGGTACCATGGAATTACGGTGGAGAAATCTACTACCATGGTATTAAACAAGACGAACTGATTTCCGAAGAAGAAAGCTCCGAAGAGGACAATTCCGACATTAGCAATATTTCCGGAACTAGCAAGATTACCCGCAGTGGTAGAATCTTCTCTCCAGAGATTGCCCCTCTAAAGGCAGTCTTTGGACCTGTGGTTGTTCCAAAGATTACCTTTGCACCAGTGATTATACCTGCAAGCGTACTTACCGACAAAGACAACACAATCCATATCCCTACTTCCATTGCTGAGAATAAAGGAAAAAACGTTCAAGAGGAGCCTGTCTGGATGAAGGCTCAATCACTAGCTATCCCCGAAACATCCAAGAAGGAAATGGAAGAAATCCTGAGGATAATAAAAAAGAGTGATTATGATGTGGTTGAACAGTTAGGGCAAACCCCTTCCAAGATCTCTATGCTAGCTCTGCTGTTGTGCTCTGAAGCACATGCAAAAGCTCTGGTAAAATTTCTGAAGACAACTCATGTGCCGCAAGAGACGTCTGCTGACCAATTCCAGGATTGTGTGGCTAGTTTGACAGTTGATAATGGCTTGGGCTTCTCCGATGCTGATTTGACACCCAGAGGGAGAAAACACAACGAGACATTACATGTCTCAGTGGAATGTAGAGGAACAACCCTAACCCATGTCTTGGTGGACACAGGATCATCTTTAAATGTCTTACCAAAGAAAGCCCTTGATAGATTAGATTGCGAAGGGCTGACTTTAAAACCCAGTAACATAGTGGTGAGAGCATTTGATGGTTTGAAGAGGATGGTCCACGGGGAGGTGGACATCCCAATAAATGTGGGAACTCATATTTTCAACTCAACCTTCTATGTGATGGACATCCGTCCTTCTTATTCCTGTCTATTAGGATGCCCCTGGATCCACAATGTCGGTGCTGTCACCTCCATATTGCATCAGATGCTGAAGTACCCGGTCCAAGGAAAGATCATAATTGTCCACGGGGAGGAGGAGTACATGATTAGTCATTTGAACTCTTTCTGATATGTAGAGTTGGATGGCGAGTTCATTGAAACCCCTTTCCAACATTTTGAAGAATTCTCTCAAGAAGTAGCAGCGACTAAGGCGGTATCCTCGATTCCTAAGATCACAAGACCTCCACTTCGGATGTCATCTCTAAAGGATACAAAGGCAGTAGTGGAAGAGGGTGGATGCACCATCTGGGGTCAGCTTCCAGACATTCCGTACAAATCAGACAAGTTTGGCTTGGGGTTTACTTCAACTGCTCAGAAGGTTGTGCGCCGTGCCCGTGCTGGGGGGGCACCTGTGAAGATTAGCAACCAAGGGGTCAATGCAGTAGAAGACAATGAAGAGGATGGCAGCTTGGAAGATTGGATATTTCCTACTGTCAGCGGAGGACTTCACAACTGGGAAGCCAGAGACTTTGTCCGAATAACTTTCATCTCTCAGTAATTTATCTTTTACATTTCTGTTGGACTTGTAATATTCACGAACAATTCGCACTTTAAAAACCTTGTGTCTTACCCGAGGCACAATGGTCCATTTGTAAGGGTTTTTATTTCATCTTCATATGACATTCAATGAATCATGGACGTTTTTCCACATACAAACCTTTTGTGCTCATTGTCTTTCTTTTACATTTTATTGTTTTAAGATGGCTATACCCTTACACACACCCACACTCATAAATGCAGGTACCCTTCCATTCCGGATCCCATGGGTAACGATACTGCTTTAGCCTTTAGTGACTCTGAAGATCTGATCTACCAAGCCTAATACGAAGGTGAGGAAGATTGTGAGGTGCCAGGGGAATTGGCCAGACTATTACAACAAGAGGAAAGAGCTATTCAGCCTCATGAGGAGTTGTTGGATACAATCAATTTGGGTACCGAGGAAGATAAAAAGGAAATCAAAGTGGGTGCCAACCTAGAGCCGAGTGTCAAGGAACGTCTAATTCAGCTATTGCATGATTATGTTGAGATCTTTGCCTGGTCATACGAAGACATGTCGGGACTCGATACAGACATCGTGGTACATCGTCTACCCACAAGAGAAGACTGTCCACCAGTGAAACAAAAAGTCCGCCGCATGAGACCTGACATGTCAGAGAAGATCAAAGCGGAAGTCATGAAACAATTCAATGTTGGATTTCTGGCTGTTACTTCTTATCCTCAATGGGTTGCCAACATTGTTCTCGTGCCTAAAAAGGACGGCAAAGTGAGAATGTGCATGGATTATAGAGATTTAAATAGGGCCAGTCCTAAAGATGATTTTCCACTTTAACACATCGACATCCTGGTTGACAATACAGTCCAGCACAAAGTATTTTCTTTCATGGATAGATTCTCAAGCTATAACCAGATCAAAATGGCACTTGAGGACATAGAGAAAACTACATTTGTCACACAGTGGGGCACATTCTGCTACAAAGTGATACCATTCGGACTGAAGAATGTCGGGGCAACCTATCAACGCGCCATGGTAGCTTTGTTTCATGACATGATACATCATGATATAGAGGTCTACATAGATGACATGATAGCCCGATCACAAACTGAAGAAGAACACCTTGATCACTTGCAAAAGTTATTTGTCAGATTGAAGGTGTACAAACTAAGGTTGAACCCGAACAAGTGCACATTCGGAGTCCGGTCCGGTAAACTCTTAGGTTTCATTATCACTAAAAAAGACATCTAGGTTGATCCTGCCAAGGTTAAAGCAATACAAGAAATGCCTGCTCCTCACACTGAGAAGGAAGTCAGCAGATTCTTGGGACGCCTGAACTATATTGCCAGATTCATTTCTCACCTAACATCTACTTGTGAACCAATCTTCAAACTGTTGAAGAAAGATCAAGTAGTCATATGGAATGATGAGTGCCAAATTGCTTTTGACAAAATCAAAGAGTATTTACAAGAGCCTCCTGTCTTGATGCCACCAGTCGAGGGAAAACCACTGATCATGTATTTGACCGTTTTAGAGAACTCAATGGGGTGTGTATTGGGGCAACATGACGAGTCTGGCCGAAAAGAGCATGCTATTTACTACCTGAGCAAAAAGTTTACCGACTGTGACACCAGATATTCACTGCTCGAGAAAACTTGCTGTGCTCTGGTATGGGCTGCTCGCCGGCTAAGACAGTATATGTTGACTCATAACACTTTGCTGATATCTAAGATGGATCTGATAAAGTACATCTTTGAGAAGCCTGCTCTGTCTAAGAGGATAGCTAGATGGCAGATGATCCTAACAGAATATGACATACAGTACACGACCCAAAAAGTTATAAAAGGCAGTGTGCTAGCTGATCATCTGGTCCATCAAGCTGTAGAAGATTATCAATCCATGAAGTTTGAATTCCCAGATGAAGACATCATGACATTAGACATCTGTGAAGAAATCATACCATATGACGGACCTAGACAAGGATCCCGATGGACCCTGTTCTTTGATGGGGCATCCAATGCACTTGGTAATGGTATCAGCATTGTAATCATATCTCCGGAAGGATACCATACTCCTTTTACTGCCAGACTTTTCTTCAACTGTACGAACAACATGGCAGAATACGAAGCATGCATATTTGGTCTCAAGGCTGCCATAGACTTGGGAATCAAATCTTTAGATGTGTTTGGAGATTCAGCTTTGGTCATCAGTCAGATCAAAGGAGAGTGGGACACTAAGCATCCAAACCTTATCCCTTACAAAGAACATGTTTTGACATTGTTACCACATTTCGAGAAGATTACCTTCGAGCATTTCCCGCGAGAAGAAAATCAGTTAGCAGATGCTCTAGCCACAATGTCATCTATGTTTAAACTTAATTGGGATAAGGAGGCTCCCCAGATCACCATTGAACGAATGGACGAACCAGCACACTGTCACGAGATTAATACTGAAGAAGTAGTGGACCAGCCTTGGTTTCATGAAGTCAAAAGGCATCTCGAGGCTCAAGAATAACCAGAAGGAGCTTCAATCAATGATAAAAAATTCCTAAGGAGATTCTCTACTAAGTTCTTCCTAATTAATGGCATCTTGTACAAACCTAATCATGATTTTATTCTGCTCCATTGTATGGATAAGATTGAAGCTGAAAAGATCGTGGCTGAATTGCATGAAAGTACCTTTGGCACTCACTCTAGTGGGCATACGATGGTGAAGAAAATCCTACGGGTAGGCTATTATTGGTCTACCATGGAAGCAGACTGCTATCGACACTCACAGACCTGACATAAGTGTCAAATCTATGCAGACAAGGTGCACGTGCCTCCGGTTCCTCTAAATGTCTTAACAGCTTCTTGGCCCTTCGCTATGTGCGGAATCAATATGATTGGGGAGATCAAGCCTACAACCTCCAATAGACACCGCTTCATTCTAGTGGCCATTGACTATTTCACAAAGTGGGTCAAAGCAGCTTCCTTCACATCCGTTACTAAGAATATTGTTGGCCGCTTCATCAAGTAGAATCTTATTTGCCGGTACGGTATCCAAGAAAGGATCATCACTGATAACGGTACGAACCTTAACAATACTATGATCACCGCCTTGTGTGAGCAGTTCAAGATTCAACATCACAATTCATCCCCCTATCGGCAAAAGATGAATGGTGCAGTCGAAGCTGCTAATAAAAACATTAAAAAGATCATACAAAAAATGATAGTCACCTACAAGGATTGGCATGAGATGCTACCGTTTGCTCTCCATGGATACCGTACCACGGCTCACACATCAACTGGGGAAACACCTTATTCTTTGGTTTATGGCATGGAGGCTGTTTTACCTATTGAGGTTCAGATCCCCTCTTTGAGAATCATGAAAGATGCAGGTTTGAGTGAAGACGATTGGATCCAGACCCGACTTGATCAACTGAACTTAATTGATGAAAAGAGACTTACTGTTGTTTGCCATGGTCAGATGTATCAAAAACGGATGATCAAGGCCTTCAACAAGAAAGTCAGACGCCAAGAATATTAAGTTGGAGATCTAGTGATCAAGCGTATCATTTTGCCACAAAGTGATCCCAGGGGCAAATTGACTCCTACCTATGAAGGACCATTTGTAATCAAGAACATCTTTTCCGGTGGGGCAATGATCTTAACCACCATGGACGGCGACGACCTGCCACACCCTGTGAATGCAGACATAGTCAAAAGATACTATGCATAAGAGACCCGCTAGGTTGACACACCTAGGAAAAACAAGGGCATCCCGGCGAACCAAACGGTTCGGGCAAAAATTAGGGATAAAATAAAAAAATTTATACACCCGGCAAGTTGAAAACCAGAAAGGGCGACTTGGGAAAAAAGGGGTTTCCCGGTGGATCAAAAACCCGAAAGGGCGGTTCAGGCAAAAGTTAGGGAATTAAAGCGTATGACTATGTCTCGTCGGATCACTTTAAGGATAATCTCTTCACTGACAAACTCAGAGCTTCTGATCAATTCAATCATCTTCGGACGAAGCAACAAATGGACAAGATATTCGGAGATATGAAGGCTATAGCAGAATGGGAACCCCATGGGATTATTACACATAGCTATCTTTCTTTGTATAAATTTTTCTTATTTTTTATGACACCATCCTCTTACTAGGATGTCTGTCTCCTTTGTACAAAATACTTATTCAAAGTGAATACAAGGATATCTCTTTAAAAGTACATAAAATTATTTGTCCTTTTCTTTTACACTTATGTTTTATTTGCAAAAATGTCCAATGATTCATTAATGAGCATATGCATTTGAACATAATTACTGTTTACAAATAAACAAAATGAAAGAGAACAATTACTGACAGGTTGAAAGAATAGGAAAACATCTTTAGGATATTCCATGAGAAATCCCTACAGTACATCATTAAGATCCCCAGTAGAGCTGAAACTTCAAACTATTAATCCCCGATGGAAACCATCCGTTTCTCCAAATTCCCCAGCAAGTTGTCTTGAAGCCTGAAAATCAACCGGATAACGGCTAACTTCTGTTTCTCTCTAACCTAGGATAATTCCCCAGTAGATTGGTAGGTGATCGAAACTCTTGAACTTTTTTCCAAATAGGAATAAGCTTTTTCTCAGAGTTCTCATTGTTCCCCAACAGAACGAGGAGTCCCATTGTTAGATCCCCAGTAGAAGTCATCAAAATTCCCTGGATTCTCCAAGCAGATTCCTCAAGCAGTACATGGCATTACTCTCACAACGGAATTTTTTGTCAATACTCCAACTTCAAGACATGAAGAATCCACATATCCTCAGCAGCATTCAAGGATTTATTTTCCTCCGCAATACAGAAAATCAACTTACATGCGCATACATTACATCCACATATCATAAACATTGATAAAACACATATATTGCATCACACATTTCATGCAACATAACTTTGTGTTTCAGCTAACATTTTACCTTTTTCAGGATAAGATTAACAAGATACCATTAACAATATGCGATCATGATACAATTCAGATATGCTCCAGACACGGATGCCATTTTGTTTCTCATTCAAAGACAACTTCTAGATACAGTTCAGATACGCACCAGATACGCATGACATCCTGATACTCATTCAAAGACAACTTTCAGATACAGTTCAGATACGCTTCAGACACAGATGCCATTCTGACACTCATTCATATTCAAAGTTCAGATACAGTCCAGATACGCTCCAGACACGGATGTCATTCTGACACTTATTCAGACTCAGGTTCATGATGTAGTTTAGATGCGCTCCAGACACGGAATCCATTCTATTACTCATTCAGATCCAACTTCAAGATACAGTTCAGATACGCTCCAGACACGGTGGCCATTCTGTCACTTATTCAGATTCAAGTTCAGATACATCTCGGATACGCTCCAGACACGAATGTTATTTTGTCGCTCGTACATATTCAGTCTCCAGATACAACTCAGATACGTTCCAGATACGGACACCATTCTGATACTTATTCTTCTGACTTACAACGTACAATTCAACAAACATTCCTGGATGGCATCTACAAGCCCATCTCCAACAATATTCTATCACCTCTCTAAATGGCATCTTTAAGCCCATTCCCTCAACTACACTTTGTCGAGTGCAAATTTATGGGCACTCTAGTGTCCAATCATCTTTTACCTTTGAGTCACGAACGACAAAGCTCGCCAATCTAACTCTTCAGGTTCAAGAAGATTGAACAGGGGCAGCTATTGTACCCCAAAATTTGCCCTCTCATTTATCAAGACTTTTCTCACAAGACTTCTTTGACTCAAGACAAGATTAGGGTTTGGTCAGCTCAAGACATCTAACCTTGCACTGATAGGCCAAAATTAGGGTTTGAGTTTGCACAAGGATTTTTGGATTACCAATGATTAATTTTACTTTCATACATCATTTTGGACCACTAAGATTTCTCATGTTAAGTTTCAATCCTTGAACCACATATTTGATCAGTCAATTGGACAGTTGACCTAAAAATCAGCTGTATTGGGAAAAAAAGTCAACTATGGCCAATTTACAGTCAAACTTCATAATTTTTTATCCACATCAACATTTTAGACTCATACGTACCATTTTATCAAGTTTGGATCACAACACCTCAAGAAATTTGATTAAATCATCAAAAGGGCAAATGGTCAAAATTAGGGTTTTGACTGAGAAAGGGCCATTTCTGATTTTTAACCTAGCCAATGACCAATTGAGTTCAAACATGATTTCAAGAGTTCAATGGCATCATCTTGACCTAATTACATGGTTCAAAAGATCTCAAGTTCATTGGATTGACAGATGAAATTTGCAGTCAACTAATCAAAAGTCAATTGTATACCGAAAAGTCAAACTTTGACTTTTTGGTCAACATCAAGTACCAAGGGTCATAATTCATCAAGATATGTCAAAATGTGAAACTTGTTGACCAAGAAAACTAAATTTGAAAATTAGGGTTTTAATTTGAAAATTTTCATAACTTAGAATTTTTCTAAGTATAAACATTTTCTTTTTTTTTCTCAACTTTGCACCACTTTTTCACTATGATGCATTTTGATTCAAGAAAAGTTACCAACATGAAAGTTATAGTCCTCCAAGAAATCTACAACTTTTCATCACAAACATTTCCCTAAAGATGTTTGGATCTCAAGTTATGAATTTGTGAATATAGGGCCATGAACTTCTTAACTTAGTGAAATTTTTCCCTGATATAGGTAGGTTTTGGACCCAACTTCATGGCTATTTTTCACCTAGTTCCAAGAGGTATATCAAACTTCATTTCAAAGATGGATTATAGAGCACATTGCAAGATTTCCAAAATGTCCAAGAACTCTCTAAGATCATTTTTGAGTAGGGAGAATCGAAGAGAGGAAGTTGACATTTTCTCACTTTTTGTTCAAGCCATTTTCACATAGAATCAAGTTGCAAACCAAACCTATGCTGGTTATTTCTTGCTTTACAGGTCCTAAGCTTGCTATACACTCCTTAATTAAATGCATACTCAATTTACATAGCCTTTATCCTTGCTTTTGAACTTTTACACAAGTTGTAATTCCATTTTGGGCAAAAAGGCTTCATTGCCATTTTCATAAAGATGCACTTTTGCAATTTTGTCAACTTAGAGCATTGGACCTGTCCCCTTGATACAAGAAAACTACACAACTCTAAAGCAATTTGTACAAACTCATATAATCCCTAAAGCAAGCTGGTACAAGCATGTGGGATTGGTCTTGTTAACTTTACTTCAAGTACAAGAAAAGTTGCAATAGGGCTAAGGTTTGCACAGCTAGTAGGAAGCTGACTTTGGATCACTTCTATACTAATATGAAAACTTTGTACAAGACATTACACGCTTGCCTTGAACCTAGAACTCTATAAAACTGAAAAACACCAAAAATATTCCTAAGCATACAGTTTCTGCAAAAGCTCATCCAACTCTCATTTGGCTCATGCGTTTTTTGTTTAACTGATTCAAACATCTTATACACTTGATACCTAGTCAATCCAAGCCATCACCCTGGTTCTGTAACCTCTGTTTTATCATCTGCCATTTTCAACATGGAAGCTTGCAGTTGGACTTGGTTAGGGAGTTCCAGCCATCCTCAGAGCAAGATAAGGGTTGGAATAGATTCAGGGAAGCTCAAGGAAGCTCAAGCAATCATCAGGCCTCCATTAAAGTCCCTACATTTCCATACACGATTCCAGCTGAAGGAGGTATTTTCTTAAACTCTATCTCTTTATACAGGCAACCTCAAGCCACGATTTGTGAAGATAAAATGTAGTTCTCATCATAACGAAGTTGTACATATCATTACTTTGCATTTATATTACTTGTGCTAAGAGAATTTGAAGCTTGAAATCTCTGAAAGTTTTAGGTCACGATTTAGGGATTCCAAAATTCTCTTTGATCTTTGATAGTTAGGTCACATAATTTATATGGTTGGAATCGTGAGCTCAAATGCCACATTTTTCATGTTATGAGTTTTCATTTTTATGCAAGCATGAGGAAGATACAGGTTTGAACTGGCAAGGTGCGAAGAAGATGAACGAAGGACAGGGACGATGGCTTATGGGCTTTTTGTTGCTTGGGCCTTTTTTGTTTTTGCTAAACACCACCATTGATCTGCTTTCGCACCCCCATTGCTAACTATTTCATATTTTATATTTTTATTTTTATTTTTATATTTAATACTTTTATTTATTTTTCTTAATGATAAAAAATCCTAAAAATGATTTATTTGTTTTCACACTTTTATTTATTTATTTTTATTATTTCTCACATGAAAAAATAGTTTATTTTGATAAATATAATTGATTTTCTTAATAAACTTATAGATAATTAAATATACTTATTATTTCTCATTTTTACATTTTTATACTTACAAATACCTATTTTTACACTTTTTTTTAATATTCATATACAATATTATTTATTATTTTTTTTATACAAAAAATACACAAAATAATAATATGAAACATTTATTTATTTTTAATTGAAAATTAGGGTTTCATCCCTTTCAAAAAGAATTAATTATTTTTCCTTATTTTTAGGTTTAAGTTAAATATTATTTTATTCAAAAACAAGACATAAAAAAAAATCTTTTCTTTACATACATATTGCATTGCATTTTAAATATTTGTATTATATTTATTTAATTCGGGCAAATTCGATTTGGTTGTAATAATATATTTAGCTTTATATTTGTGCAAATCCCCATTCATACTTGTATTCCCCCCTCCCATAAAAATTGTTGCAATAGCTTAGTACATTTACATTACGTAATTTATCGCTTTATATACCATGATTAGTAATTAGGGTTTGCATGACAAGAATCAAACAAAGCAAAATAGAAAACCCTAAATACAAGACAAAATCAAAAGCATGAAAATGATACACTTTGCACACATGCACCCTTAGGGTTTCTCCCACTTGGTTGCCTAAAATAAAATGGCCATGTTACGCACGCGAAGTATCTTGGCAAAACAAAAAAAATATAAGATCATAGTCCCTCAATGACGCTATTCAAAAAGTTGCCTAAACAAAATGATCTTGGTCCCTCAAAAATGCTAAGATACTTGGCAACATTGCTATCATGGTTATATGATGACCCACTCCCGTCCCGTTCACATCCAACGATGGGGCTTCTTATCAAATTAATGGTAAGATAGCAATATCTAAAGGAGGAGGAAAAGCACACCTAATATCCTTTGAGTAGGTAGATTACTCTTAGTTACTTGCTCAATTTCAAAACAAACATCCTTGCTATTTTCAAAAACAAACACACACACATTTCAAAACATCTTACAAAACATTGCAAACATTTTCAAAAGACAAACATCTTTGTATACATTCTTACGAACGAGAATCATTACAAAGATTTCCTAAAACAATGGTCTCTTTTACAAAATACTTTCAAAACCACATCAAACACCATTTCAAACAAACCAAAGCAAGTGATCTAAGCAAGTAACTAAGAGCCCATGGAAAACCATGGATGAAAAGGGTGCTAGCACCTTCCCTTTACATAATCTACCCCCCGAACTCTAGAAAACATCTTAAAGGTCTTTCCTGTGCTTTTTTACCTTTCCTTTTGGATAAAAGAAAATTTGGTGGCGACTCTTGCTAACCGCGACATTTGCGATAAAACGCAAAACCTCAAGTCAGTTCTCCCACCACATCACAGTACCCATAGACATGCCCTGAAGCTGAGTACGAGTGGGAGCAAGGTCGGCGTTATACTGATACTGCATGTAAAAAGCAGCAGCAAGGTCCTCCCAGTTTCGGACATTACCTCCTTCCAATTGATAAAACCATTCAAGCTGAGTCCCTGACAGACTATCTTGAAAGTAATGTACCCACAAATTTCTATCAGCAATGTAAGGTTGGATTTTTCTGACGTACGAGCGGAGATGGAGTTTTGGACAAGATACTCCATCGTACTTAGCAAAAACTGGAGCTTTAAACTTATGAGAGATCGCCACCCCAGATGCCAGTCCCAGTTCTTCAAAATCCAAACCAGGGATCTTCTGACACTCCATAGCACTCAGCCGGTCTTCAAGTTGTTTGTACATATCCTCAGTAGGAGGATACTATTCTTCATCATAATCTATATCATTATCAGAAACTGCAGGACTGGGGCCTTTTTCTTCTTCTTGGTCCTCCCCTCCCTTGGATGAAAAGGACAGATCAGCTTGTTGTTTCAACCTATCCCCAAACCTTTTGCCCATGCTAAAAAGAACAACCTCCTTCTTCTTCTTCTTCTCCTTCTCTTTCTCTTTCAGGATGAGAGCTTTCAAATCTTCTTGCCCTTTAGCCAAGCTTAAGAACATCTCTTGGAATTGGGCATTTTGCGCCTGAAGATCTTTGATAGCTTGATCAGAAGACATAATTGCTGAAATAAACAACGAAGAAGATGAGAAACCTGTAATGGTACCTGTAATGATATGCATGATAATGGGATGCATATGTAATGATTTCAAAGACTTTGGGAGATTTAAATTTACAAACCAAAAAATAAACAAACTTTATTAGATTAAACTTGTAAAAAGGTTCAACAATGCCTTTTAAGGCGTTTACAAAGAAATAAACGAAAAACAAATCTAAACTAGAAAAAGAAAAAATCAGAAATCCCATGGACGCTTCCCCTTCGTGTTGGCGTAGTCATTGATTGTTCTTTCATTCTCAAGTTTCCTCGTGAGCTTCAAGATCTTCCTTTCTTGCTCATGGTACTTCTCCCGGTAGGTATCCCTCTCCTCCTTCAGATGAATCCAGGATCTCTTCAATGCCCCAAGATCAGTGGGCATGTAAGAATAAAGGACCGTATAAGGAATGCCCTCTTCATTGGTAGGCTCCACAATCACTGGAAAAACAGCTTCATAGGGCATCCCAAGCTTCTTATCACGAGCTCGAACCCACTGGAGATAGGGCTGCATAGGGAGAGAATTCCTTGGTCCTAGCTCTTGAGGGTCAGATCTATTCACCATGCCCCAAGCTCGTATAAAACTTCGGCGATGCTCATCAACTTCCTCCTTGTAGTCAAAGGCAATATCTGTAAGAAGTAGCTCATGAGGACCGTCTCTCTGAGCACGACAGAATTGTCGCAAAGCCAAGCAAGGGTTTTAGGTTATTCCCCCTCTGATTCTAAGAAACGGGACATTAGGGTATCCCCCACAACAATCAATGACAGCAATGCTTTCCATAGCCTTGGAACTCCAAAGAATGTCTGTATGGGCAAGAGACATTATCCTGTAAGACCATCCTAAACCTTCCACATTCTTCAACATGGACTTGGGGAGGTGCGAAATATACCACCTTGCCAGCAAAGGCATGCAACACATGAGGTTCCCTCTTCTTCGCACGTATGAGTATAGAGGGCATGCAATATATCACCCAGAAGAGTAGGCACAGGATTGCGGGACAGGAAGATCTTAACCGCATTCACATCTATGAAGGAATCTGGATTCGGGAAAAGAACCAAACCATAGATAAGGAGAGCCAAGATGTCTTCAAAAGCCTGAAAGTCCAAATTATCCCAGAACTAATGAGCTTGATCTATTAGAAACTTGGATAAGAAACCTTCAACCCCGCTTCGTGTCTCCCAATTAGATACTACATCAGCCCGTTTCAAATGTAAAGCTGAAGCAATGTCTTCTGGTCTAGGAGTTTCTTCTAAACCTGTGAAGGGCATCTGCTCAAGGAAGGATATGCCCAATAAGTGAGAAAACTCTTCCATAGTGGGAACTAGCTGATAATCCTGGAAAGTGAAGCAATGATGCACCAGATCGAAGAACTGGAAAAGCACACTCATCATCTTCTCATCAAACCTTGAGGTAACCAAGCTAAGAAGCTGACCATGTCTTCTAATGAATGAAGAAGTATCAGAAACTTTTGAGGCTAATTCTTTGAGTTGAGCAGGTATTTGCACAAAGTTAACTCGGATGGTGTTTCTGCGCATGGAAGCCATAATCTACAAAACAGAACAAAGATAAATCCCCTTGGTATTTGAAATGGTTAGTGTAATGAAATATGCATGCTATGTTATGACGCATGATGTCATGGTAAAACAAACAGCAGGTATAGCAGATAACAGGCATGGTTAAGGAAAACAAGTCACACAAAAGCCCTTAAGTTTCAGGCTTGCATGGGGTCTAGGTACTACCCTCTTGAAGTTCAGTTGGTTTCAACTTGTCCCAGTAATAGTAACTGGGTTCTAGGGGATCTCAATATCACTGACCATCCTCCATCGGTCATGCTCTCAGCTCACGTAATCTTTTCTTGCAGCCGGAACTATCTTGAGAGTATGGTCTCAATGAGTGTAGCATCGAGTATCAACCAGTTCTCAGCTTTCGCCGAGGCCGGCTATCTCACTACTTCCTATGGCCAAGTTGGTCAATTATAGGTTCTAAGGTCAGTTGATTCTTAACGACACATATAGCAGCCTCGTATTCTCCTCGTATCTCCACAAGGGATACCGGTACCAACCAATGTGCCACATCAACGTAGCTACTACTTCAACCATATCGGTCTATGCCGTTCAGTTCCCTCACAGTTTATTTCTACTTACCTAAAAGGTGTTCCCTAGATCCGGGTTAGGATCTATAGTAACTCCCAATACAAAACCCTCAAAAGTAAAGCAATCAAATCAAACAAGAAAAGCAATTTATGATGAACTAATCCTAAGGTACACCCCACTTATTAATTTCCCAGCAGAGTCGCCAGTTTTGTGATACGGTAGCAGAACCAGACTGTTTTCAGGAAAATGCTGGTTTGCATTTTGCGTTTGTGTTTGCAAAATGTCGCTGTAAGCAAGAGTCGCCACCGAATTTTATTTTATCCAACTGGAAAGGAAAAAAGCACAGAAAAAAATCCTTTTTCGAGATATTCTGAGTACGGGGGGTAGATTATAGAAAGGGAAGGTGTTAGCACCCTTTCTATCCGTAGTTTTCTACGGGATCTTAGGTACTTGCTCATCATTTAAAAAATTGCTTCCGTGTTTGTGTGTTTTGAAAAGTTTTTGTTTTACTTCGTTTTAACCCTTGCTTTTGTCTTCAAGAGGTTACGAAGTGTTTTTGAAAACTTTGTTTCAAAAGGGTGTAAGTGTGAAAAAAGTTTATTTTGAGAAAGTACCTACTAGCATCTACCTACTCGAAAAAAGAATGTTTTTGTTCTTGTTTCCTTTAGACAGCGCTATCCTACTTATTTGAGAAATAGGAAGCACCGTCGTTGGAGTTTGTAAGGGTCAATTCGAAAGGGACGTACGATCACTAAAGCAATGTTAGGAAGTCTTAGTAATAACCCTAGTGTCTTAAGATGATATTCGAGGCAACATTTCTGAGGCAACCTTTCCGAGGCAACATTTCCGAACGGGACATTTGATCTTTGTTTAGACAAAAGAGCGACCACTAAAATACCCTATACCTAAGGATCGTTTACCGAAGGCAACTGAAGTGAGAGTATACCCTAGGAGTGCGCATGTGCGAGTGATTTGATTTCAAGTTATTATCTTTGCACATTTAGGGTTATCTAACCATTTTAAAATTAACATACAGTCTTGTCATGTAATCCTATTATCATACATCTAACAGTTAATATTTTCAAAAATTAAAATGCGAGAAATAAAACTACGCTATTACAAGGCTTCGGGGAGGGGGATTAATTACATAGACAAAAACCCGTAAAACGATAAATAAACGAAAAAGTCCTAATTAAACTATTACATCCCATGAGCAGTTACATTAATATTGTAAAAAATAAATAAACGCGCGCGATGAAACGAGAATGAAAAGAAATTAGGGTTTTGACCCCGTCTAAACCTAATTAAAAGAGAAATCATTTTTTGTTGTTTTTGACTATTTTGAGAAAATAAGGTTTTAATTTAATAAATACAAATCTAATTACTAATTAATTAAGAAAAATAATTAATTTGACCTATTTTTGCATTTTTGTTATTTTAAGAAAATAAAATAAAAATTAAATAAAATAAAACCTAATTTTCTAATTTGTTTTAAATTATTTACAAAATATTAAAATTACCCTAAAATTAAATTAAACTAATTATTAAATTAAATTTGATAAAAATAAAACCTAAATCTATTTTGATGAAAATTGATTTTATGAGTTTTTGTGTAAAAAATAATTAACTTTGTGTGAGAAAATAATTTAAACAAAAATAAATAAATAAAAGAAAGAAAGAAAAAAGAGAGAATTGGGTCTGGTGTTAGTGGCAAGAAGGGGGTGTTAATCTGATTTTTAAGCCCAAAAGTCCTTGGCCCATGTTGAGCTTTCAGATCCCATGTTAGAAGTTGACTAGGGTGCATTGTAGACCTCCAAAGGATGGCCTTTGGATCCAGCTTGTTGGACATCTGGTTGGCTGTTCCTTGAGGGTGTATGGTGGTCTCCATGCCTGTACATGTGCCTGATTATTCAAGAAATAAAATTATGAAATAATATAGGGGACCTGGGAATCGAACCCAGGCCCTTTCGCAATTTCTCTCACCCACTGACCAACTGAGCTAGCGTGTTTTTGTGTTAGTAAAATAAAAAATAAGCATAATATGATAAAGACCAAAAGTGGATTCTGGAAATGCGCGAAATTTGAATGGGTCAGTCAGGGGGTGCCACGCCATCATCTCCTACCTCCTTCTGTTGCTAAAAGTTTGGAAGCTTTTACCTACGGACAAAAGGCGTAGGTACAGCCCCTGTGATTTTCCAAAACTCCCTGCAAGCATGATAAACACATAACAATGGTACCAATCAACTCGTGACAACCTCACGAGCATCATGGTACCTCAATCGTGGCCCAATTTTTCCTGTGTAGCAAAGCCCCAAACCTATCTCAGAAACCCTAACAATGGCATCCACACGTATGGCTTCCAAAAATGCAATTAAACGGTACTGTTAGCTTGCAAACATGATAAGGATTACAAATATATCATTTAAACATGATAAAGATACAAGAATGAATGGATACGATTTTGGAAAAATTGACAAACCGTGAGAGTTGTGGAAACGGATTCTGGGCAAATCAAGGCTTGACTATGATCAGGTTAGCTTCAGGAGATAGATGGGAATCAATTGCTAGCCTTGGAATGGTGTAAATCGTCCTCTAGCTTGTAATTTGATCCAGCACTTTTTGGTGATTTTTGTGATTTTTATTTTGCTCACTCACGCATCCAACCCTTATGCTTTTGCTTTGGATTTGTTCAATATATATCATAGAACCAATTAGGGTTACAAGTTTGCATCAAATCCTTACAATTATGAAGATTTGATCCTTGATTCACCCTTGCATCAAATCTTTCCAAAACAAGCAAATTCCAATCTTTTTCTGTCCAAACAAGCCTTGCACAATTTGATCTCATTGCCAGCTATTCATGGACCTGAAATATGCACAAAATCTCAAGGTTTAAATGATTTTTGATATTTTCATTATTTATTATTGATCTTATTTGATTTAAATGAAATAAAAATCAAAATAAATAACAAACATAAAATAAAGGCAAGTTGGAAGGATCATGGGTCGTGGATCATGTTACAAACTAAATGCAAGCACAAAAAGTTGGGCCCTTTTGACAAAAATTGCTATTTGAGACATGTTTGACTTTTGGCAATTTTGCAAAAAAGGTCAACTTTGCCAATGCATAACTCCCTCAATTTTGACCCTAGGGATGTGTTCTTGGACTTTTTAGAAAGCTCAATATGCCCTATAAGCAACCCTTTTGGTCTCATCTCAATTGAGTCTTCCACGTTCATGTATGAAGCTTTGACAAAAAAGGTGTTTTTGTTGACTTTTCAAAATGACCTATAATGTCCAAATGCATAACTTCTTGTGAGTCTATAGTTTGAACTTGGGAGCTGAAGATGAATTGTAGGGAATTGCATCCTCTTCAAAATGATATTTGGATGGGTCATTCTTAATAAAGTATGAGAAAGTTATGCTTGGTCAAAGTTGGGTTGACTTTTCCTACAAAACCCTAATTTAGCAACTTTTGGGTTTTGATGAATTGTGAGCAATCCTTGAGGAATCATGATCAACCCTTAATTAATGATGAGTAATACTTCAAAATGAGGATGTTGACCAAAAAATTTGAGGTTTGACTGTATGTGGGCCACAGTTGACTTTTGCCCTAACACAGTCGATTTTCAGGCCTTTGAGCAATTGACTGAGCAAACTTTCTCTGTAGGGCTTGAAACTTGACATGGATGATCTTGAGAACATATTAGGGCAATGGTGAGAATTTGGGACCCTTTTTATTCAAATATCTTGATGCAAACTGAAACCCTAATTTGAGGTAGACTGCCTTAGGAGAGAGTTTGTCTGGTCAACCCTTGGACTTCCTTGAGCAATTTGAGGACCTTACTTGAGATGTTTTTTGAGAAATATGGGAGGGAAAATTTTGGGGTACAACAGCTGCCCCTGTTCAATCTTCTTAAACCTGAGGAGGTAGATTGGCTTGTCTGCCTTTCGTGATCCGAGGGTGGAAGATGATTAAACACTAGAGTGCCTAGAAATTTGCACTCGCATGAAGTGATACTTGTCTTGCGATATTGGGAATGGGCTTATAGATGTAATTTGGAGATTGATGACGAAAAATGGGCTTAAAGATGCCATCCGAAGGAGTGTCGATCGCATAAGAGATTCCTTAGCGAGAGCCCGTATACCTGTTGTTGAGGAAGACTACGATGGGGAATGCTGGTCTCTGTCTTGGTAAAAGTTGAATTTTATGAGCTTCAGTCATCTGTTATTCTACTGGGGAATCGTCTCTTGGTCGAAGAGGTGAAAATAAACTAATATCTGGCCGTGATCCAGGCTTCATAGTGATAAGATCGACTGCTATCTGGTCGTGCTCTAGGCTTTACAGTGACTTAATGGGGAGATGAGATTAAACTTGTTATCTGGTCATTTTCCCAGGCTTCGCAATTTCTCAATTCTTATCTGGTCGTACTCCAAGCTTCAGAAGAAATTAAGTTGTTATCCGGTCGCATCTGGGCTTCAACTTGAATTTAGGGCGCACTAATATTCGGTCGATTTTGGGCTTCTTAGTAACTGTCCAGGTAAACTGCTATTTGGTCGAAATCCAAGCTTCGTAGTGTCTTATACTATTATCTGGTCGATTCCAGACTTCAGTCCTTTGCCGCTATCTGGTCGTAATCTAGGCTTCGCAACTTCTTTCTTCTTATCTGGTCGTATTCCAGGCTTCAGAAGAAATCCAGTGGTTATTCGGTCGCATCCGGGCTTCCATTTAGTTTTAAGGCTTACTAATATCTGGTCGATTTCTGAGCTTCATAGTAACTGTCCAGGTAAACTGCTATTTGGTCGAAATCCAAGCTTCGTAGTGTCTTATACTATTATCTGGTTGATTCCAGACTTCGGTCCTTTGCCACTATCTGGTCGTAATCTAGGCTTCGCAACTTCTTTCTTCTTATCTGGTCGTATTCCAGGCTTCAGATGAAATCTAGTGGTTATCCGGTCGCATCCGGGCTTCCATTTGGTTTTAAGGCTTACTAATATCCGGTCGATTTCCGAGCTTCATAGTAACTGGCTGGGTAGACTGCTATTTGGTCAGAATCCAAGCTTTGCAGTGTCCCTTACTGTTATCTGGTTGTAGTCCTAGGCTTCAGTGTCTTTTACCGCTATCTGGTTGTAATCCATGCTTCACGATGTATTATTTCATTATCTGGTCGAATCCAGGCTTCATGGCGTTTGGAGAAATCAATATATTATCCGGTCGAATCCGGGCTTCATAACTTGCATTAAAGATATACCACTATCTGGTCGACTCCAGGCTTCATAGTATTCTTGGCTGCTATCTGGTCGTAATCCAGGCTTCACAACATCTTATACCATTATCTGGTCGAGTCTAGGCTTCATGGTGTCTTGTATTGCTATCTGGTCGTAATCCAGGCTTCACAATGTCTTATACCATTATCTGGTCGAATCCAGGCTTCATGGTGTCTTTGTATTGCTATCTGGTCGTAATCCAGGCTTTACAATAGCTTGTTAAGCTGTTTTCCGGTCGATCTCCGGGCTTCACCGCTTGTGTTTATGATATACCACTATCTGGTCGATTCCAGGCTTCATGGTGTCTTTGTACTGCTATCTGGTCGTAATCCAGGCTTCACAGTAACTTGCATTGCTATTTGGTCGTTCTCCAGGCTTCATAATAACTTGGTGGGGATTAAACTATTATCTGGTCGAATCTGGGCTTCATAGCTTAAACTGGAATAGAAAGCTTAGCATCGATTTGACTGAATCAGAGAAACTTGTGAGAATTTGATTGTATCTTTCCCTGAAAGGTAAAGAGTTAGTCGTATGTAATGTTATGATGTATGACATGTATTGAATAATGATGTTCTCAAAATAAATGAGATTGTGCTGTATGATGTGTATGCATATGCCATGATGTATAGATATGCAATGTTCTTGTGATGTTCTTTAGCTGGGGAAAATAAATCCCGGACTGCTGCTGGAGAGTGCAAGGAGTTGAATTCTCCGTTCTCGTTGGGGATAACGATCGAAGATGATTTGAGAATAAATTGGCGGGAGAATAACTCTGCTGGAGAATAAACTGGTGAGAGAAATGACTCTGTGGGGAAGAGAGATATTTTGCCAGAAGATCTGCTGATTTGGAGAAATAACCTCGGTTGGGGATGAATTAGCGTTTGCTGGAGATAATGAACCTTGTTGGGGATTGAGTTTCTACTTGTGGAAGAAATAAACTCCACTGGGGATAGTCCTCCATTGTTGGTGATAGATGAACTCTGCTTTGGGAGAATTAACACCACTATCTTCAAACACTTCCTACTCTGCAGGGAGTGTATGTTCCTTTAGTCATTTTATTAAGCCGGCTTTATCCATGTACCTGGTGGGTAGAGCAACTGTAAGGTTTGGACACTTCTTGTTTTCCCCTGTTCCTGAAATTTCCAGTAGTCGTCTTTTGTTTTGCATGTAAATATTTATGAGCAACAAACATTTTCAAATGCATATATCAAAAATGAATCATTGGACGTTCTTGCAAAACAAAACAGGAAAAGAAAAAACAATTTTGAATTTTATTGTAAAATGAATTGTATTGATTTTGAAGTTGGCCTGTAATAGGCGTTTTGTACAAGAGGCTGACGTCCTAGTAAGAGAACGCCACCGAAAGACAGAAATTATACAATTTGTGAAAAACAAAGAAAAACAGCCCTGTGAACAATCCCATTGGGTTCCAACTCTGTTGTTGCCTTTATATCTTCGAGCGTCTCATCACTTTGCTACTTGGTTGAAGGTAGATCAAATTGATTAGTGTCGTCAGAGCTTGATAGTTGATACCGAAGTCTGGTTGCGAGATGATCCAATGAGACATAGTGTTACGCTTTAATCCCTAATTTTTGCTTGGACCGCCCTTTCAGGTTTTCAGTCCGCCGGGATACCCTTTTTTGCCCAAGCTGCCTTTTCAGGTTTTCGACTTGCCGGGTGTATAGTTTTTTTTCATCTTCATCCCTTACTTTTTCCCGAACCCTTTTGGTTCGCCGGTAAGCTCTTATTTTTTCCTAGGCCAGTCGACCTAGGGGGTCTTTGATTATGCGTAGTATTTTTTCACTATGTCTGCATTGAAGGGGCGAGGAAGGTCGTCACCATCCATGGTGGTTAGAATCATAGCTCCTCCTGAGAAAAGGTTCTTAACCACAAATGGCCCTTCGTAAGTGGGGGTCCATTTGCCCCTGGGATCACCTTGCGGAAGTATGATGCGCTTGATCACTAGATCCCCGACTTGATATTATTATCGTCTAACTTTCTTGTTAAATGCCTTGATCATTCGCTTTTGATACGTCTGACCATGACAAATAGCAGTAAGTCTCTTTTTGTCGATTAGATTCAGCTGATCAAGCCGGGTCTGGATCCAATCGTCTTTGCTCAAACCTGCATCCTTCATAATCCGAAGAGAGGGTGTGATACGGTGGGAGAACTGACTGTGTGTTTTGCGTTTGTATTCGCACTTGTTCGGTTGAGCAAGAGTCGCCACCGACTTTTTATTTTATCCTAAAGGAAAGGTTAAAAAAGCACAGCAAAAACCTTTTGAGATATTTCGTGGGTTCGGGGGGTAGATTATGAAAAGGGAAGATATTAGCACCCTTTTCATCCATGGTTATCCATGGGCTCTTAGTTACTTGGTTTTTTAGATCACTTGCCTTGATTTTCGATTGCTTGAAAATGTGGTGTGTGTGAATGTTTTTGAAAGAGATGCCTTGTTTTAGGCTACCCTTGTAACAATTCTTTACTCGAATGTTTTACAAAGGTGTGTATCTTTTCGAAAAGATGTTTCAAAATGTTTTGAGAGTTTGTTTTGAAAGTGTTTGTGAAATGTGGTTTTTTTGAAAAGAAGGCAAGTGTTTTTGCAAGTTGATCTCAAGTAACTAAGAGTTTTGTCTACCCTATTGTACTCAAAGGTTTTCTCTATGTTTTCAACCCTTTTTTAACAATTTTGTTCCATCATTGAATTTGGTGGACAATCTTGCATTTAGGAAGTTTAACGGGACGGGCGCGGGTCATCGTATGGACCATGAATGCAATGATGCCAAGTGTCTTTGGCAATTCGCTTTGAAGGGACTATGATCATTCCATTTAGGCAACATTCGAAAGCGTCATCGAGGGACTTATGATCATTTGAATTTGTTTTGCCAAAGGTACTCGACGTGCAAGCATGGCCCATTTTGGAAGGCAACATGTGGGATTACCCTAGAGGGTGCAAGTGTGATTGTGTATTGATTTCATGTATTTGTCTTGTATTAGGTTATCTAGCGTTTGATTTTATGTACATGCAAACCCTAGGTCTAAACATGGTATAATTTGAAAGCGGTAAATTGCGAAAATGTAAAATCTACGCTATTACAAAATAAGTATCCGGGAGTGGGGATACAATATTCACAAATGGGGATGAGACTTTAGGAATGTAGTGTCCAATAGGTTACAACCAAATCGAATTTTGCGATCAAATGTAAATGTAACGAATATACAAAATAAGCAAATGTATAATGTATAAGTATATTGTGTAAGTGTATGTGTATATGCGTATGTAATTATTTACAGGTTAGAAAAATGTGAATTTAAGAGAGTATTATTAAGTATTGTTTGACTTAAAGAAAGAAATTAAAATATTTGTTTAATTAATTCTTTTGTAATCTTGTATATTCTTTAATATGTACAAAAAAGAAAATGTTTTAATTAAATGTTAAAAATCCTTAATTATGTGTATTAAAAAAAAAAAGGTATTTTGTCTTGATTATGTACAAAAGAAAGTTTTTGGTTTAAAAGAAAGAAAAATGTTTTTACATTTTTATTATATTGTGTATTTTGTATTAATGTACAAATTATTTTAATTAAATGTTAAGAATTTAAATTATGTATAAAAAATGTATTTTTAAGTATTTTATGTATTAAAGTATTATTGTCATATTTTGTATTTTATTTAATTATGTTAGTATTTTTTTTATATACAAAGCTAGTATATTTTTTTCAAAAGAGTTAAGTTAAAAGAAAATAAACAAAATTTTAGTTTGTAAAAAAAAAGAAGTGAAAAGAAGAAATAAATGGGCTTGGGCCCAAGTAAAAATAAAAAGAACAAAGAAAGAAGGGGTGTGAACTGGAAACTCGTTGGGCTTAGGCGCAGAAAGAGCAAGGCCCAAGTCTTGACACAAAAGGTTTTAGGGTTTTCATATTTTGTTTTCATTTGAAACACGTTAGGGTTTACTGAGACAGAGGCGCCGTTCGCTTATTCCACTTCGTCTTCTCCGATCATTCTCACGCTTTCACCTCAGAATGCCTCTCCGTCTATGGCCAGTCCTCGCCATCGTCCCTGCTTCCTTCCTCCATGAATGGATTAAACCAAAACGCGAAATGGTAACAAACTGGAACATTTTTTAGGTTTTTGATTCTGTCTTTGCATGTTTTCATTTTTATTTATTGGTTTTGTTTCTGGTTTATGCGTGATTTTAGAAAGAGATAAAAGGAGATTCTACCTTTCGGAGACGGAGAAGGAGGGCACTTGGAGGCGCTGAGGTGGCTTTGGCGGAGGTTCGGTGATGACGGAAGCTAGCTTGGGAAAACTGGTTTGTGTTACCCTTTGCTTGTATTAGGGTTTGATGATGATTATGGCCTGAAAACCTTTTCTGAATTCACTTCTTTCTCCTTCTCTGTTGCTTTGAATGTGCTTCTTTGTCCCTTCTCTGAGTTGCCTTGAATGTGCTTCTTTGTCCCTTCTCTGAGTTGCCTGCCTTGCCTTATTGTTTGTTTATGGCCCAATGATGAGTATTCCTCTGAGGGTCCTGTGGTTTGGCTTTGGATGCTTTGTATGTGAGTTGAATTCTATGCTTGAATTTGATTTGGATGGTGTTGAAAGGTATGTTTTAGCAGGTTCTGGGGCTTGACAGGTTAACTTGTTTTGGGTTTGGTTGTTTCGAATGTGATGATAGGCAGGTTATGCTTAGCACTGTCTTTGACAAAGGTTTATATGTTAATGGTTAATGCAGGACAAGTTTTATGTTAGGCCTTTGACAGGTTCTGCTTAGGAAGGTATGACTGGTTCAATGCTTCAGTGGGTTTTTATGCAGGCTGTTGTGTTATCTGGTTGTTAAGGCTATGGGATGCAGTTTATGGCCTTTGGTTATGAACTTGGGTGAGTGTTCTGGTTTTTGTGATGGTTTTTTAGAGTTTACAAGCTTGTGTTGGCTTTTGGATAGTTTGTTCTGTCTTTTTACAGGTTCAGCAGGCTTGGCCTTGACAGGTTATGCTTGGCCTTTGTTCAGTAGGCTTGGCCTTTGTTCAGCAGGTTTTGCCTTTTGATTGCTTAGGCTGGAAGGTTTTGAAAGTTGGTTCTCTCTTTGATATCTTTCTGATCTCCTCCTTTTATCCACTGTGTTCAGTTTGTTTTATATTCTTTTTCTTCCTGCCTAAAGCCTAAACCTGCTTTCTTTGCTCTCTTTTTCTTCTCTCTCAGTACAGTTTGCATTAAAATAATGTTATGCTTTGTACTTTTTTTTCTGAAAGGGCCACTTGGGAAATGATGAAAATGAGATAGTTGCTTGCATATCAATTTTCCTCTGCATATTTGTCCCTTCTTTTGACAGCTTCTTGTACTTTGTATCTTTTCAAATCTTCTTCTTTGATAGCTTGGGTAGCCTTCTGACAGTTTGACAGCAAGTTTGAATTTTTCAGTTTGGACTATTTAGTTTGATTTTCACTTTGGAGTTTTGAGATTTGAACTTATGCAGTTTGGACAATTTTTGAATTGTGCAATTTTGACTTTTGTGCATTCATTTTTAGCAAATAAAAATTCGTCCCTCTTTGTGATCCGGGAGAAATCCCGTGATTTGCAGAGAGGGTTAACTGATCCCAATCAGTGGCCCTTAATGATGAATTTTATATCTGTCTCTTTTATTTATCTGCTATTGACTTTCCTTTTTTTCATTTGCAGATAAAAAAAATAAAATGGAGCACTGGAGCAAGGGATAGCAGATGAAGAAATGAAGATTAGAAAAAAAATGTTTAGGATAGTCTTTTTATTTAAGTTTAAATTACTGTAAAATTATTGTTGTAAACAAATTGTAAACAATAATTGTACGAATAATTTTAAAAGTAAATAAAAGGTTTTTATCCAATTAATTATTTTTTATCCTTTATTGTTTATTTATTATTTAAAATTCTTTGAATTAAAATAATTGAAAAATAAATTCCAATCACTTAATTTTAGAATAATAAATAATTTAAATAAACAAAGCTTTAGCATTTGATCAGTTAAACCTGGCATTTCCAACATCCAAAGCAAAACAACAATTAATCAAAACAACTGATCAGGCGCATTCCCTTCTTACTGATTTCTTAACAAACACTGTAAATCCAAACTGAATGTATCCTTTGGCTGGTTCAATCAAACAAACGTGAATTCAATCCAAATGCATTCTTTTACTGATTAAGTCAAACAACGCGAATTCAAACCCAAATCTCGGAATAACTTGCAAAGCATCGTAGAATTAAATCTTTCTGAGGAACCGTGCACGAAAACCCTAATTCCTGATTAAATGCCAAAGAGCGTTCGCCTGATCAAAGTTGAGCCAAAATCAACCAAAACCTTAAGCCAACTGTGTGAAACATTCCAGAGCCCTGAAAAATCAATAAAACCCTAATTGTGTCTGACTGACGAGAAAAGTCTGTTTGACCGATTCTTGAGCCAATCTGAAAAACCAGGAAACGCCTGAAGCTGTGATTTCTTATGGAAAAATGCGAGGGCAAATTTTGGGGTACAACAGTTTCCCTTGTTCAATCTTCTTGAACCTGAAGAGTTAGATTGGCAAGTTTGCCTTTCGCGACTTGAAGGTAAAAGAAGATTGGACACTAAAGTGCCCAGAAAATTTGCACTCGGTGATGTAACGGTAGAGGTGAATGGGCTTAAAGATGCCATTTGGTGATGGGCTTAAAGATGCCATCTGATGCGATAGAATCTTGTCAGGGGATGGGCTTAGAGATGCCATCTGAGAATGGGCTTAAAGATGCCATTTGGCGGCTGCTGATAGGAGGATGGGCTTAAAGATGCCATCTGGAAATGGGCTTAACGGTGCCATTTGGTGACATTGAATTGTATTTCAATGGTGAGTGGACAAGTATCAGAAAGGCCTCCATGTTTTGGAACATTTCTGAATTGGGGTACGAGTAAGCAATAGATTGACATCCATGTTTGGAGAATCCGTAAACTATTTTTGAAGTTGAGATTGAATAAGCAATAGAGCCACATCCGTTGTTGGGAAGCGTCTGTAAACTGTTTTCAAAAGTTGAGAAGAGTCTGAACAAGTGATAGGTTAATATCCGTTACTAGAGAACCCGTGAACTGTTTTCAGAAGTTTGAGAAGAGTCTGAACAAGTGATAGTTTAACATCCGTTACTGGAGAACCCATAAACTGTTTTCAGAAGTTTGAAGTTGAATAAGCAATAGAGCAGTATCCGTTGTTGGGAAGCGTCCGTAAACTGTTTTCAAAAATTACATCTGAACAAGTTGGTAGATTAATATCCGTTGTTGGGAAGAATCCGTAAACTGTTTTCAGAAGTCTTGAGAAGAATCTGAACAAGTGATAGGTTAATATCCGTTACTGGAGAACCCGTGAACTATTTTCAGAAGTTTTGAAGTTGAATAAGCAATAGAGCAGCATCCGTTGTTGGGAAGCGTCCGTAAACTATTTTCAAGAATTGCACCTGAACAAGTTGGTAGATTAACATCCGTTGTTGGGAAGAATCCGTAAACTGTTGTCAGAAGTCTTGAGAAGAATCTGAACAAGTGATAGGTTAGCATCCGTTACTGGAGAACCCGTGAACTGTTTTCAGAAATCTTGAAGAGGAACCGGTGTAGGGCTTCCTGATGATGAACTCGTGTAAAACTGCATCTGGATGAATCTGGAATAAGTATCAGAATGTCGCCGTGTCCGGGTCACATCTGAACTATTTCTGGATGAATCTCGGAAGATGATCGGTGTCTGTCGACTGATCTTACCTGAAAAGGTAAAGGGTTAGTTGTATGCAATGTTATGATGCATGATGCAATGTATGCTACACTAATGTTTATGACATGAATGTGATGGATGCGCATGTAAGCTGATGAGTTATCTTGTTGAGGATAAATGAATCCTGGACGGCTGAAGATAAAAGAATCTTGACTGCTGCCGGGGAGAATAATTCTTTGGCTGCTGCTGTGGAGGGCAAGAATCTTCAATTGTTAAAAATGAGAAGTCTTGGGACCACTGTTGGGGAAACTCAGAAGCTTGGGTTTTATGCCAAACTACTGGGGTCTTCCTGTCTTGAGGAGATCTGTGTAGGATTTCCTAATGATGAGTTCGTGTAAAACTGCATCGGGTTTTTGAACACTTTTGACATTCGAATGCCCCAAGTGGTGATGTAGATAATTTCCTGGCTAGTTACAGGTGTTGATCTACAATCGGTCGTCCACAGATGTTTCCTGGCTTGTTACAGGTGTTGATCTGGAACTCTTCAGACGTGCCCTGGCTAGATACAGGAATCGAGTCTGGAAATAGTCGTCAACAGATATGCCCTGGCTGGATACAGGAATCGAATCCTCAAACTCTTCAGACGTGCCCTGGCTAGATACAGGAATCGAGTCTGGAAATGTGATAGTTAACAGATATGCCCTGGCTGGATACAGGAATCGAATCTTCAAACTCTTCAGACGTGCCCTGGCTAGATACAGGAATCGAGTCTGGAAATGTGATAGTTAACAGATATGCCCTGGCTGGATACAGGAATCGAATCTTCAAACTCTTCAGACGTGCCCTGGCTAGATACAGGAATCGAGTCTGGAAATGTGATAGTTAATTTGTTGAACACTTTTGACATTCGAATGCCCCAAGTGGTGATGAAGGAGTCTTGAATCAGATTACTCTGCATATTGAGAGATTTCTTGAAATCTTGACTGGACTGCCCCAGGTTAAACTAACTCTGAAAGATCTGTTGAAACCTTGACTGGACTCCCCCAGGTTAATTGGATTTTGAAAGATCTGTTGGACCTTGACTGGACTGCCCCAGGTTGATTGGATGGTGACATGTCATGCCCCTTGTTGATAGGAGATGTGTAAAGGAAGTGTCATCCTTTTGAAGTGATTTTGCTCACTGAGAGAGTTTTCGTTCCTCCGAACATTCGTTGTATGAATTTCTTCGCTGTCAAACAAAAAGCCAAATGCAGACAGTGATATTCAAGCAATGCAAAGTTTATGTTTGTCTCGAAGTTTTGCAAAATGCATTTTTTAGCAGGAAAACTTTTTTTGTAAGACAAATTCGACACAAGATTTTAGAGCAAAGCCTTACAGGAGTCAGGATACCTTTTGTAACAGTATGCTTTCGAACTAACCCATGCTTCAATTAGGACTTTTGAAGGGTTGTAACGTGGCTTGGTTCACGGTTTAATAAACAAAGGATAAAGGCTCAAAGTATATTTGTACCCACCCGCTCTTCGTGATGTTCTTCAACCTAAGCTCAGTTAATCGTGCGTCCCACTCTGTTTTGAGTTTGGAACGACTTTTTGGCGATGGTTCACTGGTTGAATTTGGGGAGACAGTCATCATCTCCTTTTTTTCTTTTTCAACATTTTTCATGTTGTTGAGGATTTGGTAATGACCTCACTATTTTGATTTTGATTTGTTATCCCTAACTTTTGCCTGACTGTTCCCATTTTCGAGATTACAGTCAGCGGGATGCCCTAGCTTTCTCGAGCTTCCTTTACAGGTTTTGGCTCAGTGGGATTTTTCTTTTTTTGAGAGATTGACTGTCTATGTGATAGGGAACCACCCTTGTCTTTTGATTCTAAAGGAATGCTTTCTTTTTTGACGTCGTTCGTTGTGTTACGAACTGAGAGTTTGCGACTTCAATGCGCATTTTCTTTTGAATTAACTGAGATACTACCCTGCCCCAGGTTTATATCAAAGGTTTTGATTGTTTAGAACAGAAAACTCCTACTTCTTTGGCTCGAAGGGGTTGACTAGGGATTAACTTCCTTATAACTCCAGTGTTTGGGAATTGAAAGAAATGCCTGTACATCATCAGCAAGGTCTGTTCAAAAGCATACTGTATGAGATTATGGTATTGTTTCGTCATCCTCCCTCTAAAGGCTTGCAGCTTTTTATCAAGAGTCAAATATCATAAAGAAAAGCATAAGAGTAGTGAAATGAATGGATGAATTCAAGACAAACATATGCAATGCATTAATGAAAACAGAGTTTAACATCAACAGATAATTGTTTGACAGCAAAAGAAATTACAACTTTGAAAATTCAAAAAGAAGCAAAAGTCTTTCAGCTTGAGCTTCGTCACTTCAGGTGGAGAACCCTTTAACGGAAGATTTTCATCTCGCCGTCTGGCATGAATTCCATCACTCCAATGTCAATCAGATCTTGAATCTTGTTCTTCAAGGCCCAACAGTCGTTGGTGTCGTGTCCCGGGCTGTAGGAGTGGTAAACACAAAACGCATCGGGACGATAGTTAGGAGAGGAGGTATTAAGCTTCTGAGGAGGTTCCTTTAGGGTAAGCAGGTTGACCTCCAACAGGCGCTTCAGTATGAAGAATGATGGTATTTCAGTCTCCATGAACTGTCTTCCCAACGTTTCTTGCTTACGCCGATTACCCCGTTGACGCTGGCGAGGTTGTTGATGTGCTTGTGACCCTGAAGCAAGCGAAGGAGCTTTCCCCTTGTCTTCTTGAGTGGATGGAGGCTGAACGGTGACGTGCTCTTCAACCTCAGATGTTTTCCCCAATTGGTTGTTTGGAAGCAGTTGGCGGACAAGAACTTTGAGTTCCTCTTGTCTTTGAGATAGGTCTTGGATGAGAGCCATCTGGCCCACCAACTGTCCCATCATTTGGGTCCTCAAGGTTGTTAGATCAAACGGCAGCTCCGCAAGCTGATCACTCCTGGTATTGTTGGAATTTTCCAAGCCCTTTGTGAGGAGAGCTTTCATCTCTTCTTGCCCCAGAGACAAGTTCAGGAACATCTCCTACAGCTGAGCAGTCTGGTCTTGGATGTCTTTGACAGACCTTTCTAGAGCCATCTCTTACTGAAATAAACAGCAGGAGAGTAAGGAAACCTGGAAAAGGAAAGACTGTCAAAATGCAATGCATGATATGTGGATGCATGCTTTCAAGGATCTCTTGGGGTAAACACAAGAAAATGTTAGAGGTTGAACTTTGCTCTTGGATTGGAGAACTTTGCACCGACGGATGTCTTTCCACTAGAATCAAGCTCACCATGTCGAGTGGGTCATAGCCACTGATTCAAGTTGTTGCTCTTGATCTTTGTTTGGAGAACTTTGTATCGGTGGATGTCTTTCCACGAGAATCAAGCTCACCATGTCAAGTGGGTCATAGCCCCTGATTCAAGTTGTTGCACTTGATCTTTGATCGGTATTGGTTTAGAGGAGAAACCTCTTGCCCCTTGGTAGACGTCTGGTTCAACGTAACCCTGCATCAAAAGAACCCTCGAGATCCTTGAAATGGTTATTGAAAATTTTATGGTATGATGTCATGATGTTATGTACATGTATGCGAAAAGCAAGTGAGTGTATATACAGGCAAACATATTCACACAAAGCAAACAAGTCCTTAGGTTTAGGCTTGCATGGGGTTCAGGTACTACCCTCTTTCAGTTTCGTTGGTTAAAACCTGTCCTATCAAAAGTAACCGGGTTCTAGAGGATCTCAAATCATTGGCTACCCTCGATCGGTCATAACTCCAACATCGCTATCTTTTCTTGCGGCCGGAACCATCGCGAGAGTTTAGCCTCAATGAGTGTAGCATACTGCTACTGTTCTAATGGCCAAGTTGGGTCAATTTAGGGTTCTAAGGTCGGTTGGCGCTTAATGACTCCTTGGAAGACCCATATTCTCCCCGTTTCAACACGAGGGATATCGGTACAGACCAAGGCGTCACACCAACGTAGCCACTACTTCACCCATGTCGGTATACGCCGGACAGGTCCCTCACAGATTATGCTACCTAAAAGGGTATTCCCCAGATCCGGGTTAGGATCTATGAAACTCTGATACAAAGCCCACAAATGTAAAAGCAAACAAAGCAATCAATTGAAAATAAAGGTGATCTAAACCCTAAGGTAACCCCACTTTGAGTAGTCCTCCCCAGAAGAGTCGCCAGTTCTGTGATACGGTGGGAGAACTGACTGTGTGTTTTGCGTTTGTATTTGCACTTGTTCGGTTGAGCAAGAGTCGCCACCGACTTTTTATTTTATCCTAAAGGAAAGGTTAAAAAAGCACAGCAAAAACCTTTTGAGATATTTCGTGGGTTCTGGGGGTAGATTATGAAAAGGGAAGGTATTAGCACCCTTTTCATCCATGGTTATCCAATGGCGCTAAGTTACTTGGTTTTTTAGATCACTTGCCTTGATTTTCGATTGCTTGAAAATGTGGTGTGTGTGAATGTTTTTGAAAGAGATGCCTTGTTTTAGGCTACCCTTGTAATAATTCTTTACTCGAATGTTTTACAAAGGTGTGTATCTTTTCGAAAAGATGTTTCAAAATGTTTTGAGAGCTTGTTTTGAAAGTGTTTGTGGAATGTGGTTTTTTTTTAAAAGAAGGCAAGTGTTTTTGCAAGTTGATCTCAAGTAACTAAGAGTTTTGTCTACCCTATTGTATTCAAAGGTTTTCTCTATGTTTTCAACCCTTTTTTAACAATTTTGTTCCATCATTGAATTTGGTGGACAATCTTGCATTTAGGAAGTTTAACGGGACGGGCGCGGGTCATCCTATGGACCATGAATGCAATGATGCCAAGTGTCTTTGGCAATTCGCTTTGAAGGGACTATGATCATTCCATTTAGGCAACATTCGAAAGCGTCATCGAGGGACTTATGATCATTTGAATTTGTTTTGCCAAAGGTACTCGACGTGCAAGCATGGCCCATTTTGGAAGGCAACATGTGGGATTACCCTAGAGGGTGCAAGTGTGATTGTGTATTGATTTCATGTATTTGTCTTGTATTAGGTTATCTAGCGTTTGATTTTATGTACATGCAAACCCTAGGTCTAAACATGGTATAATTTGAAAGCGGTAAATTGCGAAAATGTAAAATCTACGCTATTACAAAATAAGTATCCGGGAGTGGGGGTACAATATTCACAAATGGGGATGAGACTTTAGGAATGTAGTGTCCAATAGGTTACAACCAAATCGAATTTTGCGATCAAATGTAAATGTAACGAATATACAAAATAAGCAAATGTATAATGTATAAGTATATTGTGTAAGTGTATGTGTATATGCGTATGTAATTATTTACAGGTTAGAAAAATGTGAATTTAAGAGAGTATTATTAAGTATTGTTTAACTTAAAGAAAGAAATTAAAATATTTGTTTAATTAATTCTTTTGTAATCTTGTATATTCTTTAATATGTACAAAAAAAAATGTTTTAATTAAATGTTAAAAATCCTTAATTATGTGTATTAAAAAAAAAGGTATTTTGTCTTGATTATGTACAAAAGTAAGTTTTTGGTTTAAAAGAAAGAAAAATGTTTTTACATTTTTATTATATTGCGTATTTTGTATTAATGTACAAATTATTTTAATTAAATGTTAAGAATTTAAATTATGTATAAAAAATGTATTTTTAAGTATTTTATGTATTAAAGTATTATTGTCATATTTTGTATTTTATTTAATTATGTTAGTATTTTTTTTATATACAAAGCTAGTATATTTTTTTCAAAAGAGTTAAGTTAAAAGAAAATAAACAAAATTTTAGTTTGTAAAAAAAAAGAAGTGAAAAGAAGAAATAAATGGGCTTGGGCCCAAGTAAAAATAAAAAGAACAAAGAAAGAAGGGGTGTGAACTGGAAACTCGTTGGGCTTAGGCGCAGAAAGAGCAAGGCCCAAGTCTTGACACAAAAGGTTTTAGGGTTTTCATATTTTGTTTTCATTTGAAACACGTTAGGGTTTACTGAGACAGAGGCGTCGTTCGCTTATTCCACTTCGTCTTCTCCGATCATTCTCACGCTTTCACCTCAGAATGCCTCTCCGTCTATGGCCAGCCCTCGCCACCGTCCCTGCTTCCTTCCTCCATGAATGGATTAAACCAAAACGCGAAATGGTAACAAACTGGAACATTTTTTAGGTTTTTGATTTTGTCTTTGCATGTTTTCATTTTTATTTATTGGTTTTGTTTCTGGTTTATGCGTGATTTTAGAAAGAGATAAAAGGAGATTCTACCTTTCGGAGACGGAGAAGGAGGGCACTTGGAGGCGCTGAGGCGGCTTTGGTGGAGGTTCGGGGATGACGGAAGCTAGCTTGGGAAAACTGGTTTGTGTTACCCTTTGCTTGTATTAGGGTTTGATGATGATTATGGCCTGAAAACCTTTTCTGAATTCACTTCTTTCTCCTTCTCTGTTGCTTTGAATGTGCTTCTTTGTCCCTTCTCTGAGTTGCCTTGAATGTGCTTCTTTGTCCCTTCTCTGAGTTGCCTGCCTTGCCTTATTGTTTGTTTATGGCCCAATGATGAGTATTCCTCTGAGGGTCCTGTGGTTTGGCTTTGGAAGCTTTGTATGTGAGTTGAATGCTATGCTTGAATTTGATTTGGATGGTGTTGAAAGGTATGTTTTAGCAGGTTCTGGGGCTTGACAGGTTAACTTGTTTTGGGTTTGGTTGTTTCGAATGTGATGATAGGCATGTTATGCTTAGCACTGTCTTTGACAAAGGTTTATATGTTAATGGTTAAGGCAGGACAGGTTTTATGTTAGGCCTTTGACAGGTTCTGCTTAGGCAGGTATGACTGGTTCAATGCTTCAGTGGGTTTTTATGCAGGCTGTTGTGTTATCTGGTTGTTAAGGCTATGGGATGCAGTTTATGGCCTTTGGTTATGAACTTGGGTGAGTGTTCTGGTTTTTGTGATGGTTTTTTAGAGTTTACAAGCTTGTGTTGGCTTTTGGATAGTTTGTTCTGTCTTTTTACAGGTTCAGCAGGCTTGGCCTTGACAGGTTATGCTTGGCCTTTGTTCAGTAGGCTTGGCCTTTGTTCAGCAGGTTTTGCCTTTTGATTGCTTAGGCTGGAAGGTTTTGACAGTTGGTTCTCTCTTTGATATCTTTCTGATCTCCTCCTTTTATCCACTGTGTTCAGTTTGTTTTATATTCTTTTTCTTCCTGCCTAAAGCCTAAACCTGCTTTCTTTGCTCTCTTTTTCTTCTCTCTCAGTACAGTTTGCATTAAAATAATGTTATGCTTTGTACTTTTTTTTCTTAAAGGGCCACTTGGGAAATGATGAAAATGAGATAGTTGCTTGCATATCAATTTTCCTCTGCATATTTGTCCCTTCTTTTGACAGCTTCTCTTACTTTGTATCTTTTCAAATCTTCTTCTTTGATAGCTTGGGTAGCCTTGTGACAGTTTGACAGCAAGTTTGAATTTTTCAGTTTGGACTATTTAGTTTGATTTGCACTTTGGAGTTTTGAGATTTGAACTTATGCAGTTTGGACAATTTTTGAATTGTGCAATTTTGACTTTTGTGCATTCATTTTTAGCAAATAAAAATTCGTCCCTCTTTGTGAACCGGGAGAAATCCCGTGATTTGCAGAGAGGGTTAACTGATCCCAATCAGTGGCCCTTAATGATGAATTTTATATCTGTCTCTTTTATTTATCTGCTATTGACTTTCCTTTTTTTCATTTGCAGATAAAAAAAATAAAATGGAGCACTGGAGCAAGGGATAGCAGATGAAGAAATGAAGATTAGAAAAAAAATGTTTAGGATAGTCTTTTTATTTAAGTTTAAATTACTGTAAAATTATTGTTGTAAACAAATTGTAAACAATAATTGTACGAATAATTTTAAAAGTAAATAAAAGGTTTTTATCCAATTAATTATTTTTTATCCTTTATTGTTTATTTATTATTTAAAATTCTTTGAATTAAAATAATTGAAAAATAAATTCCAATCACTTAATTTTAGAATAATAAATAATTTAAATAAACAAAGCTTTAGCATTTGATCAGTTAAACCTGGCATTTCCAACATCCAAAGCAAAACAACAATTAATCAAAACAACTGATCAGGCGCATTCCCTTCTTACTGATTTCTTAACAAACACTGTAAATCCAAACTGAATGTATCCTTTGGCTGGTTCAATCAAACAAACGTGAATTCAATCCAAATGCATTCTTTTACTGATTAAGTCAAACAACGCGAATTCAAACCCAAATCTCGGAATAACTTGCAAAGCATCGTAGAATTAAATCTTTCTGAGGAACCGCGCACGAACACCCTAATTCCTGATTAAATGCCAAAGAGCGTTCGCCTGATCAAAGTTGAGCCAAAATCAACCAAAACCTTAAGCCAACTGTGTGAAACATTCCAGAGCCCTGAAAAATCAATAAAACCCTAATTGTGTCTGACTGACGAGAAAAGTCTGTTTGACCGATTCTTGAGCCAATCTGAAAAATTAGGAAACGCCTAAAGCTGTGATTTCTTGTGGAAAAATGCGAGGGCAAATTTTGGGGTACAACAGAGGGTATCTGGACTTCAATGGGTAAGATTTCCTCCATGCCATACACCAAAGAGTAGGGTGTTTCCCCAGTTGACGTCCATGCTGAGGTACGGTACCCATGAAGAGCAAATGGTAACATCTCGTGCCAGTCTTTGTACGTCACCATCATCTTCTGCACAATCTTCTTGATATTCTTATTAGCCGCTTCAACATCCCCATTCATCTTTAGTCGGTAAGGAGAAGAGTTGTGATGCTGTATCTTAAATTGTTTGCAGAGCTCGATGATCATTATATTGTTGAGATTTGTACCATTGTTCGTAATGATCCTCTCTGGTACACCATATCGACATATCAAGTTATGTCGGATAAACTGCACCACGACGTTCTTGGTTACTGTAGCAAAAGAAGCTGCCTCAACCCACTTCGTGAAATAATCAATAGCTACCAAAATGAAATGATGCCAGTTAGACGCAGTAGGTTTGATCTCGCCGATCATATCGATGCCCCACATTGCAAAAGGCCAAGGAGCTGTCAAGATGTTCAGAGGAACTGGAGGTACATGCACCTTATCAGCATAGATTTGGCATTTATGACAGGTCCGAGAATGCTGATAACAATCGGCTTCCATAGTAGACCAATAATATCCTGCCCGTAGGATTTTCTTTGCCATGGTATGTCCACTAGAATGAGTTCCGAAGGTACCTTCATGTAACTCTGCCATGATCCTTTCTACCTCGCTTTTGTCCACACATCGCAGTAAGGTCAAATCATGGTTACGCTTGTAAAGGATACCATTACTGATGAAAAACCTAGCGAATCTCCTCAGAAACTTCTTATCATTAACAGATGCACCCTCGGGGTACTCTTGAGCCTCAAGATACCTCTTTACCTCGTGAAACCAGGGTTTATCTGCTACCTCTTCAGTCTCAATATCACTGCAATGTGCGGGTTCGTCCAACCTCTCGATGGTAATCTGGGGAGCTTCATTGTCCCATCTGACTTTGAATATAGAAGACATGGTAGCTAGCGTGTCCGCTAACTGATTCTCCTCTCTTGGAAAGTGTTCAAAGGTTATCTCCTCAAAGTGTGGGAGCAACGTCAGTACATACTCTTTGTAAGGAATAAGATTTGGGTGCTTCGTATCCCACTCGCCTTTGATCTGACTGATCACTAGAGCGGAATCTCTGAATACACTTAAGAACTTAATCCTCAGGTCAATAGCTGCTCGAGGGCACATGATGCATGCTTCATACTCTGCCATATTGTTGGTGCAGTTAAAACATAATCGGGCAGTGAATGGAGTATGACATCTCTCAGGAGATATGATCACAGCGCCAATGCCATTACCCAATGCGTTTGAGGCTCCATCAAAATACATAGACCATCGGGATCCCTCCTCAGGTCCTTCATCCGGTCCAGGTTCTTCACAGTCGGTCACCAACATGATGTTCTCATCCGGGAACTCAAAATTCATGGATTGGTAATCATCCACGGCCTGATGCGCCAAATGATCCGCCAACACACTCCCCTTGATTGCTTTTTGGGTTGTATATTGGATGTCATACTCGATTAAGATCATCTGCCATCTTGCTATTCTTCCGGAAAAGGCAGGCTTTTCAAAGATATACTTGATTGGATCCATCTTTGATATCAATAGGGTAGTGTGAGTCAGCATATACTGTCTCAGCCGGCGAGTAGCCCATGCCAAAGCGCATCAATTTTTCTCGAGCAACGAGTATCGGGTCTCGTAGTCGGTAAACTTTTTGCTAAGGTAGTAAATAGCATGCTCTTTTCGGCCAGACTCGTCATGTTGCCCCAACACGCACCCCATTGAATTGTCCAGTACGGTCAAGTATAAGATTAGAGGTCTTCCTTCAAATGGAGGAATCAAAATAGGTGGATCTTGAAGATATTCCTTGATTCTCTCGAAAGCGGTCTGACATTCATCATTCCATTTTACCACTTGATCTTTTCTCAGCAGCTTGAAGATTGGCTCACAAGTAGCAGTCAAATGTGAAATGAATCGGGAAATGTAGTTCAGACGTCCCAAAAATCATCTAACTTCCTTTTCTGTTCGGGGAGCTGGCATCTCCTGTATAGCCTTCACCTTTGTAGGATCCACTTGAATACCTTTATCACTAACGACGAAACCCAACAGCTTACCAGACCTTACCCCGAAGGTGCACTTGTTCGGGTTTAACCTCAGCTTGTACATCTTTAACCTATCGAACAGTTTCTGGAGATGGTCAAGGTGTTCTTCTTCAGTCTGGTACCTTGCAATCATGTCATCAACGTAAACCTCAATCTCATGGTGAATCATGTCGTGGAACAAAGCGACCATGGCGCGCTGATAAGTTGCCCCAGCATTCTTCAACCCGAAAGGCATTACCTTGTAACAGAAGGTTCCCCACTGCGTAATGAAGGTTGTCTTCTCCATGTCTTCGGGAGCCATCTTAATCTGATTGTAACCAGAAAAACCATCCATAAAGGAGAAGATCTTATGTTGCGCGGTGTTGTCGACCAGAACATCAATGCGAGGCAGTGGGAAATCGTCTTTGGGGCTCGCCCTGTTCAGATCTCTATAGTCCACACACATTTGTACCTTACCATCCTTCTTAGGCACCGGAACCACGTTGGCAACCCACTGCGGATAAGAAGTAACAGCTAGAAACCCGACGTCAAACTGTTTCATGACCTACACTTTGATTTTCTCAGACATATCGGGGCGCAAATGACTAACCTTCTGCATTACCGGAGGGCAGTCTTCCTTATTTGGCAGGCGGTGAACCATAATATTAGTGTCTAAACCAGGCGTATCTTCATAAAACCAAGCGAAGATCTCAACATAGTCGTGTAGCATCTGTATCAACTGTTGCTTGAAACTAAGCTCCAAATTCGCGCCTATCTTGACCTCTTTCATGTCTTCCTCTGTACCCAGATTCACTGATTCGACTGGCTCCTCATGAGGCTGTATGGCCCTCTCTTCTTGCAGAAACAGTCTAGCAAGTTCCCCAGGCACTTCACAATCATCCTCACCTTCATCCTCGACTTGGTTGATCGGATTTTCGAAGTCATAACTGGCAATAGCAGAGCCGTTATCAATGGGACCCAGAGTGGATGTGGATCTGCATTATGATATGTGAGTGTGTGTAAGACAATAGCTGTTTTGGTAAAGTGCGAGATAGAAAGGAAAAACAAGGAGCGCAAAATTTGTAATGCAAGAAAACATCCAATGCTTTATTGATGATATATGAAAATGACAAATAATAAGCCCTCACAAACAAAACCAAGGTGCCTCGGGCAAGGCATCGGGCCATAAAGTTTTAAACTGTTTGTTACAAATATCAAAACAAAAGTCTATTACTATGTAATAAAAGAAATGGGCACGAAGTCCTTCGCCATCCAGTTGTTCAATCCACCATTGGTAGTCGGGTAGATCCAGTTGTCAACATCTGAATTCTCATCATCAACATCTTCTGTGGCGGAGACAACCTCAATAGCATTGATTCCCGAGTCATGTTTGGGCATGGGTGCAGTTATGACGTTGGGATTCTCTGGAGCGTCAAACTCAATCTCTTTAGCTTCGATCAAATCTTGCACCTTATTCTTCAAGGCCCAACAGTTGTTTGTATCATGACCTGGGCTATCAGAGTGATAGGCGCAGCGGGTGTTCGGGTTATATAGTGAAGATGTGGTGTTGGGATTCTTCGGGGCTTCCCTCAGAGTTACCAGGTTAGTATTCAATAATTGTGGTAGAATTTGGGACAAGGTCATATTGAGCCGAGTGTATTGTCTCTGCGGTCTCTCCATTCTTTGCTGATTGTTGCATTGTGGGGCAATGGTGGGTCTTGATATTACTACCACATTCACTGCTTGACGGCGTTCAGGTCAGTTTTGGCTCCTCGAGCTGTAAATTGCACTAGCTTCTTTCTTACCGGTGAAAGGCTTCTTTACTGCACTTGACGACATATCCTTATGTATCTTACCACTTCGGATACCAGCTTCTACTTTCTCCCCAGTCAAGATCAACTCAGTAAACCCAGATGACGAACTGCCGATCAGATGATTAAAAAATGGACCAGACAACGTCCCCAGAAACATATCAACCAACTCCCTATCAGACAAAGGGGGTTGGACTCTTCCAGCCAGATCTCTCCATTTCTGAGCATATTCCTTAAAACCTTCACTTGTACCCATAGACATACCTTGAAGCTGAGTATAAGTGGGAGCAAGGTCGGCGTTATATTGATATTGCATGTAAAAAGCAGCAGCAAGGTCCTCCCAGTTTCGGACATTAGCTCCTTCCAATTATAAAACCATTCAAGCTAAGTCCCTGACAGACTATCTTGAAATAAATGTACCCACAAATTTCTATCAGCAGTGTAAGGTTCGATTTTTCTGACGTACGAGCGGAGATGGAGTTTTGGACAGGATACTCCATCGTACTTAGCAAAAAATGGAGCTTTAAACTTATGAGGGATCGCCACCCCAGATGCCAGTCCCAATTCTTCAAAATCCAAACCAGGGATCTTCTGACATTCCATAGCACTCAGTCGATCTTCAAGTTATTTGTACCTATCCTCAGCAGGAGGATACTGTTCTTCATCATAATCTGTATCATTATCAGAAACTGCAGGACTGGGGCCCTTTTCTTCTTCTTGGTCCTCCCCTCCCTTGGATGAAAAGTACAGATCAGCTTGTTGTTTCAACCTATCCCCAAACCTTTTGCCCATGCTAAAAAGAACAACCTTCTTCTTCTTCTTCTTCTCCTTCTCTTTCTCTTTCAGGATGGGAGCTTTCAAATCCTCTTGCCCTTTAGCCAAGCTTAAGAACATCTCTTGGAATTTGGCATTTTGCACCTGAAGATCTTTGATAGCTTGATCAGAAGACATAATTGTTGAAATAAACAGTGAACAAGATGAGAAACCTGTAATGGTACCTGTAATGATGTGCATGATAATGGGATGAATATGTAATGATTTCAAAGACTTTGGGAGATTTAAATTTACAAACCAAAAAATAAACAAATTTTATTAAATTAAACTTGTAAAAAGGTTCAACAATGCCTTTTAAGGCGTTTACAAAGAAATAAACGAAAAACAAATCTAAATCCCATGGACGCTTCCCCTTCATGCTGACGTAGTCATTGATTGTTCTTTCATTCTCAAGTTGCCTAGTGAGCTTCAATATCTTCCTTTCTTGCTCATGGTACTTCTCCCGGTAGGTATCTCTCTCCTCCTTCAGCTGAATCCAGGATCTCTTCAATGCCCCAAGATCAGTGGGCATGTAAGGATAAAGGACCGCATAAGGAATGCCCTCTTCATTAGTAGGCTCCACAATCACTGGCAACACAGCTTCATAGGGCATCCCAAGCTTCTGAGCACGAGCTCGAACCCACTGGAGATAGGGCTGCATAGGGAGAGAAGTCCTTGGTCCTAGATCTTGAGGATCAGATCTGTTCACCATGCCCTAAGCTCGTATAAACCTTCGGTGATGCTTATCAACGTCCTCCTTGTAGTCAAAGGCAATATCTGTAAGAAGTAGCTCATGAGGATCGTCTCTCCGAGCACGACCGAATTGTCGCAAAGCCAAGCAAGGACTGTAGGTTATTCCCCCTCTGATTCTAAGAAACGGGACATTAGGGTATCCCCCACAACGATCAATGACAGCAATGCTTTCCATAGCCTTGGAACTCCAAAGAATGTCTGTATGGGTAAGAGACATTATCCTGTAAGACCATCCTAAAACTTCCTCATTCTTCAACACAGACTTGGGGAGGTGCGAAATAAACCACCTCGCCAGCAAAGGCATGCAACACATGAAGGTCCCTCTTCTTCGCATGGTACGAGTATAGAGGGCTTGCAAGATATCACCCATAAGAGTAGGCACAGGATTGCAGGACAGGAAGATCTTAACCGCATTCACATCTATGAAGGAATCTGGATTCGGGAAAAGAACCAAACCATAGATAAGGAGAGCCAAGATGTCTTCGAAAGCCTGAAAGTCCAAATTATCCCAGAACTGCTGAGCTTGATCTATTAGAAACTTGGCTAAGAAACCTTCAACCCCGCTTCGTGTCTCCCAATTAAATACTACATCAACCCGTTTCAAATGTAAAGCTGAAGCAATGTCTTCTGGTCTAGGAATTTCTTCTAAACCTGTAAAGGGCATCTGCTCAAGGATGGATATGCCCAATAAGTGAGAAAACTCTTCCATAGTTGGAACTAGCTGATAATCCGGGAAAGTGAAGCAATGATGCACCGAATCGAAGAACTGGAAAAGCACACTCATCATCTGCTCATCAAACCTTGAGGTAACCAATCTTAGAAGCTGACCATGTCTTATAATGAATGAAGAAGTATCAGAAACGTTTGAGGCTAATTCTTTGAGTTGAGCAGGTATTTGCACAAAGTTAACTCGGATGGTGTTTCTGCGCATGGAAGCCATAATCTGCAAAACAGGACAAAGATAAATCCCCTCGGTCTTTGAAATGGTTAGTGTAATGAAATATGCATGCTATGTTATGATGCATGATGTCATGGTAAAATAAACAGCAGGTATAGCAGATAACAGGCATGGTAAAGGAAAACAAGTCACACAAAAGCCCTTATGTTTCAGGCTTGCATGGGGTCTAGGTACTACTCTCTTGAAGTTCAGTTGGTTTCTACCTGTCGTAGTAATAGTAATCGGGTTCTAGGGGATATAAATATCACTGACCATCCTACATCGGTCATGGTTTCATCTCACACAATCTTTTCTTGCGGCCGGAACTATCTCGAGAGTATGGTCTCAATGAGTGTAGCATCGAGTATCAACCAGTTCTCAGCTTTACACCGAGGCCGACTATCTCACTACTTCCTATGGCCAAGTTGGTCAATTATAGGTTCTAAGGTCAGTTGATTCTTAACGACACGCATAGCATCCTCGTATTCTCCTCGTTTCTCCACAAGGGATACCAGTACCAACCAATGTGCCACATCAACGTAGCTACTACTTCAACCGTATCGGTCTATGCCGTACAGTTCCCTCACAGTTTATTGCTTCTTACCTAAAAGGTGTTCCCCAAATCCGGGTTAGGATCTATAGTAACTCCTAATACAAAACCCTCAAAAGTAAAGCAATCAAATCAAACAAGAGAAGCAATTTATGATGAACTAATCTTAAGGTACACCCCACTTATTAATTCCCCAGCAGATTCGCCAGTTCTGTGATACGGTGGCAGAACCAGATTGTTTTTAGGAAAATGCTGGTTTGCGTTTTGCGTTTGTGTTTGCAAAATGTCGCGGTAAGCAAGAGTCGCCACCGACTTTTATTTTATCCAACTGGAAAGGAAAAAAGCTTAGAAAAATTCCTTTTTCGAGATATTCTGAGTACGGGGGTAGATTATAGAAAGGGAAGGTATTAGCACCCTTTCTATCCGTAGTTTTCTACGGGCTCTTAGGTACTTGCTCATCATTTTAAAAATTGCTTCCGTGTTTGTGTGTTTTGAAAAGTTTTTGTTTTACTTCGTTTTAACCCTTGCTTCTGTCTTCAAGAGTGTTACGAAGTGTTTTTGAAAACTTTGTTTGAAAAGAGTGTAAGTGTGAAAAAAGTTTATTTTGAGCAAGTACCTACTAGCATCTACCTACTCGAAAAAAGAATGTTTCTGTTCTTGTTTCCTTTAGACAGCGCTATCCTACTTATTTGAGAAATAGGAAGCACCGTCGTTGGAGTTTGTAAGGGTCAATTTGAAAGGTACGTACGATCACTAAAGCAATGTTAGGACGTCTTAGTAATAACCCTAGTGTCTTAAGATCATATTCGAGGCAACATTTCTGAGGCAACCTTTCCGAGGCAACATTTCCGAACGGGACATTTGATCTTTGTTTAGACAAAAGAGCGACCACTAAAATACCCTATACCTAATGATCGTTTACCGAAGGCAACTGAAGTGAGAGTATACCCTACGAGTACGCATGTGCGAGTGATTTGATTTCAAGTTATTATCTTTGCACATTTAGGGTTTGCTAACCATTTTAAAATTAACATACAGTCTTGTCATACATCTAACAGTTAATATTTTCAAAAATTAAAATGCGAGAAATAAAACTATGCTATTACAAGGCTTCAGGGAGGGGGATTAACTACATAGCCAAAAACCCGTAAAACGATAAATAAACGAAAATTTCCTAATTAAACTATTACATCCCATGAGCAGTTACATTAATATTGTAAAAAATAAATAAACGCGTGCGATGAAACGAGAACGAAAAAAATGAGGGTTTTGACCCCGTCTAAACCTAATTAAAAGAGAATTCACTTTTTTTTTTTGACTATTTTGAGAAAATAAGGTTTTAATTAAATAAATACAAACCTAATTACTAATTATTTAAGAAAAATAATTAATTTGACCTATTTTTGAATTTTTGTTATTTTAAGAAAAGAAAATAAAAATTAAATCAAATAAAACCTGATTTTCTAATTTGTTTTAAATTATTTACAAAAGATTAAAATTACCCTAAAATTAAATTAAACTAATTATTAAATTAAATTTGATAAAAATAAAACCTAAATCTAATTTGATGAAAATTGATTTTATGAGTTTTTGTGTAAAAAATAATTAACTTTGTGTGAGAAAATAATTTAAACAAAAATAAATAAATAAAATAAAATATATAAAAGAAAAAAAAAAGAGAGAGAATTGGGCCTGGTGTTAGTGGCAAGAAGGGGGTGTTAATCTGATTTTTAAGCCCAAAAGTCCTTGGCCCATGTTGACCTTTCAGATCCCATGTTACAAGTTGACGAGGGTGCATTGTAGACCTCCATAGGATGGCCTTTGGATCCAGCTTGTTAGACATCTGGTTGGCTGTTCCTTGAGGGCGTATGGTGGCCTCCATGCATGTACATATGCCTGATTATGCAAGAAATAAAATTATGAAATAATATGGGGGACCTGGGAATCGAACCCAGGCCCTTTGGCAATTTCTCTGACCCACTGACCAACTGAGCTAGCGTGTTTTTGTGTAAGTAAAATAACAAATAAACATAATATGATAAAGACCAAAAGTGGATTCTGGAAACGCGCGAAATTTGAATGGGCCAGTCAGGGGGTTCCACGCCATCATCTCCTACCTCCTTCTGTTGCTAAAAGTTTAGAAGCTTTTACTTATGGACAAAAGGCGTAGGTACGGCCCCTGTGATTTTCCAAAACTCCCTGCAAGCATGATAAACACATAACAATGGTACCAATTAACTCGTGACAACCTCACGAGCATCATGGTACCTCAATCGTGGCCTAATTTTCCATGTATAGCAAAGCCCCAAACCTATCTCAAAAACCCTAACAATGGCATCCACACGTATGGCTTCCAAAAATGCAATTAAACGGTACTGTTAGCTTGCAAACATGATAAGGATTACAAATATATCATTTAAACATGATAAAGATGCAAGAATGAATGGATACGATTTTGTAAAAATTGACAAACCGTGAGAGTTGGGGAAACAAATTCTGGGCAAATCAAGGCTTGACTATGATCAGGTTAGCTTCAGGAGATAGCTGGGAATCAATTTCTAGCCTTGGAATGGTGTAAATCGTCCTCTAACTTGTAACTTGATCCAACACCTTTTGGTGATTTTTGTGACTTTTATTCTGCTCTCTCACGCATCTAACCCTTATGCTTTTGCTTTGGATTTGTTCAATATATATCATAGAACCAATTAGGGTTACAAGTTTGCATCAAATCCTTAAAATTATGAAGATTTTGATCCTTGATTCACCCTTGCATCAAATCTTTCCAAAAAAAAGCAAATTCCAATCTTTTTCTTTCCAAAAAATCCTTGCACGATTTGATCTCATTGCCAGCTATTCATGGACCTGAAATATGCACAAAATCTCAAGGTTTAAATGATTTTTGATATTTTCATTATTTATTATTGATTTTATTTGATTTAAATGAAATAAAAATCAAAATAAATGACAAACATAAAATAAAGGCAAGTGGGAAGGATCATGGGTCGTGGATCATGTTACAAACTAAATGCAAGCACAAAAAGTTGGGCCCTTTTTACAAAAATTGTTATTTGAGACATGTTTGACTTTTGGCAATTTTACAAAAAAGGTCAACTTTTCCCATGCATAACTCCCTCAATTTTGACCCTAGGGATGTGTTCTTGGACTTTATAGAAAGCTCAAGATGTCCTATAAGCAACCCTTTTGGTCTCATCTCAATTGAGTGTTCCATGTTCATGTATGAAGCTTTGACAAAAAAAGTGTTTTTGTTGACTTTTCAAAATGACCTATAATGTCCAAATTCATAACTTCTTGTGAGTGCATAGTTTGAACTTGGGAGATGAAGATGAATTGTAGGTAATTGCATCCTATTCAAAATTAGCTTTGGATGGGTCATTCTTGATAAAGTATTAGAAAGTTATGCTTGGTCAAAGTTAGGTTGACTTTTCCTATAAAACCCTAATTTAGCAACTTTTGGGTTTTGATGAATTGTGAGCTATCCTTGAGGAATCATGATCAAAACTTAATAAAATGATGAATAATACTTAAAAATGAGGATGTTGACCAAAAATATTGAGGTTTGACTGTATGTGGGCCACAGTTGACTTTTGCCCTAGCATAGTCGATTTTCAGGCCTTTGAGCAATTGACTGAGCAAACTTTCTTTGTAGGGCTTGAAATTTTACATGGATGATCTTGAGAACATATTAGGTAAATTGTGAGCATTTGGTACCCTTTTGATTCAAATATATTGATGCAAACTGAAACCCTAATTTGAGGTAGACTGCCTTAGGAGAGAGTTTGTCTGGTCAACCCTTGGACTTCCTTGAGCAATTTGAGGACCTTAATTGAGATGTTTTTGAGAAATATGGGAGGGAAAATTTTGGGGTACAAAAAATTTAATAATACCTTGAAATTTTTTGTGAGAAGACTAAAAGTCAATCAATCTCATTTCAAACTATTTTGCCACTTTGGCTTCTACTTTAAAACTTTTCTCAAAAGATTGGACTCTTGTCAATCCTTGTAGTTATGTAAAGAACTATACTTCTACAATGTGTAGTGAAGAGAGATATTTTCCACTTGGGTGTTGAGTGAGGCATTGTTGATTTTAAAATCCAAGCCATATCCTCCACTTTGAGATGATGCAAATTCTCCTTTCTCATGATTGTGGGTAGTAAGTATGTTTTCCACATGGACAATGACGATGATGTCTTATCTCATAAAAGTAACCAACATACTGGTGTTTTAAATTTTTAAAAGAGGAACTACGTGTACCCTGATCCCCTATTGCACGAAAGTTGGTACGTAGGCACTAAAGGTTCACAACCGCAACGGGTGCAAAAACCATAAAAATATATTTCTTTTCTCACCTCCACCATCCATTTTTATACAATATTTTATAGCCAAAATATACAAATTTTACAAAGAGGTTCCTGCAGAGTACCGTAGATGTTTAGGGTACTGATACCTTCCCTTTACATAACCAACCCCCTTACCTTTAATCTTTCCCCCTCTTTTTTGGGTTATTCGCTCTTTTCCCATTCCTTTGGAAACAATAAAGCACAGTGGTGATTTTTATTTTGATCTGTATAAGTCGTCAATCCAATGGCTTAGTCTTAAACATTTCTACCGCTACACATCCATATTCCTCTCCTTCCAAGCACTTTATCAATATCCCAGGACTCCCAAGAGCACATACCACTCCTTGTTGAAGCTATCACACGCTTGGAAGTACCAAACCGGAACCACTCATTTTGTAAAATTTTCAAATTCGAATCTCTAGTTTTTGTGATATTTTAATGCTTTTTAATGTTTGCTTCGTGCTCAGAGTGATCCATAAGACAAGTTTGACATAAAACATGTATTATTGGAGGCTTAGAAACAACCTTTCCATTGATAAGGCTTTGAAACTGTTGGGTTTCGATCTGGGCGGTACAGCGGTTTTTAGGCCAATTTAAGGCCGAAATCGGACTCGGTGAAATTTCATGCGGGATAAGACTTTTTCTTTTTCAATTTGACACGTTTTACAGGTTTCATGTTGGAGACCGTCGGAGAAGACGGTGGTTTCCACCATCTCCAACCGGCCAAACTTTTGCAGACGGCGGTCAAGGGCTTGCTGCCCAAGTGGCTTTCCCTGACTCGTCCATTTGAATATTACGGGGACCCACTGGGCGCGCATTTTTCATTTGAACAACTTCTGATTTGTTTTATAATATATTGTTTTTATGTTATATAATTAACGATTGAAACAGCAACTCAGTTGGTGAAGGGATCGTTTGTGAAAGGAAGAGACCTGGGTTCGATACCCAGGTCTGGATTTTGGTTTTTTCATTAACATTTCTTTTTGTAGGTTTTTTGTTTGAACGTTGGGCTCGTCATTTTGGGCTTAGCGAAATTGCAACATGCACCCCTCGTTTGCTGATTGTATCAGGCCCATTTTGTTTCTTTTCTTTTATTTTATTGTTTTTCTCTTTTAATTTTTTTTATAATAATATAAAATCAAGCAAAATAAAAATAATTAGACTTAGGATTTTTTCTAAAATTATTTTTTTAATTTTGTAAATTAATTGAATTAATTATATTGACTTATTTTTATTAATTTTAAAATCAATTAGACTTAGGTTATGTCATTCAAATATTTTCTTAAATAAAAAATGCCAAAAAATAGAATCAGGTTTAATTTCATTTAATATTTATCTTGTTTAATTATTTTTCTTAATCAAAGATAAACATAACAACAAAAAGATTTTCTCCTTTTAATTCAATTTTTTTAGGCTTTTAGACGTCTTTTAAATTTCGCGCGCGTTATTTTTATTCTCGCATTTTATATAAATAATGTAACTGATTATGGGATGTAATAGTCTAGATTTCAAATTCTGCATTTTATTTTCTTGCACTTTTTATGTAATTGTCCCAAAGCGTTGTAATAGTCTAGGATTTAAATTTTCGCACTTTAAATTTCTGTAAATATTAACGGTTAGTAACTAGGCGTGCATGATAAGACTGGAAATTAAAATGTTAGCAAACTTAATAATGCAAGATAAATAACCGAACTTAACACACATGCACATAAGCATCTCTAGGTTATCCTCGCTTCGGTTGCCTTTGGAAAACAGTCACAATTCTCGAAATGTGAGAAGTTTTAGTGACTATCTTCCAGTTTAAATATCACTAGTCCCTCGATGACCCTCTCGATGTTGCCTCGGTTTAAAAGTGATCTAGAACTTTAGGGTGGTTACTAAAGCTTCTTGCCAAGTTGCCTTTGTAACTGTAAACATCCCTTCGATTGTCCCTTAAACATCCAACGATGGGGCTACCTACTCACTAATAGTAGGATAGCACTGTCTAAAGGATGGGAGCAAAAGAATAAACCTTTTCGAGTATAAAAGTAGATAGTTGTTAAAAGTTTGCTCAAAACAAATTTTTTCACCTACACAAAAATATTTCAAAAAAACAATTTTTAAAACATTTTCTTTGTTAACACTCTTGAGGACTGATACAAGAGTTAAACGCAAAGTAAATCGCCGCACTAAGGCATTTTCAAACACACAAAGCATAAAGGCATTTTAAAATGAGCAAACCTCTAAGAGCCTTAGAAAAATATGGATGGGAAAAGGGTGTTAACACCTTCCCTTTCCATAATCTACCCCCTTACTCAGAAAACTCTCGAAAAGGTCTTTTTCTATTCTTTTCACCCTTTCCTTAATTTGGATAAAAGAAAAGTCGGTGGCGACTCTTGCTTACCGTAACATTTGCGAATACAAAATTCAAAACTAGTACAACAGTCGGTTCTGCCACCGTATCACAGATGTTACTGCCAGGAAACCTGCATCGAACTACTTTATTACCTAAGCTTTTTATTTTCTCAAACATATATGGCTGCATGCGACGAACCTTTTGCTTGACCGGAGGATATCCTTCCTTCATTGGCAGACGATGAACCATGATATCAGTATCAAGCCCCTGCATATCTTCATATGACCAAGCGAACAATTCCACATAGTCGTGCATCATCTGGACCAATCTTCTCTTGACACCATCTTCCAAGTTGGCGCCAATATTGACTTCCCTTTTGTCTTCCTCAGTACCTAGGTTGATCATTTCAACTGGTTCTTCGTGCGGTTGAATGGCCTTTTCCTCTTGTATCAGAAGTCTAACGAATTCCCCAGGTATTTCACAATCTTCCTCGCCTTTGTCTTTGGCTTGATAGATTAGATTTTTGAAGTCATAGATGGCAATAGAAGAGTCATTGTGAATGAGATCCGGAGTGGATGTGGATCTGCAAATGTGTGTGTGTGCATGTAAAGTCACATGGCTATTTCTTTGAAAATGCAATAAAGTAAAGAAAGACAGTGACCGCAAAATTTGAATGCAAAATAGTCCAATGTTTTTCATTAAAAATAAGCATATGGCATATGAAAATGACAAACCCTTAACAAATGAACCACTGTGCCCCGGGAAAGGCACATGGCTTAAAGTCATTGTTTTAATGGAAATTACATACAAAGTTCTCAAAGTAATAAAAATAGTAAATGGCAATTACTCCTGGTTGAAGGAGATTGGGATGAAGTCCTTGGTCTTCCATTTGTCGAGCCGTCCATCAGCAGTTGGGTAGATCCAATCATCAAAGTCATAATCAATATCAGAGTCTTCAAGGGCATTAATCTCATGGTTACTAATGCGGAGAGGTGGTTTCCCTATGAGAGCACATCGAACCTCCTTTTGAGCTTTGGAAGTGAAGCTCAATCCATATTTGTCTGACTTGAAAGGGAAATCAGGAAGTTGTCCCCAAATGGTATAACCTCCTTCTTCAATAATAACACAAGTATCTTTGAGAGAAGCCAACCTTGGTGTATCTTTAGCAACTTCGGGGGTGTCAGGAGTGGCCTTGGCAACAACAACCATGGGAGACACCACTTCAAAGGTTTGACAAGGAGTTTCAATGAACTCTCCATCCATTTCAACATATTTGAATGAATTTAGATGACTAATCATAAACTCTTCTTCACCACAGACGGTAACAATTTTCCCCTTGACTGGATATTTCAACTTTTGATGTAGTGTGGAAGTCACTGCACCTGCCCCATGTATCTAGGGGCGTCCAAGAAGGAAAGAATAAGCATGATGAATATCCATCACATAGAATTTTTAGTTTAATACTTGAGACCCAACTTTGATAGGGAGATCAACCTCTTTGGTCCGTCAAAAGCTCTCACTACAATGTCACTAGGCTTCAGTACCAAACCTTCACAGTCCGACCGATCTAGATCACCTTTTGGTAAGACATTCAGATAGGACCCAGTATCTACCAATACATGGGCTAAAGTGGTTCCTTTACATTCTATGGAAACTTGCAGAGCTTTGTTGTGGTTTTTCCCGGCTGGAGTCAAATATGCATCCGAAAATCCCAAACCATTGTCATCAGTCAAACTCATTACATAGTTTTCAAATTGGTAGGCCGTAGTTTCTTGATGGACAAGCGTATTTTTCAATAATTTTATCAGTTCTTGAGCATGTGCCTCGGAGCATAGCAACAAAGACAACATAGAAATTTTCGAGGGTGTTTACCCCAACTGTTCCACTATTTTATAATCACTTTTTCTGATGATTTTTAGAATCTCCTCCATCTCTTGGGTAGATGGGTCCTTAATGGTAATATCTATTGTGGGCGCCTCCATCCTGGAAGGCTCAGTCATTTTTTCCTTTCCTTGAGTATCATCAATAGGTTTAACAGCAGTAATACGAATGGGTGTAGTAGTGTTTGTCGAAGGTGAAATTTCTGGAGAGAAGATCCTCCTCATCCTAGTAACTTTACTTGATCCAGCAATGTTTGTAATATCAGCAGTTTCATCTTCATCAATCCACTAATCTTGTTTGATACCATGGTAGTACACTTCCGCCCCATAATTCCAGGGCACAACCTTATCAAAAGAGTAAGGGACTGGCCTCGGTGTGGTGATAATTAGTGGAGCTATTCTTGGTTCAATGGGAATCCTAATAGGATATTTTGAGGTGATCCTAATAGGTTTGTGTTGTACCCCAAAATTTTCCCTCCCATATTCTTCAAGAATTGCCAAGTCAAAGCTTCAAAATTCCCCAAGGGTTGCACAGTTCAAGGGCCTCCTAACAGTCAAGATTAGGGTTTTGGTTCTGATCAAGAAAATGAAGTTTCCAAGGGTCCAATCAAGTCCCACATGCCTACAAATATGGTCAAGCATCCTCATACTAAGTTTCAAGACTTACAGCACAAAATTGCACAGTCAGAAACCCTAATTGCACTACAGTCAACTGTAGGGGCAAAATGGTCATTTGGCAGTCAAAAGTTCAAATTTTTGGTCAAAATCTCATTTTGAAGCCACAAACATCATTTGATAAATGCTTGATCATGATTCTCAAAGCTTGGCTCAAAAATCATCAAAATGCAAAAGTTTCCTTATTTGGACAGTTGAAAAAGTCAACTATAAATTGACCAGGGCATAACGTTCACATTGATTATCAGAAAAATTCCATCCAAAGCTCATTTTGAAGAGAAAGACATTCCCTACAACTCATCTTCATACTTCAAGTCCAAGAAATGCTCTCACAAAAAGTTATCAATCTCAACATTATAGGTCATTTTCAAAAGTCAACAAAAAGGGACTTTAAGTCAAAGGACATCACTTGAGATTGGTAAATCAAAATGACATGGGACCAAAGGCATTGGTTAGAGGACTCAAAGACCTTTCCAAAATGTCAAAGAACATGAGCAAAGATTAAAAATTGAGCAAGTTATGCCTTGTGGAAGTTGGGAAATATTTGGATATTTTGAAAAGTCAACATTGATTCAAATGACCTAAAATTGCTAATGGGCCTATTTTTCTTCCACAATTCATTATCCAAGGCATGTGCACGACCACTTGGCCCAAAGGGAAGTTTTTCTTCATTTTTTATTTATTTATTTGGATTTTTATTATTAATAATTCATTTAAATTAAAATAAATACATGAAAAATACTAAACCTACTATTTCAAATCTTTTTGTGCATATAATATCTTCAATATTTCGTGCAAATCAAATTAGGGAAGAATTGGAATTGATTGGATATGATTGAGAACTAAAAAGCATGAAAAAAGATTGAAAAATTATGGTTTGCAAATCAAATCTTTTTTCACATCAATGCATAGATTTTGATCAAGTTTTCAACCCTAAATCATTCATACATATACAAGCAAAGAAACCCTTGTGCTGATAGACTCTAAGCTGCGCAGAAAAAGCACATGAACGCTTGAAATTTCTCTTAGAAAACTCAATTCTGAAAACCTAGTTCTAGGGCGATTCAAGGCCAAATAGTTGCTCCATTGGCTTCCTTAAAGATCATAGAACGTGTTCCAATCATTCCCTAAGTCCCATACTCAAGAAAACGCGAAATCACCATTGAAGTTGGTAAGAAAAATTCCAAAATCGTTTTCCATCATTCATGCGTTTTTAACATGTTTCATTGTTGTTTTTGTGTTTAGAATGATGTTTGCAAGCTACCTGCGTAATTTGATTGGAGTTTCGTGCCAAGACGAAGGATCCACCATGAGAGCATATTAGGGTTCCGTGGAAATTGATTTAGGGGTTTTCAAACCTGGAACAATTAGGCCATGAGAGATACGTCATTGAAATCGTGAGAGAGAGACGATTCTAATGGCCCTAGTCCGAACAATTTATATACGCCCATGTGCTATTCGCTATTTTCTCTAATGATGCCTTTTAGAACGGTGTAAAAACCGTTGCCAATGTTTTTATATTTTCAGGAAAACAAAACAATGAGGAAGATGACTCGGTGGCATAAGCTGAATGGCTGGTTCAAAATCTCGCGCGAAAAAAGAAGCGTTGGTGTTTGTTTGTTTTATTATATTTATTGATTATATTATTTACAGATAAACAAAATAGCACAGTTGGTGAAGCGCTTGAGTGGTAATATTCAGGACCTGGGTTCGAGCCCCAGGTCCTCACCCCTTTCCATATATTTTTTCAATTAATATTCATGTGTAATTTCAGTAGTGGTGTCTACCATGCACCCACAAAATCAAACATGCCACGCGTATGCCAAGAGCAATCCCAAGGCTATAATTGGAGGAGCATCATAGATTGCAGTCAACCACCTCACACACTAGTGGAAAAAGTCTACCAGGCCTGAAGGTCATTGGGCCAAATTGCTAAAGACCAACCTCACAATTAGGGGCAGACCCCCTAGGTTTGCCATTTATTTTTACATTCTTTCTTTTTTATTATTTCTATTTTCTTTTAATTATTGTTTTTAATTAATTTATTATTTTCATAAAAACAAAAAACAACAAAAAAAATCAGAAAAGATGAAATAATAAATATTTTATTTTAGATTAATTTTAGTTATTAGGTTTAATTGTACTATTTTCTTAATTAATTTAAAATTGGTAGAATTAGGGTTTAATTAATTTTTATCCCTTTTTATTTTCTTTTATAATAATTAAATATTATTTATTTTTATAATCAAATTGCATGTAAAATAATTAGGTTTAATTTTAGGTTAAAATTTGATCTTTTCTTAATAAATTAAAAGCAACTAGAATTAGGGTTAGCATGTTATTTTAATTAATTCTTTTTTATTAAAATCATAAAATACCAAAAAAATACCAAAAACAAATTCTTTTCTTTTTTTTAATTAATTAATTCCATCATTTAATTTAATTTTGCAAAAAGGGTCCAACGCCCTCGTTTTAATTCTTATTTAATTCGCGTGTTTATTTCTTTTTCGTTTAATATTTATGTATCTCTCCCAAGGCCTTGTAAATTAATTTCTCGCACTCTACTCTTCTTTAATTCTTTATTATTTTGTCAAATCGGGTTCAAGAAATTTTGGCGATGTGGACCCGCGCCTTTTGTAATAGCTTAGAATTTTTATACTTCCGCAATTTTTCAACTGTTAATCAAGGCATGCAAGAATGAATGGACATAAATAAAAACAAACGCTAGATCACCAATAACATGACAAAAGACAAAATAACTGAATCTGACACACAAATCACACACCACCCCTAGGGTACGCCTCACTGTTGCCTTGCCTCGAAAGGTGATCGTCGAGTAGAGGATGTCTTAGTAAGTCCTCATGATCCGGGAACCTGGCATGAGGGTAGCTTCTAAGGTGTCTTCCCATTGCTCCGGTGATCACCATGTCCCGAACCTCGAATTGACCCGAACACCTCCAACGGTGGTGCTACCTACCTCTCAATGGTGGGATGGCATTACCTTAAGGACATTTACACAGACGAATTCCTTAGGGTAGGTAGACGACTCTAGATACTTGCTCTAATTTCAAAACAAATCAAAAAAATACTTTTCACACCAACGCATTTTCAAAAAGCTTTCGAAAGCATTTTTTCAAACACTCTTGAGGACCGATACAAGAGTCGAACTGAAATTTTCAAAGAAACTTTTTTAAAACCCACAGTTGAAAAGCAAACAAACCATTTTTGAAAACACAATGAGCAAGTATCTAAGAGCCCATGGATAACCATGGATAGAAAGGGTGCTAACACCTTCCCTTTCTATAACCTACCTCCCGAACCGAGAGCAATCTCTATAAGGAATTTTTCTGTGCTTTTGTCCTTTCCATTTGGAGAAAATAAAAGACGGTGGCGACTTTTGCTTCCGCGACATTTCGCGAACCAGCGTTAAACAGTCAGTTCCAGATCCACCGATCACAGTTTGTTTGAGATAGTAATGATGGATATGTCTTTAACTTCTTGAGATACCACTTCGGTCAAAATTTTCACATATGGAGTTCTTTTAAATAGAATATCATGGCTATCCATCAGGTGTTGGACACATTTCTTCAGCCATTCACAAACATTAATTTGTATAACACAACAATAACAGTTTTCAAGGCAGCCAGGGAATACCCCGACTTTCAACAAGTTCTCTTTAACAATCTTTAATGGATTGGTCAAGTCTTTCATGGAGGCAATAAAAGAGGCATCTTCAATAGCATTGGCACCCTTACCATGATTTGGCATGGGTGCGGTGATCACATTTGGAGTTGGCGGAGGGTCGTATTCAATTGTCTTGTTACCAATTAAGTCTTGGATTTTGTTTTTTAATGCCCAACAGTTGTTGGTATCATGTATGGGCCTGTTTGAGTGGTAGGCGCATCTTTCTTTATGATTGTATTTCAGTGAGGATGTATTGGGATTTTGTGGAGGATCTCTTAGTGAAATGAGCCAGACTTTTAGTAAATGTTGTAGGGCTTGTGGTAAGGACATCCCGATCTTGGTGTACTGTCTTTCTTGAAACTTTGTCCTTTGTTGATTAGCTTTTTGTTGTGGTTGTTGAGTAGGAGTTGGATTGGAGATTAGAACTGCACTTACTGACTGAGGATGGTCCTTCCTAGCATGACTCCTTGACCCATACACAACATTATTCTCTTTTTTTACCAATAAATGACTTTTTCATAGCATTGGAGGAGGAGGCCATGGGTATCTTCCCGCTTTTGATCCCGCTTTCGACCCTTTCACCAGTCAAGATCAATTCAGTGAATCCGGATGATGAACTTCTAATCAGTAAGTTGAAAAATGGCCCAGTCAATGTTCCCATAAACATATCTACCAACTGCCTATCAGTCAAAGGTGGTTTCACTCCGCCAGCCAGGTCTCTCCATTTTGAGCGTATTCTTTAAAGCCCTCATTATAACCCATGGTCATTCCTTGTAATTGCACCCTAGTTGGCGCAAGATCAGTGTTATATTGATATTGGCGGTAAAAGGCAGTGGCCAAATCATCCCAAGTATGGATGTTAGTCCCTTCCAATTGGTAAAACCATTCCAACTGCGTCCCAGCTAGACTTTCTTGAAAAACGTGTACCCACAATTTCTTATCATCGGTATGTGGCTGAATTTTGGGGATGTAAGATCTTAGGTGAAGCTTCGGGCATGAGATACCATCGTACTCGGCAAAAACAAGAATCTTGAATTTGTGGGGGATGACTACCCCAGGAATCAAACCCAAGTCACCAAAGTCCAAGCCAGGCACAACTTGGATTTACATAGCCTTCAATCTGTCTTCTAGTTGTTTATATTTGTCTTCGGCCAATGAATTTTGCTCGTTAAAATAATCCTCGTCTTCACATATTTGATTGTTTCCACCCCCAGCACGGGTGCTCCTAGCATCTTCATCTTGATTCTCATCCTCCTTGGATGAGTCCTCTTTAACTTGAACTTGTCTGATGCTGCCTTTGAATCTCTTCCCCATGTTGATTACAAATTTCTTCTTGGTCTTCTTCTTCGTAACCAGAAGTGACATAATTTCTTGCTGCCCCTTTACTAAGTTAAGCAGAGTTTCTTGAAACTGAGAGTTTTGAGTCTGCAACTCCTTCACAATTTGCTCGAGTATCTTATACTGAAATAAACAGTAAAAATATGAGGAAATATGTGTCGGAAAACCTGGTTATGATATGATGCATGTTATACGAATGCAATGTTTTCAAGGATTCTATGGTATTTAAATTTGCTAGACAAAGAGAAGACAACAAACATTAATTGCATTAATAAGTTCAGAAATTACAAATGCCTCTTAAGCTTACAAAGGTTACAAAATAAAATCCTAAAACAAAAAATAAAGGCTCAAGTTTCCCATGGGCGTATCCTCTTTGGTGCAATGTAGGCATTCAGGCTTTGCTCTTCATGAAGTTGCCTCATGAGCTCCAAACCCTTCTTCTCGCTTGCGTAGAACTGTGCTTCAAAGGTATCTTTTTCCCCTTTGAGTTGAATCCACGATCTCTGCAATTCCTCAAAGTCGATAGGCATGTCAGGATGAAGAAGTATGTAAGGGGTGTCTCCCTCAGCAACGGGCTCCATAATCACAGGTAGGATGGTTGGGTAAGGCATCATGAGACTTTGCGCACGAGTTCGTACCCACTTGAGGTAAGGCTCAAGAGGGATGGAATTTTTATGCCCCAAAGTCTTACTATCCACTTTTTTTACCATTCTCCAAGCTCGTATGAACCTTTGACAATAGCCTTGGATGTCTCCTTCATAGTCAAATACCAAACCTTGGATGAGTGCATCATGGGGACCATCTCTTCGTGCATACCCTGTAAGTGTTTGTTGGCAGCAATTTTGGTAAAATAATGTGTTGTTAATGTTTTGCTAAATGTCTTGACATTTGTAGCAAACTATTTTGAATAATGTCAAAGCAGATGTCTTGACATCTGCCTCCTGAACTGAACTTAGCCAACATCATTTATTTTTGTTTCTGGAATTCCTGCGCACCATAATTCAAGATTTGTGACTCACAGGCTGTGAAAAATATGGAGGAATATTTTTCAAAATGCATGGATTTTATCTTGACCTGTTTTTATGGAAATATTCAAAAGATTTGAATATTTGGTTTTAAGCCCAATCCCACAGTTGCGCATATATAAGGACTTGCTTCCTTATTCAAACTACTGCAACTTTTGAAGAATAATACTTTATTTCTATTAGAAGTCTAAGTCTTTTAATTGTCAAACACTCTAGTATTGATTTAATACTTATGTTGTTATTTGAGTTGTCAATTGTGTATCATTCATAAGCTTTTAAGCATTGAATGATTGAAGTTTTTAAACTTAGTATTTTTGTTGTAATTTCTTCATTGTAAGTGATTGAAGGGATTTGAGGAGGGCCTCATACCTAGGTGAGTCTTAGGTATAATTATAGCACGGGTAGTGATTAAGTGACTAGATCGTAAACCGATTGTTTACTGAGGGTATATAAATTGATACTATTTAGTGGACTTGTTCCTGGCTTGGTAGGCCCCAGAGTAAGTGTTGTTCTGCACTGAACTAGGTGAACAATCTCTTGTGTTTTTACTGCTTTTGTTATTACTTTTATTTACTTGTAAACAGATATTTATGTCGTGACATCTCATTCGACATCACATATCTGATACCAGAATTTCAATTGGTATCAGAGCAGACATCCTACTCTTTATCTAGGTGAGATCCAGGGAAGATATTTTCTGGTACTATGGACAAGGAAGGAGGATTTGTGAACAGCCCACCCATTATGGATGGAAGTAATTATGACTACTGAAAACCATGTATGGTGGCCTTTTTAAAGTCTTTGGACAGCAGAGCTTGGAAAGTTGTTTTAAAAGGATGGAAACACCCTGTCAAATTGGGAGAAAATGGATAACCTACTTTTGAGTTAAAACCGGAAGAAGATTGGTCTAAATAAGAAGATGAAATTTCTCTTGGAAATTCTAAAGCCTTGAATTCTATATTCAATGATATTGACAAGAATATTTTCAAATTAGTGAACACCTGTGAAGTAGCTAAGGATGCATGGGGAATTCTTCAATCTACTCATGAAGGCACATCCAAAGTTAAGATGTCAAGACTTCAGTTGCTCACCACAAAATTTGAGAATTTGAGAATGAAGGATGATGAAAGTATTAATGACTTCCATATGAACATTCTTGAAATTGCTAATGCATCCAGTGCATTAGGAGAGAAAATACCAGAAGACAAATTGGTGAGAAAGATGCTCAGGTTTCTTTCTAAGAGATTTGATATGAAAGTGACTGCTATAGAAGAAGCTCAAGACATTGACAAAATGAAAGTGGATGAACTTGTTGGATCCCTCCTGACATTTGAATTAAGCATCAATGAAAGATCTAAAAAGAAGAACAAAAGCATAGCCTTTGTATCAAATACTGAAGATGAAGAGGAAGATTGTGATTTAGATACAGATGGAGGAATATCAAATGCCTTAGCTATGCTTGGAAGAAAATTTAACAAAGTGATAAAAAGAATGGATAGGAATCAAAGATCAAATGTCAAGAACATCTCATTTGACATCCATAAGTCAAATGATTTTGGAAGAAAAAGGGTTGAAGAAAAATTCACTCAAGGGAAGGGAGTACAATGTCATGAATGTGAAGGTTTTGGTCACATTAGAGCTAAATGTCCTACATATCTTAATAAATAAAAGAAGAATATGTCTGTTACTTGGTCTGAAGAGGACTCAGAGAGTAATCTTGAAGAATCTGCCAAGTATGTTAAAGCATTGACAAGGAAATATGTATCTGATGAAGAGTCTAGTGATGGGGAACTAACCTGTAGTTGTTTAGTTATTGGCTTGCATTTTTGGTAAAACCCAAGTGTATGTGTGAATGTCATGACTGATGTCATAACATTCTAGTTTAGTATGTACTGATTCATTAGGTACCTTTGCAGAAAAATATTGTCATACAGGTACTGATGTTTATAAGTGTGTATCTGAGCATTTTGCAAAATGATCACATTTACCTAAATCAGTAGACAGGTTTTCAGATGTCATAACAGATGTTAAGACATCCTGTTCTGAACTAACAGGTATGCAGTTTGGTTAATTCTGAGTTTTTTTCAGGAAAATGACTCAGTCTTTCCAGAACAGAATCCTGCGTTTTCTTTGGGTTAACCTAGCTCAACCCCAACCTGGTTGATAAAGTTCTGTGACCTAGTCTTAAGGTCAAACATAATTAACCCTAGCTTTTTGTGGAAACCCTAACTGAAGTTGCAGCTGCTATATATTCAACAGGGCTGCTGTTTTGAATGAAATCCCTTTTTGACAGAAGATCATTTAGAAGCTGTATAGTTTTTACTATTGTAATCCAAGCAATTATCATTGTGATAAGTGACTTGGAATAGGTTTTAATTGTAAGGGTTGTGTAACACTCAAAGCTTTGAAGCAAGAGTGTTTATATGTCTCTTGACTAAAGTTGTGAAGCAAAGTCAAGTTAGGTTTGTGTATCACTCAAAGCTGTGAAGCAAGAGTGTTTGTGTTGCTTGATTAAAAAGCTGTGAAGCATAATCAAGTGTATGTTTTGAAGAGTGTCTTCAACAATTCATTAGTCAAATTGTTTTTATGTATCACTGCTGTGATTGAGGGGGAGTGAGTAGGAACTCAGGTTTAAGTTGTACTTAGATTGAAGTTGCATTGGGTAGGTCTTAAGTGAAGGAGATAAACTGGTTGGTTTATTCCTGAATTAATATCTCTTATAGTGGATTTCCTCCCTGGCTTGGTAGCCCCCAGAGTAGGTGTTGTTGCACATTGAACTGGGTAAACAATTGATTGTGTTCTTTACTGTTTTTGTATTTACTGTCTTATAGAAAGTCAGATACGGTGTCATAACATTGAACGTGACATTGAGTACCTGCAGCCAGAATTTCAATTGGCATCAGAGCAGGCACCCTGCCTGTATTACTGGGTGAGATCTAGGGATATCACTTTCTGGCACTATGGACAAAGAAGGAGTTTTTGGAAATAGACCACCCATTCTGGATGGAACTAATTATGACTACTGGAAACCTCGTATGATTGCCTTCTTAAAATCTCTGGACAAAAAGGCTTGGAGAGCTGCTGACAAAGGATGGATCCATCCCACCATAACTGAGAAAGATGGGACAATCAGTTTGAAGCCTGAGGAAGATTGGAGTAAAGAAGAAGATGAGTTAGCCCTGGGAAATTCCAAAGCCTTAAATGCCTTGTTCAATGGAATTGATAGAAACATTTTCATACTAGTACATCAATATGAACTGGCCAAGGAAGTTTGGGACACTCTCAAAACTACCCATGAGGGCACTTCCAAAGTGAAAATGTCAAGGCTTCAGATGTTGACTACCAAGTTTGAGAATCTAAAAATGATGGAAGATGAAACCACTCATGACTTTCACATGAACATCTTGGAGATTGCCAACACCTCAGGAGCACTGGGAGAAAAAATGGTAGAAGAAAAATTGGTGAGAAAGATTCTCAGATCCTTGCCTAAAAGATTTGCAATGAAGGTAACTGCCATAGAAGAAGCCCAGGACATCAGCAAGTTGAAAGTGGATGAACTTATTGGGTCTCTTCAGACCTTTGAGATGGGGATCACTGAAAATGGTGACAAGAAGAACAAGAGCATAGCACTTGTTTCCAACACTGATGTTGAAGAAAATATTTCAGAAGCTATAGCCATGCTTGGAAGACAGTTCAACAAACTCATCAAAAGAATATATCCAAAGTCAAGGTCTAATGTTCATAACATTCCCTCTGACATTGACAGTTCCAGCAGAAGACCAAGGTCAGAAGAGAAGGGAAATCAAGGCAGAGGAATTCAATGCCATGGTTGTGAAGGATATGGGCATATTCGAGCTGAATGTCCTACCTTTCTTAAGAAACAAAAGAAAGGAATGACTGTTACTTGGTCTGACTGTGATTCAGAAAGTAATTCTGAAGAAGAATCTGCCAAACTAGTTACTGCTCTAACTGGTGTTTGTACCTCTGAAAGTGACATTAGTGATGAAGAGGTGACTTTTGAAGAACTGGCTGATACTTACAAGAAATTGTGTATCAGAAGTACTGAAGTCTGTGTGCAGAATGAGAAACAATCAAAATTCATCATAAAGCTGGAGGCTGAAAAAAGGGCAAACCTTGAAACTATAAGTCATCTAGAAGGGGAAGTTCAATTGCTGAACTCACAACTGAATCAAATGACCAAATCTGTCAAGATGCTGACTAATGGAACAGACAAATTGGAAGAGATCCTTCAGGTTGGACAAAATGTGGGAAATAAATCTGGACTAGGATTTATGGAAGCAAAGAAATCTGGTACAGATAAGAAGATCAGGCCTGATAAGCAAATGTCAAAACAGATGTCTCAACACAACTCTCAACATCAGGAACAGAGACATATGAAGAAAAGGTACCAAAGATGGAGATGTCATCATTGTGGGAGATATGGCCATATAAAGCCCTTCTGCTTCAGATTGCATGGATACCCTAATCAGAACTCAGGTGTCAAACCTAAGTCTAAAAAGGTACCACATGCTCCTAAATGGAAGAAAAAGGCTACTGCCCTGATAGCCCACACTTCCCTGAGGGTCTCTGCAAAGGAAGACTGGTACTTTGACAGTGGATGTTCCAGACACATGACTGGAATCAAGAACCTCCTCAATAATGTTAAGCCTCACACCACCAGTTTTGTGACCTTTGGAGATGGTGCTAAAGGTGAAATCAAAGGAGTTGGTGATTTGGACTGCCCTGGAGTTCCAAGTCTGAATGAAGTACTGCTGGTAAAAGGGCTGACTGCTAATCTCATTAGTATCAGTCAACTGTGTGATCTAGGATTCAAGGTCAATTTCTCAAAATCTGAATGTCTTGTAATCAATGAAAAACAAGAAATTGTAATGAAAGGAGTCAGATCCAAAGATAACTGTTACTTGTGGCAGCCTGAGAACACTAATAACTCCACTATGTGTCCAATTACCAAAGAAAAAAAAGAGATGAAACTGTGGCACCATAAGCTTGGTCATCTTCATCTAAGAAGAATGAAAAGAGCTATCTCTATGGAAGCAGTCAGAAGGACTCCAAGACTACAGATTGATAAAAGAAGGGTTTGTGGTGAACCTAAAATTGAAAGGCTTGGTAAAAAGAAACATGTCTATTATGTGGTGGATAAACTTGAAGAAGGATGTGTTGTCAGAACCAGAAGTAATCATGACAAGGATTTTGGAAACAACAAGTCTAATAAATTCTGTTTCCCAGAAGAAATGAGTTGTGAAGTCTCTTCTCCTATAACTCACCATCAAAATGGAGTTGACAAAAATAAAAATAAGATCATTCAAGAATCAACCAGAACTATGATTCATGTCAAAAGAATGCCTTCCCAACTTTGTGCTGAAATGGTTGCAGCTAGTAGTAACTGTTATCAAAATATCTGGACAAAGCAGATGCTCACTGAGTATAATGTCTCACAAGATGTTGTGACATTGTATTATGACAATCTGAATACAATCAATATTTCCATGAACCCTATTCAGCATAGCAGGACCAAGCACATTGACTTTGTTGAGAAGAAGTCAATTAAACTGGAACATGGTATCATTAAGCTTCAGCTGGCTGATTCTTCTACCAAGGCTCTTGTTGGAAATAAACTTGAAAACTTGAGGGGCAGGTTGGGTATTTGCCAACATGAGAAATTGTAGCAATTAATTTTGCTTAAAACAAGGGTTGAAGGAGTTAATTTTGATAAGTCTAATTTTAGTGGGTTAATCATATGTTTTCCCAATTCTTTCAAAATCTTTAAGAAGTTGAAAAGACTCTCTTTTGCCTCCTACCCCTCTCGTCTTTGCAACCTGTTCCCTTCTCTCAATCAAAGTTTTTTCTCAAATTGCTACTGGTGCTCTAAGTCAATCAAAATGTCTCAAACATCATCTTCAACCAAGGCGACCTCTTCATCTTCATCATCTTCATCATCTGACCAAGACTCTCGAGCAATCACCACATGCATAGAATCTGAAGTTCTTGAGATCACTCCTCTCAGAGAGATGGCTACTGACCCCGCCAAAGTCAAAAAGCTGAGAACTAGACATGCAGGAAGAGCTCAAGCTGCTGCCTCTGGTAATCCTTCTCATCCTTCTTCTTCTGTATCAAATAGAGAAGGATCAGTTCAAGTTCATCAAGCAATTTCTAGGCTAGTGACAAGTATACTAAGTGGAAACCAATCTGTACCGGGGATTTCTGTCCCTTTAAATCAATCAGGAAGCCCAAATGTGGATGTCTCTGAGAATGTAGATGTCTCTGAGAATGTTATGACACAAAATGACAACATTCAGAACCCTTCAGAAAAGACTGTTGATCCACCTATCATTGATGTGGATGAGGAATACTCAGACAATGATCTGATTGCCAATGTAAACCCTAGCATAGCTAGGAGAATGATGAAAAGGAAGAATAATCAGAATGCTGGAAAATGTTTGACAAAAGATAAACCTGCTAATAAGAAATCCAAGGCTGAAGGCATGGCTGGGGTAGAATCTGTGAAAACTGTTCAGTCCAAAGGGAAGGTGAAAGCCCAGGTGCATACTGATAGACAACCAATTTCAAAGAAGAGAAAAGAACCTGAATCTTCTGATTCTGATGAGGAATCAGAGTTTGAGATTGATGCTGAAGAAATTCCTATCAGAAGGAAGCTCCCCTCCAGCAAAATTGCTAGAGTTCCTGAAGTCCCAACAGACAACATCTCTTTTCATCATCCTGACAATGCAAACAGATGGAAGTATGTTTGCTTGAAGAGAATAGCTTTAGAAAGAGAGCTAAACAATGATGCCATGGAGTGCAAAGACATCATGGACCTGATCAAGAATGCTGGACTGATGAAGACAGTGATAAAATTTAACAAGTGTTATGAAAATCTGGTCAAGGAGTTCATAGTTAACTTGTCTAATGATTGTGCTGATGGAAGGTCAGCTGACTTTGAAAGTGTTTTTGTTAGAGGAAGAAGGGTTAATTTCTCTCCATCAGAAATTAACAAATTTCTTGGAAGATCAAATGAGGATTGTCCTGATCTGGAAGTCACTGACAATGAAGTTTGTCAAACCATCACAATAAGGCAAGTGAAGTGCTGGCCCTTGAAAGGCAAGCTGAATGCCAGCAAACTTAGCATGAAATTTGCCATCCTGCACAAGATTGGTGCAGCCAACTGGGTCCCTACAAACCATAAATCAACTATCTCCACAGGATTGGGGAGATTTATTTATGCTGTGGGAACCAAGACTGCTTTTGACTATGGTAGGTATATTTTTGAACAAACTTTAAAAAATGCTGGTAGTTATGTTGTCAAAGGACCAATTGCCTTTCCCTCCCTCCTTTGTGGAATTATCCTTGCACAATACCCTGATATCCTGGTGGCAAGAGATACTGCTTGCAAAAGAGCTCCTGCCCTTAGGTTGCACTACAAACTGTTTCATGGATCTCATGCTCCTGATATTGTCATAACATCAGCTGAGACATCGTCTGTGAAGACCCAGTCTAAAACATCTGATGTCATAGCTGTCTTAAAAGAGACCTGCAAAGAACTGGAAGCTAGGAAAAAGACCCTAGAAAACCTAATTGCCATGTTAGAAAAGGAGGAAGCTGAAGGAAACAGAAGGGAAGAGGGTGTAGAAGCTGAAGGTCATCTCAATACTGAAGAAACTAGCTCCTCTGAGTCTGATGACAGTGCTTAAAGGTTGGTGGAGTTGCTGATTGGTGGAGTTGGTGCTGGTACCTGGTAGAGTTTGGAAGTGTGTTCAGTTTTTAGTTCTGCTCTCATTACTTTTTCTGGATGACTGTATAACTTTTAAGAACATGTATCTTTGGCCCATTTGTGGCTAAAGAGGGGGAGATATATTTTGGTACTTAATTAGACATTCTATTTTTCTGCAGTCATTTCTTTCTGCTGCTATCTATCTCTGATTGCTTAGGGTCTTTAGCCAAAAATCTGCCAAAGGGGGAGTTTGTAGTTGTTTAGTTATTGGCTTGCATTTTTGGTAAAACCCAAGTGTATGTGTGAATGTCATGACTGATGTCATAGCATTCTAGTTTAGTATGTACTGATTCATTAGGTACCTTTGCAGAAAAATATTGTCATACAGGTACTGATGTTTATAAGTGTGTATCTAAGCATTTTGCAAAATGATCACATTTACCTAAATCAGTAGACAGGTTTTCAGATGTCATAACAGATGTTAAGACATCCTGTTCTGAACTAACAGGTATGCAGTTTGGTTAATTCTGAGTTTTTTTCAGGAAAATGACTCAGTCTTTCCAGAACAGAATCCTGCGTTTTCTTTGGGTTAACCTAGCTCAACCCCAACCTGGTTGATAAAGTCCTGTGACCTAGTCTTAAGGTCAAACGGAATTAACCCTAGCTTTTTGTGGAAACCCTAACTGAAGTTGCAGCTGCTATATATTCAACAGGGCTGCTGTTTTGAATGAAATCCCTTTTTGACAGAAGATCATTTAGAAGCTGTATAGTTTTTACTATTGTAATCCAAGCAATTATCATTGTGATAAGTGACTTGGAATATGTTTTAATTGTAAGGGTTGTGTAACACTCAAAGCTTTGAAGCAAGAGTGTTTGTATGTCTCTTGACTAAAGCTATGAAGCAAAGTCAAGTTAGGTTTGTGTATCACTCAAAGCTGTGAAGCAAGAGTGTTTGTGTTGCTTGATTAAAAAGCTGTGAAGCATAATCAAGTGTATGTTTTGAAGAGTGTCTTCAACAATTCATTAGTCAAATTGTTTTTATGTATCACTGCTGTGATTGAGGGGGAGTGAGTAGGAACTCAGGTTTAAGTTGTACTTAGATTGAATTTGCATTGGGTAGGTCTTAAGTGAAGGAGATAAACTGGTTGGTTTATTCCTGAATTAATATCTCTTATAGTGGATTTCCTCCCTGGCTTGGTAGCCCCCAGAGTAGGTGTTGTTGCACACTGAACTGGGTAAACAATTGACTGTGTTCTTTACTGTTTTTGTATTTACTGTCTTATAGAAAGTCAGATACGGTGTCATAACATTGAACGTGACATTGAGTACCTGCAGCCAGAATTTCATAACCTTTGATGAGTTAGATGCTTCATACAAATAATTGTGTCTCAGAAGTGCAGAAGTGTTCCTTGAAGGGGAGAAACAGAAAGTCCTCATAACTCAGCTGAAGGCAGAAAGGGAAGAGCATTTAAAAATTATTTCTAAACTGGAAAGTGAAGTGACCTCCTTGAATTCAAACCTTGATAGAATGGTCAAATCTCTCAAAATGTTGAATAATGGGTATGACACTTTAGATGAAATTATTCAAACAGGGAGAGTGATAGGAGACGAGAGTGGTATAGGGTTTAATGAGAAAAAAGGAACCAAATTCTAAAGAACCATCAATAGATTCCACTCATGCCAAGCCTAAACCAAGGATGTCAAATCAAATGTCTAAACATCATGGCAAGAAAGGACATGATGGTAAGAAAAAGTTTAATTACACCAAGGAGAATCCCCAGCCCTGAAGATGTCATCACTGTGGAAGGCTTGGTCATATAAGGCCCTTCTGTTTCAAGTTGTATGGGTATCCTAAGACTAATCCTCCTCCTAAGACTGATAAGATTCCACAAAATAACAAAAAGAAGAAGCAATGGATTCCCAAGTCTAATGTTGCTAGTTTCATAGCTCACACCTCCCTCAGAGTATCAACCAAAGATATCTGGTATTTTGACAGTGGCTGCTCTAGACACATGATAGGTGTCAAGAATCTGTTGGTGGATATCAAATCTCATCCCACCAGTTATGTGACTTTTGGTGATGGCGCAGAAGGTAGAATCAAAGGTGTTGGCAATCTTGATTGTTCAGGAGTCCCTAAGCTTGATGATGTGTTACTTGTTAAAGGGTTAACAACTAACATGATAAGTATAAGCCAATTGTGTAATCAAGGATTCAAAGTTAACTTCATCAAGGAAGAATGTCTTGTGTGCAATGAAAAGAATGAAGTTATTATGAAAGGAATCATATCTAAAGACAATTGTTACCTATGGGTTCCTCAAGAGTTGAACCTCTCCTCAACATGTGTTTTTGCCAAAGAGAATAAAGTTAAAATATGGCATCAAAAATTGGGGCACTTACATCTGAAAGGTATGAAAAGAATTATATTTGAAGAAGCAGTGAGAAGGATTCCTAAGCTCAAGATAGAAGAAGGTAGAATATGTCGTGACTGCCAGATTAGAAAGCAAACTAAGATGTCACATCAGAAGATCCAACATCTCACTACATAAAAAGTTTTGGAACTTCTTCACATGGACTTGATGGGACTTATGCAGGTTCAAAGTCTTGGTGGTAAGAAGTATGCCTATGTTGTTGTAGATGATTTTTCTAGATACACATGGATAAGCTTTATTAGAGAAAAATCAGAAACTTTTGAAGTGTTTAAAGATCTATGTAAAAAACTTCAAAGGGAAAAGGAAAGTCATGTCATAAGAATCATAAGTGATCATGGAAAGGAATTTGAGAACCATAAATTTGCTGACTTTTGCTCCTCTGAAGGAATCAGCCATGAATTCTCTTCTCCCATTACTCCTCAACAAAATGGGATTATGGAACGTAAGAATAGAACTCTCCAAGAATCTGCCAGAGCCATGATTCATGCTAAGAAGTTACCCACCCATTTTTGGGATGAAGTTATGAATACCGCATGCTATATCCATAACAGAGTCACTCTAAGGAAAGGCACTTCAGCCACCTTGTATGAAATATGGAAGGGAAGAAAACCAATTGTTAAATGCTTTCATGTTTTTGGAAGTAAATGTTACATCTTAGTTGATCGTGAAAAAAGGAGGAAGATGAATCCCAAGAGTGATGAAGGAATATTCCTGGGTTACTCTACAAATAACAAAGCTTACAGAGTTTTTAACTCCAGAACCAAAGTTATGATGGAGTCAATAAATGTTATTATTGATGATAGAGGTTGGAGTGCTGAAGAAGATGTCTCAGAAGATGTTGGAACATCTGTGTCTGATATTCCAACAGAGTCAAATGACAGAAGTATTGATTCTAATACACCTCAAGAAGATCTTGAGCCTAGTCATCTCAATAAAGGACCTTCAATTAGAACCCAGAGAGATCATCCTATGGAGCTTATCATAGTAGATCTAAATAAAGGAGTTACTACTAGATCAAGAGATGAGATATCAAACCCTTGCCTTGTGTCAAAAATTGAGCCTAAGAATGTCAAAGAGTCCCTAACTGATGAGTACTAGATTAATGCTATGCAGGAAGAGCTAGAACAGTTCAGTAGAAATGAAGTTTGGGATCTTGTTCCAAGACCTGAAGGGACAAATGTGATTGGAACAAAATGGGTGTACAAGAATAAATATGATGAAATAGGGGTGGTTACTAGAAACAAGGCAAGGTTAGTTGCACAATGGTATACTCAAATTGAAGGAGTTGACTTTGATGAAACTTTTGCCCCTGTGGCCAGACTTGAATCAATTAGACTACTCTTGGGAGTTGCATGCACACTGAAATTTAAATTGTTTCAAATAGATGTAAAAAGTACCTTCTTAAATGGCTATCTAAATGAAGAAGTTTATGTGGAACAACCAAAGGTTTTTGTTGATCCAAGTTTTCCTAAACATGTCTAAAAACTGAAGAAAGCTTTGTATGGATTAAAGAAAGCTCCAAGAGCTTGGTATGAGAGACTGACAAAATTTCTTGTTGAAAATGGATACAGGAAATGTGGCATAGACAAAACTCTTTTTGTCAAGGAAGAAGAAGGGAAGATCATGATTGCATAGATTTATGTTGATGATATTGTGTTTGGTGGGATGTCAAATGATATGATTCAACATTTTGTCAAGCAAATGCAGTCAGAATTTGAGATGAGTCTTGTTGGTGAATTAACCTATTTTCTTGGTCTGCAAGTTAAACAAATGAAAGATTCCATATTTTTATCTCAGAGAAAGTATGCCAAGAGTATAATGAAGAAGTTTGGGATGGAAAATTCCAGTCACAAAAGAATCCCTGCTCCCACACATCTGAAGTTGACTAAAAATGAAAAAGGAGTAAGTGTAGATCAAAGTCTTTACAGAAGTATGATATGCAGTCTTCTATATCTCACTGCTAGCAGACCATACATTGCCTTTGTTGTAGGAGTGTGTGTAAGATATCAAGTTGATCCTAAAGTTAGCCATACCAACCATGTGAAGAGAATTCTTATATGTGAATAGGACAAGTGACTATAGTATGCTATATTCTCATGGATCTAATTCTGCCTTAACTGGTTTTTGTGATGTTGATTGGGCAGGAAGTGCTAATGATAGAAAAAGTACATCAGGAGGATGCTTCTTTCTGGGAAATAATCTCATATCTTGGTTTAGTAAAAATAAAATTTTGTGTCTCTGTTCACTGCAGAGGATGAGTATATTGCTGCAAGAAGTAGTTATTCTCAATTGGTTTGGATGAAACAAATGTTAACAGAATATAATGTCAAACAAGATGTCATGACATTATTCTGTGACAATTTAAGTGCCATTAGCATATCAAAGAATCATGTTCAACACAGCAGGACCAAACATATTGATATTCGTCATCACTTCATAAGAGAGCTTGTTGAAGAAAAGATTGTTGTCTTAGAACATGTAGCCACTGAATTGCAACTAGCTGACATTTTCACTAAGGCTTTGGATGCTAATCAGTTTGAGAACTTAAGAGGAAAATTAAGGATTTACCTATATGAGGGTTTGTAGCAATTAAAGGCGTGTGGGAATATCATTAAAGTGATATTATATTATTTGTGTTTCCAACAAATAAAATTTCGAAAGAAATCATTACAGGACTGCCTCAAAGTGTTTCCCACATGCTACGAAATAACATCCTTCTACTTTCACAAAATTTTCATTCTCCTCTACAGAAAAAAGAACCCTAGTCATTCTTCATCCTCTTGCTCAAAAATCTTCAAAGATGTCTCAACATCATACATCGTCTTCCCCAAAATTTGCCAATGAGAATCTCTCCCTTGATAGAGTACTTGATGCTACTCCTCTAACAACCATCCCACCTCTTGATAAGGAGGTCAAGCAACCTAGATCATCACCTGCTAAGAAATCCAAAGATGATAAAGGTAACTCTTCTACTGCTACTGACAATAGGACAGAAGAAGAAATTGTTAATGTTGATAGAAGTATTAGAAGGCTAGTAGACAGAGTGTTAAATGAAGGCTTTGTTGTTCCTGGTATTTCTACCCCTCTTGCTCGTATGCCTCCTCCTGTTGACAAAAGAAATGATCCTAAAAGTGTTGTTGTTGAACCATCCCCTTCAAGGAAGATGTTGTTGCCTCCAAGGATGCAGAAGGTCAAAATGCTGAGAATGTGGTCAATATAGATGAGCTATCTAACAATGAGCTCATTACTAATGTGGTACCTGGTATTGCAAGAAGGCTAAAATACAGGAAAGTAAAGGATGCAAGTGTCACACCCCTTTCCAAGACAACCAAGAAGAAAATCATGTATGGACCCCCAAAGTCAGGAGGCAAAGTGGTTCCTCCCTCTAGCAAAAGAAAAGCTAGACCTGTTAGCTCCACAGATGATGATGATAATGATGAGGATGTTGTAAAAAGATTCAAGAGTAAGAAGAAAGTTGTGGTTGTTGAAGAAGTTGACTCAGACTATAATGTAGAGCAAGATGTCCAGGACATATATCCTATCAAAAAGTCTGCAAACAAGAATATTTCTGTTAGGGTTCCTGATGCTCCCCTTGACAATATTTCCTTCCATTCTGTTGGGAATACTGAAAAGTAGAAGTATGTGTTTCAAAGAAGAATTTCCCTAGAAAGAGAATTGGGAGTTGGTGCTCTGGAGGGAAAAGAAATCATGGAGCTGATATCTTATGCTGGACTGATGAAAACTGTTACCATGTTTACCAAATGCTATGGGACTCTTGTTAAGAAAAATTCATTGTTAATATTCCTATTGACAATGCTGATCATAAACGTAAGGAGTATAGAAAGGTGTATGTTAGGGGTATATGTGTAGAATTTTCCCCTGCTATCATAAATATATTTTTGGATAGGACAAAAGATTACTGTTGTGAGCTAGAATTAATAGATAATCAAGTGTGCAGAGCCATCACTGCTAATCAAGTAAGTGAGTGGACCATGAAAAATAAACTTCCTGTCAGCAAGCTTAGTGTGAAATATGCTATTTTGCATAGAATTGGAGCTGCAAATTGGGTTCCCACTAATCACACTTCAACCATTTGGATTAGGAAATTTCATTTTTTCTATTGGAAACCAGAAGCTTTTTTTATTATGGTACTTATATCTTTTATCAGACTATTAAGCATGCAAGATCTTGTGCCATTAAGATGCCAATTACTTTCCTTTCTTCATCTGTGGAATTATTCTTAATCAGCATCTTGGAATCCTAAGTGGAAATGATGTAGTGTGCAAGAGGGAGTCTGTTTTAACCCTTCATTTTAAGCTCTTTTCAGGAATAACATGTGCTAGACATTGTTTTGACATTTGCACCTACTGAAAAGACCTCCACCAAGGATGACATGATCAAATAATTAAGAGAAGCCTTCAAGGAATTAGATGATGTGATCAGAGTTAGCTCAGCAAGGAAGCTAACCTTTTAAAAGATGATCAAGGACCTGCAAAAGGATAGCAAGCTTGATGATACAATAAACTCTAAAGGTGAAGACTCTAGTGAGGAAGGAAGTTCTGGCTCAGCCAAGTCAACTGGTCCTGATGACAGTTAGACTAATTGATGTTTCTTCATTTGACCTTTTTGTTTCATTTTAGCACTTGCATGTGCTTGGCATTTGATTTCTATGGTATTTACCTAAATTACTGATACACTCTTGAATGCATCCTTTTATTTAGCATATTATGACTAAAAAGGGGGAGAGAAAGTGACTGACTGACATCTGATTGAGGGGGAGCCTCATGTCTTAGAAGATGTTTTGACATCTTCCCTACTAACAGCTAACTGCTAACTGAGTTATTTTTTATTTTGCTTGTTTTGCTTATGTTGCTGCTCTGATATTGCTCTGATAATATATTGCTCTGATAATATTTTAGCCAAAATTTACCAAAGGGTGATGTGATACGGTGGGAGAACTGACTTCGGATTTTGCGTTTGTGTTCGCAAATGTTTCGGTTTAGCAAGAGTCGCCACCAACTTTTTATTTTATCCTAAGGAAAGGTCAAAAAGCACAGGAAAGACCTTTGAGATGTTTTCTTGGGTTCGGGGAGTATATTATAGAAAGGGAAGGTATTAGCACCCTTTCTATCCATGGTTATCCATAGGCTCTTAGTTACTTGTTTAGATCACTTGCTTTGATTTTCAATTATTTGAAATGGTGCTCTGTGTGTGATTTTGAAAGATGTTTTGGAAAAGAGGCCATCGTTGTGGCAACCTTTGTAATGATTCTAGTTTGAATGTATACAAAGGTGTTTTTGTCTTTTGAAAAGTTTTCAATGTTTGAAAGTAGGTTTTTGAAATTGTGTGGTGAAGTGTGTTTTTTGAAGATAACAAGGATGTTTTTGCAAGCTTTGATCAACTAACTAAGAGTTGTCTACCGTATTTTACTCAAAGATCTTTCTCATGTTTTTAACCCATTTAACAGTGTTGTTTCACCATTGTATTTGGTGAACAACCTTGTGTTAGGATGTTAAACGGGACAGACGCGGGTCATCGTATAGACCATGATAGCGTCATCGAGGGACTATGATCTTTTGTTTTGTTTTTGTTTTGCCAAAATACTTGACATGCATACCATGGCCCATTTTTGAAGGCAACGAGTGGATTGTAACCCTAGGGGTGCAAGTGTGCATTGTGTTTGTTTTTCATGCATTTTTGTCTTTGATTAGGTCAAACTATTTGTTGGTTTTGATTTTGCATACAAACCCTAATTCTCTAATCATGGTATAATTGAAAGCTTAAAGGTGCGAGAATTTAAATTCTACACTATTACAACATGATATAGGGAGGGGGTACAAATTTGAATAGGGGATTATTTTCCAAGAAATTAAACCCTAAATTATTACAACCATATTGAATTTGCAAGGCATAATATTTAAATGTACAATATTTAAATAAAATACAATAAATAAATATTAGATAAAATGTATTATGCAAAAAAAGATTTTTTATGTATGTAAAGTATTTTCAAAGGAAAGAAATGTAAAGAAATAAATAAAAAAGGTTAATTTTAATTATTTTTAGGGTTTACCCTAATTCTCTTTAAAGAAAATAAAATTGTATTTATTTATATACAAAATATATTAATATGTACAAAAATAAGAATATATCATAAAAAAATGTTTTTTAGTATAAAATAATAGTAAAAATAAAAATGTATTATTTTTGTGTTTTTTGTTCTAATTATTTAATAAAATATTTTCAAGAAAATGTTTTCAATGTGAACAAAAATAAGAAATGAAATAAAAGTATTATTTTCATTATTTTTAAATTTAAACAAAATAATATAAAAGTATATAAAGTGTTTTAATGCTAGTAAAAATAAAAATAAATACCAAATAAATGTAAGAAATTATAAAAATATTTTTTGATCATTTTTTATGTTTGAAAATAAAATATAAAAGTTAGAAAAGAAAATAAAAATGCAAAAATATCAAAATACAAGAAAATGGGCCAGGGGGTGTGAAACTGAAAGTGGGGGGTGCCAAAAATAGGAAGTAGCCAGGCCCAGCCCAGCTACTTCATCTTCTTCCTCTGTCCAACAGAAACACGCGCATGACTTAGTTCAAACCTGTATCTCCTGATTCAATGCTTTTTTGACAAAACTCAAAACATGAAACTTGTAGAGCATCAAACAACGAATCTAACCATATAAAAAACTTAAGCTAACTCTCAAAGACTAGAGAGAATTTCGTTGGCCCTAATTTCTAACCTACTTTTTTCAGAAAGTTCATGGATGAAATTCTCCTAGCACAATTAATATAAATGAAAACTAAGCACATGTATGGTTTCAGGGCTATGAATACAACATCTTTCATTCACAAACCTAAGTCTAAATGTTCCTAAATAGAGAGATAGAAGTTCATGAAATACCTGTTTCAGTTGAGTTCGATCTGGACAATGCAGCAACTTCCAATGATGCCTGAGGTTCTTTTGAGCTTACTTAATGTCCCCTGAACCTTTCCCAATGCTTAGTTTATTTTGAAGTGGCCTGAATCGTGCTACAGAACTCAACCTGCAAAGCTTCCAAACAAAAATGGTGGTGTGTGTTAATGGAGTTACAACAACTTGTGAATGGTCTGAACATCTTAGGTATATTGTTTTGAATGTGTTTGAAGTGATTTTGGACAAAACGCACAAGGGGATTTGATGGTGGCTTCTGATTTGCAGAACTGACCCTGTTTTGCAAGAAAATGAGGTTTTTGAGTATGAGGAGGTTTGAGAGGTCAAAGGCTCGTGCTTCTGGCTTGCAAGGATGTTAGAAACTTGTTACAAAACTTTGCTTGAGTTGGTTTTATCAGATGTGTATTCTCTTGACTTTTTGCACAATGCCTTGGTTTTGAAGCAAAGATGTGAACTGACCAAGCTATGGCCTGTAAAGGCTAGTTACAAGCATGCTCAAGTTGGTGTACTATGCCTGAGATTAGGGAACTTGTTTGCTGCAAGGAAAAAAGTTCAAGGCTCAAGAAAAAGCAATTTGACATAAAGTGCCCTTTATGAAAATGGAAGTATGACCTTTATGCTCAAGATGGAAATGTTCATTGTACAATGCTCTCTTGATCACAACAATGCCAATGTCCAATGTATTTGCATTCAGTTTTGGAGTGTAAATTGGTTTAGAGGCATGTAATTATGTACTAAGCTAGTTTGGTCAGATTTGCAACTTGGTATGAACATGTATTGGCCATGGTTACAAAGTGAGTTTTTGCCAACTTCAAGCATTCGATTCTCCCTAACCACAAAGGTGTTTGAGGAGTTCTTGGACAATTTGGAAAGATTGAAATATGTACTATAATCCAAGTGGAACTATGTGAAAAATGGCCAAGAAGATGGGTCAAAATCCTGCCTAAACTAGGGCAAAATTTCTCTAAGTTAAAAGTTTTAGGTCCCCTTGTTCCAAAAATCATAACTTGAGATCCAAGCTTCTTTTGAGAAAAATTTGTGAATCAAAGTTGTATACTTTGTGATGGACTACAACTTTCATGTTTTAAGTTTTGATTGAATCCTTTTTCATCTTGGTGAAAATGTGGGGCAAAGTTAGGGAAAAATAAGAAAATTTCATAACTTAGAAAATTTCTAAGTTATAAAATTTTTCCATTTTAAACCCTAATTTGCAATTTTGGATTTCTTGATGAATAAGTTGCATAATTTGACATGTCTTGATGAAAAATGACTCTTGGCACTTGATTTTGACCAAAAAGTCAAAGTTTGACTTTTCAGTGTACAATCAAATTTTGACCAGTTGACTGAAAAATTCATCTGTCAATCCTATGCATTTGAGACCTTTTGAACTTGTTGAATGGGTCAAGACAATTTCATTGAATCCTTGTGTCTATTGTTGAGCTTGTTTTGCCATTGGTTAGGTCAAACAGTCAAAAATTGCCTTTGCACAGTCAAAACCCTAAAAATGACCATTTTGCCCTTTTGGTGATCTGATCAAATTTCTGGTGGAATTGTGATCCAAACTTGATCAAATGGTTCATATGAGTTCATAATGTTGATATGGGTCAAAATTCATGAGGTTTGACTGCCAATTGGCCACAGTTGACTTTTTCCCAATACAATTGATTTCTAGGTCAACTGTCCAATTGACTGGGCAAAATTTTGAATCAAGGCTTGAAACTTGGTATGGACAATCTTGTGAGTCCAACATGAAGTATGAAAGTCACTTTGGGCATTGTAGTTCAAAACATCCCTGTGCAAACTCAAACCCTAATTTAGGTCCACAGTGCAAGAAGGTGTCTTGATCAGAGCAAACCCTAGCTTGATCTTGAGTTCCAAGAGTCTTGTGATGGGAAAATGTTGATGAAATGAGAGGGCAAATTTTGGCATACAACAGTTGCCCTTGTTCAATCTTCTTGAACCTGAAGAGTTAGATTGGCAAGTTTTCCTTTCGCGACTCGAAGGTAAAAGAGGATTGGACACTAGAGTGCCCGTAAATTTGCACTCGTCGAAATATAGCTGAAGAAATGGGCTTAAAGATGCCATTTGGAGATGGTAGAATCTTTCTAGAGATGGGCTTAAAGATGCCATCCAAAAATGTTTGTTGAATTGCAATGTTGTAGGTCAGAAGAATGAACATCAAAATGGTATCCGTGTCTGGAATGCATTTGAACTGTATCTGGAGACCGAGTCCGTATGAGCAAAAGAATGGCGTCCGTGTCTGGAGCGTATCTGAGTTGTAACTGTATTTGAACTTTGAATGAATATCAGAATGACTGTCGTGTCTGGAGTATATTTGTATTGTATCTGAAGTTGAGATATGTATGAGTAGCAGAATGACTTCCGTGTCTGGAGTGTATCTGAGATTGTAACTGGGATCTGAATAAGTGACAGAATGACTTCCGTGGCGACTGCACTAGGGAGAATCAAACTTCTGGTGTAAAGTCCAGAATGGCATCCGTGTCTGGAGCGTATCTGAACTTGTAGTTGATAATTGAATCTGAATGAGAGATAGAATGGATGCCGTGTCTGGAGCGTATCTAGTCTGTATCGGATTGTTGAAGTCTGAATGAGTAGTAGAATGATCGCCGTGTGTGGGGTGTATCTGTACTGTATTTTGACTTGAAGTTATGAATGAGTGATAGAATAACCACCGTGTCTGGGGTGTATCCATACTGTATCTGAATAATTGTTAATGATGGCCTTTTAATCTTATCCTGAAAAGGGTAAAATGTTAGCTAAAACACAAAGTTATGTTGTATGATATGTATGATGCAATGAACTGTGTTTCATCCATGTTTATGATATATGAATGTAATGGATGGGCATGTAAGCCGAGTAGTTGTCTTGTTGAGGAAAATAAATCCTTGTTAACTGGAGATAATGAAATCCTTGACTGCTGCCGGGGAAAGTGAATCCTTGACCGATGCTGAGGATTCAAAAGAATCTTTGATTGTTGAAGATGAGAAATCCTTGCTGACTTCTTGGGGATTAAAAGTATTTGACAACTTCTACGGGGAATGAGAATTCTTTATGACTTTCCTGGGAAATAAGGAAAACTCTGAAAATCTCTAATGGGTAGTTAAAACCTGGGAAGCTTCTGCTTGGAGAAATGAGACCGAGAATCTTCGATCTGTTGGGAGATAACTCTGTGGGGAGAATGTTTACTCGGCCGGTGAAATCAGGAGCTTGGGTTGTACGCCAAACTACTGGGGAAACATCCTAGTTGGGGATAAGCCAAGAAGTTAACTGTTATCTGCTTGGTTTTCAGACTTTTAAGATAGCCTGCTGGGGAAATTGGGGGAAGTTGAACAGTTCCCATCGGGGGTTGATAGTTGGAAATTTGACTTCGCTGGGGGAGAAGGTTTAGAATATTCTGGCTCCGCTAGGGAAGAAGGTATTTCAGGGTTTTCGGGCTCCGCTGGGTATCTTGAAGTTTAACTCCGCTGGGGACACGTACTCCAAATTTTTAGCTTTGTTGAGGATCTGAACAATGTATTGCAGGGGATTTCTTCTGGAATGGCACAAAGATATCTTCCTACACCTTCAACCTATCAGTAATTATCCTTTCTCAATTTTGTTTTATTTGTAAGCAGTGATTATATTCAAATGCATATGCCTATTTAACAAAACTTTGGACGTTTTCAAATAAAACATGAGTGTAAAAAAGAAAGAAAGGCAAGCAAATTTCTGCACTTTGAAGTATCTTTGTATTAACTTTTGTAAGTATCTTTGTACAAGGGAGACAAACATCCTAGTAAGAGAATATAGTCGTAAAAATTGAAAAATTTTATACAAAAGAAAGATGGCTATGTGTAACAATTCCATGGGATTCCCATTTTTCTATAGCCTTCACAACTTTGAGTATCTTGTCCATTCGCTGCTTCGTCCTCCGATGATTGGATTGATCAGTAGCTTGGAGCTTTGTTGGTGAAGAGATTATTCTTAAAGTGATCCGAAGAGACATAGTCATACGCTTTAGTTCCCTAACTTTTGCCTGGACCGCCCTTTCAGGTTTTCGATCCACCGGGAAACCCTTTTTTGCCCAAGTCTCCCTTTCGGGTTTTCAACTTGCCGGGTGTACAGTTTTTTTTTGTTTTATCCCTAACTTTTGCCTGAACCGCCCTTTCGGGTTTTCGATTCACCGGGATGCCCATTTTGGCCCAAGTCGCCCTTTCGGGTTTTCAACTTGTCGGGTTATTTTATGCGTAGTATCTTTTGACTATGTCTGCATTCGCAGGGTGCGGCAAGTCGTCGCCGTCCATGGTGGTCAGAATCATTGCCCCACCAGAAAAGATGCTCTTGATCATAAATGGTCCTTCGTAAGTAGGAGTCCACTTGCCCCTGGGATCACTTTGTGGTAAGATGATCCGCTTGATTACAAGATCTCCGACTTGATATACCTGACGCCTGACTTTCTTGTTGAAAGCCTTGATCATTTGTTTTTGATACGTCTGACCATGACAAACAGCAGTAAGTCGCTTCTCGTCGATCAAGTTAAGTTGATCAAGCCGGGTATGAATCCAATTGTCTTCACTTAAACCGGCATCCTTCATGATCCTCAAAGAAGGAATCTGAACTTCCATGGGTAGGACAGCTTCCATACCATATACCAAATAAAATGGGGTTGCCCCTGTTGAAGTACGTGTCGTAGTAAGATATCCATGCAGAGCAAACGGTAACATCTCATGCCAGTCCTTGTAGGTGACTGTCATCTTTTGAATGATCTTCTTGATATTTTTGTTCGTGGCTTCAACAACACCGTTCATCTTCGGCCGGTAGGGAGATGAATTGTGATGATAAATCTTGAACTGTTCGCATAGAGCGGTGATTATAGTGTTGTTCAAATTTGTACCGTTGTCTGTGATGATCCTATCGGGGACACCATATCGACATATGAGGTTCTGCTTGATGAAGCGGGCAACCACATTCTTTGTAACAAAGGCAAAGGAAGCTGCTTCGACCCATTTGGTGAAGTAGTCAATAGCCACTAGGATGAAGCGATGTCCATTGGATGTTGTAGGCTTGATCTCTCCATTCATGTCAATGCCCCACATTACGAATGGCCAAGGAGATGTCAGAACATTGAGAGGAATAGGAGGAATATGTACCTTGTCGGCATAGACTTGGCATTTGTGACAAGTACGGGAATGTTGATGACAATCAGCTTCCATGGTGGACCAGTAGTAGCCTGCCCTTAGAATCTTCTTAGCCATCGTATGTCCACTCAAATGGGTGCCAAATGTGCCACTATGTATTTCGGTCATGATCAACTCTGCTTCAACCTTGTCCACACAACGAAGTAGAACACAATCATGGTTGCGCTTATATAGGATGCCATTGCTTAGGAAGAACTTGGCAGCAAATCTCCTTAAGAACTTTTTGTCATTGACGGAAGCTCCTTCAGGGTATTCTCGAGTCTGGAGATACCTTTTGATTTCATGAAACTAGGGTCGTTCCACTATGTTGTACCCCAAAATTTGCCCTCCCATATTCTTCAAGAAATTGCCAAGTCAAGCTTCAAAGTTCCCCAAGGGTTGCACAATGCAAGGGCCTCCTAAACAGTCAAAATTAGGGTTTTGGTTCTGATCAAGAAAATGAAGTTTCCAAGGGTCCAATCAAGTCCCACATGCCTATAAACATGGTCAAGCATCCTCATACAAAGTTTCAAGACTTTCAGCACAAAATTGCACAGTCAAAAACCCTAATTGCACTACAGTCAACTGTAGGGGCAAAATGGTCATTTGACAGTCAAAAGTTCAAATTTTTGGTCAACATCTCATTTTGAAGCCACAAACATCATTTGATCAATGCTTGATCATGATTCTCAAAGCTAGGCTCAAAAATCATCAAGATGCAAAAGTTTCCTTATTTGGACAGTTGAAAAAGTCAACTGTAAATTGACCAGGGCATAACTTTCACATGGATTATCAGAAAAATTCCATCCAAAGCTCATTTTGAAGAGAAATACATTTCCTACAACTCATCTTCATACTTCAAGTCCAAGAAATTCTCTCAAAAAAAGTTATCAATTTCAACATTATAGGTCATTTTTAAAAGTCAACAAAAAGGGACTTTAAGTCAAAGGCCATAACTTGAGATTGATAAATCAAAATGACATGGGACAAAAGGCATTGGTTAGAGGACTCAAAGACCTTTCCAAAATGTCCAAGAACATGAGCAAAGCTTAGAAATTGAGCAAGTTATGCCTTGTGGAAGTTGGGAAATTTTTGGATATTTTGAAAAGTCAACTTTGCTTCAAATGACCTAAAATTGCTAATGGGCCTATTTTTCTTCCACAATTCATTATCCAAGGCATGTGCACGACCACTTGGCCCAAAGGGAAGTTTTTCTTCATTATTTATTTATTTATTTGGATTTTTATTATTAATAATTCATTTTAATTAAATAAAATACATGAAAAATACTAAACCTAGGTTTTAAATCTTTTTATGCATAATGTATACTCAATATTTCGTGCATAGCTGGATTTGGAAAGAATTGAAGACAATTGGCCATGATTTGTACCAAATAGGCATGAAAAATATTTGAAAAGATTTTTGGAAATCAAATCTTGCAAGACATGAATGCCAAGGTTTTTGATTGTTTTCTTTGACCTAATTCACGCCATACATAAGCTGGATCAAGACCTAATGCCTCCTAACCAAAAAAAGCTGCGCCAGACATAGAAAAGAAAACTTGAGTTTTTGGTGAAAAAACTCAAATCTGAAAACCAATTTCCAGGACGATTCAAGGCCAAAGATCAATTCCATTAGCTTGCTGAGGCTTCAAAGAAGGGATTTGGATCAAAAACTACAAGCTTTCGTGCCCAGAAACGTGAGAACGATCTCACCTGTATAGAGAAAATTTCATCTTCTTGCATCCCAATTCATGCGCATTTAGCAATTTTTAATATGTGATTTGTGTTCATTGTTTGATTCTAATGCTAACCATGTAAATTAATTGTGTTTTTGAGCGTTGTACACGATTCCACCATTGTCATCGTTTAGGGTTTTTCAAGCTGAGAATTGGGGTTTTCCACTTAAGGAAAAATCAGCACTCAAGACCCAGACCATCGAAATCAGGACCTTCATACAAGCTCAGTGATGGGGTCGCGCTCAATTTATGAACCACCCTGAGCTAATCGCTATTTTTCAGAAACTGGCCTAAAAGAACGTTTAAAAAACCGTTGCTAATTGTCTTTGTATTTCAGGAAAAAACAAGCCAACGAGGAAGATGCTTAGGTGGCTATCAGCGGTTGGTCCGTTTGAAAGTTCGCGCCAAGAATCCACTAACGCGTTTGTTTTGTTTCATATTGATTGCTTATTATATAATATACAAAGAAAACAAAGTGGAGCAGTTGGTGAAGCGCTTGGTTAGTAATCATCAGGACCTGGGTTCGAGTCCCAGGTCCCCCACCCCTTTCCATATATTTTTTCAATTAATACTTATGTGCAATTTCAGTGGTAGTGTCCACCATGCATCCACCACATCAAGTCACCACGTGCCTACTGAGATGGATCAGAAGGTCCAGATTGGGAGAATACCGTGTACGTCAGTCAACGGAGATCCATGCCAACGCAATAGTCAACCAGGCCAAAGAGTAATTGGGCCCAAATTGCTAAAGACCAACCTCCCAATTTGGGGCAGACCCCCTAGGTTTGCAAATGTTTTTTATTATTCTTTATTTTTTTTCATTATTTTCACTTTCTTTTAATTATTGTTTTTTTTATTAATTCAATATTTTCATAATATATAAAAAACACCAAAAAAAATCAGAAAAAGATAAAAAATAATAAATATTTTTATTTTAGTATTTTTGTAAATAAATTCATTAATTCACTTAGTTTTAAATTTAGGTTTTTAATCTTAATATTTTTCACTAAAACTCAAAACTTATAGAATTAGGGTTTAATTAATTTTTTTCTTTTTTTCTTTTATTCCATAGTAATTAATTGTTAAAATATTATTTATTTTTATAAATTAAAAATTGCATGTAAAATAATTAAGTTTAATTTTAGGTTAAAGTTTAATACTTTCTTAACAAATAAAAAATTGTAGAATTAGGTTTAATTGCATTTAATTCTTTTTTCCCGTTTAAATCTTAAAATACCAAAAACAAATTTCTTTTCATTTTAATTTTATTAATTTAATAATCGTTTAATTTAATTTAATTAAAAAGGGTCCAACGCCCTCGTTTCAACTTTAATTCAAATCGCGTGTTTATTTCTTTTTTTCGTATAAATTTATGTACCTCTCCCAAAGCCGTGTAATTAATTTCTCGCACTGTACTTTTCTTTACTTTCTTTATTTTTCTGTCAAATCGGGTTTTGGAAATTTTGGCGATGTGGACCCGCGCCTTTTGTAATAGCTTAGAACTTTACTTTTCTCTCACTTTTAACTGTTAATCGATGCATGCAAGAATGAATGACCATAAATAAAAAAACAAACGATAGATCACTTTGGCATGACAAAAGACAAAATATCTGAAAACGACACACAAATCACACACCACCCCTAGGGTACGCCTCACTGTTGCCTTGCCTCTCGAAAGGTGATCGTCGAGTAGAGGATGTCTTAGTAAGTCCTCATGATCCGGGAACCTGGCATGAGGGTAGCTTCTAAGGTGTCTTCCCATTGCTCTGGTGATCACCATGTCCCGAACCTCGAATTGACCCGAACACCTCCAACGGTGGTGCTACCTACCTCTCAATGGTGGGATGGCACTACTTTAAAGGACATTTACACAGACGAATTCCTTAGGGTAGGTAGACGACTCGTGGATACTTGCTCTAATTCAAAACAAAACAAATCAAAAATACTTTTCACACCAACACATTTTCAAAAAGCTTTCGAAAGCATTTTTCAAACACTCTTGAGGACCGATACAAGAGTCGAACTGAAATTTTCAAAGAAACTTTTTAAAACCCACAGTTGAAAAGCAAACAAACCATTTTTGAAAACACAAGTGAGCAAGTATCTAAGAGCCCATGGATAACCATGGATAGAAAGGGTGCTAACACCTTCCCTTTCTATAATCTACCTCCCGAACCGAGAGCAATCTCTATAAGGAATTTTTCTGTGCTTTTGTCCTTTCCATTTGGAGAAAATAAAAGACGGTGGCGACTCTTGCTTCCGCGACATTTCGCGAACCAGCGTTAAACGGTCAGTTCCAGATCCACCGATCACAGAACTGGCGACTCTGCTGGGGACTTAAACTTAAAGTGAGGTGTACCTTAGGGTTAGTTCATAACTGTGTTTTCAATTGTATTGACTTGTCTGCTTTAAATTTGTGGGTTGCATGGGAGTTACATAGATCCTAACCCGGATCTGGGGATACCCTGTTTAGGTAGCATAAGCTGTGAGGGACCTGTCCGGCGTAGACCGACACGGGTGAAACAGTGGCTACGTTGGTGTGGCACCTTGGTCTGTACCGATATCCCTTGTGTTGCAACGAGGAGAATATGGGTCTTCTAAGGAGTCATTAAGCACCAACAACCTTAGAACCTTAAATGACACAACTTGGCCATTAGAACAGTAGCAGTATGCTACGCCCATTGAGGCTAAACTCTCGTGATGGTTCTGGCCGCAAGAAAAGATTGCGACGCTGGAGTTATGACCGATTGAGGGTAGTCAATGATATTGGGATCCTCTAAGAACCCGGTTACTTTGATAGGACAGGTATGAACCAACAAACTGAAAGAGGGTAGTACCTAGACCTCATGCTGGCCATAAACCCTAAGGACTTGTCTTGTGTGACTTGTGTGCCTTCCAACTTGACTATTTGCATGCTTGTTATCTGACACTTGAGTTTCTTGCAGGTTTTGTTTATAGTCCTTGATAGGGACTCATAACAGGGTATACTAAGTTTCTTACAGGTTTTGGTTTGCAGTCCTTAATTAGGACTCATAACAGGGTTTACCGAGTTTCTTGCAGGTTTTGTTTTTTAGTCCTTAACTGGGACTCATGACAGGTTTTACTTGAGTTTCTTGCAGGTTTCTGTTTATAGTCCTTAATAAGGGCTCATAATAGGGTTTATTCATATTACCCCATGCATCATGACATCATACCATTGCATACATCCTAACCCATTTCAAGGATCTCAAGGGCTTGTGATGCAGGTCATGATGAATCAAACATCTAGCAAGGGGCAAAGAGGATTTATTTTCCTCTAGCCAAAGTTGTCAGAGGCTATGACCCACTTGATATGGTGAGCCTTTGACCCTTGGAAGAAAGACTCTCAACAAATATGAAGTTCTTTCAATCAAGCTACTGGATCCAAATGCTAACAAATTTTCTTGTTGACCCCGTGAGGTCCTTGAAAACATTACATGCATGTCATACTCATCATTGCATAACAGGTATCCTTGTTGCAGGTCACTTACCTTTCTCGCTGTTTATTTCAGCAATGGCTTCACAACAAGATAACCAGGACCTTCACGCTCAAGAGACTCAGTTCAGGGAAATCTTCCTAGGTCTATCCAAGGGGCAGGAAGAGTTGAGGACACTCCTCATGGGGAATCTGATCAGAAAGAGTCCCGAAGATGACAAGGACGAACAACTGAAACGTCTACAAGCTGAGGTAGACACATTGAAAACCCAGATGCTGGGGAAAAGGGCCCTCATTCAAGGTTTAGCTCAGGAGCAAGGAGAGCTGAGAGCCATGATCAGCCAACTTCCTCAAGGCATGAAGCAACCAGCCCAAATTAGGGACCAGGTCCTAGAACAGCTTCCAAGAAGGCAAAGGTCGGGTCCAATGAATAGACCTCTCCGAGTTGCTACTACTTCTCAGGTCCAACAACGACCGCGCCAAGAACAGCGGGTTGATCAGAACAGGTCGGACGAGCCTAAGAGACAATTCACCTACATCAACATGTCATGGTCACGAGCTTTGCAGCACATGTTAAGGATGAACCTGATTGCGGTGATCAACCCTCCTGCAAATCCAAAGACTTCCTCTCCAAATTACAACCCAGAAGCAAGGTGCGCTTACCATTCTGGTAGCCCGGGGCACGATACTGAGGACTGTTGGGCATTGAAGTACAAGATTCAGAATATGATCGATGCTAAAGAGATCGAGTTCGAGCCCGCTGAGACTCCCAATGTGATCATTGCTCCCTTGTCAAAACATGGCTAGGATTGAGAAATTTTTGTTCATTAGAATCTTTCAAGTTGTAATTTTCTTTTGATTGTTCAAGCATTCCATTCATATCAAACGTTGTTATTTCATTAATGCATCGCATATGTCTGTTCTGAAACAATATATTCGTATTCACTAAATGCAAATTATTTTCATATTTTTTTCTGATGATCAACTCTTAAATAATAGTTCTAAGCCTCTTGAGGGAGGATGACGAAAACGATAGCATAATCTACAGTATGCTTTTGAACAGACCCCGCTGATGAGGTACAGGCATTGTTTCAATCCCTAAACACTGGAGTTATAAGGATGATAATCCCTCGTCAACCCCTCTGAGCCAAAGAAGTAGGAGTTTTTCTTTTCGAAATTTAAAACCCTTAATCATAACCTGGGGCAGGGTAGTTCCCTCAGTTGATCCAAGTGCATAACGAATGGCACCAAAGAGGTCCTTACAAAACGAAAGACAGTGATGGTTCCGAACAATCAATAAAGAAAGGCAGTCATTAGCTCAAAAATAAAAAACCCAATAAGTCAAAACCTATGAAGGAGACTTACAAAACTGGGGCATCCCGCTGACTGTAATCACAAAAGAAACAGTTCAGGCAAAAAAGAAAGGGATAACAAAAAATCAGACAAGAAGGAGGTCTTACAAACCCTCAACAAAAAAAGGAATGACTGCCTATTCAAAATAAGTTATCAATATCCGAATCATCACCGAAAAATCAGAGCAAAGACTCAAACAAGGTCTAACATATGATCAACTGAGTTTAGGTTTGGAGAACATCACGAAGAGCGGGTGGGTACAAATAATTTGAGCCTTTATCCTTTGTTTCTTGAACCGTGAACCAGGCCACGTTATAACCGTTAAAAGTCCTAGCTGAAGCATGGGTTAGTTCGAAAGCATACTGTGACGAAAGGTATCCTGACTCCTTAAGGCTTACTATAAAGAAGGAGTTGACATCACGTTTTACAAACATTCATTTGTTTTATGGAAAAAGAATGCATTTTCAAAATCTTCAAGACAGACATAGGCTTTGCATTTTTAACATAACTTTGTTTGCATATGACTTTTTGTTTGAACAGCATAGAAGTTCGCACGACGAATGCCTAATGAACAGAAGTACCTCCAATCAAGGGGCAGACATGACCATGGTCCATTATCTGGGGCAGTCCAATCAAGATTCGGAGAATCTCTCAAAGGCCAAATAGCCTGGGGCAAATCTCCGCCTGAGTCATTTGGGGCATTCCAACAACGAATCTGGCCTGATCAAACACCTTCTGGTGGCATGACAAAACACTACTGACAGGGGCAACTCCCCATATTCCCTGAACATGGACATAGTCGAAAAAATACTACGCACAATCAAAGACCCTCTAGGTTGACATACCTAGGCAAAAATAAGGGCTTCCCGGCGAACCAAAAGGGTTCGGGCAAAATGAGGGATGAAATGAAAAATCTGTACACCCGGCAAGTCGAAAACCTGAAAAGGCGGCTTGGGCAAAAATGGGTATCCCGGTGGACTGAAAACCCGAAAGGGCGGTCCAGGCAAAATTTAGGGATCAAAGCGTACGACTATGTCCTGTCATCTTGTCACCTGCCTACCTGAAGAAGGTCTGACCCTCAACAATTATCAGCATCCCGTAGTTGCCTCCCCCATAGAAACAGGGGCAATGATGAGTGGTCTAAGCGATCTAATGGCTCCATCCGCCAAAGTACCAAGGTGAGTTCAGCTGAAGAACATAACCAGATATCCTAATTCCCCAGAGTGAGCCAGCAAGTCAGTACACTCTCCTCAAGCAAAGCTACAGTCAGCCTTAAAGAAGTTGAGTATCCTCCAGCAGATCTCAACATTCCCCAGCAGCATATATGCATTCTTAACAAGCATCCCCGGTAGTCTTGGTCTAAAGATTGTTCCCCGGCGGTATATCAAGATCAGTGGAGTCACTTCCCCGATACATCTCAAAATTTCCCCAGGAGAGTCCAACCCAGTTCCCAAGGAAAATTGGAATCCATCTCTCCAAGCAGTAAGCTGATCCCCAATAGATTCTGGAAGCTTATCCTCGCAGAGCACGAACGCGTCCCCCGGCTTTATTCAAAGAGTTATTTCCTTACCAGGATATAACTGGGTTATCCTCAGCTAAAAGCCACGGAAAGATCGTCCTCGACGAAGCCTTCTTATCCCCAGCGAAGTCTATTAACACTTCCAACACAGCAAAGATATCCCCAGCAAGTTATTATCAACAACTCAGCAAAGTATCTCTCTCCCCACAGAGTATTGCTTCCCAGCAAGATTGCTAGAGTACTTTGCTCCCCGCAGAGTAATCCATTCGCCAAGTTTATTCCCCAACGGAGTTATCTTCTCCTACCGGTATTCTTGCAACTATCATCCCCGGCGGAAGCAAAATCTATTCTCCAACATCATCCCAGGAGTGACTTCCCGGCACCCGTCAAGGATTTACTTTCCTAGACGAAAAATACATTCATAAACATCTTCATACATTATAGCATGCATATACGCATCATGAACATACAATCTCACGTATTCAGAGAGTATCTCGCATGTCATACCACATGACATCGCATACAACTAACGCTTGTCTTTTCAGGACAAAAGTACAAAAATGATTACCATCAATGGTCGCAACTAAAGATCCGATTCATGTATCTTGCCAGGGTGTGTCTGAAGAATTCGAGGATCCGATACCTGAATCTTGCCAGGGTGTATCCGTTGAAGACTAGAATTACCAGATCTGATTCCTGTATCTTGCCAGGGTGTGTCTGAAGAGTTCGAGGATCCGATGCTTCAATCTTGCCAGGGTGTATCCGTTGAAGACTAGCATTACCAGATCCGATTCATGTATCTTGCCAGGGTGTGTCTGAAGAGTTCGACGATCCGATACCCGAATCTTGCCAGGGTGTATCCGTTGAAGACTAGCATTACCAGATCCGATTCTTGTATCTTGCCAGGGTGTGTCTGAAGAGTTCGAGGATCCGATACCTGAATCTTGCCAGGGTGTATCCGTTGAAGACTAGCATTACCAGATTCGATTCCTGTATCTTGCCAGGGTGTGTCTGAAGAATTCGAGGATCCGAAGCCTGAATCTTGCCAGGGTGTATCCGTTGAAGACTAACATTACCAGATCCGATTCCTGTATCTTGCCAGGGTGTGTCTGAAGAGTTCGAGGATCCGATGCCTGAATCTTGCCAGGGTGTATCCGTTGAAGACTAACATTACCAGATCCGATTCCTGTATCTTGCCAGGATGTGTCTGAAGAGTTCGAGGATCCGATACCTGAATCTTGCCAGGGTGTATCCATTGAAGACTAACATTACCAGATCCGATTCCTGTATCTTGCCAGGGTGTGTCTGAAGAGTTCGAGGATCCGATGCCTGTATCTTGCCAGGGTGTATCCGTTGAAGACTAGCATTACCAGATCCGATTCCTGTATCTTGCCAGGGTGTGTTTGAAGAGTTCGAGGATCCGATACCTGAATCTTGCCAGGGTGTATCCGTTGAAGACTAGCATTACCAGATCCGATTCCTGTATCTTGCCAGGGTGTGTCTGAAGAGTTCGAGGATCCGATGCCTGAATCTTGCCAGGGTGTATCCGTTGAAGACTAGCATTACCAGATCCGATTCCTGTATCTTGCCAGGGTGTGTCTGAAGAGTTCGAGGATCTGATACCTGAATCTTTCCAGGGTGTATCCGTTGAAGACTAGCATTACCAGATCCGATTCCTGTATCTTGCCAAGGTGTGTCTGAAGAATTCGAGGATCTGATACCTGAATCTTGCCAGGGTGTATCCATTGAAGACTAGCATTACCACATCCGATTCCTGTATCTTGCCAGGGTGTGTCTGAAGAGTTCGAGGATCCGATACCTGAATCTTTCCAGGGTGTATCCGTTGAAGACTAGCATTACCAGATCCGATTCCTGTATCTTGCCAGGGTGTGTCTGAAGAGTTCGAGGATCCGATACCTGAATCTTGCCAGGGTGTATCCGTTGAAGACTGGCATTACCAGATCTGATTCCTGTATCTTGCCAGGGTGTGTCTGAAGAGTTCGAGGATCCGATACCTGAATCTTGCCAGGGTGTATCCGTTGAAGACTAACATTACCAGACTCGATTCCTGTATCTCACCAGGGCACGTCTGAAGAATTCGAAGATCCGATTCTTGTAACCAGTCAGGACATATCTATACGAAGCATCTGAAAGCCAGATCCTGCAACATGCCAGGTACTCATTTTTCTTTTGCAGGTACGCAAGTTCTCGCTAAGGAATCTCTTACGCGATCAACATCCAGATGGCATCTATAAGCCCATCATCCTATTCATCAATCTCTAAATGGCATCTATAAGCCCATTTCCACCATCACTGCTACTATGTGAGCGCAAATTTCTGGGCACTCTAGTGTTCAATCATATTCCACCCTCGGATTACGAAAGGCACGTCAGCCAATCTGCATCCTCAGGTCTAAGAAGATTGAACAGGGGCAACTGTTGTACCCCAAAATTTTCCCTCCCATAATCTTCAAGAAATTGCCAAGTCAAGCTTCAAAGTTCCCCAAGGGTTGCACAATGCAAGGGCCTCCTAAACAGTCAAAATTAGGGTTTTGGTTCTGATCAAGAAAATGAAGTTTCCAAGGGTCCAATCAAGTCCCACATGCCTATAAACATGGTCAAGCATCCTCATACAAAGTTTCAAGACTTTCAGCACAAAATTGCACAGTCAAAAACCCTAATTGCACTACAGTCAACTGTAGGGGAAAAATGGTCATTTGACAGTCAAAAGTTCAAATTTTTTGTCAACATCTCATTTTGAAGCCACAAACATCATTTGATCAATGCTTGATCATGATTCTCAAAGCTAGGCTCAAAAATCATCAAGATGCAAAAGTTTCCTTATTTGGACAGTTGAAAAAGTCAACTGTAAATTGACCAGGGCATAACTTTCACATGGATTATCAGAAAAATTCCATCCAAATCTCATTTTGAAGAGAAAGACATTTCCTACAACTCATCTTCATACTTCAAGTCCAAGAAATGCTCTCACAAAAAGTTATCAATTTCAACATTATAGGTCATTTTCAAAAGTCAACAAAAAGGGACTTTAAGTCAAAGGCCATAACTTGAGATTGATATATCAAAATGACATGGGACCAAAGGCATTGGTTAGAGGACTCAAAGACCTTTCCAAAATGTCCAAGAACATGAGCAAAGCTTAAAAATTGAGCAAGTTATGCCTTGTGGAAGTTGGTAAATATTTGGATATTTTGAAAAGTCAACTTTGCTTCAAATGACCTAAAATTGCTAATGGGCCTATTTTTCTTCCACAATTCATTATCCAAGGCATGTGCACGACCACATGGCCCAAAGGGAAGTTTTTCTTCATTATTTATTTATTTATTTGGATTTTTATTATTAATAATTCATTTTAATTAAATAAAATACATGAAAAATACTAAACCTAGGTTTTAAATCTTTTTATGCATAATGTATACTCAATATTTCATGCATAGCTGGATTTGGAAAGAATTGAAGACAATTGGCCATGATTTGTACCAAATAGGCATGAAAAATATTTGAAAAGATTTTTGGAAATCAAATCTTGCAAGACATGAATGCCAAGGTTTTTGATTGTTTTCTTTGACCTAATTCACTCCATACATAAGCTGGATCAAGACCTAATGCCTCCTAACCAAAAAAAGCTGCGCCAGACATAGAAAAGAAAACTTGAGTTTTTGGTGAAAAAACTCAAATTTGAAAACCAATTTCCAGGACGATTCAAGGCCAAAGATCAATTCCATTAGCTTGCTGAGGCTTCAAAGAAGGGATTTGGATCAAAAACTACAAGCTTTCGTGCCCAGAAATGTGAGAACGATCTCACCTGTACAGAGAAAATTTCATCTTCTTGCATCCCAATTCATGCGCATTTAGCAATTTTTAATATGTGATTTGTGTTCATTGTTTGATTCTAATGCTAACCATGTAAATTAATTGTGTTTTTGAGCGTTGTACACGATTCCACCATTGTCATCGTTTAGGGTTTTTCAAGCTGAGAATTGGGGTTTTCCACTTAAGGAAAAATCAGCACTCAAGACCCAGACCATCGAAATCAGGACCTTCATACAAGCTCAGTGATGGGGTCGCGCTCAATTTATGAACCACCCTGAGCTAATCGCTATTTTTCAGAAACTGGCCTAAAAGAACGTTTGAAAAACCGTTGCTAATTGTCTTTGTATTTCAGGAAAAAACAAGCCAACGAGGAAGACGCTTAGGTGGCTATCAACGGTTGGTCCGTTTGAAAGTTCGCGCCAAGAATCCACTAACGCGTTTGTTTTGTTTCATATTGATTGCTTATTATATAATATATAAAGAAAACAAAGTGGAGCAGTTGGTGAAGCGCTTGGTTAGTAATCATCAGGACCTGGGTTCGAGTCCCAGGTCCCCCACCCCTTTCCATATATTTTTTCAATTAATACTTATGTGCAATTTCAGTGGTAGTGTCCACCATGCATCCACCACATCAAGTCACCATGTGCCTACTGAGATGGATCAGAAGGTCCAGATTGGGAGAATACCGTGTACGTCAGTCAACGGAGATCCATGCCAACGCAATAGTCAACCAGGCCAAAGAGTAATTGGGCCCAAATTGCTAAAGACCAACCTCCCAATTTGGGGCAGACCCCCTAGGTTTGCAAATGTTTTTTATTATTCTTTATTTTTTTTCATTATTTTCACTTTCTTTTAATTATTGTTTTTTTTATTAATTCAATATTTTCATAATATATAAAAAACACCAAAAAAAATCAGAAAAAGATAAAAAATAATAAATATTTTTATTTTAGTATTTTTGTAAATAAATTCATTAATTCACTTAGTTTTAAATTTAGGTTTTTAATCTTAATATTTTTCACTAAAACTCAAAACTTATAGAATTAGGGTTTAATTAATTTTTATCTTTTTATCTTTTATTCCATAGTAATTAATTGTTAAAATATTATTTATTTTTATAAATTAAAAATTGCATGTAAAATAATTAAGTTTAATTTTAGGTTAAAGTTTAATACTTTCTTAACAAATAAAAAATTGTAGAATTAGGTTTAATTGCATTTAATTCTTTTTTCCCATTTAAATCTTAAAATACCAAAAATAAATTTCTTTTCATTTTAATTTTATTAATTTAATAATCGTTTAATTTAATTTAATTAAAAAGGGTCCAACGCCCTCGTTTCAACTTTAATTCAAATCGCGTGTTTATTTCTTTTTTCCGTATAAATTTATGTACCTCTCCCAAAGCCGTGTAATTAATTTCTCGCACTGTACTTTTCTTTACTTTCTTTATTTTTCTGTCAAATCGGGTTTTAGAAATTTTGGCGATGTGGACCCGCGCCTTTTGTAATAGCTTAGAACTTTACTTTTCTCGCACTTTTAACTGTTAATCGATGCATGCAAGAATGAATGACCATAAATAAAAAAACAAACGATAGATCACTTTGGCATGACAAAAGACAAAATATCTGAAAATGACACACAAATCACACACCACCCCTAGGGTACGCCTCACTGTTGCCTTGCCTCTCGAAAGGTGATCGTCGAGTAGAGGATGTCTTAGTAAGTCCTTATGATCCGGGAACCTGGCATGAGGGTAGCTTCTAAGGTGTCTTCCCATTGCTCTGGTGATCACCATGTCCCGAACCTCGAATTGACCCGAACACCTCCAACGGTGGTGCTACCTACCTCTCAATGGTGGGATGGCACTACTTTAAAGGACATTTACACAGACGAATTCCTTAGGGTAGGTAGACGACTCGTGGATACTTGCTCTAATTCAAAACAAAACAAATCAAAAATACTTTTCACACCAACACATTTTCAAAAAGCTTTCGAAAGCATTTTTCAAACACTCTTGAGGACCGATACAAGAGTCGAACTGAAATTTTCAAAGAAACTTTTTAAAACCCACAGTTGAAAATCAAACAAACCATTTTTGAAAACACAAGTGAGCAAGTATCTAAGAGCCCATGGATAACCATGGATAGAAAGGGTGCTAACACCTTCCCTTTCTATAATCTACCTCCCGAACCGAGAGCAATCTCTATAAGGAATTTTTCTGTGCTTTTGTCCTTTCCATTTGGAGAAAATAAAAGACGGTGGCGACTCTTGCTTCCGCGACATTTCGTGAACCTGCGTTAAACGGTCAGTTCCAGATCCACCGATCACACACTACTTCTTCGGCATTAATCTCATAACAGTGCGTAGGTTCTTCCATTCGCTCGATGGTGATTTGGGGAGCCTCGTTATCCCAGTTGAGTTTAAACATGGAAGACATTGTAGCCAAAGCATCTGCTAGCTGATTTTCTTCTCACGGAAAGTGCTCGAAAGTAATCTGCTCGAAATGAGGCAACAATGTCAAGACATGTTCTTTGTATGGGATAAGATTAGGATGTTTGGTGTCCCACTCTCCTTTGACTTGACTGATAACCAAAGCCGAGTCCCCAAATACAACCAAAGATTTGATTCCCAAGTCTATAGCAGCCTTGAGACCAAAGATGCAAGCTTCATATTCATCCATGTTGTTGGTACAACTGAAGCAAAGTCGGGCAGTGAAGGGTGTATGGCAACCTTCCGGAGAAATGAGTACCGCATTGATATCGTTGCCAAGTGCATTTGAAGCACCATCAAAGTACAGGGTTCATCGGGATCCTTGTTCAGGTCCGTCATACGGTCAGTTACCTTCAATGTTGTCCAATGTCATGATGTCCTCGTTAGGGAAGTCGAATCTCATAGATTGGTAATCTTCGACGGCTTGATGAGCTAGATGGTCAGCTAGTACACTCCCCTTTATAGATTTTTGGGTAGTATACTGGATATCATACTCAGTCAGGATCATTTGCCATCTAGCAATTCTTCTAGATAAAGCAGGCTTCTCGAAGATATACTTGATCAGATCCATCTTGGAAATCAGCAAAGTGATATGAGTCAACATATACTTCCTTAGCCGGCGAGCAGCCCATACCAAATCGCAGCAAGTTTTCTCGAGTAGTGAGTAGCGAGTCTCACAGTCGGTAAACTTTTTGCTAAGGTAATAAATGGCATGCTCTTTTTGGCCAGACTCGTCATGTTGGCCCAATACGCACCCCATTGAATTATCCAAAACAGTCAGATACATGATTAACGGCCTTCCTTCGACGGGTGGCATCAAAATAGGAGGTTCCAATAAATACTCCTTGATCTTATCAAAAGCAACTTGACAATCATTGTTCCATTCAACTACCTGATCTTTCTTCAACAACTTGAAGATTGGCTCACAGGTAGATGTCAGGTGAGAGATGAACCTCGCAATATAGTTTAAGCGTCCCAAGAATCCTCTAACCTCCTTTTCAGTGCGGGGGGCAGGCATTTCTTGTATAGCCTTTACTTTAGTTGGATCAACCTCAATGCCTTTGTTGTTGATAATAAATCCCAAAAGTTTACCAGACCTAACTCCATAAGTGCACTTGCTTGGGTTCAGTTTGAGTTTATATTCTTTCAACCTGGCAAACAGCTTTTGCAAATGATCAAGGTGTTCCTCTTCTGTCTATGATCGAGCTATCATTTCGTCTACGTAAACTTCGATCTCATGATGTATCATATCATGAAACAAAGCCACATGGCGCGTTGATAGGTTGCCCCTGCATTCTTCAGTCTGAATGGCATCACTTTGTAGTAGAAGGTACCCCATTGCGTGACAAAAGTAGTTTTCTCCATGTCCTCGGGGGCCATTTTGATCTGGTTGTATCTCGAGAATCCATCCATGAAGGAAAAAACCTTGTGTTGAGTTGTGTTGTCAACCAAGATGTCGATATGTGGCAGTGGAAAATCATCCTTGGGGCTAGCCCTGTTTAAATCTCGATAGTCCACACACATTCTGACTTTGCCGTCCTTCTTAGGCACGGGCACAATGTTAGCAACCCATTATGGATAGGAAGTAACAGCCAGAAAGCCAGCGTTGAATTGCTTCATTACCTCAGCCTTGATCTTCTCAGACATTTCGAGCCTCATTCGGAAGACCTTTTGCTTGATCGGTGGACAATCTTCTCTTGTAGGGAGACGACGAACCACAATATTTGTGTCTAGTCCCGGCATGTCTTCATAGGACCAGGTAAAGATCTCAACATATTCGTTTAACAACTGCACTAAGCGTTCTTTGACACTTGGTTCCAGGTTGGCACCCACTTTTACCTCTTTTTTGTCTTCCTCTGTTCCCAAGTTGATGGTTTCTAGTAACTCTTCATGAGGCAGAATAGCCCTCTCTTCTTGTTGCAAAAGTCTGGCTAACTCTCCCGGCACTTCACAGTCTTCGTCAACTTTATACTCAGCATGATTGACCAAATCTTCAGAGTTATCGAAGGCTAAAGCAGAATAGTCACCCATGGAATCCGGGATGGATGGGTACCTTCATTTGTGAGTGTGGGTGTGTGTAAGGGATAGCCATCCAAGATGCAAAAAGAAAGAAAATGAACACAACAGTTTATGAAAACATCCAATGATTCATTAAAACATGGCATATGATAATGAAGAAAATCAAGCCCTTGCAAATGAACCTACATGCCCCGGGCAAGGCATGAGGTGAAAATAGTGTACGAATTGTTTATTTATTACATACCAAAATAAGAAATTGTTCAAAGATAAATTTACTGGTTGATGTAGGTGATGGGAATAAAATCCTTTGCTTCCCAGTTGCTCAAACCCCCTTCGATGGTTGGAAAGATCCAATCCTCAAAGTTGTTATCTTCATCTTCATCTTCAACAACATTGATTCCATGGTGAGATATCTTGATGGGTGGTCCTCCAGCCTTGGAGCGACGCATAGCCCTTTGTCCTGCAGCAGTAAACCCTAATCCAAACTTGTCCGTCTTATGGGGAAAATCGGGCAGTTTCCCCCACACTGTGCTCTTTCCTTCTTTGACTACAGCCTCTGCATCCTTGAGAGATGCCATCCTAGATACATGCTTGGGAACGATAGGCACCTCAACCATTGTCTTCGCAACTGCGACCTCGGGAGACACTTCCTCAAAATATTGGAAACGTGTTTCGATGAACTCGCCATGCAACTCCACATAGCGGAAGAAGTTGAGGTGACTTATCATGTACACTTCCTCACCGTGCACCGTTATAATCTTACCCTTAACAGGATATTTCAGCATTTGGTGCAAAGAGGAGGTAACTGCCCCAGCATAATGGATCCACGGTCTTCCTAACAAACACGAATATGAAGGACGGATGTCCATCACATAAAAGGTGGAGACGAAAACCTCTATTCCTACTTTGATAGGAATGTCAACCTCTCTGTGAACCATTCTTTTGGACCCATCAAAAGCCCTAACAACCATGTTACTAGGTTTGAGGGTCAATCCTTCGCAGTCCAAACGGTCCAACGCTTTCTTCGGCAGCACATTCAAGGAAGAACCAGTATCAACTAAGACATGGGCGAGGGTGGTTCCCCTGCATTCAACTGAGACATGTAGCACGTCGTTGTGTTTCCTTCCTTTGGGATTCAAATCAGCATCAGAAAAGCCAAGGCCATTATCAGCAGTAAGACTGGCCACACACTCCTGAAACTGGTCAGCCGAAGTTTCTTGGGGCACGTGTGCCGTCTTTAAAAATTTTCTTAAGGCCTTAGCATGGGCCTCAGAGCAGAGTAGAAGGGCCAACATGGATATTTTAGAAGGGGTCTGCCCTAGCTGTTCCACGACGTCGAAATTGGTCCTTTTGATTATTTTCAAGATTTCCTCCATTTCTTTCTGGGTGGTTTCAGGGATAACCACAGTACGAGCCTTCGTCCTGACAGGCGCTTCTAGTATCCCATTACCCTTATTGGTAGTATCAGCAGATGTTCTTACTTTAGGAGTATCCAATTCTTCAATTATCGGGTCTTGCACAGATGGCTTAACAGGTACGGAAGCTTTCGAGGGTCCAAAAACTGCTCGAGGGGGAGCAATCTCCGGAGAAAAAATCCGGCCGCTGCAGGTTATCTTGCTTGTTCCCGCGATGTTCCCTACATAAAGGGTTTCCTCTTCAGAATTCTCTTGGACTGATTCAATCTATTTGATGCCATGATAGAAGATTTCTCCTCCATAGTTCCATGGTATCGTCTTGCTAGATTGATACGGGACAGGCCCCGACATGGTGATTTTTAATGGTATAAACTCAGGATCAGGTGTAATCTTGACAGGACTTTTGCAAGCCTTGGGAAGATTGGTGGAAATGGTTATTATTGCAATATCGTTGGTTGAAGTAGCAAAAGTAGCAGGAGTAATAGGAGTGAAGGTATCAACAGGGGTTTTTTGGAAGAGTGTCTCTTGGGTATCCATCAGGCGTTGGACACCTGACTTCAATATTGGGCAATCAGCTCGTATGTTCAAACAAAAGTAGCAGTCTTTCCCACAACCTGGGAATATCCCAGCTCTTATCAAATTCTCTTTAATCACTAGTAACGGAGTCAAAAGGTCAGCAACATCGGTAACATGAAGGTCTTCCATAACGGCATGAACATTATGACTGTGCTTGGGCATTGGGGCAGAAATCACATTTGGCTTTTCGGGCACATCGAATTCTACTTCCTTGGCGTCAATCAGGTCTTGGATTTTGTTCTTAAGCGCCCAACAATTATTGGTATCATACCCTGCACTGTCAGAGTGGTAAGCACACTTGGCATTGGAGTGGTAGTACGAAGAGGAGGTATTATGGTTCTTTGGTGCTTCCTTCAAACTGGAAAGATTCAGCTTTAACAAATGAGGGAGTACTTGAGCTGGCGTCATATTGATTCAGGTGAACTGCCGTTGTGGCCTTTCTACCCGTTGTTGATTAGGTCTTGACTGATTGTCGCGAGGTTGATCATTTGAAGAGTTTTGAATCATCACAACCCCTACAGTTGGACGGCGCTCGGTTCTTCCTTGACTTTTCTGAGAATAAATAGCAGAGGCTTCCTTCTTAGCTGGGAAGGTTTTCTTAACAGCAGTGGACGTGGAGGTATCTTTCTGAATCTTACCACTTTTAATACCGGCCTCGACCCTTTCACCGGTCAAAATTAGTTCGGTGAATCCTGCGGAGGAACTCCCAATTAAATGATTGAAGAAAAGCCAGACAGGGTCCCCAGAAACATGTCAACCAGCTCTCTATCCGACAACGGTGGTTGCACCCTTCCAGCCAGATCACACCACTTCTGGGCATACTCTTTAAATCCTTCATTGGAAGCCATCCCCATACATTGTACCTGAGTACGAGTGGGCGCCAAATCAGTATTGTATTGGTATTGACGGTAAAAAGCAGCAGCTAAGTCTTCCCAATTATGAACCTCAGATCTCTCAAGTTGATAAAACCAGTCCAATTGTGTGCCTGACAAACTGTCTTGGAAAAAGTGTACCCAGAGGTCTTTATCAGATGAGTGGGGTTGGATCTTTCTAACATAGGATCTCAGATGCATCTTTGGGCAGGATAGGCCGTCATATTTAGCAAATGTTGGTACTTTGAACTTGAGGGGAATGACGATCCTCGTGACCAACCCTAGTTCTTCAAAATCTAAACCAGGTACCCTTTGCAACTCCATGGCTGCCAATCTATCCTCCAGATTCTTATATTTATCATCCGCCGGGGGATATTTCTGTTCAGAGTAGTCTTCGTCTTCTTCCTCTTCCTCCTCTTCAACTTCAGATTCAGAAGGTACCGCAGCCCCTTTTCCTTTAACATCCCCTTCATCAGACGTTGAGGGGAACTCGAGAACTTTTCTAGCATTGCTTTCAAACCTTCTTCCAAAAGTGGCTACTCCGGGCCTTTTCTTCTTTTTCTCTCTATTATTCTCCAACAGTGCTTTAAGGTCCTCTTGACCCTTTGCTAAGGTCATGAGAAGTTGCTGGAATTGAGAATTTTGTGCTTGCATATCCTTAACCGTCTGCTCCAAATCCATCTTGCTGAAATAAACAGCAGAAAGATAAGGAAACCTGGTATGAAGACCTGTTTATGCATATGATGAATGATGTGTTATTCATGTAATGCATTCAAGGATTCAAAAATTCAAATTTGTTGCAAACAAAAAGGAACACACGTCATATTAAGAAGAAATTGTTAGTACATAAGTGCCCCATGGACAAAATATTACAAAATTCTTAATGTAAAAAGACATTGCGCATCCTCTTTGGTGCGATGTATGTGTTGAGAGTTTCCTCCTCATGAAGTCGACGGGTAAGCTCCAAAACCTTCTTCTCACTGGCATAGAAGCTGGCTTCAAAAGTATTCCGTTCTTCCTTGAGTTGGATCCAACTCTTTTGCATTTCTTACCATGATGTTGGCATGTCAGGATGTAGGAGAGTGTATGGAACCTCTCCTTCCATAACAGGCTCTTTGATCAAGGGGAGAATGTGAGGATATGGCATCATAAGACTCTGGGCGCTGGTTCGTACCCACTTGAGGTAAGGCTCAAGGGGGATGGAATTCTTGTGCCCCAGTGTCTTACTATCCACTTTGTTGGGCATCCTCTAAGCTCTGATGAACCTTTGTCGAAGTCCTTGCACATCGTTGTCGAAGTCAAAAACTAGGTCAGGAATCAGCATGTCATGAGGGCCATCCCTCCGAGCATATCCAAACTATCTTAGAGCTAAACAGGGGTTGTAGGTAATGCCTCCCTTAATGCCAAGTAGTGGGACATTAGGGAATTCTCCACAATGATCAATGATGATGACATTTTCTCTGGACCGAGAACACCAATGTACATCAGAATGTGTGAGGGTCATCAATCGTTGTGACCACCTTAAACCCTGCTCATTCTTCAAAACTAATTGCGGAAGGTGAGAAATAAACCACATTGCTAGGAGAGGAGTGCAGCACATGAGAACACCTCTTTTCCTCATTGTTCGTGTGTAAAATGAGTGTAGGATGTCCCCAAGCAATGTAGGTACAGGATTCCGGGATATGAAAATCTTGACAGCATTCACATTTATAAGTTGATCAGGGTTTGGGAACAGGACCAACCCGTAGATAAGGAGTGCCACAATCTCTTCAAAGGCTTGTAGATCAAGAGAATTCCAGTAGTCTTGTGCCTTCTCAAACAGAAACTTCGCCAAGAAACCCTTGACACCACTTTTGGTTTCCCAATGTCCCTTGATGTCAGATGGTTGCAAGTGTAATGCTTGAGCAACATCTTCAGGCTTTGGTTCTTTTTCCGTACCGTTGTAGGGTAGTTGATGAAGAATAGGAATTCTCAGATGTTGAGAAAATTCCTCCAAAGTGGGTACTAGTTGGTAATCAGGGAATGTGAAACAGTGGTGTAGGGGGTCAAAGAACTGGAAGAGAATTTTCACCATGTCTTCTTCAATGTTAGAGTTGACCAAGTTGAGAAGTCTACCATGTCTTTCACTGAAGAGATAATTCTCTGGAATCCTGGATGTGAGCTACTTGAGTTGAGGAGGGATTCTCACAAGGTTGACTTGGATTGTTTTCCTGCGAAGAGATTCCATGACCTACAAAACAAGAACAAAGATGAAGATCTAAACCCTTGAAATGGTTAGTGGATTCATATGATGCCTTATGATGTTCATGATGTATGCACAATCACGTGTACAAGCAAGTCACACAAAACCCTAGTTTCAGGCTTGCATGAGGTTTCATAGGTAAATACCCTCTTGAGTTTAGTTGGCTCAAACATGTCCTATAAATAGTAACCGGGTTCTAAGGAGCTCAATATCACTGGATTGTTTTCTATGTTCATTGTTTTGGATTAGCAACTTAACTAGCAACCAAAATATTCCAAGAAAACAACCCTCAATGAGTGTAGTATCGAGTATCTACCAACTTCGGACTACACCAAAGCCGGTCATCTCACTACCCCTAATAGAAGGCCAAGATGGTCAAGTAAGGTTCTAAGAGTTCATTAGTGCTTTATGACATCACTCAGCGGCCCCGTATTCTCTTTGATTGACTCAAAGGCTACCGGTACTCACAAATATGTCGCACTAATATAGCTATTGCTTCAACCATGTCGGTATACCCCGCACAGTTTCCACAACATATTGCTATTTACCTATGAATGTTTCCCAAATCCGGGTAGAGGATTTCAAGCCCAAACAAGAGAACCAAATTTAAAGCAATCAAAGCAAACAATAATCATGCAAATGGTGATCTAAGCCCTAAGGTTACTCCACTTTTAAAGTAGTCCCCAACAGAGTCGCCAGTTCTGTGATACGGTGGGAGAACTGACTTGGGATTTTGCGTTTGTGTTCGCAAATGTTTCGGTTTAGCAAGAGTCGCCACTGACTTTTTATTTTATCCTAAGGAAAGGTCAAAAAGCACAGGAAATACCTTTGAGATGTTTTCTTGGGTTCGGGGAGTAGATTATAGAAAGGGAAGGTATTAGCACCCTTTCTATCCATGGTTATCCATGGGCTCTTAGTTACTTGTTTAGATCACTTGCTTTGCTTTTCAATTGTTTGAAATGGTGCTCTGTGTATGATTTTGAAAGATGTTTTGGAAAAGAGGCCATCTTTGTGGCAACCTTTGTAATGATTCTTGTTTGAATGTATACAAAGGTGTTTTTGTCTTTTGAAAAGTTTTCAATGTTTGAAAGTAGGTTTTTGAAATTGTGTGGTGAAGTGTGTTTTTTGAAGATAGCAAGGATGTTTTTGCAAGCTTTGATCAAGTAACTAAAAATTGTCTACCCTATTTTACTCAAAGATCTTTCTCATGTTTTTAACCCTTTTAACAGTGTTGTTTCACCATTGTATTTGGTGAACAACCTTGTGTTAGGATGTTAAACGGGACAGGCGCGGGTCATTGTATAGACCATGATAGCAATTGTGTCAAGTATTTTTGGCAATTTTCTTAAGGGTCTTGATCATTTTGTTTAGGCAACTCAGATAGCGTCATCGAGGGACTATGATCTTTTGTTTTGTTTTTGTTTTGCCAAAATACTTGACATGCATACCATGGCCCATTTTTGAAGGCAACAAGTGGATTGTAACCCTAGGGGTGCAAATGTGCATTGTGTTTGTTTTTCATGCATTTTTGTTTTTGATTAGGTCAAACTATTTGTTGGTTTTGATTTTGCATACAAACCCTAATTCTCTAATCATGGCATAATTGAAAGCTTAAAGGTGCGAGAATTTAAATTCTACACTATTACAACATGATATAGGGAGGGGGTACAAATTTGAATAGGGGATTATTTTGCAAGAAATTAAACCCTAAATTATTACAACCATATTGAATTTGCAACGCATAATATTTAAATGTACAATATTTAAATAAAATATAATAAATAAATATTAGATAAAATCTATTATGCAAAAAAAGATTTTTTATGTATGTAAAGTATTTTAAAAGGAAAGAAATGTAAAGAAATAAATAAAAAAGGTTAATTTTAATTATTTTTAGGGTTTGCCCTAATTCTCTTTAAAGAAAATAAAATTGTATTTATTTATATACAAAATATATTAATATGTACAAAAATAAGAATATATCATAAAAAAATGGTTTTTAGTATAAAATAATTATAAAAATAAAAATGTATTATTTTTGTGTTTTTTGTTCTAATTATTTCATAAAATATAGTATATATGTATATATATACATATATATATATATATATATATATATATATATATATATATATATATATATATATATATATATATATATATATATATATATATATATATATATATATATATATATATATATATATATATATATATATATATATATATATATATATATATATATATATATATATATATATATATATATATATATATATATATATATATATATATATATATATATATATATATATATATATATATATATATATATATATATATATATATATATATATATATATATATATATATATATATATATTTATATATATATATATATATATATATATATAAAATGTTTTCAATGTGAACAAAAATAAGAAATGAAATAAAAGTATTATTTTCATTATTTTTAAATTTAAACAAAATAATATAAAAGTATATAAAGTGTTTTAATGCTAGTAAAAATAAAAATAAATACCAAATAAATGTAAAAATTTATAAAAATATTTTTTGATCATTTTTTATGTTTGAAAATAAAATATAAAAGTCAGAAAAGAAAATAAAAATGCAAAAATATTAAAATACAAGAAAATGGGCCAAGGGGTGTGAAACTGAAAGTGGGGGGTGCCAAAAATAGGAAGTAGCCAGGCCCAGCCCAGCTACTTCATCTTCTTCCTCTGTCCAACAGAAACGCGCGCATGGCTTAGTTCAAATTTGTATCTCCTGATTCAGTGCTTTTTTGACAAAACTCAAAACATGAAACTTGTAGAGCATCAAACAACGAATCTAACCATATAAAAAACTTAAGCTAACTCTCAAAGACCAGAGAGAATTTCTCTGGCCCTAATTTCTAACCTAGTTTTTTCAGAAAGTTCATGGATGAAATTCTCCTAGCACGATTAATATAAATGAAAACTAAGCACATGTATGGTTTCAGGGCTATGAATACAACATCTTTCATTCACAAACCTAAGTCTAAATGTTCCTAAATAGAGAGATAGAAGTTCATGAAATACCTGTTTCAGTTGAGTTCGAGCTTGACAATGCAGCAACTTCCAATGGTGCCTAAGGTTCTTTTGAGCTTGCTTAATGTCCTCTGAACCTTTCCCAATGCTTAGTTTGTTTTGAAGTGGCCTGAATCGTGCTACAGAACTCAAACTGCAAAGCTTCCAAACAAAAATGGTGATGTGTGTTAATGGAGTTACAGCAACTTGTGAATGGTCTAAACAGCTTAGGTATATTGTTTGGAATGTGTTTGAAGTGATTTTGGACAAAACGCACGAGGGGATTTGATGGTGGCTTCTGATTTGAAGAGCTGGCCCTGTTTTGCAAGAAAATGAGGTTTTTGAGTATGAGGAGGTTTGAGAGGACAAAGGCTCGTGCTTCTGGCTTGCAAGGATGTTAGAAACTTGTTACAAAACTTTGCTTGAGTTGGTTTTATCAGATGTGTGTTCTCTTGACTTTTTGCACAATGCCTTGGTTTTGAAGCAAAGATGTGAACTAACCAAGCTATGGCCTGTACAGGCTAGTTACAAGCATGCTCAAGTTGGTGTACTATACCTGAGATTAGGGAACTTGTTTTCTGCAAGGAAAAAAGTCCAAGGCTCAAGAAAAAGCAATTTGACATAAAGTGCCCTTTATGAAAATGGAAGTATGACCTTTATGCTCAAAATGGAAATGTTCATTGTACAATGCTCTCTTGATCAGAACAATGCCAATGTCCAATGTATTTGCATTCAATTTTGGAGTGTAAATTGGTTTAGAGGCCTGTAATTATGTACTAAGCTAGTTTGGACAGATTTGCAACTTGGACATGAACATGTATTGGCAATGGTTACAAAGTGAGTTTTTGCCAACTTCAAGCATTCGATTCTCCCTAACCACAAAGGTGTTTGAGGAGTTCTTAGACAATTTGGAAAGATTGCAATATGTACTATAATCCATATTTGAAATGCAACTTAAGACTCCAAGTGGAACTATGTGAAAAATGACCAAGAAGATGGGTCAAAATCCTGCCTAAACTAGGGCAAAATTTCTCTAAGTTAAAAGTTTTAGGTCCCGTTGTTCCAAAAATCATAACTTGAGATCCAATCTTCTTTTGAGAAAACTTTATGAATCAAAGTTGTAGACTTTGTGATGGACTACAACTTTCATGTTGTAAGTTTTGATTGAATCCTTTTGCATCTTGGTGAAAATGTAGGGCAAAGTTAGGAAAAAATAAGAAAATTTCATAACTTAGAAAATTTCTAAGTTATGAAAATTTTCCATTTTAAACCCTAATTTGCAATTTTGGGTTTCTTGATGAATAAGTTTCATAATTTGACATGTCTTGATGAAAAATGACTCTTGGCACTTGATTTTGACCAAAAAGTCAAAGTTTGACTTTTCAGTGTACAGTCTAATTTTGATCAGTTGACTGAAAAATTCATCTGTCAATCTTATGCATTTGAGACCTTTTGAACTTGTTGAATGGGTAAAGACAATGTCATTGAATCCTTGTGTCCATGGTTGAGCTTGTTTTGCCATTGGTTAGGTCAAACAGTCAAAAATTGCCTTTGCACAATCAAAACCCTAAAAATGACCATTTTGCCCTTTTGGTGATCTGATCAAATTTCTTGTGGAATTGTGATCCAAACTTGATCAAATGGTTCATATGAGTTCATAATGTTGATGTGGGTCAAAGTTCATGAGGTTTGACTGTCAATTGGCCATAGTTGACGTTTTCCCAATACAGCTGATTTTTAGGTCAACTGTCCAATTGACTGGGCAAAAATTTGAATCAAGGCTTGAACTTGGTATGGACAATCTTGTGAGTCCAACATGAAGTATGAAAGTCAATTTGGTCATTGTAGGTCAAAGCATCCCTGTGCAAACTCAAACCCTAATTTAGGTCCACAGTGCAAGGAGGTGTCTTGAGCAGAGCAAACCCTAGCTTGATCTTGAGTTCCAAGAGTCTTGTGATGGGAAAATGTTGATGAAATGAGAGGGAAACTTTTGGGGTACAACAGGTGAGTTTGTAAGTGTTTGTTGGCAGTAATTTTGGTAAAACAATATGTTGTTAATGTTTTGCTAAATGTCTTGACATTTGTAGTAAACTGTTTTGAATGATGTCAAAGCAGATGTCTTGACATTTGCCTTCTGAACTGAAATCAACCAACATCAGTTTATGTTTTATGTTTCCTGATTTCCTACGCATCATAATTCAAGATTTGTGACTCACAGGCTGCGAAAAATATGGAGGAATATTTTTCAAAATGCATGGATTTTATCTTGACCTGTTTTTATGGAAATATTCAAAAGATTTGAATATTTGGTTTTAAGCTTAAGCCCGCAGTTGCGCATATATAAGGACTTGCTTCCTTATTCAAACTAATGCAAATTTTGAAGAAGAATACTTTCTTTTTGTTAGAAGTCTAAGTGTTTTAATTGTCAAACACTCTAGTATTGATTTAATACTTGTGTTGTTATTTGGGTTGTCAATTGTGTATCATTCATAAGCTTTTAAGCATTGAATGATTGAAGTTTTTAAACTTAGTATTTCTGTTGTTTCTTCACTGTAAGTGATTGAATGGATTTGAGGAGGGCCTCATACCTAGGTGATTCTTAGGTAGAAGTATAGCACGGGTAGTGATTAAGTGACTAGATCGTAAACTGGTTTTTTACTGAGGGTCTATGAATTGATACTATTTAATGGACTTCTCTATGGCTTGGTAGCCCCAAGAGTAGGTGTTATTGTTCACTGAACTGGGTGAACAATCTCTTGTGTTTTTATTGCTTTTGTTATTACTGCTCTTTACTTGTAAATAGATATTTGTGTTGTGACATCTCATTCGACATCACATATCTGATACCAGAATTTCATACCCAAACTGTCGTAATGCAAGAGGAGGGTTATAGGTAATACCTCCCCTAATGCCTAAGAGTGGAACATTAGGGAACTCCCCACAATGGTCAGTGATAGTAATATCCTCCAAAGATCGGGAACACCAATGAATATCCGAGTGTGTGAGTGACATCATCCTTTGAGACCATGTCAAGCCTTGTTCATTCTTCAATGTTGATCGAGGTAGGTGCGAAATAAACCACCTAGAAAGCAATGGAATACAACACAAAAGAGTCCCTCTCTTCTTCAAGGTGTGAGTGTGAAAACAATTTAGGATGTCTCCAAGTAGCGTAGGCATAGGATTACGAGAGAGAAAAACCTTGACGTCATTGACATATATGAGTTGGTCCAGATTGGGGAATAGAACCAAGCCATAGATTAGAAGGGCCAAGACATCTCCAAAAACTTGAAAATTCATATCTTCCCACAACAATCGAGCCTTCTCCAACAGAAACTTAGCTAGGAAACCCTTAACTTCACTCCTTGTTTCCCAATTTGCCACAATTTCGGATCTCTTCAAATGCAAAGCTTTGGCAATAACTTCAGGCTTTGGAGTTTCCTCTAAATCGGTGAATGGTATTTGATCAAGCACGGGAACTCCTAGCAGTTGAGAGAATTCTTCCAATGTAGGAACCAATTGGTAGTCGGGAAAGGTAAAGCAATGATGCATATGATCAAAGAACTGAAAAAGAACACACATCATTTCTTCTTGAAAGCTTGAGGTAGCCAAGTTGAGAAGTCGACCATATTTCTTGGTGAAGGGAGAATATCCAGACACCCTCGATGTTAACTCTTGAAGTTAAGGAGGCACTTTCACGAAGCTGACTCGGATGGTATTTCTATGAGTGGAAGCCATGTCATACAAAACAAAACAAAGATAAATTCCTAAATCCTTGAAATTGTTAGTGAGAATGCTTATGATGTTATGATGTTTATGATGTTATGAATAATAATCACAAGCAAAGCACACAAGGACCTTAGGTTTAGGCTTGCATGGGTTTCATATGTAAGTACCCTCTTGAAGTTTAGTTGGTTCAACCTATCCTAAAAAGTAACCGGGTTCTATGGAATCTCAATATCACTGATCTTTCTTCATCGGGCATTGTTTTAGCACAATCATTCTTTTCTTGCAGCCAAAATATCCCGAAAGTTTGACCTCAATGAGTGTAGTATCGAGTATCAACCAATATTCAGCTTTGAACCAAAGTCGGCTATCTCACTACTTCCCAATGGCCAAGTTGTTCAACTAAAAGGTTCTATGGTTAGTTAGTTCTTCATGACACCACACATCGGCCCCGTATTCACCTCGATTCAACACAAGGGATACCGATACCAACAAATGTGTCACACTAATGTAGCCACTGTTTCAACCATATCGGTCTACGTCGTACAATGTCCAGAATATATTGTTACTTACCTAATGGTGTTCCCTGATCCAAGTAGAGGATCTATACAAAACCCAAACACCCCTTTAAGAGTAAAGCAAGCAAGTCAAACAATGAAAGCATTTAAATATGATCTAGCCTCTAAGGTAACCCCACTTTTAAGAATCAACTTCCCTAGCAGAGTCGCCAGTTCTGTAATACGGTGGGAGAACTGACTTGGGTGTTTTACCTTTTACCGCAATTGTTGTGGATAGCAAGAGTCACCATCGACTTTTATTTTATCCAATAAAGGAAAGGGTGAAAAGAACAAGAAAGACTTTTTGAGAATTTTCTTGAGTTCGGGGGTTAGGTTATGAAAAGGAAAGGTGTTAGTACCTTTTTCATCTGTAGTTATCTACGGGATCTTAGTTGCTAGCTCACTTTGAAATGCTTGTGTAAATATTTTTGTGTTTTGTGTAAATTTGAAAATATTTTGAAAACACCTTTGTTTTGGAAAACTTTATAATAATTCTCGTTTCGGAGAGAATGTATACAAAGTGTTGGTTTTGAAAATAGTTCAAAGAGATGTTTGTTTTTGGAAAGATATTTTGTAAGTGTAAGTGTGAAGATGGTTTTAGTTTGTGAGCAAGCAACTACGGGCATTCTACCTACTCAAAAAAGTATTAGTTCTTTTCCTCCTCCTTTAGATAGTGTTGTCTTACCATTAGTTGGTAAGCAACCATATCATTGGATGTGAATGGACGGGCATGGGTCATCGTATAGTCATAGAAGGCAACTTTGTAAGATGTCTTATCAATTCTTTGTAAGGGTCTAAGATCGTTTACCAAACGTAACATCGAAGGGTCATTGAGGGACTACGATCTTGTATTTGAGTGTCTTTGCTAAAACATCCCACGTTCGAGGGACATCACTATTTATTTGAAGGCAACAAGTGGGGTATACCCTAGAGGTGCATGTGTTAATTGTGTTTTGTTTTCATGTAATTTTTCTTGAATTAAGGTTGTCTGTTGTTTTGATTTTATATATTGCCATACAAACCTTAATTACTAGCAACAATATTAAAAGCGATAAATTGCGGAAATTTAAAGCCCTACGATATTACAATACTTTAGGGGGATGGGGATACAAATTACAAATGAGAGAGATTAAAACCTAATTACTAATTACAACCATATTGAATAATGCCAAATAAAATGTACATGAATATAGAGATAGTGTAAAAGAGAAGAAAATTATTTTTTTATGGTTTTGTTATGAAAAGGTTTTAAAGTAAACCTAATTAACAAAAGAAATTAATTAATTAATTAAATTCCAAGTTAATTTAAAATATAAAATCAAAACTTAACTCTAAATTAATTAATTAATTTCAAGAAAGAAATTTTTTTTTTTTAGGGTTTTTGTTTAAAAGAAATGAAATAAAAATATGAAAATATTTAGTCTAAGTATTTAGTAAAATATATATTTTTTTGTATTTTTGTAATAAAATAATGATAAGAATAAAAATAATAAAATAAAATAAAATAAAAATATAAAAGTTGGGTTTGGGGGTTTGAAAGTGAAAAGGGTGTTTAGAAAGTAAAAACAGTTTTTGTTTGTTTTAGGTCCAAATTTTTTTTGTAGTCAGAAAATAAAATAAAAATAAAATAAAATAATATAAGATGGGATGCGTGTTATATAGTGATTAGGGGGTGTTGCTGAGTAAATGGTCAGGCCCAAGAAGAACAGGCCCATGCGCGCTTATGTGTAAAAAGAAACAAGGAAATATTGTAAAAAAATGCCAAAAGGTCTCGCTGGGGCTCGAACCTAGGACATCCTATAACAATTCCTTACGCGCGCTTGCTACCATTGGGGTAGCCTGTACATCCAATATAGAAACAACAACCAATAAACTTAACATAAAACAAGTTCGTGAGGCCAACTTCATCTTCTTCCTCGCGCCAACCAGAACTTCTGCAACTTATTCATTTCTGATCCATTCTCAAAGTATGAACATCAAACTTGTTAGAAATTTCATCACAATTTCACAAATGTAAATAACTTAAGTAATGGATCAAAGATGAGCAAGAATTTTAAATAGTACCAAATTCTGACCTGATTTTTCAGGAAGTTCAAGTTCAAAATTCTCACTACTCAGGAACATAAATGAATTCTAAGGACATGGTTAGTTTCAGGGTTATGATGTCTACATTTTATCTTCACAAATGGAAACCAAATAATGCCAATATGAAGAGTTCAAAAGTCAGAAAGCTCACCTTGAAAATGGAATTCGTGTTTTGAGTTTGAGCAGCTTTCAAGGTGTTGCAATGATCTGGTTAGCTTCCTTGAACCTCTAGGAAGCTAATGCAATGATTAGTTTAGATTGAGGATGGTTGAATCGTGTTGGAGAAGTCAATGTGCAGCACCCTATTTTTGGTTATGGAGGATAGTGAAGATGGAGTTACAGTTGTGTAACAAGTGTTGGGATGGGTTATATTTGATGTGAAGAAGCTTTAGGACTGATTTGGAGAAGAAATGAACGAGTGGTTTATAAGATGGAAGTTCTTGGGAAGACTTGTGGTAAAAATGGAGTTTTTATGCAATTTCTGGTTTGAGTGAGTTTGAGGGAATTTCAATGCTTATTCCTTTGTGTCCTAGGTTGCATAATAGTGTCTCAATTTATAGGAAAAAGTTTTAAGAGCTTGAGGTGATCAGAAGTACAAGTTCACATGTTTATGGCTCTTTGGCTTGTTTTTTAAGAAAGCTTGATGCATATTGTCCCGATGCATAGTACAAGGCTATATAGAGTGGTTACAAGATTTAAACATGTTTATCTGACTTTGTATGTTGAGTGTGTGCTGAACAAACAAGTTAGAAGTTCAAGACAAGTTAACTTTGTGATTAAAGCAACTTTTCAAAAATGGAATGGTAACTTTGTACCATAAATGGAAATGAACCTTGGATAATGGCTCTATCAGTTGTGTAATTAATTAATTATGGAGTGAAACACAAGTTAGAAGCATGCAAAGTAAGATTATGCAGCATGGCTATGAGATTGGATCAAATGTTCATCAAGAAAATGACCTATAACTCAAGTTTATGAGGTCGTCTTCATCTCTTCAAAACTTCTAGCTCAAGCATGATATCTTCAACTTCTTGGGCATTTTAGAAAGCTTGAAACATCCTTTACAACCTTCATGTTTACCATTTTGAAAAAATCATCTTGGAGCCATGTGAAAAATGGCCAAGAAGTTAGGTAAAAAATTTGTCTAAACTAGGTCAAATTTTCACTGTGTTTTAGAAAAAGTGCATGACTTCATGAATTTATAACTCAAAATCCAAGCACTTCTAGGACTTGATCAGTAAAGAAAATTTATAGATATCATCAAGATCTAAAAATTTCATTTTGAAAGTTTTCTTTGAATCATCTTGCATCTTGGTTAAAAATTGGCATGAAGTATTGAAATTATCATGTATAAAACACTTAGAAAAATTTCTAAGTCTTGAAAAGTTTGACTTTTCACATTGAATTTTGAATCTCTTGATTTCTTGATGATCAAGCTAAATATTTTTGAATTTCTTGATGAATTGTGATCTTTGAAATCAAATATTGATCAAAAAGTCAAAGTTTGACTTTTTGTGCATCAGTTGACTTTTCATCAGTTGACCCAAAATTCAACTATCAATCCATTGATTTTGAAAGATGATTTGAGCCATGAGGTTAGTTTAACATGTTGTATTTTAATCCTTGAGATTATGCTTCAATCCATTGGATCATGTATTAAGTCAAAAGTCAGTGATTAGTGAATTTACAATCAAAACCTTAATTTTGACCATTTTTCCCTTTTGGTAAATTGAGTGCTTTTCTTGAGGAATTGTGATCAATACTTGATCAAATAATGAATAGGACCTTAAAATGTTGATGTTGGCCAGAAATCATGAAGTTTGACTGTAGGTTGATTACAATTGACTTTTTTACCCAATACAGCTGATTTTCAGTCATTTGGTCATTGACTGAGCAAAATTGTGATTCAAGACTCGAAACTTGACATGATTATTCTTGGAGGTCTATATTGATCAATGAAAGTAACTAGAGGCATTAGAAGTCCAATTATTATTGTGAAAATCAAAACCCTAATTTGAGGCATCAGTGTTTAGGAGGTGGTTTAACTTAGTCAACACTCTGTGCAAACTTGAGCCATTGGAGATCTTGTGAGAAATTTCTTGAGAAAAGAGAGGGAAAATTTTGGGGTACAATAGCGGAGATACTCATATCTAGGAGTTCCTAGGTAGAAGTTGTATTGGGTAGGTATTACGTGAGGAGTTGTAAACGGGGGAGTTTAACTTCGAATTGATACTACTAATAATGGATTTCCTTCCTGGCTTGGTAGCCTCAGAGTAGGTGTTGTTGTCATCGAACCGAGTTAACAATTGTGATGTGTTTTTATCACTTTTCAGTATCTATTCTTAATATTTATACCCTGCCCGTGTTACTTCTGTCAGACCAGATGTCTCGACATCCTCTTAGGACATATTGGTTCTGTCGTACTAGAATTTCAGATAGTATTACATTCGCACTCTAGCAGTTGATATAATGATACCTGACCTTTGGGGAATTACACGTCGTTTGCAGGGAGAGGAAATAATACATTCTTTTAGAGAAAAGTTTTTCAAAGAAAATCCCGAAGGCGTCTCAAAGGCAAAAAGATTTGAATTGGTTGGTGTTTTGGTGGGATAATAGAAAATGGATCCCACTGGAGGGACACTCACTACTTATCTTCTTATTTGCAAAATAGTTTGAAATTTGAACCATAATAAAGTCCATAACCATAAGTGAAGAAAGAGAAAGTTTCAGTCTAGACCGATTCGCTCTACCCCACAAGACTCAACTGCATACGATTCACATCTTCAATTATTACGTGTTTTGAGTTTTCTTAAGAAAAGAAGCTTTTGTTTTAATTATAAAAAAGGGGAATGAAAAATTCTAAGGGAGACTAACAATTCTAATATTATCTTACAATGGTGGTCCTAAAGTTTGGATACAAAAGGGAAACATCTATCTAAGTTAGTATGCATAGTTTACAAATCTAATGTCTACCTTCAATTGAAAACGAAACAAGTGATCCTAAGGGAACAATCAAAGGTGCAGGGAAATAAACACAAATAAAAAAGGATGCTAACAAGAATCAAGCATGAGCTATATGTACATGAATCCAAGGTAGATGAGTCGGAAGAGCCTTCTTCCACTAGAATAGCTCAATCACAAATCGAGTAACAACTCGAAGCATCAACGTTAAGAAATGTGAGCTAAGTATCTCTGAAACGATGACAAGGTGTGGGGGATGATTGCGATCTCTTTCCCCTTTTATTGACTCAAAGGAAAAGAGGAGAATGATTCAAAGCATCAACGTATAACGTGAGCTAAGAATTACCAAGGGACTTGAAATTTGGGGGCCGATTGCGAGCCCTTTCCACTTTTATTGACTCGATTGAAAACACAAAATAAAAGGGGATGGGGGATTGCCTTCTTTGAGGACTTTAAACAAATGCCTTCTTTGAGTACTTTAAACGAACACATAGAATTTCCCCTTTTTGAGGTCTTTTTCACACACAAGAATTTTCCCCTTTTTGAGGTCTTTTACACAAACAAGTAATTGAAACAAACAAGTTTGTAATGCCTACGGGGGTAGGTCTTTCCATACATGCATCTCTATTCCTACTTTTCATGGTAAGGAAATCAAAAGACAATGCGAATTAAAATAGAATCAGAAAAATACTAAACAAACAAAAGTTCATCGCAAAGCGTAACAAAGCACAAGAAACTCGAAAATCTTTGCGAAGCTTCACCAACAAAGAAAAGAGTCAGAAATTGAATGCTCTGAATAAGCGTCGAAGAACTATCAATGTGAAAATAAATCACAAGAGGAAGGTGAGTCCAGCATATTCGAATATCAAAAAATAAACCTGCATAAGACCTCAAATCTCGACAAACAAAAGTGAATCACATGTCTCAAGTAATCGAATAATCATGAATTAAATAATCGACTAAATGTAGATAGAAAAATGAGTCGAATCACTCATTCGAAGCACCTTCGAAAACTTGCACAAGTCTACAAAATGAGTTAGTAACAACAAGGAAACATAACTCAAGTTAAACATTTGTATCACAACTCAAATTGAAATTAAATCACAAGAAATGAATTCCAAAGAAGTATCGAAACCATAAAACAAAACCCCAGGAAACAATGTTTTGGTTCATGAGACGCTCAAAATATCAAGTTAAAATCAACCAAATTCGACATCGATATCAAGCATCCATCAAATTAAAACCAAATACGCATTAAGCAACAATTAAATCACACTTTGTATGCATTTACCAATTCCGGACAACATTGTATCAACTCATGAAATGCTCTAAATGTCGAATTAAAATCAATAAAACTCAACATCAAACAATTACTAAAGTAGAACCAAACATGCTTCGACAAGAATTAAATCAACATTTACAATATTTGCTAATTCCGGGCAGCGTTGTTCCATGCATCGATGTTCACTAAAAATCGATTAGAAATCAACATTTTCATGCACAAAATTTGAACATTGATACTTGGGACATCAACCGGAATTTACAAATAAATTGCAAACATTAAATCAATACCGGTACAACGGTTCTTGAACATCGAAACAAAAATTATTCATGCATCGATAACAATGAATCAACTCGACAATAACCCTCAACACATGAAATTCGATAATTATAAACATTATCGATTCAAAATCGATACTGATGTGTAAGCTTCAACAATTAACATGTTGATGTTCATGAGATCCAAACAATTGAGTAAATAATCATCGAATTCCATAATTATCCATCATCATACTCAATAATCAATTGATTCCCCAATTCAAAAATTCAACTCATGCTAGATTCAAATAAGCACTTAATTCAAAATCAATTAAATAAAGCAAGTTAAACAATCAATTAATCAATTAAGCCTCAAGAAATTACCGAAATTGACTCGAAAAGGAGAAGTAGATCAGAGACTTCAAACGAAGGAGTCTGACCGGAACTCGTGACGGAGGGAGCAGACGCAAAGGGAGAAGCTCGCGCAAAAGGAGAAGCTCAGAGATGGAGGGATTGGTCGGACGGGGGGAGTCGGTCGTGGAAGGCCGAACCACACGATTGGTCAGGCTGAGCAGGAGGGGTCGATGCCGGAAGGGGAGGGAGGTTCTCAGAGGGGGAAGGTCGGTCATTGAAGGAGGTGGCCGGTCAGAATTCTTGAGGGAGAGGGAGGAGAGAGCTTGAGAGCTTTTCTTTATTCTTGAGTAATTTTTGTCACAAATGAGGAAAAATTATTTTAAATTTGAGTGCAAATGCTTATATAATGGAGCCTTAAGGCCTTGTTTGACAAAGGGAAATGAAATAATTAATTTTGGAGTCATAAATCTTTCTCTTTTTTGGTTGCACGACTTTTTCATCATATTTCCATGTTCAACTTGAGTTGTGAGCCGTAAACCGAACTTTTATGAGCATAATTCGAACCCGACTCTCAAAAAAAAGTTGTAGCTAACAAAAGTTTTTACATCATGCCAAAAGAATCGTCCCGATAAGTTAAAAATAGAGAGAGTTATGATTTTTGCAATATTGAGAAATAGTTGACCGGATATCCGCTTCAGCATGCGATATTCAACATAATTTGCAATTTCGGAGATCTTCTTCACAGAATTGGCTTTCAACCCGAACATATGAAATGAAGAGGAAGTTATGAATTTTCCAACGACCCAATTAAAAATAATTTTCCGGGCGGAAGTTATGAATTTTTGAACATAAACTGCGAAATGCTGATTTTCAGTTGAAATTGTCTCAAATCAACTGAAACGCTTGATTTTCTTTGCAATCCGAAGCATGATGGAACACCTGAGAGCTTGACATGATGATGACTTGATTACTCACTAATGTAGTAGCTCGGAAAAATATGCGGAGTGCACTTGAATCTTGAAAACCCTGAGTTTATGTTACACTGTACTGCTTGACAGAACAATTGTTTTCTGTAGCTCAATGACAATAGATGCCTTGATCCCATAACCATGGAATCAATGATATATATGCATGATTATATTAGATAAAAATAAGCCAATTAGGGTTAAAATAAAGAGGGCAAATTTTAGGGTGCAATAAAACCCTCTTGTAATATGTGTTTGAGGTAATGCCAATTTTAATATTTCTCCTCAATTACTCTTTCTCTCTCTCATAATCTCCAAATATTCTCTCTAACTTTATCTTCTCCAATTAACCTTTGTCACCATTGATTCACCAATTTAGTTTTTGTGTATGTTCCAACATTTAGTACCAGAGCCTAGTTTTGATCCATTAATCCGTTGCAAACATGTCTACCATTTCCAGTGATCGAATCCCTACCAATCTTCCAATTATTGATTCCAAGAATTATGGAAAGTGGTGCATACAAATGAAAGTTCTGTTTGGGTATCAAAAAAATTCTCGAAGTAGTTAATGATGATGTTACACCACTTGGGACAGAAGGTACAACTGCTCATCAAACTACATTCAAGGAAGAGAAGAAGAAAAACTACAAGGAACTCTTCTTGATACATTTTTGCGTCGACAATGACAACTTCGAAAACATTGGTGATTGCGCGTCGGCGGAGCAAGCGTGGGAGATCTTGAAGAAAGCTTATGAAGGGGCTGATAAAGTGAAGGTTGTGAGGTTACAAATTCACAAGAGAAAGTTCGAGCTAGTGCAAATGGAAGAGAAGTATTCGATCAATGACTTTGTTACGCGTATAAGGTGTTTGGTGAATCAAATGAAGTCTTGCGGTGAAACCGTGTCGGAGCATAATATTGTTGCAAAGATCTTTCGTTCTTTAACGCCAAGATTCAACAATATTGTGGTTGCAATTGAAGAATCAAAAGACCTTCCTATATTGAGCAAGGAGGAGCTTCAATGTTCATTGAGGCTCATGAACAAAGGATGGACGAAAGAGGAAATGACAAGGCCAGAGCGGAGATTGCGTTGCAAGTACGGTTCAATGAGCAGAACAAGAGATCGAAAGGAAAATTGTTTTCAAAAGGGAAGACAAATTTCAAAAATTTTGATGAAAAATATTCACAAAATTCAAAGGCTTCGACGACACAAAGAGGTGAGAGTAGTTCCAAAAGTAACTACAACAAGAAGCTTGACAAGAGTGGTGTGAAGTGTTACAATTGTCATAAGTTTAGTCATTTCGCAAGAGATGTAATACGAAATCGAGGAAATATCAAAGTGATGAAGCTAAGGTTGCTCGACAAGAGGTGAATGATGATAATACACTTCTGGTCATGATCACAAAGGAGAATTATGGCAAGGAAAAGCTGCTGGACAGTAGCAGTAGCAACTGTCAACAGTGTCTGCAGTGCAAAAAATTTTGCAGAAACGCATTCGGAGAAAAACATAATGGTAACCGTTTGAGATGGAGTCCAAGACAGTGATGAGTGGTACTTGAGTTCTGATTATTCAAAACGCATATGAAGATAGAAAGGATTGATTTGTCAAAATCTATCAAACTACAAAAAAAAATAGAGTAAAATTCACATATGAACTAATGAATTAAGGACATTTAATCTAAATAAAGCACTTAACTCACCTTGTGAATAAGACCATCTTCAATAATATGCTTAACTTCAAATACAGTTCATATAATACATATACTTCACTCACTGTAACTTACAGACAAAACTTGTTTTAATCAGCATAGTATATCGTGTAAAAAAGAATTAGTAGCAGTTAATGATGATTGAACTAATCACCACAAAATTCACACTCAGATTTCTCTACAAATTAACAATATGTTCATTCCAGAGAACTTGTATTTGAATAAACTGCAAAACAGTAATGAAATGAAAGTGCTTACTATACAAGAGGAGTGGAAGAACTTGATTGTAAATAGCTACAATTAACAGAACAGATAGATATATAAAGGAGGTATGAAAATTCACGTCATTCAGATATTTAATTATTATTTATTACTTTGATTTGTAGGTAAGTAGAGTTTATTATATATTTGTGCCGTGAAACAATTAGAATTGATGTTTATCCTTATTTAAGGGACCAATGCTCTATAGGGCTTATAACTAATATTTTAATTTGGAGAAAAATTCAAAATATTCGAGTCTTTGGTTATTATCCATGTTGTTTGAATTCGATGCTTGTTTATGAGTATTAAATTCACTTTTTGTATGGACTTTGATTGTTGTTTCGTCTTGAATCCTCAATTTGATGTTGTTGTATGAATTTTTACATTGTCTTAGAAAATAGGAGTATTCACATAATGATGTGATTGAATTCAAGTTGGGGAGAAGATGATTGTTGACTTATGTGTTGATTGCTATGATGTTGAAAAAAATTAAAAATTAAAAAGAAAAGAAAAGAAAAAGAAAGAAAAAATGAAAAAACTTTGAAAAAGAAAAACAAAAAGAGTTCAAATAATTGTGCAAATAAGTATGGTGTTTTGATTTGACAATTTGGGAATGTGGAAAAAGTTGATTGGAATTTTGTGCTTGAAACTTTGTGAGTTGATCACTCTTTTAGATTTAGACAAGTTTTTGTTTCAATTAGCTTTAGAAATTGCCCCTTATTTGTTTATCCGACCACATTACAACCTTGAAAAGCTCTTGTGATTCTTTCTTTTATGTTGTCAATATGAGTTTTTAGATGATTGCATAAAATAGTCTTTTGTTTGCAAGATTGTTGTGTGAGTGAAAAATCCCTCATTTTGTGAGTTTTTCATCTACCGATGATTGTTTTTGCTAGGTGTGATTCATCAGTGAACTTGTGTTGTTTTAGAAAGTTTGGCATAACTTTTGTACTTAACTTTTGTTTCGTGATTAAGTTGTCGTCATAGTTCAGTGGTAAGTATGTTTCCTTGTGCGTACCGTTTTCGGTTGAACCATTGCATTTGTTTTCCATTTTCAAAACTTGTTGTTGCGTGATTTTTTGGATTTTGCTTTTGTTTCTTTAGGTGTTTGACCTTTGTTTGAGGACAAACAATTATGTAAGTTGGAGAGAGTGATGAGTGCCAAAAAATAGTGTTTGTAGTAGTAGTTTTGTGGCACTTATCAGTTCATTTGTATTATATTCTTCGAATAAATCCCTCGCTTTTTGTATAAATATTTATATTAAGTGTATAATCGAGTTTTATTCTAGTTGTGTACCATTTGATAGTTTTCTATTTATTTTATAGGTATTGGTGCGTATTTGGAGCATGAGCAATAAAGTGTCGAAGACACGACTTCAAATGCGCGATTTTGAGCAATTCATCAACAAATATGACTCAAAACACATATGATAAAAATCATAAATTTGGTTGATATTTAGTCATTGTTAGATAAGAAATTGAATAAGCTTTCCAACGCTTCTAACCGTGCACAAATCAGAGTTATGGTTCTCAAGTTATGGCAAAAATATAAAGCTGGTTTTTTTGGAACAACAGTGAGCACGCTAAGCACTCTCTGAGAGCGCTAAGGCCAGTCTGCGAGTTTTTAAAAGTGTATAAATCGAATTCTAAACATATTTTTAGGGTTATGCTTTGGGTTATTTGTTCCCGAGGTCATCACCTTCATTTTTCTTAGGTTAGAGCTTAGAAAACAATATTTGTGGTTTGTAATCGGATGATTCGTGGTTAGGAGCTTGGTTGATCGTGTCTGACACTGCGAAAGATTAGGTTTTCTCCTCTTTTCTTCTCTTTTTAACCCTCTACTGTTGGGATTTGTTTGTAAGTATGCTTTGTTTTGTATATATATATTGATTACTCATGATGTTGTATGATTCTTCCTTTACAAATCATTCTTGGTGATTGCTTACTTTATTTAGATTTGAGTTTCTATAGACATATACTCCTTAGATTTGGATTTAGAATGAACACCTATTGGGTTTTAACTCTAGAGATAGATTAAGGCTTAATAATCATGTGGGTATTGACTCTTAATGCCTCTGTGTTGTTTTAGTTGCGCGAGACATCATCGACGAAGAGCAAAACAATTGTTTTCTCACTTTGTGTTAGACATAACCTCTGTGTGAGTGGTACGTGATGATTTTTCCGAGTGATTAAGGTTGAGTGCAACTGAGTAATTAGTATAAGTATTTAACGGGTATGTGAAATTCAATCTCGAGAGTTTTATCCTTTTCAAAGAATGAAATTCTTTGATGTTCATAACTTTTAATTTCCATATTTACCACTTCAAACCCAATTTAAACCAAACTTATTAACGCGAGAAATTGTCGAACGACAATTTAGTAGCACTAATCTCTGTGGAGACGATATGATATAACCTATAAAAATACTTACTTTTGCTTGGCGCTTTACCCCTTCAACAACCACCGTTGGGCTGAATAATCGGGTGAGGGTTAACCGACTTAGAGGGCTGGTTTCCTTTTACTGCCTTTTCGTCTAAGAAAAATTTGTTTCTCAATCAACCAAGCATGCACATCTAATTTATGCTAGACTGTCAAATTAAACTAATCAGAGAGTACTTCTCAGGGTCTAAGTATTGTGGTACAAATCTACACGTTAGACTCGTATCTCTTTTGGGGAAACTTAAGGTGTTCAAGTAAAGCCCATTTTTGTCAGATTCTTCGGTTCTACTAACTCTATATACTTTCCTAGTTGTCTCAAAGTCAGAACTCTTTTTGGAAAAAACAACCGCTCATGGTTCGGGGAAAAGTTCAAAAAGTGGTATTTTATGGAAGGGAAATAACGAAAGAAAATAGCAGAAAAATAAATTGACAGAAAATATATAACTGAGAATAGAAAGCGGGTAAAACCCCATCCAAACTTCAACTAAACATTGTCCCCAATGTTTTATCTAAAGAGATGGAGGGGAAACTCACAAAGAGTGTCAATGAGGAGGAGGAGGTTGAGGAAAATGTAGCATCAGTTGTTGCATCATTTTTGGACATTGTCCAGGATCGTGCCTTGGGGTATTTGTTCTCCTCTCATGGTGTGTATTTCATTTTGCACTCAATCCCACATATATTGACTTTGTATTGAAGTACATGTTTCAGTGAAGGTAGGACCGATAGGTGCGATGGAATCATCATGTATTTCGGTATTTGCACCAACATCATCAAAGAGGCGGTATATGTCCTCCTCAAAGTTATCCTGGGAGTCAGTGGCCGTAGTGTAAACTCAATTCTTTCTAACATCAACCCATGTTTTCCTTGGGTTTGGAAGGTTAATGATAGCCATGGTACCCTTCACCACCGAGTAGGTGTTACCTTCGAAGTAAATCATACCTTGGTTGACCAAAGATTCCATATCCACTTTGTCTCTTCCCATAACAATATTATCAGTTTCATTACGGAAGATAAGTCCACAGTGTTTGGCGATCAAAGTGATCATGCCGCCCACTGAAATATCACCTGTGGAAGTTTTAGCAACATGGTGTAAATGATAAGTCGCGAAGGGGAAACATTTAGAAAATCATTATTGATCATAGAATATGTGAAAAATAATTCCCTTTGGGAAGCAACACATGTATAGTCACTGCGGCCAAACAAAGTGTAGGCCAATGCCTTTTGTAAGTACCAAAAAACAGGATTTTAAATCATGGTGGCCTTGGCTCCTGCCGTAGTATAATCATGATGCCCAGTTATAGCGTACCAGAAACTAGTATAATCAAACTCTTTAGGTACACTTCCAGATCCATTGACAGGAAGTCGAAGGATTTCCCCTAAATCTTCGACCTCAATGGTGAGGTCTTGATCCACGAGTCAGAAAGAGAGGTTCCCAAAATAAACCCTCACACCATCCTCCCATTTTTTCAAGTTTAAAATCGAGGGTGCTTAAAAAATCGAGCGTAATATACTCATAGGTGGGAGCATCCCTCGTCATAAATTCCAATAGACCAATATTTTTCAATAATCTATCAACTTCAGTTTTCAAACCAAGAGAGGTGAGAGTTGTTTCATAGAGATACCTGGTTGAAATAATTCTTTGTTTGCTGAGGACTCTGTATCACTCCGCTTGATTGGGCTCCGTGAATACGATATCATGAACATTTCCATCTCGGGTGCTTGCTCTCTTTTTAGGCCTTGAGGACTCAACTGCTTCCTTCCTTTGAACATTCCTCTGTGGAGCCATGAGAAAAAAATCGGAAAAAAAAGGTCTTGAGCTTTTTGCAGAAAAAGAACTCGGATTATGGATGATGAGGTTGAATGGAGAAGGTTTTGTGAATGGAGTATGGGGTTTTGGGTAGTGAATAGGGTTAAAGTTTTGAGTTTTAGGTTGGAGTTTAATGGAGTTTTTATGAGAGAGAGGGAGGGTTTGTGTAGATAATAATGATAAAGAGAGAGAAAGATTATGAAAAATTGGGGGGTTGTAAAAAAAATCATAAAATTAAATGGTATTGATGGTAATTTATTGGTGGAGGGGAGAGGTAGAGTGATGATTTGAAAGATTTGGGAAAAAACAAAGAATGAGAATATTTTTCACAAACGCATTACAGGCTGTAATGCCCATCACGGGCGGCCGTAATACGTTGCGGGCTTTTGTACGAGGTGAGGCCTGGGATGCATTACGGTCCGTAATCCCCGTTACGGGCGCCCATGATGAACCACGAGTATTTGTATGGGATTTCCCGTCTTTTGTATTTTAGCTCGATTTTTCTGGGCTTGTTTTCCTGTACTGATTTCTTCTCAATTTCTCTGATCTTTTACCTGCTTATTTAAAAAACAAAAGGAAGACAACAAGAAAGAAATAAATTAGTTCAAAAATGGTGGGCTTCCTCCCACCTAGCGCTTCTTTTAACGTCGTATGGCTCGACAGTCCTCGAGTGTTACCACTCAGGATGGTTCTTGAGAACCAGATTCATGCCTCTCTCAACTACATCCCCTGTGGTGTAGTGCTTAAGGCATTGTCCATTAACTGTGAACAACCCCGTAGATTCACTCCAAACCTCAACCGCTCCATATGGTTTCACATTCCTAACAACAAAAGGTCCTGACCACCTAGACCTTAACTTTCTGGGAAAAAGTTTAAGTCTCGAGTTAAACAACAAGATTAACTCTCCCTCCTTGAAGACTCGATTCAAGATTATTTTATCATGCCATTTTTTTGTTCTCTGCTTATAGATTTTAGCATTTTCATAGGCGCCAAGCCTTAGTTCCTCAAGTTTTCTCCACTGTAACTTCCTTTTTTCTCCCGTCACCTGATAATCTAAGTTAAGAGCTTTTATGGACCAATAAGATATATGCTCTAACTCAACAGGGAAATGGCAGGACTTTCCATAAATCAACCGAAAAAAGGGTCATACTAATGGGGGTTTTATAAGTAGTACGGTACACCTACAATGTGTCGTCGAACTTTGAGGACCAATCTTTCCTAGAGAGAGAGATTGTCTTATCTAAAATAGATTTTATCTCTCTATTGGAGACCTCGACCTAACCACTTGTTTGTGGGTGGTAGGGTGTAGCAACCCTATGTTTAACCTCGTACTTCTTAAGAAGGCTTTCAAACAACTTAGCAATAAAGTGCGACCTTCCGTCATTTATGACTAGCCTAGGCACCCGAACCTTGGGAAAATGATCTTTTTGGACATTCTTATAACAACCAGCGCACCGTTTGTTGGAGAGGCAACAACCTCAATCCACTTGGACACATAGTCAATGACGACGAGAATATATTGATTTCCCAAAGAGGATGGAAAGGGTCGAATAAAGTCGACTCCCCAAACATCAAAAATCTCAACTTCAAGGATGCTATTAAGAGGAATTTTGTTTCTCTTAGATATGTTACCTGTGCGCTGGCACCGATCACACTTCTTTATGAAAGCATTAACATCCTTAAAGATAGTAGGCCAATAGAGGCCTACTTGCAAAATCTTTGACACAATTTTGTTGGTATTAGTATGTCCTCCATAGGCGGAGGAATGACAATGAGTCATCACACTTTCAATCTCTTCTTCAGGGATACATCTTCGAAAAAATTTGTCTGCTACTCTCTTGAAAAGCAGGGGCTCGTCCCAATAATAATGCTTGAGATCGGAGAAAAATATTTTCTTATGTCAAAATTTAAATTCGGAGGTAAGACTCTGGCAGCAAGGTAATTTACAAAGTCGGCGTACCAGGGTGCTTCTTTTTCTATCAACACAAAATGTTTATCATCTGGGAAAGAGTCATCAAGTGGTAACTCTTCCATTTTCAAGTCAGTCAATATGGACAAGTGATTGGCTACCACAGTTTCCATCCCATTTTTATCTCTAATCTTGATATCAAACTCTTGTAACAGCAAAATCCACCTAATGAGTCTAGGCTTAGCATCCTTTTTATTTAAGAGGTATCTAATGGCCGCGTGATCCGTGTAGCCAACTATTTTCTATTCTACCAGGTAAGACCGAAATCTGTCAATGGTGAAAACCACAGCCAATAGCTCTTTCTCCATGGTCGCATAATTAATTTGTGCCTCATCAAGATTCATACTAGCATAATAAAAGGCATGCATCTTTTTATCCTTCTTTTTCCTAATATTGCGCCTATCGCATAATCGCTAGCATCACACATAATCTCAAAGGGTTCGTCCCAATTGGGGGTTTGTATTATAGGTGCTGAAATTAATGTCTCTTTTAAGACAGTGAAAGCTTCAATACATTCTCTATTAAAATCAAAGTCGGCATCTTTCATCAATATCCCGATTAGGGGCTTGTTGATTTTGGAGAAATCTTTTATGAGTCAGCGATAGAATCAGGCATGGCCTAGGAAGCTTCTAACTTCTCTCATGGAGGCAGGAGGGTTGAGTTTTTGTCGGGTCTTTCAACTTTTGAGGAAACATGTTTCTAATCACGAAACTGCTACCAACGGTCATAGCCACCATTTCATGATCCTCAAATTTCCTTTTGTTAGAGATGATCTCCTTTAGAAACTTGGCATAAGTGGGCATTTAGGATAGCGCCTCGGTAAAGGGCACATCGATATGGATCTTCTTAATAAGTTCCACAAAATTTTTAAATTGAGCTTCTACCTTGGACTTTGCAAATCGTTGCAGAAATGGAATGGGTGGTTTGTAAGGGGAGAGTGCTACATAAGGCGCATCCTTATAAAATTCTATAACACCTCCCTTTTCAGGTGGTGTTAATTTTCCAACCTCAGTTTCCTCAGTATTCTTACTAGCACTACCTTCAACCTCTTTTCCTTTTTCTTTATCTTTCTTATTCCTCTTTTCTTCGGGGATAACCAAAGGTCTACCTCTCCTTGTTGTCACAACATTCATTTGCCTCTTAGGATTTTTCTCGGGTTGTCCCAGGAAAGTTCCTAGAGGAGCGGATGCTTGTTGTTGAGCAACTTGGGAGATTTGAGTCTCCAACATTTTGTTGTGGGTGATAATGTTTTTCACTTTCGTGGTTAGCTACTTGAGTACCTCGTTAGTGTGGAGGTTTTGATTCCTAAAATGTTCATTTTGACGTGTCTGCGTCATCACGAAAATTTCCATTAGAAGTTCTAAGTTAGATTTCTTAAGAGCGGCTGCCACACCTTTTTGGAAACCTGGAGGCCACCCAGGGTTGTAAGCATTGAGGAAAGGATTGTTCCTTTGAGTGTAGTGGGGGAAACAGAGGCAACATGGGTGATGTTCAATTCATCAATCTTCTTATAAAGAGCATCAACTTTAGCATTCATGTGATCAAAATCATTCACTTCATACATTCCCCCGATTTAGGGGTGGTCTTGGTGGCATCTTGTCTCGCACTTCCCCAACAATGATGGTTTTTGGCCATTTCCCCTATGAGATTATAGGCCACGTCTTGTGGGCTATTCATAAGGGCTCTTCTAGAAGCTGCATTGAGGTTCATCCTTGTAGAGTAAATGAGACCATTGTAGAAGGTATGAATTATCATCCACTTTTCAAGCCCATGAAAAGGGAGAAGCCTTAACAAATCCTTAAAATGTTCACATGCATCAAATAAAGATTCCATGTCTTCCTGCTTGAAATTGTTTATCTCGTTCCTAACTTGGGTTGTCTTACTCGGAGGAAAATACTGGGCAAGAAAAGCAGCTTTCAATTGTGTCCAGGAGGTAATATAATTTGAGGGCAAGGATTAGAGCCAAGCCCTTGCTCGATCTCTCATAGAGAAGGGAAATAAACTTAAGTGGATAACATTATGATTAACACCATTTTCCTTAGCGGTGCCATAATTATCAACAAAGATAGACAAGTGTATATTCGAGTTTGTTGAAGGTAAGCCTGAAAACTGATTTTGTTGGACCATGCCTATCAATGAAGGTTTCAGCTCAAAATTATGTTCCTTGATAGGCGGATGCACGATACTGTCGTGTGGTTCCTCTTCTGCATGAACTGCATAATTCTTCAACGATTTTGTGTCAACAACAGATGCAACTGCCCCTGTTCAATCTTCTTAAGCCTGAAGAGTTAGATTGGCGAGCCCGCCATTCGTGACTTGAAGGAGGAAGATGATTGAACACTAGAGTGCCCAGAAATTTTCACTCGATGATGTGGTGGTTTATTGTGTAGGGAATGGGCTTAAAGATACCATTTGGAGGGATGATGGAAATTTGTTGGAGATGGGCTTACAGATGCCATCCAAAAGTGATTGTTGGCAGAAATGGAAGAATGGTCAGTATAAGTCTCTGGTTGATTTATACTAAAACAGTGGATGTAGTGGGATGAGTACCAGAATAATATCCATAAATGGATTGTATCTTAATCGTATCTGAAAGATATACTGGATGAGTGTCAGAATGACATCCGTATCTGGATCATATCTAGACTGTATCTGAAAGCTGAAATTGAATGAGTATCAGAATGGAATCTATATCTGGAGCATATATGAACTGTATCTGAAAGATGAAACTAAATGAGTATCAAAATGGCATCCGTATCTGGAGCATATCTGAACTGTATCTGAAAGCTGAATGAGTGACGGAATGACATTCGTATATGGATCGTATCTGGACTGTATTTGAAAGGTATGATGAATGATTGACAAAATGACATCTGTATCTGGATCGTATCTGGACTGTATTTGAAAGGTATGTTGAATGAGTGGCAGAATGACATCCGTATCTGGATCGTATCTGGACTAAATTTGAAAGGTATGCTTAATGAGTGGCAGAATGACATTCGTATCTGGATTGTATCTAGACTGTATTCCAGAAGATAATCTGGAGTAAGTATCAGAATAATATCCATCTCTGGATCGCATATGAACTGTTCTAGAAGAGTGTATGAGAAGGAGCCCGTGTAGGATTGCTTCAGCTGGTCGTGTAGATAATTGTCCTGGCTTGTTTCAGGTATTAATCTCTGACCTTTTGAAATTGTTGATGATAGTCATATGTTGATTGATCTTTCCTGAAGAGGTATAGGGTTAGCTACCTGCAATTTCGTGATGTATGAAGTGCATGGCGTAATAATGTTCTCAAAATGAATGAGATTATGTTGTATGCATTTATCATGTATGTAAATATGATGCATGAAACATTTTCGAAATGTAATTTTGTCTTGGAAAATAAATCCTTGACAAGTGTTGGGGAGTTTTAGGAAGCTGAATCTCAGACGACCGTTGGGGATGAAGAGTAAGCACATCTCTCCAGACTTTGCTTTTTAGAATGTTTTCGCTGGGGATTCCTGTTTTCAGGAGAACTCCGTTGAGGAATGTTGATTTTGCTCGAAAAGTAAACTCTGAGGAGAGTGTTGATTCCTGCTTGGGGAAAAGAGTTCAGGAGTTTTAGCCGTTCATTTCTCTACTGAGGAGTTATCTCTTGAAATTTAGCTGTTATCTGGTCGGATTCCAGGCTTCACAATGACTTGCTGGGGATAAAGAAATTGACGGTTATCTGGGTTTTTTTCTAGGTTTTGCAGTAGCTCATGGGGATTTTAGAAAAGTCTACTGGGGAAGAGGAGTTGTGATCCCTTGATTTCTGATAGTCTGAGTGGCAAATTCAAGCTGGGGAGTCTTTCCGTTTGTTGGGGAAATAAACCTTGTCGCCAATCTGTTGGAGAGGTGTTTTCTTTTGGCAGAACTCCTCGAGGATTCTTGAGATCAACTCAGTTGGAGATGCTTTTAGAGATTGAAATTATGGCTGGGGACCACCCTATGGAAAGGACTTCGTGGGATATTTTTCACTTCCCCTGGTAGCAAGTGTTTGTAGTATTTCCAGGAAATGTTTGCCTGACCGTACGTAACCCTTTGTTGGAGTTCATGTTCAGTGCCCCAAGTGATTCAGATACAGACTTGCCCCTGGTTATTCAGCACCTCTCGAGAGATTTCTTGGAATCTTGACTTGATTTCCCCAGGACAGTGATCATGCTGACTCCCCCTTGCTTACAGGAGATCTGTCATTGGAAGCGTCATCCCATTTGAAGTGATTTTATTTCCTGAGAGAATTTATGTTTTATGGATATTCGTCGTGCGAATTTCTCTGTTGTCAAACAATTAGCCACATGCAAACAGCGATATTCAAATAATGCAAAGTTTATGCTTGTCTTGAAGTTTTGAAAATGCGTTTTAGTAGATAAAAGAATTTTTGTAAGAAAATTCAACATAAGATTTGGAGTAAAGCCTTACAGGAGTCAGGATACCTTATGTAACAGTATGCTTTCGAACTAACCCATGCTTCAATTAGGACTTTTGGAGGGTTGTAACGTGGCTTGGTTCACGGTTTAAGAAACAAAGGATAAGGCTCAAAGTGTATTTGTACCCTCCCGTTCTTCGTGATGTTCTTCAGTCCTAAACTCAGTTAATTGTGCGTTTGAACTCCAATTGAGTCTGGAATGACGTTTTGGCGATGGTTCAGACAGGTTAAGTTTATCGGAAGACAGTCATTTCTGCAACATTTTTCATGTTGTTGAGGATTTGTAGTGACCTCTTTTTTTTTTTATTATCCCTGATTTTGCCTGACTGTTCTTGTTTTTGAGATTACCGTCAGCGGGATGCCCCAGTTTTTCTTAAGTCTCCTTCGTAGGTTTTCACTTAGTGGGCTTTTCTCTTGAGAGATAATGACTGTCTATTTGGTAGGGAACCATCATCGTCTTTTGATTCTAGAGGAATGTTTTTGATGTCCCTCGTTGTATATGAAATGAAAGTTAACGACTGAACGCGCGTTTGAATTAACTGAGAGACTACCCTGCCCCAGGTTTTGATTAAAGGTTCAGTTTGTGTAAAAAGGAAACTCCTACTTCTTTGGCTCAAAGGGGTTGACTAGGGATTATCCTCCTGATAACTCCAGTGTTTAGGAATTGAAAGAACACTTGTACATCGTCAGCAAGGTCTGTCCAAAAGCATACTATATGAGATTATGGAATTGTTTTCGTCATCCTCCCTCTAAAGGCTTGCAACTTTTAAAACAAGAGTTGAATATCATAAAGGGAGTAAAAAGCATAGTTTAAATATATTGAAAACAAATGGATTAATTCAAGACAAACATATGCAATGCATTAATTAAACAAAGTTTGACATTAATAGATAAATGTTTGAGCAACAAAAGAGATTACAATTAAAAATTCAAAATGAACAGGACGCTCTCAATGATTTGGCATAGGAGCAGTGATCACGTTAGGAGCCTCTAGAGGGTCGAACTCAATCTCCTTGGCATCAATCATGTCTTGGATCTTGTTCTTCAGAGCCCAACAGTTGTTTGTGTCGTGTCCAGGACTATCAGAATGGTATGCACACCTTTCATTGGGATGATAAGTAGGAGCAAAAGTGTTGGGGTTCTAGAGAGGAGCCTTTAACGTAATCAGCTCTGCTTTCAACATATGTTGTAGCGATTGAGCCAGTGGCATGTTGATCTTACTGAATTGTCTTTTAGGCGTGACCTCCTTACGCTGATGCCCATATTGCCATTGTTGCACCAATGCAGGATTAGAGATCAGAACTTCCCCCACGTGCTGGTCGTGTTTACCCTGGTTACGACTTTTTTTACCGTGCACAGCATCAGACTCTTTATTCCTAATGAAAGGTTGTTTCTCTACACTCGAAGATGCACCCCATTGGATTTTATCGCTTTTGATGCCAACTTCGACCCTTTCGCCAGTCAGTATTATCTCGGTGAACCCGACTGAGGAGCTTCCAATTAGGTGATTAAAGAAAGGTCTCGTCAAAGTTCCCATAAAGATGTCAATCAGCTCCCTGTCAGTTAAGGGTGGCTGCACCCTACCATCCAGGTCTCTTCACTTTTGGGCGTATTCTTTGAAGCCCTCGTTGGAACACATGGTCATATTCTGCAACTACACACGAGTTGGTGCAAGATCAGCATTGTATTGGTACTGCTTGTAGAAAGCAGCAGCTAGATCTTCCCAAGTGTGAATGTGGGAACTCTCTAATTTATAAAACCACTCAAGTTGCGTCCCAGCTAAACTTTCTTGGAAGAAATGGATCCAGAGCTTCTGATCAGTTGTGTATGGTTGAATCTTGCGGACATAAGACTTCAGATGCATCTTAGAACAAGAGACCCCATCATACGTGGCAAAGGTAGGGATTTTGAACTTTGGCCACTCCAGAGACCAAACCCATGTCTCCTAAGTCCAAGCCAGGCACAACTTGGATCTCCATAGCTTTTACTCTGTCTTCAAGCTGTTTGTATTTTTCATTCGTCGGTAGATACTGCTCCTCAGAATAGTCTTTATCATCAGTAGCTATGTTAGCCCTAATGCTTCTAGCTGTCTTCTTATTCAGAAGAAGCATCTTCTTTTTGAGCTAGTTGGGTATTCCCCTTGGACCTTCTTCCCACGTTGTGGATGACAACCCTTTTCTTAGTCCTCTTCTTGCTCTCTTTGGTGAAGAGTGTTTTTAGATCTTCCTGCCCCTTAGCCAAAGCCAGGAACATTTGTTGGAATTGAGCATTTTGTGCTTTAAGATCCTTCTTCGTCTGTTCCATATCCATCTTACTGACATAAATAGTAGGAAGATAAGGAAATCTGCATCGGAGAAACCTGTCATGATATGATGCATGGTAAGTGGATGCATGTTTTCAAGGATCTCACGGGGTAAACACAAGAAGATGTTAGAAATTGAATTTTGATCAACAACTTTGATTGGAGAACTTTGTATTGTTGAATGTCCTTCTGCGAGAATCAAGCTCACCATGTAAAGTGGGTCATAGCCCTGGACTCAAGTTAACATGCTTTGGTCTTTGATAGTGTTTGATTAGAGAATGAATCCTTTTGCCCCTTTGATAGGCGTTTGGTTCAACATGACCCTGCATTATAGGCCCTTGAGATCCTTGAAATAGTTATTAAAAATTCTATGGTATGATGTTATATACAAGTATGCAAAGAAACCAAGTTGTTATGTATAAATAACCATATACACAAAGCAGACAAGTCCTTAGGTTTAGGCTTGCATGGAGTTTATAGGTAAGTACCCTCTTGAAATTTAGTTGGCTTAAATTGTCCTAGAAAGTAATCAGGTTCTAGGGGATCTCAATATCACTGATCTTTCTTCATCGGGCATTGTTTCGGCGCAAGCCTCTTTAGTGGCGACCGAAATATCCCGAAAGTCTGATCTCAATGAGCGTAGTATCGAGTATCAACCAACTTTAGACTGAACCAAAGTTGGCTACCTCACTACTTCCAAATGGCCAAGTTGGTCAAGTAAGGTTCTAAAGTCAGTTAGTGCTTCATGACACCAGACAACGGCCCCGTATTCTCCTTGACTACTCAAGGGATACCGGTACCAACAATTGTGTCACACTAACGTAGCTATTGCTTCAACCATGTCGGTACACCCCACACAGTTTCCATAATCTATTGCTACTTACCTAAAAAGGTGCCCCAGATCCGGGTAGAGGATCAAAACAAACCCAAACAAGGAACCATAATGTAAAGCAAGCAAATCAAACAAGGAAATAAAGTAAAGGTGATCTAGCCCTAAGGTAACCCCGCTTTTAAGTATAGTTTCCCCAGCAGAGTCGCCAGTTCTGTAATACAGTGGGAGAACTGTCTTGGGTGTTTTGTGTTTTATCGCAATTGTTGCGGATAGCAAGAAATGCCTTCGACTTTTCTTTTATCAAATAAAGGAAAGGGTGAAAAGAATAGGAAATACCTTTGATATTATTTTCTTGAATTCTGGGGTAGATAATGAAAAGGGAAGGTGTTAGCACCCTTTTCATCCGTAATTATCTACGGGCTCTTAGTTGCTTGCTAGATCATTGCTTTTGTTTGAAAGTGTGCTTTGGGATGGGTTTTGAAATTATTTTGAAAAAATTACTTTGTTTTAGGATAACTTTAATTATTCTCGTCTCTATAAGAAGGTATACAAAGTGTTGGACTTTTGAAAATATTTCATGGAAAGTGTTGGTGCATTTAAAAAGGTATTTGTGTTTGAAGATGAGCAAGCAACTAAGAACGTTTCTACCTACTCAAAAGTATTTGTCCATTCCTTCCTTTGATATTGCTATCTTATCATTGATTAGTAAGAGGCCTTATCTTTGGATGTAAAGCGACGGGCGTGGGTCATCGTATAGTCATGATAGCAATGTTGTGAGATATCTTAGCATTTCTCTTGAGGGACTAAGATCATTTGTAAGGTAACATTTGAAGCGTCATCGAGGGACTATGATCTTGTATTTTTTAATTGTTTTTGCTAAGACGCCTCACATGCATAACATGACCATTTTCATAAGGCAACAAGTGGAGTTAACCCTAGAGGTGTAAAGTGTGCAAATGTTTGTATTTCATGCTTGGTTTATCTTGGATTAGTGTTTTCTAATATTGATTTTATCTTCCCATACAAATCCTACTTTACTAGCATTTATATGAAAGTGATAAATTGTGGGAAGTAAATATCCTACGCTATTACAATCACTTGGGGATGGGGTGTACAAATTTACAAACGGGGGTTGCAAGAAATTAAAGTCCTAATTATCTATTACAACCATATTGAAATAGTGTACAAGAATTAAAATGTAAAAAAGGATTTGTTTTGTTTTTATTAAGAGAAGAAATCAATTTGCTTAAGGAAAGGTTTTTAGTCTTTTTATTTTTAAAATAAATAAAGCAAAGTATATGAATATAAAGTATTTTTGGTGTTTTTGATTAATGAAAATAAAAGTTATGATAAAAATAATAAGAGAATAAGAGTTAGAGTCAACGTGTTGCCAAAAAATAGAAATAAGAGAGAGCGGAAGTTCTGACCCAGGCGCGCTGCAAATCAGAAAGAAAATGTTAGTATAAATGGGGAAGGCCATAAGTTCTGGATCCAGGCGCGCTAAAGTTCTGGGGTTGCTGGAAACAAAGGAAAACCTAGAAGTTTTGATTATTGAGAGAGCCTAGAAGTTCTGATGCAGCTGGAAACCTAGAAGTTCTAGTGTTACTGGAAGGCTAGAAGTTCTGATAATGGGTAAGTGAGGTGACGATGTTGTTGGATTAGAATATCTAGAAATTCTGGTTTAGGAGTACTATTTTGACAAACAAATGGGGGGGGGGGGGGGGGGGGTTATCTAGAAGTTCTGGTCCAAGAATGTTGTTTGACAAATAATGGGGTAAAATGGTAAGAAAAAAAATTTAAAAGGTGCTCCTGGGACTAGAACGCAGGACCCTTAACACTAATGCCTTATGTGCGCGCTCTCTACCACTGGGGTGGTTATACATCCAATATTAGAAGCAAAAACATAAACATATATTACAAAGTAAGTTCTGATGATGAACTTCATCTTCTTCTTCGTGCCGGCCAGAGTATCTTCAACTTAGTCATTTCTCAACAAAAATGGAAAATGCAAACATAGAAGTTATGGAAAATTTCATCATGGTTTCATAAATACAAAGCATCAAAACTGTAAGCCAGAAGCAAGCATGAATTTACTAATCCTAATTCTGAACCCTAATTTTCTCAAGAAGTTCTTATCTGAAATTCTCTCTACTTATCCCATATAAATGAAATCTATAAATATGTACAGGTTCAGAGCCATGATATCGACATTGTATCATTGAAATTGCAAGCCTAACAATGCATAAGTAATGAGATGAAAATCAGAAGAAACTTACCTTGCAGCTGGAAATTGTTCTGTGAGTTAGAGCCTGGTTCAGATTGCTATGATGTTCTGGTCATCTTTCTCAAATTCTCAGAAAGCTAAAGTAACCATTAACTTGAGTTATGGATGGTTGGAATGCTCTGAAGCAGTCAAGATGCAAAGTTCTAATTTTTTTGAAATGGAGATTGGTGAAGACTGTATTACAGTTTCAAAACAAAAGTTGGGAAAGCTTCTACGTGTATACCAGAAACCGTGTCAATGATTTGGCCAAGAAACGCACAAGGAAAATTAGAGTTTGGATGCAAAAATTAGAAACTAGCAGGTTTTGTGTTTGTGTTGCAGTTTCAGGTTCTTGAGAATTTTCAGCAAGGTTTCAGGGCTTTTTTCAAATTTCCTTCAGTTTGCAAATGAAGTTTAATTTATAGGCAAAGGATTTAGAATCTTGGAGAAGTTAGGAGTACAACCATCATGTGTTATGGATCGTTGACTTGTTTTTGAAGCAAGTTTAGACAAGCATGGTTTCAAGGCAATGTAGGGTGGTTAGCAGCTTTAAACACGTCTAATTTGAGTTTGTAGGCATGATTTGTGGGGAAGTACACTCAGAAACAAAGTAAAGTATGGGCTCAAAATAAACTTTGTACAAAAGTTTGCTTTTCAAGGACAGCAGTGGTACTTTTATGCCACACGTGGGAAGATCTTTTGGATAAAGGCTTAAACACTGGGAAAAAGAATCAAAAGTTGGTGTAAGCATTAAATTGTGATGAGATTTAACAACAAAGAAGGCCTGCAACATGAGATTATGCAGCATAGCTTGAAACTGGATCAGAAGTTCAGCATAAACGTAACTTCGATTAAGAACAAATGTCCAACTTCTAATCTTTTATTCTCCCTGCTCCAGCATGATCTGAAAGAGTTCTCAGACTTTTCAGAAAACTTGTAACACGCTTTGTAACCCCTCTTTGAATCATTTTTGCAAACTGTGATTGTACCTACGTGAAAACTGGCCCAGAAGCTCTAATCAAATTCTGACTTGGAAATGCTTAGAATTTACTAAGTGTTTTAGTTTCATGGACTTGTCTTCAAGGATTTATAACTTGAAATCCCAGCATTTCTAGGAGGAGTTCTGTTCTGCAATGTTTTATATCTCATGAGATCTACAACTCTGGCGTCAGAAGTTCTTCCTGAATCATCTTGCATCATGATGAAAATCTGGCCAAAAGTTCTGAACTTATCATACTTTCTTGACACTTAGAAAAATTTCTAAGTGTTTAGAACTTGGACGTTTCCAAAGTAATTTTGACTTTTGATTTTATTGATGAACCAACTTCATATTGTAACATGTCTTGATGAAATGTGATTCATGAAACTTGATTTTGATCAAAAGGTCAAAGTTTGACTTTTTCAGTGTGCATTCTGACCATTTTCCCCCTTGTGTCAATTCCAAACCTAAACTGATGTATCAGTGCTGCAAACTTGAGTCATGGAAGATCTTGTGAGAAAATTCTTTGAGAAATGAGAGCGAAAATTTTGGGGTACAACAACAACCATTATTAGTCTTCTTCAAGCTCGGAGTCTTTCTTGCAGGAAATTCTCGATCTCGTCAATGGGTTCGACCAAATTGTCTACATGACCTGTACTTTGCATAAACAAAAAGAAAAATAAAAAATCTAGTCTCTACGGTGATCAAATAGAATTTCAATATTAATGCAATTGGTCCCCGTCAACGGCACCAAAAGCTTGACACGGTCACAAGTGCACGATTATGTTAGAGTAGTAAAAAGTTATCGAACTACAATGACCAATGGTTAAATACCGATTCCTATTTTATCAATGTAAATATAGAGCGACCGAATAGTTTGGGATGAGGCAAACTTAAGTGAAAAAGCACTTAAGTGAAAACAACTTATTTAGAAAAGCACTTAAATAAAATAGCTTATTGGTGAATAATTTGGAAATTATTTTGGAACAAATAGGATTCAGGGTCATGATCTCTTACTCTAACAATTCCATGTAATTAAATTACTTTTACTATGAGAATTCTTGTGTGATTTATAGAAAATAGATAAATATAGACAATACCTGCTTTCGCCAGCATGTTATCTTATCTTTGATAAACAATACACTCGTCGACTTTCACTCACGCAGAATTATTTTTCAAAGATCATTACTTTTGCATAGTTATAAAATTGGAACCTTTCTCAATCGTATTCGAGTAATTTCGCATCATCGAACTTAATTGTTTAAAAACCTGTTATCGGGTATCAATATAAGTCCTTTCATATCATTATCGATACCTGAGAACTCTTTTAATTTCGTAAGAAGGGTAAATTATAAAGACTCGTGTTTATAAAATAAACGCGTTCGAATTCTCATAACCGGTAAATTAAATACATGGATTATTAAAAGTTGGGTCTCATGACCCTTCATCCTTATAGAACTACTCACTCATGGTGAGAAAGTAACCAAACGATTACGAGATAATAGTGTGATACGGTGGGAGAACTGACTATAGTTTTGCGTTTGTTTTCGCAAATGTTTCGGTTGAGCAAGAGTCGCCACCGACTTTTTATTTTATCCTAAGGAAAGGTTTAAAAAGCACAGCAAAAACCTTTGAGATATTTCGTGGGTTCGGGGAGTAGATTATAGAAAGGGAAGGTATTAGCACCCTTTTTATCCATGGTTATCCATGGGCTCTTAGGTACTTGCTTAGATCAACTTGCCTTGGTTTTCAATTGTTTGAAATGGTGCTTTGTGCATGGTTTTGAAAATGTTTTGAAAAAGATGCCTTGTCTAGGCAACCCTTGTAACAATTCTTTACTCGAATGTTTTACAAAAGGTGTTTGTCTTTTTGAAAAGATGTTTCAAGGTTTTTGAAAGTTTGTTTTGAAAGTGCTTGTGAAGTGTGGTTTGAAAAATAGGCAAGTGTTTTTGTTTTGCAAGTTGACAAGTACTTTAGAGCTATCTACCCTAAAGTTCTCAAAGATTTTTGTTATGTTTTAACCCTTTTAACAATTTTGTTCCACCATTGCATTTGGTGGACAATTTTGTGTTAGGATGTGAAATGGACGGGCGTGGGTCATCGTTTAGACCATAATTGCAATGGTGCCAAGTATCTTTGGGCAATTTTCCTTTAAGGGACTTGATCATTTTTAGGAAACTTTTTCGAAAGCGTCATCGAGGGACTATGATCATTTGAATTGTGTTTGTTTTGCCCAAAGAGACCTAACATGCAATATGGCCCATTATTGAAGGCAACAAGTGGAATACCCTAGGGGTGCAAATGTGATTAGTGTTGTCCATTTTCATGCTTGATTATCTTGAAATTAGGTCAAACTACTTTTGTTGTTTTTATTTGCATACAAACCCTAGTTCTATCATGGTATATTTAGAAAAAACTTTAAAGTGCGAAAATTAAAGTTCCTAAGCTATTACAACACAAGATGGGAAGGGGGGTACAAATGTTCAAATGGGGGGTATTTGACAAGGAATTTAAACCTAGCTATTACATCAATTTGGAATTATTTACAAGATAATTAATTGCACAAATTAAATAGAAATAAAATAAATATGCAAGATGCAAAAAAAAATGTTTTTATGTGTATGAAAAAAAAGTATTTTTATGTCAAATAAACAAAATAAAAAGTATTAATTTTTGGGTATTTTTATGTTTAGGGTAAAACCCTAATTTTATTAGGTAAAAGGTATTATTTATTTAATATGTACAATGTTTATTTATTATATACAAAAATAAAAATAAAAATGAAGTATATTTGTAAAAAGGTATTTTTAATATTAAATATTAATAAAAAATAAAAGTGTGTATATTTCATATTTTTTACCTAAATATTCTAATAAATATAGATGTATTATTATTATTTACTAAATATATATTATATGTACAAAAATAATAATATTTAATATTTATAAAAAAAGTATATTTTATATCAAATATTTTCAGAAGATAAAATAAAATAAAATAAAATGAATGTATTTGGATTATTTTTTCTAGTTATTCTAAATAATAGTATTTATATATTATTTATGTACAAACTAACTAAAGACTAATAAATATCAAAATAAATGCAAAAAATGTGGAAAAAATGATTTTTATATTTTTTCATACTTAAATAAAAATATAGAAATAAAATCAAAAGGAAAAAATGGAAAATGATAAGTAAAAAATCAAAATGGGTCAGGGAGGTTCAAAAGCAAAAGCAAGGTGTAAATAAGAAAAACAGAACAAGCCCAGCCCAATAGGACCTTCTTCAACCTCTGGCCAGAACTTTGACAAAAAACGCGCGCTTTAATATGATTCAAACACCTGGATTCTTGGACTTTTAGCACAAACTTACAACATAAGAAATGTTAATCATCAAGCCACGATTCTGAATATGTAAAGAACTCATCCTAACTCTCAGAAATGAGAGAGAATTTCATCATTCCCAAATCTTAACCTAACTTTTTATCAATGTTCAGACCTTAAATTCTCATAGCACATGCAAAATAAATGGAAAGTAAAGACATGTACAGTTTCAGGGGCATGAGTAGAACACTTCTTATTCACAAATTTAGAGCTAATGATGCCTACATTGAGAGTTAGAAGTTCAAGAATATACCTGTTCAGTTGGAATCGTGTCTGGAAATGGGGGAGCTTTCAGGGCAAGATGATGATTTGTACAGCTTCCTTGAAGTGTGAGGATGCTATTCCAATACTTGGTATGCTTTGAAACCTTCTGTATCAAGCTGCAGAAGTCAACCTGCAAGAGGAAGAAATGAAAATGGCCAAACTGATTAGAGGAGTTACAGTTCACTTCTAATGCTTTGGGTAGTTTGGATTGATGGTAAGGAAAGTGTTTGAACTGTTTTTAGCAAGAATGCACGATGGAAATGAGTTGTGGGATTCAATCTGCAGCAGGTGCTCTGTTTGGACAGTTTGAGAGTGATTCTGTGTTTTAGAGGGAAATGGAGGTGGATAGCTCGTGTTTCAGCTTGGGTTTGATGATTAGAAAGTGTTTGACAAGTTTTCTTAAGCTTGGTTTACAGGAAATGAGAGTTGTGTTTTGATATGCTAAGTTTCTTACACTTTAAGCAACAAAAGGCCACTTGGTGTTTCTAGCCTGTACAGGCCCCCATTCTATGCTGAACCACTTAGTCTTGATCAATGTAATTAGCCCATAAACTTGTGCCAAAGAGATCTTAACTGTACTTGCTTGGATTTGCATTTTGACATAAAGTTCACTTTTGCAAAAATGGTTAAAATGCTTTATCTATTTTGGGACTAAACCATTATGCAATGCTTGAACACAACAAATATGGTCTTGGCACAATGAGTTTGCATTAAATTTATGAGTGTAAAAGAGATTTGGGGCCTGTAATCAAGAAATGCATGCTGATTTGAAAATTGCCTAAGTGTATGAACATGGAAATTGGCCATAACAAAAGTGAGTTTTTCCCATATTACCAAATTCGATTCTCTCTAACCATGAGGTTGTTTGATGAGTTCTTGGACATTTTGGAAAGCTTGGAATGTGTACTACAATCCATCTTTGAAGTGTAAATTGAAATGTCAAGTGGAAGTATGTGAAAAATGGTCTTGAAGTTAGGCAAAAATCCTGCCTAAAATAGGTCAAATTTTCTCTAAGTTAAGAATGGTTTGGTACCCTTGTTCCAAAAATTGTAACTTGAGATACAAGCTTCTTTTGGGAAAACTTTGTGAATCAAAGTTGTAGATTTTGTAATAGGCTACAACTTTCATGTTTTGACTTTTGCTTGAATCCAAATGAATCTTGGTGAGAAAGTGGGGCAAAGTTAGGAAAAAATTAGGGTTTTTCATAACTTAGAAAAATTCTAGGTTATGAAAAATCTTCATTTCAAACCCTAATTTGCAATTCTTGATTTCTTGATGAACAAGTTTCATGATTTGGCATGTTTTGATAAAAAATGAATCTTGACACTTGATTTTGACCAAAAAGTCAAAGTTTGACTTTTCAGTATACAATCAAAATTGATCAATTGACTGGGAAATTCAACTGTCAATCTTGTGCATTTGGGATCTTTTGAACTTGTTGAGCATGTCAAGACAATTCCATGGGGTCCTTGAGTCCATATGTGAGCTTGGTTTGCCATTGGCTAGGTCAAACAGTCAAAAATTGCCTTTGTGCAGTCAAAACCCTAAAAATGACCATTTTGCCCTTTTGATGATCTGATCAAATTTCTTGTGGAATTGTGATCCAAACTTGATCAAATGGTCCATGTGAGTTTATAATGTTGATGTGGGTCAAATTGGCCACAGTTGACTTTTTCCCAATACAGTTGATTTCTAGGTCAACTGTCCAATTGATTGGGCAAAACTTGGAATCAAGGCTTGAAATTTGATGTGGATAAACTTGGGAGTCCAACATGAAGCATGAAAGTCATCTTAGGCATTTTAGGTCAAAACATCTTTGTGCAAACACAAACCCTAATTTGGGTCAACAATGCAAGGAGAAGTCTTGAGCAGATGAAACCCTAACTGGATCTTGAGTTCCAAGGGCTTTGTGATGAGAAATGTTGAGAAAATGGGAGGGCAAATTTTGGGGTACAACAAATAGTAAACATGGTAAAATTAAATTAAATAATAAGAAAGCAATAAAAATAACCTGATGAAAATAAAATACTGAATTATATTGAAAATTCATCATTTAACAGCTCCAATTGAGACTTTTGCAAAACTTGATAAAAATGCAGAGAGAATTCTACGATAAAAGTTGAATACTAATCCTTATAAATTTATTTGCTTAAATAGAAAAATATCCCTACATAAAAGATCTTGGAAATTAAGTGAAATCAAATTAGATCTCAATGTGCAAGGAATCTCAAAACAGCATAATCGAACCAAAAAAGGAAAGAAAATATGAGAGTTTCACCTGCCTTTTACGGGCCATAATACGTGTTACGCAGGGCCGTAACAGGCCATAAATATTTATACTGGGGCATCGTGCAAAGGGGCTTCTGAATGGAGCTATTTACAGGCCGTAACATGTGTTATGGACACCCATAACTTGCTTTTGGTCTTAGTACTGGAGAGTTCCGGTTTTTGTGCTTTTCTTTGTGTTTCACCCAACTTGATTCCTTTTCCTTCTGGTATGATCATGAGGCCTGAAAGTGACAGAAACACAATACCAAAGCATAAAATATGGAAAAGGGAAGTAAAACAAGTAAAACGTGACAATAACATGACTAAAATATGCTTATAAAAATGATACAAAACACATTTATCAGCGGCATGAACTTCTTCTCAAGCATCTCTTATAGTTGTTTCTTCAACTCGCTCAGCTTTGAAGCTGGCATCCTATAAGGAGCCATTGACACTATACTTGTACTTGATACCACATCTATAGAAAAATCCACTTCATGTTCCGGAGGCAAATCATTGATGTCATCTGGAAACACTTCGAGAAATTCACAGACAACTAGCAATTCAACACTCGTAGCCTCACGATCAACTTTCAGCGACGCAAACATCAAATTTTTTTCTTGCATAAGTTTATTCACTTTCTTAGAAGACAACAAAATCAATTTTCCATTATTACTGAACTTAGGGAACCTCAAAGTCTTATTATAACAATTGATGTGAACATAGTTAAACTCCAACCAATTCATCCCAAGAATAACATAAATTTAGTGTAGAGGAAGACACACCAAATCCAACACAAAACTCTCGCCATAGTGTCGCGGTGAAAAATCGAAGAGACCAAGCTATTGAAGAACTTGACTCACAATTACTTAAGAAGTCACCACCGAACTTTATTGTTTCCAAGGAAAAGGGAAAAAATCGAAATCCTATTGTTTAACATGCAATACAAGAAGTAAAGATTAAGAGGAAAGCATAAGGAAGAGATCCAAGGTGCGGGGTTGTTTATACAAAGGGAAGGTATTATAATCCTATGTATCTATAGTACTCTATAGGAACCACTTATAATATCTTTTTTTGGCTTAAAATTATTTGTTTTCTAAATGGATGTAGAGATGGGAAAAGAAATATATTTTATTTATATTTTTTTTTGGAAAGACATAGTCTTATACCTACGTACCAATTAAGGATCAAAACCTCGTAGTTCGTGGTAAAGATAACAAAATGGTTTGTTATGGTTGATTTTAGGAGAAAAAAGATATTTAATCATCTTTAAGGGAGAAAAGCTCAACTACTGGCGGTGAAGGACTGGATCTACCCGACTGCCAGTGATGGACTCAACAACTGGTGTTCCAAGGTTTTCATTCCCATCTCCTTTAATAAGGAGTAATTACCATTTACTATTTTATCAATTTAAGAATTATGTATGTAATTTTATTGAAACAATGACTTTAAGCCATGTGCCATACCCAGGGCACCATGGCCCATTTGTTAAGTGTTTGTTCATTTTCATATGCCATATGATCATTTAATGAAAAAATATTGGACTCTTTTGCATTCAAATTTTGTGCTCATTGTCTTTCTTTCACTTTATTGCATTTTCAAAATAGACATGTATCTTACATGCGCACACACACACACACATATTTGAAGATCCTCATCCACTCTAGATCTTGTTGACAACGATTCCGTTATTTCCATCTATGACTTTGAACATCCAATCTACCAAGCTGAAGACGAAGGCGGAGAAGTTTGTGAAATACTTGAGGAATTAGCCAGACTTCTGATACAAGAGGAAAAGGCCATTAAACCACATGAAGATCCAGTTGAAGTGATCAACCTAGGTACTGAGGAAGACAAGAAAGAGGTCAAGATTGGCGCCAACTTGGAAGACATTGTCAAAAGCAAAATGGTTCAGATGTTGCATGACTATGTTGAGGTGTTTGCTTGGTCATATGAAGATATTTCGGGACTTGATACTAACATTATGGTTCACCGTCTACCTACAAAGTAAGATTATCCTCCAGTCAAGAAAAAAGTTTGTCGTATGCGGCCAGACATGTCTGAAAAGATAAAAGCTGAGGTAATGAAGCAATTCAATGCAGGTTTTCTTGCAGTGACATCATATCCCCAATGGGTGGAAAATGTGGTCCCCGTGCCAAAGAAGGACGGAAAGGTCCATATGTGCGTAGACTATAGATATTTGAATAGGGAAAGCCCCAAAGATGATTTACCACTACTGCATATTAACGTCTTGGTCGACAACACTGCTCAACATAATGTCTTTTCCTTCATGGATGGTTTCTCTGGCTATAATCAAATCAAAATGGCTCCCGAAGACATGGAGAGAACCACTTTTGTTACACAGTGGGGCACTTTTTATTACAAAGTCATGTCTTTCAGTTTGAATAATGCAGGGGAAACCTATCAACAAGCTATGGTAGCCCTATTTCATGATATGATTCATCATGAAATAGAAGTCTATGTGGATGATATGATTGTGAGGTCACAAACTGAGGAACAACACCTTGATTGTCTTCACAAGTTGTTTGAGAGGTTGAATAAATACAAGCTAAGGTTGAATCCCAACAAGTGCACCTTCGGGGTAAGGTCCGGAAAGTTCCTGGGTTTTATCGTCAGTGGTAAAGATATTAAGTTTGATCCTGTTAGAAAATGTGATCGATCTAGAAGGAGGTTTGAATAGATCTTATAAAATAATTTACGCTTTTTAAAATTGTTTTTAAGAAATTTATGCAAAAGCTCCCAGAATCTCCAATCGTCTAAACGCCCCCTATTAAAAAGATCTGATGTGCGTAACTGTATGGGATAGAATGACAAAGTAAGAATCAATGTGTTTTACTCAATTGATCAATCACTTATACACCCTCAATGAATATGAATTACTTCCAATGAGTTGAATGAGATAAAGCTAAACACAATGAATAATTTGTGGATTAGTCAGTTTGTCAAACACCTTATGAGCAAAGCACCTAAGGTTTTATTTCACTAAATTGTAGTGGTGAGTTTTCTTGGGTATCAATCAAAAGGATTGTTACCAATGTTGTGAAATGATCTCAACACACCACAATTTCAGTATATGCAGATTTGACAAATTAATTTTCACAAATTATATTTATCAAGTATGGAGATAAAGAAAAAGAAGAAGAACACGCGATTTGTTAAGGCAAATCCCCTTGTCGTCCTCGTGTAGGGTACATTTGTCCCCAATTCTAGAATCTAGAATTGAGATACTTGATATTAAGTTGCAAATATTACAAGAGAAGAGATAGTTCACAATATAAACAAACCAATGTTGTTAATGTAACAGTCTTCTTCTCTTTCCTTGGTTTGGGCAAAACCAAGTGCTAAGGTCTTTGAACAAACCTCCAGTTACCGCTACTTGATTAAGAAAACCCATTGTTTCTTAATACTTTCACTCGGCTGATTTCGATCGCAAGTAATTTGACCCCAAATCAATCTTCACAATCCTTCGGTTACCGCTACTTGATTAAGAAAACCCACCGTTTCTTAACCCTTTCACTCGGTTGAATCCAATGAAGCAAAGACTTATGCAAAAAACCCCGCACCAATAGGAATGTTGGAGGAGAAAATCCAAATGATTTTATTCAAGAACAACCCACAATTGATCAACCCAAATCTGAATTGAATCCTTGATTTGAATGTTATCACCAAAGAAATTTTCTTGAATCAACAACCATGATTATGTGTAGATGTTGATTTTTGAGAAGAGGGGATGAAGATGATGAGCAATATGTGTATCTTTCACTAGTTCTTGTTAACTGCTCAAAAGAAATCTAAACTCTATTTATATGTGTTAGTGAAAAACCAATAATATCTGAGAAAGAAAAGAAAATAAGACAAACAAAATTTTAAGAATGTTAAGTGAGCGGTTGACCGCTTCAGAGCTTTGGGTCGGCGCAACATAACCTGTGCCAAGGAGATGAGCCAAAAATATTGAATGCATCGACCGCACTAGAGTCTTGGGTCGGCACAACATAACTCGCGTCAAGAACATGAGCCAAACAGATTGAATGCATCGACCGCACCAGGGGGTTGCATCGATGCAAACTTCAATTTTATTTGATAAACAGGTTGAGTCGACCAAGGGGTCAGCACAACACATCCAGGGAGAAACACACATATTTGAGTCAATCAAAGCCCGTTTTGCATCGATGCAGTCTTTGTTTTTCCTGCCAAAAAGGTCATTTTCATCTAGGCTTGCATTTCACTCTTTGTCCCAAGTATCTTTTAAGTACCAAACATGTCATTGAGGGTAGGAGAGGATTTGACATCATGAAAGAATGAATCTTGCCCTCACATACTCCCCCTTTTTTACGATGGCAAAACCTACACAATATTGTTGAGTCAAGACTTACGGTAACTTGACATAATAAGAGAGAATTCCCCCTGAGTTAGTGCATATTTTCAGAACTCAAATTGTAGGTCTATTTCACACTCATAACACTTTCACATTTTCAGAACTCATAAATTGTAGGTCTATTTCACACTCATATAACTTCTCCCCCTTTGATAACATCAAAAAGAGAAAAGCAGTTGATTAGTTAAAACAAGAGTAAAGATCATAAATTTGCATCTTAGCGTACTACAAGCCATTCACATAAAATGAGAAATAGTGCAAATGAGACAAACAGTCATACAACACAAAGTACTATATATAAACTAAATGATAAAAGTACTTAAACAAACACATAATAGTTTTTAGGAAAGAAAATAGAGTTAGGCAGGACACTACAAAAATGTAGCAAAGTGAAATTTAAGTGAAAAGACACAAGATACAAAGCAGGTTCAATTATCATTGTCTTGGTTTTGTCTTGGTTTTGGGTTGAAGAACCTTATTGAGAGGGATGATGAAGGTGTTGCATAAAGTTGGATTGGAAGGAGGCAAAGTTGTCAGCCTGTGTTTGAATCATTCCATACAAGGTTGAATACCTTTGATCTTGGGCAGCTAAATTGGAAGCAAAGTTTTCACTTTGGACCTTGATGATATTGTAGAGGTTTGAGATTCGTTCATTTTGGAGGGAAGAATATTCATTTTGCTGAATTTGCATCCTTTCCAATTGGGCTAACACACTAGTATTGTCACTTTGAGCAGTAGGAGTATCTGTAACACCTAAGGCCAAAAAAGGCAGAAGGTGGTAGCACCGCATGTAACACTTGAGGCCTAAGAGGGAAAGGGTGGTCACCACATCAGAATGAGAGGGATCTTGAGGTTGTCCAGGTATGGGACTGCATGGTTGAAGGAAAAACTTATAAGGATTAATTGGTACTACATATACCAACAAGATGCATCTTCTTTTTGATAGCCCATTCATAAGAACTCTATAGTTAAGCGTGCTTGACTTAGAGCAATTCTGGGATGGGTGACCTTCTGGGAAGTTTCCCAGAAAGCAAGTGAGTGAGGATAAAACACGCTGAAAAGACCCGTGTTGGTTTGTGGGGTCAGTTGATAATCCTAAAGGCATCCTAGGGCGTTACAAATGGTATCAGAGCCAGACCTCTCCCAGTATGATGTGGTTCGAGGACAAACCATGAGGAAGCTGGTGGCCATGTAACACTCGAGGCCAAAGAGGGAAGAATTTGGTTGCACCCCATGTAACACTCGAGTCCTAAGAGGGCAAGGGTGGTCACCACATTGTAATGAGAGGGATCCTGAGGCTGTCCAGGTATGGGACTGCATGGTTGAAGGAAAACTTATAAGGATTAATTGGTACTACATATACCAACAAGATGCATCTTCTTTTCGGTAGCCCATTCATAAGAACTCTATCATTAAGCGTGCTCGACTTGGAGCAATTCTGAGATGGGTGACCTTCTGGGAAGTTTCCCAGAAAGTGTGTGAGTGAGGATAAAACACGCTGAAAAGACCCGTGTTGGTTTGTGGGGTCAGTCAATAATCCTGAAGGCAGCCTGGGGCGTTACAGTATTCGCTTCCATATCTTCATCATTTTCATTACTTGTTTCTTATTCACTTTTAATATCAATTTCCTCATCCTCTTCATCATCGATATTCTGGATTTTTGCCCGGTGACTTCTTACGATATGTTTGTATTTTTGTCTTTGGAGATCCCACAGAAAACCAATCAAGGTAAGAGATTTGCTGGAAAATTCTTGGTCCATCCCTAAATTTATGTAGGGGATATCGGGCACCCGAATACACTCTTTGTTGAGAGGTCGTTGGATAAATGACGGATAGTATATTGCAGTTCCTTTCTCAGACTTGTGTAGATCGAAAATTCTTCTAGCAAAGTAGTATGGCCAAAGAATTTTGATTTTTTTTCTTGAGTACATACATGAGCTTAACCTCTGGCTTGTCCACACGAGAGTACCCACCCTTTTGGGGTCTAAGTTCACGGTCGTAGGTGTGATACGGTGGAAGAACCGACGGTTTAATACTGGTTTTGCATTTGTTTGCAAATGTTGCGGTAAGCAAGAGTCACCACCGACTTTTCTTTTATCGAAATTGTGGTACGGTGGCAGAACCGACTGTTTAATACTGGTTTTGCATTTTTGTTTGCAAATTTTGCGGTAAGCAAGACTCGCCACCGACTTTTCTTTTATCCAAATTAAGGAAAGGGTAAAAAGAACAGAAAAATACCTTTTCAAGATTTTCTGAGTAAGGGGTAGATTATGGAAAGGGAAGGTGTTAGCACCCTTTCCATCCGTAGTTATCTACGGGCTCTTAGAGGTTTGCTCATTTTGAAATACCTTTGTGCTTTGTATGTTGGAAAATGTTTTGAGAATGCCTTAGTACGGAGAACTTTGTAATCTTTCTCGGGATAGTGGAGAAAGTATACAAAGTGTTTTGAAAAATGTTTTTGAAAAGTAGATTTTGTGTAAGTTCAAGATGTTTTGAGCAAACTTCTAATAGCTATCTACTTTGTACTCAAAAAAATGTTATTTTTTTCCTCCTTTCCTTTAGACAATACTATCCTATCATTAGTGAGTAGGTAGCCTTGTCGTTGGATGTAAAAGGAACATTCAAAGAGACGTTACAGTCATAAAGGCAACTTTTGGAGACGCTTTAGCAATTTTGTTTAGGGACTAGATCGTTTATCAAAAGGCAACTGTAGGGTCATTGAGGGATTATGATCTTTTTGATTTACTGGACTTTCCTAAAGCGTCGTCGTTTTGAGGGACACGACTGCTTTATTTCCGAAGGCAACCAGAGTGAGGTACACTAGAGGTGTATATGTGCAATATGTGTTATGTTCAGTTATGTTTGTCTTTTGTTTTAGGTTTATTAGCGTTTTGTTATTAGTCTTGTCATACAATCCTGGTTACTAGCAGTTAATATATATATATATATATATATATATATATATATATATATATATATATATATATATATATGAATTTAAAGTGCAGAAATTTAAAGTGCGGGAATGTAAATCCTACGCTATTACATGGCTTTGTGAGAGTTACATTATGGAAATGTGAAAAGTAAGGTCCTGGTTACTATGACAAACTGGGAAGCAATTACAATAAGATTAAAAAAGCGAAAATAAATAAATGCGCAAACAAATTAAAATGGACGTCTAAATCCTAAGGAAAAGAAATCTTTTGTTTTTTTTAATTTATAAATGAAAATAAAACTTAAGTCTATTTAATTTTAAATTAATGAAAAGGTTTAAATAATTAATTAATTTGTTTACAAATTAATTTGATTAATAAACACTAATCTAATGATTTTTTTGTGATTTTTTTGATTTAAAGTTAAAATAAAAAAAAAGTCAATAAAGAAATGAAAACAAAAGTAAAAATACAAAGGGAGGCATCCTTCAATTGCAGGGAGAGATGGGGGATTCGATCCAAAGGATGTTGCCTTTCGATTCTGTGAAGGGTTTTACCCTTTGATTTAGTGACAGGATGTGGCTTTTGATCTAGAGGGCGTTGCTGGAAGGGCCTGATGGATCACCTATGAGGGCACTGAATCTGCAAAGATATGTTAGCAAAACAAAAATGCAGGACCTGGATGTCGAACCCAGGTCCTTTGATCCTATGCGCGTTGGCTTGCTCAAGCTGTATCTGCAACAAGTGTTAGAAACGAAGCAAAATGCAGGCCTGGGTGTCAAACCCAGGTCCTTAATCCTGAATACAGATCGAAAGAACTACAAATGCTAATATGTCATGCAAATGTATGTTTGATATTTTTACCCATTCTTACCAATGGTGATGGATGAATCTGTGGCTTCAGGCGTGGGTACCTTTGTTTAAGGTTACTTCGATTTGACTTTAGGACATGGGGACACTTGCTTAAGGGTTGGGGATGATTAGAAAAGCCTCAAGAAACATCCAAGAATGTTTTTTTTAATTCCGTATGACTCTCTCTCTCCGGTTGTCCAGACCCCTTTGGAGCTTGCTAGTGTTTTCTTTATATAGAGCGGATGGAGGGGACAAGAGAACAAAGGTTTAAATAGCCATAAACAATTGTTTTCAAAGCCATGAATGATGTTTTGTAACTTTGCCAAAGTCATGGAAACTTGTCTCTTTTTTGAATTTGAATGAATGTGGACAATTTTGGCGTCTAAATACCTTCAGTCCATGCCCTTCGATTGGCCTCAAGTTTCCTCCTTCGAATGGGTCTTTTGAATGGACTTTTTGTGTACCCTTCGAATGGGCCTTTGGTTACCTCCTTGAAGGGATCTTTTGAGCGAACTTTTTGTGTACCCTTTGAATGGACTTCTTGAGTGTATTTTATATGCATGCTTTGTACCCTCTTCGAATGGACCACCAAGGTGTGTCCTCCGAATGGCTCAAATCTCATCACTGGGGCCTCTTCGATTGAGTCCTTACTCAGCTAGCCCCAACAAAAAAAACTCTTTTCAGTCTAATCGAAGTTTCCTTCGGAGTGCTTGTGCAGGAAACTTGAGTATGGAAATATGTGTTGAGCCAACCAGCATCTTTGCATATCTCTCTTTCGTTTTGACTAACTAGATCCAACATTTCATCAAACCCCCTTTTTTTGGACAACACCATGTGTCCTTCGAATAGGCCTTTGAATGCTTCTTCAAATGGATCATTTACATGTCCTTCGAATGGTTCCTTCGTTGGACCCATCTATTTACCTTAGCGGCTTGATTCCAATAGCCTAAGTGAGGACTTCATTCTGGCCAATCGAAGCCTCCTTTGTCATGAATGTAATGGTGCATGAGGCTTGGGTTGGGCAACATATAATCTCTTGCCCAGCAAGCAGCTTGGACCAAACCTCATCAAAAGGCAAAACAAGTTTGTCTCCAACAAATGTGTATCTTTCGAGCAGACCAAATTTATGTCCTTTGAAGGCACCATTTGTGTGTTCATAATGTGGCAATATTGTGCTTGCGAAACGAAAGCAGGCATGAAGAAGGAACCTTTTTCCTTGTGAATTGAAGGCAAGTTAAAAGGGGCCTTTGCCTTGAACGAAGCTGGCATGCAGGAACCCACTATTTTGTGAATCAAAGTAAGCATGCAGGAGGTCACTGCTGGTGGATCAAAGGGAGCTTTCTGGGGGTTCTCGCCTGAATGAAACTTGGACTAAGGCTTGCTCGAAGGGGAACCAATGCGCAATCAAAGCTGATGGGCCAATGCTTGTTTGAAGGGTTTTAGAAGCCCAATGGAAACTCCTTGTCCAGATGCCAATTGAAGGATATTGCTGACATGTCATCTGAAGACTCTTTTGTTTACCTACTAGTCGAAGGATACTTAAACATCATTCAAAAAAATTCATTTTCTTTAGGCAAGTGTTTGTGACCACCCATATAAGAGAAAAAAACTTTGGGAAATATGAGAGGGCAAATTTTGGGGTACAAAAGCTACCCCTCTACAATCTTCTTAAACTTGAGGATTTAGATTGGCTTGTCTGCCTTTCGTGATCTGAAGGTGGAAGATGATTGAACACTAGAGTGCCCAGAAATTTGCACTCGCATGAAATAACACTGTTAGTTAATGATGATGGGAATGGGCTTACAGATTCCATTTAGAGAAGATGACAGAGAATTGTCGGGGATGGGCTTAAAGATGCCATTCAAAATAGATGTTGATTTCACACATGGTCTCTTTGTGGGGATTCCTATTCCTGCTTTCTGAGGAGGACTCTACTAGGGAATATTGATTTGTTATTCTCCTGCTTGAGGAAAACTTTGTGGGGAGTAGAGTCCAGGAATTTCAGTTGTCCCGGGCTCTATTGAGGAGTTATGAAAGTTTGCTGTTTTCTGGTTGAAATCCAGGCTTCCAGTAATTTCTTAGGGCAAATGAAATTAACTTCTATCTGGAAATGTATCATAAGAAACATGTGTAGCGTTGTTTCATCTGGTCGTGTAGATAATTTTCCTGTCTGGTTTTAGGTATTGATCCACAATCATCTATTCACATATAGTTGTCCTGGCTTGTTACAGGTATTAATCTGGAACTTGTTTTGCTGGTCACATAGATAGTTTCCCCGTCTAGTTTCGAGCATTAATCCATGGCATGTTGTATTTATTGGTAAACCCGTATTATTTTGGGAATTCATACCGCTTGGTCGTGCAGATAGTTTCCCCGTCTGGTTTCGGGCATTAATCTTTGACCTGTTGTAAAAGTTGATAGTGTTTGTTTGTCTGCTAATTTAACCTGAAAAGGTAAAATTAGTTTCATGCGATGTCATGATGTATGAATTGCATGATGCTCCTAAAATAAATGAGATTATGATATATGTATTTGTATGCACATGCCATGATGTATGAACATGTAATGCTGTTGCGCAGTATCTTTGTCTAGGAAAATAAATCCCTAACTGTTGCTGAAGAGTACCGAGAAGCTGAATCCCGGACTGTTGGTGGTGAGTGAAGAAATTGATTCTTCAATTTCCGCTGGGGATAATGAATGGATATAGTTTTGTTGGCGATTCCTTTTCTCTACCAAGGATCTTCGACTTCTGTTTGAGAATGATTTTGCCGAGGGGAAGAGTTCTGTTGGAAGATTTCACCAATTTGGAGAAATAAACTCCACTGGGGGATGAACTTCTGTAGCTAGAGAAATAAACTCTACTGGGGATAAGGCTTTATAAACTACTTGATATTTATAAAACTTTATTGCGGAATACTTTGATTTCAGCTCTCTGATGGAACTTTGCTGGAGAGAGGGATTTGCTAGTGATTCGTGGTAGAAATGCACTAAAGTTGGGAAGTGTCAGAATAAATCCATGCCCTGATTGTATCTGAAGATGTATCGAATAGGTATCAGGATAATATTCATATCTGGAGCATATCTGAATTGTATCTGAAAGAGAAATCTGGAATGAGTATAAGAATGTCATCCGTATCTGGAGTATATCTGAACTGTATATGGAAGCTGTATTGAATGAATATCAGAAGGGCATCTTTATCTGGAGCGTATCTGAACTATATCTGGAAGCTGTATTGAATGAGTATCAGAATGGAATCCGTATCTAGAGCGTATCTGAACTGTATCAAGAAGCTGTATTGAATGAGTATCAAAATGGCATCTGTATCTAGAGTGTATCTGAACTGTATCTGGAATCTGTATTGAATGAGTATCAGGATTGCATACGTATCTGGAGCGTATCTGAACTGTATCTGAAAGCTGTATTGAATGAGTATCATAATGGCATCCGTATCTGGAGCATATATGAACTGTATCTGGAATTTGTATTAAATGAGTATCATAATGGTATCTGTATCCGGAGCGTATCGAAACTGTATCTGGAAGCTGTACTGAATGAGCATCAGAATGGCATCCGTATCTAGAGCGTATCTGAACTATATTTGCAAGTTGTATTAAATGAGTATCAGAATGGCATCTGTATGTGGAGCGTATCTGAACTGTATCTAGAAGTTGTATTGAATGAGTATCAGAATGGAATCCGTATCTGGAGCGTATCTGAATTGTATCTGGAAGCTGTATTAAATGAGTATCAGAATGGCATCTATATCTGGAGCATATCTGAACTGTATCTGGAAGCTGTATTGAATGAGTATCAGATGGGATCCGTATCTGGAGCGTATATGAACTATATCTGAAATCTATATTGAATGAGTATCAGAATGGCATCCGTATTTGGAGCGTATCTGAACTGTATCTGGAAGTTGTATTGAATGAGTATCAGAATGGCATCCGTATTTGGAGCGTATTTGAACTGTATCTGGAAGTTGTATTGAATGAGTATCATAATGGTATCTATATCTGGAGCGTATCTGAACTGTATCTGGAATCTGTATTGAATGAGTATCAGAATGGCATCCGTATCTGAAGTGTATCTGAACTATATCTGGAATCTGTATTGAATGAGTATCAGAATGGCATATGTATCTGGAGCGTATCTAAACTGTGTCTGGAAGTTGTATTGAATGAGTATTAGAATGGCATCCGTATCTGGAGCGTATCTGAATTGTATCTGGAAGCTGTATTGAATGAGTATCAGAATGGCATCCGTATCTGGAACGTATCTGAACTGTATCTGGAAGTTGTATCTACTTTATTTAGAATGTTTCCGCTGGGAATTCCTGTTTTGTTGTTTTGAGAAGAAATCTGTTGGGGAACATGAAAAGTTTGGGAACCCGGCTAGGGAATTCTTTAAGATATCAGAGAAGTGATTGGAGATTCTTGCTCTGCCGGGGATACAAGAACACTTGACATCACAAGGTTGTAAGCCGAGGATGTGGCAGTGACCTTTTAGTAGGATTCCCCTGCCTCTGTACTTGCTGGAGAAAGTATTTGCGGAAGTTTTGTGGATGGTTTGAGTATCATCCTAACTCCCGGGGTTTTGAGTAGATGTTGATCAGAGTGATAAGTCTTTAACTGATAGACAAGTAACGAGATGACGGGACATAGTTGTACGCTTTAAATCCCTAACTTTTAACTGGACTGTCCTTTCAGATTTTCAGTCCAACGGGATACCCTTTTTTGCCCAAGCCGCCTTTTCAGGTTTTCAACTTGCCGGGTGTACAGTTTTATTTATATATCCTAATTTTTTCCCGAACCATTTTGGGTTTTCTGGGATGCCCTTATTTTTTCCTAGGCCTGTCAACCTAGTGGGTCTTTTTCATGCATCGTATTTTCTGACTATGTCAGTGTTCATCGGGTGCAGAGGATTGTCACTGTCTATAGTAGCAAGTGTTGTCACACTGCCAGAAGATGTTTATGTGATCGCATGTTCCCTTTCATATGTGGGAGCCTATGTGGGGCTGCTTCAGGATGGATCTGGTGCACCTGATGTTTGATCAAGTTTCTGATAGTCTTGAATTTCCTAGGTATCTTTTCTAACAACTGTCATGGAAGTATTCGAAGACATGATACTGACACCATCTGATACTACTAGCACAGACAAGCAATTTGGTGGTACCAAAGGTTCAAATTTCACAATGATTTTTGCTGGAATCCCCAATCAATGTAAGAGGCCCCGAGCGATTCAGATGGAGACATGCCCCCGGCTATTCAACACTTTTGGAGATTCTTTGCATATTAGCTTGACTGCCCTAGATTAACTAGACACCATGTCATGCCCCTTAATTATGAAAGGCCTGTTATTGGGAATGTTTTTTCCGTCTGAGGTGATTCTGTCCACTTAGAGGATCTTTGCTCACTGAATATTCGTTGTGTGAACTTCTCTGCTGTTTGAACAATTATCCATATGCAAACAATGTCATTTAAAGAATGCAAAGCTTATGTCTGTCTTGAAGTTTGAAAATTTATTTTTAGTAAAACAAATAAATTTTGTAAGAGTGTGATATCAACTCGAGATTTGTAGCAAGTCCTACAGGAGTCATGATACCTTTTGTAACAGTATGCTTCGGAACTAACCCATGCTTCAGCTATGACTTTTAAGGGTTGTAGCGTGACCTGGTTCACGGTTTAAGGAACAAAGGATAAAGGCTCAAAATTTATTTGTATCCACCCGTTCTTCGAGATGTTCTTCAGCCCTAAACTCAGTTAATTGTGCTTTTTGAATCCCAGTTGAGTTCTAGAATCATTGCTCTGATACTTGGTGATGGTTCTGAAATTGAATGTTTATTTTGAGAAGGAAGTCATTTTTTTTGCAACTTTCCTTTTTGTTGAGGATTTGTAGCGACCTTATTTTTTTTACTTTATTATCCTTGTCTTTTTCCTGAACTGCTTCTTTTGTGATTACAGTCAGCGGGATGCCCCAGTTTTTCTTAAGTCTCCTTCATATGTTTTGACTTAGCGGACTTTTCTTTTGAGATATGATGACTGCATGTCTTAATGATTATATGGAACCATCACTATCTTTTGGAGAGCATCTTTTACACTATTTATCGTGTATGGAGATAGAGCTTGCGATTGAATGCACTTCTGAATTAAATCAGAAACTTACCTTGCCCCGGGTTATGATTAAGGGTTTTAATTTGTATGAAAAGAAAAACTCCTACTTCTTAGGCTCAAAGGGGTTGACTAGGGATTATCTTCCTTATAACTCCACTATTTAGGATTTGAAACAATGCCTGTACATCATCAGTGGGGTCTGTTCAAAAGCATACTGTAGAGATTGAGGTATCATTTTCGTCATCCTCTCTCTAAAGGCTTACAACTTTTAATCAAGAGTCGAATAACACAAAAAGGAAGTAAGAACTCAGTTTTGAAATAGTTAATACGAATGAATTAATTCAAGACAAATATATGCGATGCATTGATGAAATAACAGAGTTTGACATAATAAGTGTTCGAACATAAAGAAAATTACAATTTGAAAAATTCAAATGAACAAAAATCCCCTTTGTCTGAACTTGTCACTTCAGATGGTGTGCCTTTGACGGATGGTAGAAGACTTCAGTCTGATCACCTTTTGTGAACTCCAACACTCCTTCATTGATCAGGTCTTGAATCTAATTTTTCAATGTCCAACAGTCATTCGTACAATGTCCAGGACTATTGGAATGGTAGGCACATATTGCATTAGGATTGTAGTTAGGGGAAGAAGTTTTGGGGTTTGGATGAGGATCCCTTAACGTAATCAACTCCATCTTCAACATGTGTTGCAATACCTGAGCCAAGGACATGTTGATTTTAGTGAATTGCCTTTTGGACTTGTCTTGCCTTTGCTGATTACCCCGTTGTGATTGCATCGGTGCGGGAATAGAAGTCCACATTACCCCCACAGATTGGTTGAGATTACTCTTATTACGGCCCTTCTGGTTATACACGGCATTGGACTCTTTCTTCCCATTGTATGGTCTCTTACGAGTACTTGAAGATGTAGTCCCTTGAATGTCACTGCTCCTGAGTTTATTTTCAACATGCCCCCTTATGAACAAGTCACCCAATTCACTATCTGCCAAGATAGATTGATCATTGATTATGCTCCAAGCTCTAGCAGTTTGCCCCAGACTATTGTATCTGTCCTGAAGAAGCTTGCTGACGAGAATCCTCAATTCTTCTTATTCCCGGGCTAAACTTTGGATAAGGGCCATCTGACTACTCATCTGGATTCTCATCCTTTCCATTTCATCTTGCAGTTGTTCTAACTGGTCATCCTTATTGTTGTCAGGATGTTTCTTAGTCAAGTTCCTGTTGAGGAGTGTTTTCAATTCTTCTTGCCCCTTAGCTAGATTCAGGAACATTTCTTTGAATTGAGCATCTTGAGCTTGGAAACCTCTGTTGTTTTGTTCAAGATCCATTTTCCTTGCTGAAATAAATAGCGAGAAAATGAGAAACCTGTATTGGAGGACCTATTATGAAAATGCATGCATGCAATGTTTTCAAGGATCTCGCGGGGTAAATACAAGAAGATATTTGAATTGTGACTGCAGCTTGGACTAAGAAACTTTCATATTTGTTGAACGTCCTTCTATGAGAGTCAAGCTCACCACGTCAAGTGGATTATAGCCTTTGACTCAAGTTATAGTGCTTTGGTCTGTGTTAGCTAGAGGAAAATAAATCCCCTTGCCCCTTGTTAGACGTCTGGCTCATCATAACCTGCATCATAGGCCCTTGAGATCATTGAAATAGTTAAGCAAAATTCTATGGTATAATTTTATGATGTGTATGCTATGCATTAAGAAAAAGTGTAAGGTGATGAATACAAACAAAACCCTGCACGGAATTCAAGTTGTTAGATAATGAAAGCAAACAAGTCACACAAGCAGACTTAGGTTTAGACTTGCATGGGGTTTGTAGGTAAGTACCCTCTTGAAGTTTAGTTGGTTCAACCGGTCTTAGAAATAGTAACTGGGTTCTAAGGGATCTCAATATCACTGATTTTTCCCACAAGTTTTGTTTCGATCGACAACTGACTTGCCACCAAACAAAACTCGGGAGTCAAATCTCAATGAATGTAGTATCGAGTATCAACCTATCTTCGGTCGGAACAAAAGTCGGCCATCTCACTACTTTCTAATGGCTTAGGATGAGTCAATTAAAGGTTCTAAAGGTCAGTTAGCGCTTAATGACACTAAGGAAGCCTAATGTTATCCTTGACTGACTCAAGGAACATTAGTACAAACCAAAGTATCACGCTAACGTAGCTATCATTTTGTCCATATCGATCTACGCCGTACAACTTCCATGATTTATTGCTACTTACCTAATAAGGTGCCCCATATTCGGGTGTAGGATCTATAGTAGCAACCCAAACAACCCTGCAAAGATAAAGCATACAAATCAAGAAATTAACAATTTTAAAATGAACTAACTCTAAGGTAACCCCACTTTTTTTAAAAAACTCCCCAGCAGAGTCGCTAGTCCTGTGGTACGGTGGCAGAACTGACTGTTTAATACTGGTTTTGCGTTTGTGTTTGCAAATTTTGCGGTAAACAAGAGTCGCCACCGACTTTTCTTTTATCCAAATTAAGGAAAGGGTGAAAAGAACAAAAAAATACCTTTTCGATATTTTTTGAGTAAGGGGGGTAGGTTATGGAAAGGGAAGGTGTTAGAACCCTTTCCATCCGTGCTTATCTACGGGCTCTTAAAGGTTTGCTCATTTTGAAATACGTTTGTGCTTTGTGTGTTTGAAAATGTTTTGAGAATGCCTTAGTACGGTGAACTTTTTAATGTTTCTCGGGATAGTGGAAAAAGTATACGAAGTGTTTTGAAAAATGTTTTTGAAAAGTAGTATTTGTGTAAGTGCAAGATGTTTTGAGAAAACTTCTAACAGCTATCTAATTTGTACTCGAAAAAAGGTTATTCTTTTCCTCCTTTACTTTAGAAAATACTATCCTACCATTAGTGAGTAGGTAGCCTTGTCGTTGGATGTAAAAGGGACATTCAAAGGGACGTTACAGTCACGAAGGCAACCTATGGAGACGCTTTAGCAATTTTGTTTAGGGACTAGATCATTTACCGAGAGGCAACTGTAGGGTCATCGAGGGACTATGATCTTTTTTATTTACGGGTCTTTGCTAAAGCGTCCCCGTTTCGAGGGACATGACTGCTTTATTTCCGAAGGAAACCAAGTGAGGTACCCTAGAGGTGTATATGTGCAATGTGTGTTATGTTCAGTTATTTTTGTCTTTTATGTTAGGTTTGCTAGCGTTTTGTTATTAATCTTGTCATACAATCCTAGTTACTAGCAGTTAATATATATATATATATACAGGAACTTAAAGTGCAGAAATGTAAAGTGCAGGAATGTAAATCCTACGTTATTACATGGCTTTGTGAGAGGTACATTATGGAAATGCAAAAAGTAAAGTCCTAGTTACTATTACAAACTAGGAAGCAGTTACAATAAGATAAAAAAAAAGCGAAAATAAATAAATACGCAAACAAATTAAAATGGACGTCTAAATCCAAAGGAAAAGAAATCTTTTGTTTGTTTTTTTATTTATAAAAGAAAATAAAACTTAAGTATATTTAATTTTAAATTAAGGAAAAGGTTAAAATAATTAATTAATTTATTTACAAATTAATTTGATTAATAAACACTAATCTAATGTTTTTTTTGTGATTTTTTTTATTTAAAGTTAAAATAAAAAAGAAGTCAATAAAGAAATGAAAACAAAAGTAAAAATACAAAGAGAGACATCCTTCAATTGCAGAAAGAGATGGGGGCTTCGACCTAGAGGATGTTGCCTTTCGATTATGTGAAGGGTGTTACCCTTTGATTTAGTGACTGGATGTGGCTTTCGATCCAAAGGGCGTTGCTAGAAGGGCCTGATGGATCACCTATGACAGCATTGAATCTGCAAAGATATGTTAGCAAGACAAAAATTCATGACCTGGGTGTCGAACCCAGGTCCTTTGATCATGTGTGTGTTGGCTTGCTCAGGCTGTATCTGCAACAAGTGTTAGAAATGAAGCAAAATGCAGACCTAGGTGTCAAACCCAAGTCCTTAATCCTGAATACAGATCGAAAGAACTACAAATGCTAATATGTCATGCAAATGTAAGTTTGATCTTTTTACCCATTCTTACCAATGATGATGGATGAATTTGTGGCGTCAGGCATGGGTACCTTTGTTTAAGGGTTACTTCGATTTGATTAGAAAAGCCTCAGGAAAACTCCAAGAATGTTTTTTTAATTTCTTGTGACTCTCTCTCCGATTGTCCAAGCTCCTTTGGAGCTTGCTAGTGTTTTCTTTATATAGAGGAGATGGAGGGGACAAGAGAACAAAGGTTTAAATAGCCATAAACAAGTGTTTTCAAAGTCATGAATGATGTTTTATAACTTTGCCAAAGTCATGGAAACTTGTCTCTTTTTTGAATTTGAATGAATGTGGACAATTTTGGCTTTCGAATACCTTCAGTCTCTGCCCTTCGATTGGCCTCAAGTTTCCTCCTTCGACTGGGTCTTTTGAATGGACTTTTTGTGTAATCTTCAAATGGACCTTTGGTTACCTCCTTCGAAGGGGCCTTTTGAATGGACCTTTTGTGTACCCTTTGAATGGGCCTTTGGTTGCCTCCTTCGAATGGACTTCTTAAGTGTCTTTTATATGCATGCTTCGTGCCCTCTTCGAATGGACCACCAAGGTGTGTCCTTCGAATGGCTTAAATCTCATCATTAGGGCCTCTTCGATTGAGTCCCTACTCAGCTAGCCCCAACGAAAAAAATCTTTCCAGTCTAATCGAAGCTTCCTTTAGAATGCTTGTGCAGGAAACTTGAGTATGGAAATATGTGGGATTTTGGGCCAACCAGCATCTTTGCATATCTCTCTTTTGTTTTGACTAACTAGATCCAACTTTTGACCAAATCCATTTTTTTAGACAACACCATGTGTCCTTCGAAAAGGCCTTTGAATGCTTCTTCAAATGGATCATTTACATGTCCTTCGAATGGTTCCTTTGTTGGACCCATCTATCTGCCTTAGCTGCTTGATTCCAATAGCCCAAGTAAGGACTTCATTCTGGCCAATCGAAGCCTCCTTTGTCATGAATGTAATGGTGCATGAGACTTGGGTTGGGCAGCATATAATCTCTTGCCTAGCAAGCAGCTTGAACCAAACCTCATCAAAAGGCAAAACAAGCTTGTCTCTAACAAATGTGTGTCTTTCGAGTAGACCAAATGTATGTCCTTCAAAGGCACCATTTGTTTGTTCATAATGTGGAAATCGTGTGCTTGTGAAATGAAAGCAGGCATGAAGAGAGAACCTTTTGCCTTGTGAATTAAAGGCATGTCGAAAGGGGCCTTTTCCTTGAACGAAGCTGGCATGCAGGAACCCACTGTTGTTTGAATCAAAGTAAGCATGCAGGAGGTCACTGCTGGTGGACCAAAGGGAGCTTGCAGGGGGTTCTCGCCTGAATGAAACTTGGACTAAAGCTTGCTCGAAGGGGAACCAACACGCAATCGAAGTTGATGGGCCAATGCTTGGTCGAAGGGTTTTAGAAGCTCAGTCGAAACTCCTTGTCCAGGTGCCAATCGAAGGATATTACTGACATGCCATTCGAAGACTCTTTTGTTTATCTTCCAGTCGAAGGATACTTAAACATCATTAAAAAAATCATTTTCTTTAGGCAAGTGTTTGTGACCACCCATATAAGAGAAAAAACTTTGTGAAATATGAGGGCAAATTTTGGGATACAACACAAATTAAGGAAAGGGTGAAAAGAACAGAAAAAGACCTTTCCGAGAGTTTTCTGAGTAAGGGGGTAGATTATGGAAAAGGAAGATGTTAGAACCATTTCCATCCGTAGTAATCTACGGGCTCTTAGATGCTAGCTCATGTTTTGAAAATTGCTTGTGCTTTGTGTGTTTTGAAAAATGTTTTGAAACACCTTAGTGCGGCGATTCACTTTGTGATAACTCTTGTATCAGTCCTCAAGAGTGTTGACAAAGCAAATGTTTTTGAAACTTGTTTTTGAAAGGTGTAGGTGTAATAAGAGTTTGTTTTGAGCAAGCATTTAACAGCTATCTACTTATACTCGAAAAGGTAGTTCTTTTCCTCCTATCATTTAGACAGTGATATCCTACTATTAGTGAGTAGGTAGCCCTATCGTTGGATATATGAGGGACATCGAAGGGACGTTACGGTCACAAAGGCAACTTGGCAAGGAATTTTAGTAATTATCTTAAAGTTCTAAGATCACTTTTAACCGAGGCAATATCGAGAGGGTTATCGAGGGACTTGTGATCTTTCAAACTAGAGGACAGCCACTAAAACTTCTCACGTTTCGAGAATTGTGACCATTTTCCGAAGGCAACCGAAGTGGGGTACCCTAGAGGTGTATATGTGCATGGTGTGTTATGTTCAGTTATTTTAGTCTTGCGCATTTAAGGTTTGCTAGCGTTTTTGTTTTTTTAATCGTGTCATTCAATCCTAGTTACTAGCAGTAAATATATATAGAATATAAAGTGTGGGAATGTAAATCCTAAGCTATTACATGGATTTGTGGATTAATTACATGTCCAAGAATGAGGGGGATAAAGCAGTAAATATCCTAGTTTTAATCTATTACATCCAGTAGGCAGATAGAATAATATGAAAAATGCGAAAATAAATAAATGCGTGCGAAGTAGAAAAGACGTCTGAAAATCCTAAGGTATAAAAATATTTTTGTTAATTTTTTTTATTTATAAAAGAAAATAAAACTTAAGTCAAATTTAATTTTAAATTAAGGAAAATGTTAAAATAATTAATTAGTTAATTAACAAAATTTATTTTGATTAATAAAACACTAGCCTAATGTTTTTTTTTTGTGATTTTGATTTAATGGTTAGTTTAACAAGAGAAATAATGAAAACAAAAATAAAGATACAAAGGGGGCATCCTTAGATCCAAAGAGAAAAGGGGGCTTTTCGATCCAGAGGCGAAGCAGCCTTTCGATCCAGGGAAAGATGGGTTGTTTTGATCCAGAGAAGGAAATGTCTCCTTCGATCCAGAGAATGAGTTGTCTTCTTCGATCCATGAGAAGAGGGCTATCCTTCGATCCAATGAACGGGTGTTACTCTTCGATCCAGTGAAAGGATGTGGCTTTTGATCCATAGGGAATTGTTGAAAGGGCCTGATGGATCACCTATGAGGGCTCTGAATCTAGAAAGACATGTTAGCAAAAAAATAAAAGCATGACCTGGGCAGCAAGCCCAGGTCCTTCGATTCTTTGCGAACTAGCTTTATTTATGCTGGATTTGCAACATAAACGTTAGAGACAAGAGGAAACAAATACAAACCTGGGTACCACACCTAGGCCCTTCGATCATGAATGAAAATCGAATGACTATGACATGCAAAGAAAATATGGAATTTGATTCCTTACTTTTTCCTTACCAACATTGGCGTATGGATCTGTGGTGTTGGATATGCCTAGTGCTTGGGTACGTTCTCTGCAAACTTCAAGGAGTGAGTGGAGTATTGGTTAAGATTCCTTCGATTTGGATTACTCAGGAGATTTTTTAACAATTTTGGTGGCTTATGAGGTAGTGTGTGCGTATAGTGTGTATGTTCTCTAGTGTATGTCCCCTGGGCTTCCATCTCTACCTGTGCGTATGTATGTGGTCTCCTTATATAGAGGGGATGTAGGGGACAAGAAGGCAAAGGAGTAAACAACCATTAAGTTGGTGTTTTAAGGCCATGAATACCATTTTGAAACGTTGCAAAAGATGTGGAATTCTTGTCTCTTTTTGAATGTGGACACCTTTGGATTTCGAATACCTTCAGTCCCTGCCCTTCGATTGGCCTTAAGTCGCCTCCTTCGGCTGACTTTGGTTTCACCCTTATAGTCCCTTCGATTGAGTCTGTCCACCTCAATTCGAATTGCTCAGGTCTTGATTCGAATTGTATAAGGCCTCAACATCCTGGCTTCTTCGACCAGCCCCTAAGCTCGCTTTCTTCGATTTCCCCGACCTTACTCAACTAGCCCAATCGAAAGACTTTACTCTGGCTAGTCGAAGCTACCTTTGGTAGGAATGTACCTGTACAGGGGCTTGGGCTTAGAAATATGCAGGATTTTGGCCAGCAAGCATCTTGGACCAAAACTCACCACAAAGTTAACTTGTCTTTAATAATCATGTGTCCTTCGAATGAACCAGTGAATGCTTCTTAGAATGGACCACATGAATATGCCTTTGAAAGGACTATCATGCGTGTCAAAGTGTGAAAAACTGTTTCAAAGGGGACCCTTGCCCAGTCGAAGCTGGCACAAAGGTAGCCAATGCGTTGTGGGCGCTAGCATGAGGCAGATGTTCTACCCCAAAATTTACCCTCCCATAATCTTCAAAGTTTTGACAAGAATCATCCACAATTGGTTCAAGTTTACTCAAGGGCCACACAGTCAAACCATCCTCCTAAGCCAGTCAAACTAGGGTTTTGTCTCTTGCAAGGAAGTTAAAGTTTTAAAAGGCTCAATCAAGTCTCCCATGCTCATACACATTGTCAAGCACCTACATGTCAAGTTTCAAGGCTCACAAGGTCAAGTTGCACAGTCAAAAACCCTAATTGCTCAACAGTCAACTGTAGGGGCAAAATGGTCATTTGGCAGTCAAAAGTCAAAAAATTTGGTCAAACATCTTATTTTGAAGCCACAAACATCATTTGATCAATGCTTGATCATGATTCTCAAAAGTATGGCTCAAAAAGTCTCAAGATGCAAAAGTTTCTATTTTTGGACAGCTGAAAAGTCAACTGTAACTTGACCAAGGCATAACTTTTTCATGGTTCATCAGAAAAATCCCATCCAATGCTCATCTTGAAGGGGGGAGACATTTCCTAAAACTCATCTTCACACTCCAAATCCAAGAAATGCTCTCACAAAAAGTTATCAATTTCAACATTATAGGTCATTTTCAAAAGTCAACAAAAAAGGACTTTAAGTCAAAGGCCATAACTTGAGATTGGTAAATCAAAATGACATGGGACCAAAGACATTGGTTAGAGAACTTCAAGACCTTTCCAAAATGTCCAAGAACATGATCAAAGCTTAAAAATTGAGCAAGATATGCATTGGAGAAGTTGGGAGATTTTTGTGAAATGGCCAAAATCATTTATCCTTGAAATTTCTTTTTTTGACAAAAGGGGCCCACTTTTTTCACTTGAATTAACTTGGCCATGCTTCCCACGTGTCCCACCTTTTATTTCAAATTTTTAAATTAATTTTTTCATTTTTAATTGATTTTATTGGATTTAATTAACATTAAATCTTTTAAAATCAAAAGAAAATCAAGAAGTTTAATAAAAGGGGATATTTGGTCTTAACTAGCTCTGAATTATCATTATGCCACATCCCAATTTCCTTTCAAGGCCAAATGTAGCAAGAATTCAAAAAATGGTTCAAAAATGGAAGTTTGGTTATGGAGGTTTATGGAGAATCTTGAACTTGAATGCTCTGCATTATGAGGCCATAATTCCTCTCAATACATGTTACATAATACCTATGCAAGTGATCAGAAGCAGGAGAGAGACCTAAACCACGCTGCAACCTCAGAATCAAGTTTTCATTTTTCACCAAAATTCTCAAAACTGAAAACAGAGATAGAACTCCTTTCAAGGCTTATAATCCATTCCAAAGGCTTGCTGGGACATTTTTGGACGTGCCTCAATCATTTTCCACTCTCCATACACAAAGAACAGGTATAACCAAGCCACCCTGTTCATGGTATTTCACATATTCGTGCCCATATTTTCAGGCCATATTGCTGCATTTTAATGTCTCATTTGTATTAATATGATAATTCTAAAACTAATGGTGCCCTCCAATTGAGTTTTCAAGGCCTATACAGAGATCTACCATGGAAACGTTCTAGGGTTTCAAGAGTTTGAATTTGGTGTTTTCCTAATCTGGAAAAATTGAACCTCAAAATCAGCTAGGTTGAATTCATCACCAAGAACCTGATTTAACAAGACCTTCGCGCTCAATTTATGAGTGAAAATGGCCTATTCGCTATTTTCCAAAAGCTTGTGTTTTGGGGGGGTTTAAAACCCCCGCTATTTCATTTTCATTACAGGTACAATTGGGGACGACGATTGCGTGGCACGGCGTGAGTGGCTGGTTTGAATCCAGCGCCTTTTTTTTATATTTTATAACACTAACGTCCATTTTATTTTATATTATTTGTTTCTTATATTATATGCAAAGCGCGTTGGTGGATCAGTTGGTTAAGGCATTTGTGGGTAAACACTGGGACCTGGGTTCGAATCCCAGGTCCCCTCACTTTGCTTCTATTATTTTGTCTACTTTGTTCCCATGCAGTTTCCATCCTAAGGACCACCCTGAAGCCCAACGCCTCTGCTTGCCATGTGTCTCAAATGGTCCATCCAGTGGCTACTACTTGCCAAATACCATAGGCGTCAGTCAAAGGTGCTCCACATGATCCACAAAGTCAACAAGGGGCCTCCTTCTGTTGGGCCTGATTCATTCAAATCCACCTCCTCATTTGGGGTCTACACCCCCCACAGTTTGCATTTGATTTCCTTTTCTTTCCATTTTTTTTATTTTGTTTTATTTCTAATTAATTAATCAAAACAATTTTCATAAAAACCAAAAAAAAATCAGAAAATCAGGAAAAAATAAAAATATGTTTTATTTTAATTTAATTCACCAACATTCTTTTGTAAATAAAATAATTAATTTAGTTTTTGATTTTAGGTTGTTAACTTTAATTCTTTTTTTTCTCAATAACTAAAAAATATAAAAAAATAGGTCTTTAGCATTTTATCCTTTTTTAATTAAATATTTTTATTTTCTTATTATAATTATTATTAACCATTAATTAATTTTGTAAATACTTATAATTAATAAATTAAGTTTAAATTAAGTTTAACTTAGATTTTTTTTTCTTTAAATTAAAAAACAATTAAGAACTAGAATTATTTGACTTTTAAATTCCAATTTAATTTTTCTTTAATGTCATAAATAGAAAAACATAAAAAATAAGTTCTTTCTTTTTATTTAACTTAATTATTTTAATAATTTTATTTTAATTCCTTTAAAGGGTCCAACGCCCTCGCATTCGATTACATTTTTGTTTCGTGCGTTTTATTTATTTCTCTTTGTGAATATATTGTACTTGCTCCAAAGCCCTGTAATAGTTAATTAGGCATTTATTTTCTGCACTTTATTTTAAATCGGGTCTGGATTAATTTGGCGTTGTAGACCCGCGCCTTTGTAATAGCGTAGGACCTTTATCTTTTCCGCACTTTAAATTTCCGCACTTTTTAACTGTTAATAATCACATGAAAGAATGTATGCCCAAAAATAAAATCAAAGCGTAGATCACCAATGCATGATAAGACAAATAATAAACTGAAAATGACACACAATTCACACACCACTCTTAGGGTACGCCTCACTGTTGCCTTACCCCTCGAAAGGTGGTCATCAAGTATAGGACGCCTTAGTGAGTCCTTATGTTCCATTGATCCAATTGCCTCGAATAAGTTGCCTCGGAACGGTCGCCTCGGAATAAAAAGATCAATGGCATAAGGGTAGCTTCTAAGGTATCTTATCATTGCTCTGGTGATCACACTGTTGCCTTGCCCCTCGAAACGTGGTCGTTGAGTACAGGACGTCTTAGTAAGTCCTTACGTTCCATTGATCTAGTTGCCTCGAATAAGTTACCTCGGAACGGTTGCCTCGGAATAAAAAGATCAATGGCATAAGGGTAGCTTCTAAGGTATCTTACTATTGCCCGGTGACCACACTGTCCCTAACCCTCGAATTGACCCGAACACCTCCAACGGTGGTGCTACCTACCTCTCAATGGTGGGATGGCACTACCTTAAGGACATTTACACAGACTAATTCCTTAGGGTAGGTAGATAACTCGTAGATACTTGCTCTAATTCAAAACAAATCAAAAACTTCTTTTCGCACCAACACTTTGCAAAAAGCTTTCAAAAAAAAAATAATTTTTCAAACACTCTTGAGGACTGATACAAGAGTCGATCTGAAACTTTCAACGAAACTTTTTTCAAACCCACTCACTTTGAAAAGCAAACAAACATTTTTTGAAAACACAAATGAGCAAGTATCTAAGAGCCCATGGATAACCATGGATAGAAAGGGTGCTAACACCTTCCCTTTCTATAAATCTACCTCCCGAACCGAGAGCTAATCTCAATAAGGAATTTTTCTGTGCTTTTGTCCTTTCCATATTGGAGAAAATAAAAGACGGTGGCGACTCTTGCTTCCGCGACATTTTGCGAAACCAACATTAAACAGTCAGTTCCAGATCCACCGATCACAGAACCGGCGACTCTGATGGGGAGTTCTTATAAAGTGAGGTGTACCTTAAGACTAAGATCACTGTGTTTTCAATTTCTTTGACTTGTTTGCTTTAAATTGTGGGACTGTCTTGGGAGTTCTATAGATCCTAACCCGGATCTGGGGATACCTTCTTAGAAAGTAGCAACAAGGTTGTGAGGGAACTGTGCGGGGTATACCGACATGGTTGAAGCAGTCTGCTACGTTGATGTGGCACTTTGGTGTGTACCGGTAACCCTTGAGTCAATCAAGGAGAGTACGGGGCCTCCGCGTGGTGTCGTGAAGCATCAACAGACCTTAGGAACCTTAATTGAACCATCTTGGCCTCTTTAGGGTAGTGAGATAACTACTTTGGTGTACTCCGAAGTCGGTTGATACTCGATACTACACTCAATTGAGGGTTGTTTTCTTGGGATATTTTGATCGCCAGTCAGTGGCTAAATTGAAACGATGAACAATGAAAGCAATCCAATGATATTGAGATCCTTAGAACCCGGTTACTTTGATAGGACAGGTTTGAGCCCACCAACTTCAAAAGGGTAATACCCAGACCCCATGCTGGCCTAAACTCTAAGGGTTTGTCTTGTGTGACTTGTGTGCCTTACATGTTTGCCTTTGTAAATATTTGTGGTGTGTTTAATCATAGCATCATAACATCATACAACATCATATGCATCCACTAACCATTTCAGGGGTTCGAATCTTCATCTTTGTTCTTGTTTTGTAGGACATGGAGACTATCCGCAGAAAGACAATTCAGATCAACCTTGTAAGGGTCCCTCCTCAGCTTAAGGAGCTTACATCCAGGATTCCCGAGAACTCGTCATTCAGTGAAAGACACGGTAGACTCATCAGCCTGGTCAATACCAATATTGAGGAAGAGATGGTAAAGGTCCTCTTCCAGTTTTTTGACCCTCTGCATCACTGTTTTACTTTCCTGGATTATCAGCTGGTGCCTACTTTAGAAGAGTTTTCCCAGCTTCTGAAGATTCCCATTCTCAATCAACTACCCTACAACGGTACAGAAAGGGAACCAAAACTTGAAGAAGTAGCTAAAGCATTATGCCTACAACCATCTGACATCAAGGGGCATTGGGAAGCCAAAAATTGTATCAAAGGGTTCTTGGAAAAATTTATGTTTGAGAAGGCCCAAGAGTGTTGGAATTCCCTTGACCTACAAGCCTTTGAAGAAGTTGTAGCCCTCCTTGTCTATGGGTTGGTGTTGTTCCCTAAGCCAGATCAGCTCATAGATATCAGTGCTGTCAAGGTCTTCATGTCCAGGAATCCTATACCTACGTTGCTGGGGGACATCCTTCACTCATGTTACACTCGAACCATGAGAAAAAGGGGTGTTCTTATATGCTGCACTCCTCTCCTGGGAAGGTGGTTTATTTCGCACCTTCCACAATCAGTTTTGAAGAACGAGCGGGGTTTGAGGTGGTCACAACGATTGATGACTCTTACACATGCAGATATACATTGGTGTTCTCGGTCCAGAGAGGATGTCACTATCATTGATCGTTGTGGGGAGTACCCTAATGTTCCTTTACTTGGAATCAGAGGAGGTATTACTTACAACCCATGCTTGGCTTGGAGACAGTTTGGTTATGCTCGGAGGGACGGCCCACATGACATGTTAATTTCTGACATAGTTTTTGACTTCGACAACGATGCACAAGGACTTCGCCAGAAATTTATCAGAGCTTGGAGGATGCCCAGCAAGATAGACAGCAAGACCCTGGGGCACAGGAACTCCATCCCTTTGGAGCCTTATCTCAAGTGGGTACGAGCCCGCTCCCAGAAGCTGGTGATGCCATATCCTCATGTTCTCCCCGTGATCAAAGAGCCAGACTTGGAAGGAGAGGTGTCCAACACCATTCAACATCCTGACATGCCCACGTCCTGGGAAGAGATGCAGAAGAGCTGGATCCAGCTTAAGGAAGAACGGAATTCTCTGGAGACCAGTCTACATGCTAGTGAAAAGAAGGTCTTGGAGCTCACCCGCCTACTGCACGAGGAAAGGAATCTCAATACCTATATTGCTCCGAAGAGGATGCGTAGTGTCTTTTGGGATTGATCTGCTTTGTAATGTTTTCCCATGAGGCTTTGATGTACTGAACAATTATTTCCTTAATAATAACGTGTGTTCCTTTTTGTCTACAACAAATTTGAATTTTCGAACCCTTGAATGCATTGCATAAACACATATCATTCATCATGTGCATCACAGGTACTCTTCTTTTCAGGTTGCTTACTGTTCTTCGCTGTTTATTTCAGCATCATGAACCCTGAATCATCAACCGAGACGTCTATCAAGGCCCTTCAGGCGCAGAACGCACAATTTCAGGAGCTGATCATGGGTTTGGATCAAGGTCAAAAAGAGCTGAAGGCTATGCTCCTGAAGAAAAGTAAGAAGAAGAAGAGGACTGTGCTGTTTAACACTGGGCGCAGACTCGGGAATACTTTACAAAATGAAGCCGAGAGGACTACTCCATCTGTGGGGGAAGGTAGTCACCAAGAAAGGGAGGTCCCTACTCCTGTGGTCTCTGATACTGAAACATACTTCAACGACGAACAGTACCCTCCTGCTGAGGACCGGTACAAGCAGTTGGAGGACAGATTAAATGCTATGGAAATTCAGCGTGTGCCTGGACTGGATTTCGGGGACTTGGGGTTATCTACTGGGGTGGTGATTCCACACAAGTTCAAGGTGCCTGCCTTTGTGAAGTATAACGGGGCTTCCTGTCCCAAGATGCACCTCCGTTCTTATGTAAGGAAGATCCAGCCTTACACAGCAGACAGAAACTTATGGATCCACTTCTTCCAGGAGAGTCTTTCAGGGACTCACCTCGAATGGTTCTATCAGCTGGATGGGACCAACATTCGTAACTGGGAGGATCTGGCCACTACTTTTTACAAGCAGTATCAATATAATTCCGACCTCGCTCCTACACGTACCCAACTCCAGGGTATGTCGCTAGGATCGGGTGAAGGTTTTAAGGAGTACGCACAGAAATGGAGAGATCTGGCTGGCAGGGTGCAGCCACCATTGACGGACCGGGAGCTGGTGGATATGTTCTTGGGGACCCTTTCTGGTCCATTTTTCAATCATCTCATTGGTAATTCCTCTGCTGGGTTTACTGATCTGATCCTGACTGGTGAGAGAATCGATGCTGGTATAAAATCAGGGAAGATACAGAAGGTTTCCTCAAATGCTGAAAAGAAGCCCTTCAAGAAAGAGGCTAGTGCTGTGTATGGCCCAAGAAGGCAAGACAAACCTGAACGCCGCCAAGCTATCAACGCGGTGGTAATCTTTAAGCCTGCTACTGCTCCACAACAGTACAACCAACCCAGAGCTGAGAGGCCCAAACGGCAGTATACTCGACTCAGCATGACTCTCTCTCAGATCTTGCCGCAACTGTTATCAGCTAGCTTGGTGACTGTTAGAGAGGCCCCGAAGGTTGTGAATACTACATCCCCCAGGTTCAACCCCAACGCCCGTTGCGCTTATCACTCTGATAGCCCGGGGCATAACACAGATGACTGTTGGGCCCTAAAGAACAAGGTGCAAGACCTTATTGATGCAAAGGAGGTACAGTTTGAGGCACCTGAGAAGCCCAATGTGGTGACTGCTCCCATGCCTAACCATGGAGTGAATGCTATTAGTGAGGATGATGAAGTGGATGAAGCTGAGTTTGACAGCTGGATTTACCCGGCAACCAACAGTGGACCTAGCAATTGGACTACCAAAGACTGCATGCATGTTACTCTTGTCACGAAGTAATGAACTTCTTTGTTTTGGATTTGTAATAAACAATAATTTGAAACTGTATGGCCCAGTGTCTTACCCGGGGCACCGTGGTTTTATTTATGAGGGCTTTTGTTTGTCACTGTCATATATCATAAATAAAAGCATTGGACGTTTTTCACATTTCAAATCTTGCGCTCCTTTTCTTTCCTTTCTTTATATATTGCAAAACAGCTGTATTTACACACACTCACTCATACAGGTTTCAATCCACTCCGGATCTCACTGGTAACGACTCTGTTACTGCCAGTTATGACTTCGAAGATCCGATCAACTTAGCCGAAGACGAAGGTGAAGATGATTGCGAAGTGCCTGGCGAGCTTGCGAGACTGTTACTCCAGGAAGAGAGGGCAATTCAACCACACGAAGAGCCGGTGGAAACAATAAATCTGGGTACTGAGGCGGACAGAAAGGAAGTTAAGATTGGTGCCAACCTAGAGCTCAGCGTGAAGCAATGGTTGACTCAGATGTTACATGACTACATGGAAATATTCGCCTGGTCCTACGAAGACATGCCCGGGTTGGATACCGACATTGTGGTCCATCATTTGCCTACCAAGGAAGACTGCCCTCCGGTTAAGCAAAAGGTCCGCCGTATGCGTCCAGAGATGTCTGAGAAGATCAAAGCTGAGGTTATGAAGCAATTCGATGCCGGGTTTCTTGCAGTGACTTCTTACCCTCAGTGGGTTGCTAATGTGGTGCCGGTGCCGAAGAAAGATGGAAAGGTCAGAATGTGTGTCGATTACAGGGATCTGAATAGGGCCAGCCCCAAGGATGACTTCCCCCTACCTCACATTGATGTCCTTGTTGACAATACTGCTCAGCACAAGGTGTTCTCTTTCATGGACGGTTTTTCAGGTTATAATCAGATCAAGATGGCACCTGAAGACATGGAAAAAACTACCTTTGTTACTCAGTGGGGCACCTTCTGCTACAAGGTCATGCCTTTTGGACTGAAAAATGCTGGGGCAACCTACCAACGTGCCATGGTTGCTTTATTTCATGACATGATCCATCATGAGATTGAAGTGTATGTCGACGACATGATTGCAAGGTCCCAAACTGAAGAAGAACACCTTGATCATCTGCAGAAACTGTTTGACCGTCTGAAACTGTACAAGTTGAGGTTGAACCCGAACAAGTGCACCTTCGGGGTTAGATCTGGAAAGTTGCTAGGCTTCGTTGTAAGTGACAAGGGTATTCAAGTGGACCCTGCCAAGGTTAAAGCCATTCAAGAGATGCCAGTTCCCAAGACAGAGAAAGAGGTCAGAGGCTTTTTAGGACGCCTGAATTACATTGCCCGATTCATCTCGCACCTAACTGCTACCTGTGAGCCAATCTTCAAGTTGCTGAAGAAAGATCAGGTAGTACGTTGGAATGATGAATGTCAGGCTGCTTTTGACAGAATCAAAGAGTATCTCCAAGAACCACCCGTCCTTATGCCGCCGGTTGAAGGGAGACCTCTGATACTATACCTGACAGTACTTGACAACTCAATGGAGTGTGTGCTGGGGCAGCATGACGAGTCTGGCCGAAAAGAGCACGCCATTTATTACCTTAGCAAAAAGTTTACCGACTGTGAGACCTGATACTCACTGCTTGAGAAAACTTGCTGCGCTTTGGTATGGGCTGCTCGCCAGCTGAGACAGTATATGCTGACTCACACTACTTTGTTGATCTCAAAGATGGATCATATAAAGTACATATTTGAAAAGCCTGCTCTGTCTGGGAGAATAGCAAGATGGCAAATGATCTTGACAGAATACGACATTCAGTACACGACCCAGAAGGCCATCAAAGGAAGTGTATTGGCAGACCACTTGGCACATCAGGCAGTAGACGACTATCAGTCAATGAACTTCGAGTTTCCAGACGAGAGCATCATGATAGTGACTGATTGTGAAGTACCTGGACCGGATGAAGGACCTGAGGAAGGATCCCGATGGTCTATGCACTTTGACGGAGCCTCCAATGCTTTGGGTAACGGTATCGGAGCTGTAATCATATCCCCTCAAGGCACTCATACTCCACTTACTGCCCGGCTATGTTTCAACTGCACCAACAACATGGCGGAGTATGAGGCATGCATCATGGGTCTTCGAGTTGCAATCGACTTAAGGATCAAGTTTCTGAGTGTCTTCGGAGATTCCGCTCTCGTGATCAATCAGATCAAAGGGGAGTGGGATACGAAACATCCGAATCTTATTCCTTACAGAGAATGTGTGTTGACAATGATCCCCCATTTCACAGAGATAACTTTTGAACATTTCCCAAGAGAAGAAAACCAGTTGGCGGACGCGTTAGCTACGATGTCTTCTATGTTCAAAGTCAAATGGGACAATGAGGCTCCCCGGGTCATCATCTGGAAACTGGATGAACCGGCATACTGTTGTGATCTTGAGACTGAGTTGGTGACTGAGAAACCTTGGTACCATGAGGTGAAAAGATATTTGGAAGCTCAGGAATACCCTGAAGGTGCATCTGTCAATGATAAAAAATTTCTAAGAAGATTCGCAGCCAAGTTCTTCCTCAGCAACGACATTCTGTATAAGCGAAACCATGATTCGACCTTACTGCGTTGTGTGGATAAGACTGAAGCAGAAAGGATCATGGAAGAGCTACATGAGGGGACCTTCGGAACTCATTCCAGTGGACACACTATGGCAAAGAAGATCCTTCGGGCAGGGTATTTCTCGTCCACAATGGAAGCCGACTGTTACCAACACTCTCGGACATGCCACAAATGCCAGATTTATGCAGACAAGGTGCATGTTCCTCCAGTTCCTCTGAATGTCTTGACAACACCTTGGCCTTTTGCAATGTGGGGCATAGATATGATCGGCGAGATCAGACCTACGACATCTAACGGGCATCGCTTCATCCTGGTGGCAATTGATTACTTCACAAAGTGGGTTGAAGCAGCTTCCTACGCTACGGTAACCAAGACTGTTGTGGCACGGTTCATTCGGCATAACCTGATCTGCTGGTACGGCGTCCCGGAGAGGATCATTACGGACAACGATACCAATCTCAATAACAAGATGATCACTGAGCTCTGTGGGCAGTTTAAGATACAGCACCACAACTCTTCTCCTTACAGACCGAAGATGAATGGGGCTGTAGAAGCAGCAAATAAGAACATTAAGAAAATCGTGCAGAAGATGATAGTGACTTATAAAGATTGGCACGAGATGTTACCGTTCACTCTTCATGGGTACCGTACCTCAACAATGACGTCAACCGGGGCAACTCCTTTCTCCTTGGTCTACGGTATGGAGGCAGTCTTACCGATCGAAGTGCAGATACCCTCTCTCCGGATAATGAAGGATGCAGACCTGAGTGAAGATGATTGGATCCAGACACGACTTGATCAGCTAAACCTAATTGACGAAAAGAGACTTGCTGCTATTTGTCATGGTCAGACGTATCAAAAACGGATGATCAGGGCATTTAACAAAAAGGTCATACCACAAGAGTATCAAGTTGGGGATCTGGTAATCAAACGTATCATCCTTCCTCAGAGTGATCCAAGGGGCAAATGGACCCCTACTTACGAAGGGCCATTTGTGGTTAAACATGTGTTCTCAGGAGGAGCCATGATTCTAACCACCATGGATGGTGACGACCTTCCTCACCCCGCCAATGCAGACATAGTAAAAAGATACTACGCATGAAAAAAGACCCGCTAGGTTGACATACCTAGGCAAAAATTAGGGCTTCCCGGCGAACCAAAAGGGTTCGGGCAAAATGAAGGGATGAAATGAAAAAAATATGTACACCCGGCAAGTCGAAAACCTGAAAAGGCGGCTTGGGCAAAAATGGGTATCCCGGTGGACTAAAAACCCGAAAGGGCAGTCCAGGCAAAAGTTAGGGATAAAGCGTAATACTATGTCTCATTGGATCACTTTGTATCCAGAATCCGGTATCCACATCAAGTTCAGACGGCATTGATCAATCAGCTTCATCTTCAGCTAGGTCATTGAGTGATGAGACGCTCGAAGATATAAAGGCGATAGCCGAGTTGGAACCTAGTGGGATTATTCTTTTCACACAGCTGTTTTATTTTCCTTTGTACAAATTTGTATAAGCTCTTATTCGGCGGCGTTCTCTTACTAGGACGTCAACCTCTTGTACATAAACGCCTATTTATAGGCAATTCAAAAATCAATACAAATACACTTTTCAGTTAAAATTGCCAATTATTTTCCTTTTCTGTTTCATTTTGTGAAGGACGTCCAAGGTTCAATTTGTGATATATGCATTTGACAATAACTGCTAACTCATAAATATTTGCATACGAAACAAAGGATTAATTACAGGTAACATTAGAAACAGGGGCAATGATGAGTTGTCTAAAGCGATCTAATTGCTATATCCACCAAGGTACCAAGGTAAGTTCAGCTGAAGAACAGAACCAAGATATCTTATTTCCCCAGAGAGTGAGCCAGCAAGCCAATACACTCTCCCCAAGCAGAGTTAACCTACTCTATCAGCCTTAAGGAAGATGGGTATCCTCCAGCAGATCTCAACATTCCCCAGCACAATATACGAATACTCTTAACAAGCATCCCCGGCAGTCTTGATTTAAGATTGTTCCCCGGCGGTATACAGACATCCAGCGGAGCCACTTCCCCAGTACATCTCAAAAATTTCCCCAGGAGAGTCCAGTCCAGAAGTTTCCCCAGGAAAGCTGAATCATCTCCCCAGCAGGAAGCTTATCCCCAGTAGATTCTGGAAGCTTATTCCCTACGAAGCACGAACGCGTCTCCCGGCTTTATTCAAAGGTTATGCTCCACCAGAGCTTATAAATGGGTTATCCTCAGCCAAAAGCCACGAGAAGATCGTCCTCGGCAAAGTCTTCTCATCCCCAGCGGAGTCTATTAAAACCTTCAATATAACGACGGTATCCCCAGCGAAGTTACTACCAAAATCTCAACAAGAGTACCTCTCTCCCCACAGAGTATTGTTCCCCAACCAGATCGCTAGAATAATTCTCTCCCCACAGAGTATTGTTCCCCAGCCAGATCGCTAGAATAATTTTCTCCCCGCAGAGTAATCTCTCCAACAAGTTTATTCCCCCAACGGAGTCATCTTCTCCTACCGGTTTATTCTTGCAACCATCACTCCCCAGTGGAAACAAAGAATGCTATCCACATCAGCCCAGGATGTGACTTCCCGGCACCCGTCAAGGATTTGTTTCCTAAGACGAAAACATACATTCATAAACAACACATCTTCATACATTATAGCATGCATACACGCATCATGAACATACAATCTCATTCATTCTGAGAGCATCTCGCATGTCATACATCATGACATCACATACAACTAACGTTTTGTCTTTTCAGGACAAAAGTTAATACAAAGATAATTGCTATCAACTGTCGTGATTCCAGATCCGATTCATGTATCTTGCCAGGGAGCATCTGTTGACGACTACAGTACCAGACTCGATTCCTGTATCTTGACAGGGCACGTCTGAAGAGTTCGAAGATCTGATTCTTGTATCTTGCCAGGGAGCATCTGTTGACGACTACAGTACCAGACTCGATTCCTGTATCTTGACAGAGCACGTCTGAAGAGTTCGAAGATCCGATTCCTGTATCTTGCCAGGGAGTATCTGTTGACGACTACAGTACCAGACTCGATTTCTGTATCTTGACAGGGCACGTCTGAAGAGTTCGAAGATCCGATTCCTGTATCTTGCCAGGGAGTATCTGTTGACGACTACAGTACCAGACTCGATTCCTGTATCTTGACAGGGCACGTCTGAAGAGTTCGAAGATCTGATTCCTGTATCTCGCCAGGGGGTATCTGTTGACGACTACAGTACCAGACTCGATTCCTGTATCTTGACAGGGCACGTCTGAAGAGTTCGAAGATCCGATTCCTGTATCTTGCCAGGGAGTATCTGTTGACGACTACAGTACCAGACTCGATTCCTGTATCTTGACAGGGCACGTCTGAAGAGTTCGAAGATCTGATTCCTGTATCTTGCCAGGGAGTATCTGTTGACGACTACAGTACCAGACTCGATTCCTGTATCTTGACAGGGCACGTCTGAAGATTTCGAAGATCCGATTCCTGTATCCAGCCAGGGCACGTCTACATAAAGAGTTTGAAAGCCAACTCCTGTAGCAGACCAGGTAATTTTCTTTCTTTCTCAGGTACGCAAGTTCTCGCTAAGGAGTCTCTTACGCGATCGACACCTCCAGATGGAATCTATAAGCCCATCCTCCTATCCACCACCTCTCCAAATGGCATCTGTAAGCCCATTCCCGCTATCACACTGCTGATACTCAACTATGTGAGTGCAAATTTCTAGGCACTCTAGTGTTCAATCATCTTCCACCCTCGGATCACGAAAGGCACACAAGCCAATCTACCTCCTCAGGTCTAAGAAGATTGAACAGGGGCAACTGTTGTACCCCAAAATTTTCCCTCCCATAATCTTCAAAGTTTTGACAAGAATCATCCACAATTGGTTCAAGTTTACTCAAGGGCCACACAGTCAAACCATCCTCCTAAGCCAGTCAAACTAGGGTTTTGTCTCTTGCAAGGAAGTTAAAGTTTTCAAAGGCTCAATCAAGTCTCCCATGCTCATACACATTGTCAAGAACCTACATGTCAAGTTTCAAGGCTCACAAGGTCAAGTTGCACAGTCAAAAACCCTAATTGCTCAACAGTCAACTGTAGGGGCAAAATGGTCATTTGGCAGTCAAAAGTCAAACTTTTTCGTCAAACATCTTATTTTGAAGCCACAAACATCATTTGATCCATGCTTGATCATGATTCTCAAAAGTATGGCTCAAAAAGTCTCAAGATGCAAAAGTTTCTATTTTTGGACAGTTGCAAAGTCAACTGTAACTTGACCAAGGCATAACTTTTTCATGGTTCATCAGAAAAATCCCATGCAATGCTCATCTTGAAGGGGGAGACATTTCCTACAACTCATCTTCACACTCCAAATCCAAGAAATGCTCTCACAAAAAGTTATCAATTTCAACATTATAGGTCATTTTCAAAAGTCAACAAAAAAGGACTTTAAGTCAAAGGCCATAACTTGAGATTGGTAAATCAAAATGACATGGGACCAAAGACATTGGTTAGAGGACTTCAAGACCTTTCCAAAATGTCCAAGAACATGATCAAAGCTTAAAAATTGAGCAAGATATGCATTAGAGAAGTTGGGAGATTTTTGTGAAATGGCCAAAATCATTTATCCTTGAAATTTCTTTTTTTGACAAAAGGGGCCCACTTTTTTCACTTGAATTAACTTGGCCATGCTTCCCACGTGTCCCACCTTTTATTTCAAATTTTTAAATTAATTTTTTCATTTTTAATTGATTTTATTGGATTTAATTAACTTTAAATCTTTTAAAATCAAAAGAAAATCAAGAAGTTTAATAAAAGGGGATATTTGGTCTTAACTAGCTCTGAATTATCATTATGCCACATCCCAATTTCGTTTCAAGGCCAAATGTAGCAAGAATTCAAAAAATGGTTCAAAAATGGAAGTTTGGTTATGGAGGTTTATGGAGAATCTTGAACTTGAATGCTCTGCATTATGAGGCCATAATTCCTCTCAATACATGTTACATAATACCTATGCAAGTGATCAGAAGCAGGAGATAGACCTAAACCATGCTGCAACCTCAGAATCAAGTTTTCATTTTTCACCAAAATTCTCAAAACTGAAAACGGAGATAGAACTCCTTTCAAAGCTTATAATCCATTCCAAAGGCTTGATGGGACATTTTTGGACGTGCCTCAATCATTTTCCACTCTCCATACACAAAGAACAGGTATAACCAAGCCACCCTGTTCATGGTATTTCACATATTCGTGCCCATATTTTCAGGCCATATTGCTGCATTTTAATGTCTCATTTGTATTAATATGATAATTCTAAAACTAATGGTGTCCTCCAATTGAGTTTTCAAGGCCTATACAGAGATCTACCATGGAAACGTTCTAGGTTTTCAAGAGTTTGAATTTGGGGTTTTCCTAATCTGGAAAAATTGAACCTCAAAATCAGCATGGTTGAATTCATCACCAAGAACCTGATTTAACGAGACCTTCGCGCTCAATTTATGAGTGAAAATGGCCTATTCGCTATTTTCCAAAAGCTTGTGTTTTGGGGGGGGTTTAAAACCCCCGCTATTTCATTTTCATTACAGGTACAATTGGGGACGACGATTGCGTGGCACGGCGTGAGTGGCTGATTTGAATCCAGCGCCTTTTTTTTTTATTTTATAACACTAACGTCCATTTTATTTTATATTATTTGTTTCTTATATTATATGCAAAGCGCGTTGGTGGATCAGTTGGTTAAGGCATTGGTGGGTAAACACTGGGACCTGGGTTCGAATCCCAGGTCCCCTCACTTTGCTTCTATTATTTTGTCTACTTTGTTCCCATGCAGTTTCCATCCTAAGGACCACCCTGAAGCCCAACGCCTCTGCTTGCCATGTGTCTCAAATGGTCCATCCAGTGGCTACTACTTGCCATCCACCATAGGCGTCAGTCAAAGGTGCTCCACATGATCCACAAAGTCAACAAGGGGCCTCCTTCTGTTGGGCCTGATTCATTCAAATCCACCTCCTCATTTGGGGTCTACACCCCCCACGGTTTGCATTTGATTTCCTTTTCTTTCCATTTTTTTATTTTGTTTTATTTCTAATTAATTAATCAAAACAATTTTCATAAAAACCAAAAAAATCAGAAAATCAGGAAAAAATAAAAATATGTTTTATTTTAATTTAATTCACCAACATTCTTTTGTAAATAAAATAATTAATTTAGTTTTTGATTTTAGGTTGTTAACTTTAATTCTTTTTTTTCTCAATAACTAAAAAATATAAAAAAAAATAGGTCTTTAGCATTTTATCCTTTTTTAATTAAATATTTTTATTTTCTTATTATAATTATTATTAACCATTAATTAATTTTGTAAATACTTATAATTAATAAATTAAGTTTAAATTAAGTTTAACTTAGATATTTTTTTTTCTTTAAATTAAAAAACAATTAAGAACTAGAATTATTTGACTTTTAAATTCCAATTTAATTTTTCTTTAATGTCATAAATACAAAAACATAAAAAATAAGTTCTTTCTTTTTATTTAACTTAATTATTTTAATAATTTTATTTTAATTCCTTTAAAGGGTCCAACGCCCTCGCATTCGATTACATTTTTGTTTCGTGCGTTTTATTTATTTCTCTTTGTGAAGATAATGTACTTGCTCCAAAGCCCTGTAATAGTTAATTAGGCATTTATTTTCTGCACTTTATTTTAAATCGGGTCTGGATTAATTTGGCGTTGTAGACCCGCGCCTTTGTAATAGCGTAGGACCTTTATCTTTTCCGCACTTTAAATTTCCGCACTTTTTAACTGTTAATAATCACATGAAAGAATGTATGCCCAAAAATAAAATCAAAGCGTAGATCACCAATGCATGACAAGATAAATAATAAACTGAAAATGACACACAATTCACACACCACTCTTAGGGTACGCCTCACTGTTTCCTTACCCCTCGAAAGGTGGTCATCAAGTATAGGACGCCTTAGTGAGTCCTTATGTTCCATTGATCCAGTTGCCTCGAATAAGTTGCCTCGGAACGGTCGCCTCGGAATAAAAAGATCAATGGCATAAGGGTAGCTTGTAAGGTATCTTATCATTGCTCTGGTGATCACACTGTTGCCTTGCCCCTCAAAACGTGGTCGTTGAGTACAGGACGTCTTAGTAAGTCCTTATGTTCCATTGATCTAGTTGCCTCGAATAAGTTGCCTCTGAACGGTTGCCTCGGAATAAAAAGATCAATGGCATAAGGGTAGCTTCTAAGGTATCTTACTATTGCCCGGTGACCACACTGTCCCTAACCCTCTAATTGACCCGAACACCTCCAACGGTGGTGCTACCTACCTCTCAATGGTGGGATGGCACTACCTTAAGGACATTTACACAGACTAATTCCTTAGGGTAGGTAGATAACTCGTAGATACTTGCTCTAATTCAAAACAAATCAAAAACTTCTTTTCGCACCAACACTTTGCAAAAAGCTTTCAAAAAAAAAACAATTTTTCAAACACTCTTGAGGACTGATACAAGAGTCGATCTGAAACTTTCAATGAAACTTTTTTCAAACCCACTCACTTTGAAAAGAAAACAAACATTTTTTGAAAACACAAATGAGCAAGTATCTAAGAGCCCATGGATAACCATGGATAGAAATGGTGCTAACACCTTCCCTTTCTATAAATCTACCTCCCGAACCGAGAGCTAATCTCAATAAGGAATTTTTATGTGCTTTTGTCCTTTCCATATTGGAGAAAATAAAAGACGGTGGCGACTCTTGCTTCCGCGACATTTCGCGAAACCAGCATTAAACAGTCAGTTCCAGATCCGCCGATCACAGCAGGTCAAAGCAAGCATAAAAGAGGCCATTGCCTAGTGACTCGGAATATACATGCAGGAGGCCACTGTTTGTGGATCAAAGGGCATTTGTAGGGGATTCTCGCCTGAATGAAACTTGGACCAATGCTTGCTCGAAAGGGGAACCAGCATGCAATCGAAGCTGATGGGCCAATGCTTGGTCGAAGGGTTTTAGAAGCCCAGTCGAAGCTTGCCATTATGCCAATCGAAGGACACTGCTCTGATGTGCCAATCGAAGGACACTGCTCTGATATGCCAATTGAAGGACACTGCTCTGATGTGCCAATCGAAGGATATTATGCATATGCCAATCGAAAGGCATTGTTGGAGTGCCAATCGAAAGACCCTTTGTTATCATTCAAAATTTTCATTTTTCTTTAGGTAAGCGTTAGTAACCAACCATGTAAAAGAAACCTTGGGAAACATGAGAGGGAAAATTTTGGGGTACAACAGTAGGCATAGGAGTATTGATATCCTTTGAGTTTGTCATGTCAAATCGCTTGAGTGGGTCAAGACAATATTTTGTTTGACTCACGAATGTCCCTTCATTTAGTTGCTTGATTTGGAGTCCAAGGAAGTAGTTTAACTCCCTCATCATGTTAATCTCAAATTTTTCCTGCATTAGCTTAGAGAATTTCTTGACCAAAGATGTGTTAGAAGAACCAAAAATAATGTCATCTACATAAACTTGAACTAAAATAAAATGCTTTCCTTCATGCTTAATAAAAAGGGTTGTGTCAACCTTTCCTCTTGAGACTCCTTGATCTAGTAAGAATTTGTTAAGACGTTCGTACCAAGCCCTAGGGGCTTGCTTAAAATCGTATAGCGCACGCTTAAGTTTGTAAACATAGTTAAAATTCTCAAAATTCTCAAAATCGGGAGGTTGAGACACATAAACCTCTTCATTAATGTATCCATTTAAGAAGGCACTTTTTACATCCATTTGAAATAATTTGAAGTTTTATGAGCATGCATATGCAAGCAAAAGGCGTATAGCCTCGATTTGGGCCACCGAAGCATAATTTTCCTCATAATCAATGCCTTTCTCTTAGTTATACCTTGGGCAACAAGTCGAGCCTTGTTGCGAGTTATAATTCCGTTTTTGTCTAGTTTGTTCCTAAAAACCCATTTAGTTCCAACAAATCGATAATCTCGTGGAGGGGGGACAAGGTCCCAAACCTCATTTCCTTTAAACTGATTTAGTTCCTCTTACATGGCTAAAAACTAATGTTCATCGAGTAAGGCATCTTTATAGTTTTTGGGTTCAATTTGAGAGACGAAAGCAAAATGATAACAAAAGTTACTTAACTTAGAGCGAGTGGTGGCTCCCTTTGATATATCTCATAGGATGTTGTCGATGGGATGATCCTTAGAGGTTTTCCATTCCAAAGGAAGATCATTTTTATTGCTTGTATAATCTTCTCCTCTTTCTTCGGATACTTGATCCAACTCTTCTTGAATTTTAGTAGATTTTGAGTCCTTTTCTTTGGGATCTTGTAGTATGCTTTCCGAAGATACACCTGCACCATCATTAACACTAACCTTTCTGACTAATTTCGGATCGGAATCATCAAAGGAAACATGCACAGACTCTTCAACTATATGTAATCTTTTATTAAATACTCTATAGGCTTTACTTGATTGAGAGTATCCGAGAAATATACCTTCGTCATCTTTTGAATTAAATTTACCTAAATTTTCTTTACCATTATTTAACACAAAGCATTTGCATCCGAAGATGTGAAGATGAGAAATATTTGGTTTTCTTCCTTTCAAAAGTTCATAGCGATTTTTGTTTAGAATATGACGTATTAGAACCCTATTCAACACATAACATGCCATGTTAATGGCATCAGCCCAAAAGTATTTTGGAAGACGATGTTTATTGATCATAGTTCTTCTGATTTCTTCTAAAACATGGTTCTTACGTTCCACCACTCCATTTTGTTGAGGAGTACGTGGGGCAGAAAAATTATTATCAATGTCATATTTTTCACAAAATTTATTAAAGAGATCATTCTCAAATTCACCATTGTGATCGCTTCAAATAGTAACTATGCTAGTGTTCAATTTGTTTTGAGAAAAATTGGCAAAATTTTCAAATGTCGAAAAGGTGTCACTTTTACTTGCTAAGAAAATTGTCCAACAAAATATTGAGTAGTCATCTATAATAACGAATCCATAGTAGTTACCACCTAGACTTTTAATTATAGATGGTCCAAAAAGTTCCATATGGAGAAGTTCAAGAGGTCTCGTTATAGAAACAATGTTTTTAGATTTAAACGAGATTCTAGTTTGCTTCCCCATTTGGCAAGCATCACATAAGTGATCCTTGGAAAATTTTAGTTTTGGTAAACCGACTACTAAATCTTTTAAGACAACTTTATTTAACAAATCAAAATTCAAGTGAGCTAGACGTCTATGCCACAACCATGAATCCTTATTTAAGGTGACTAGACATTTAGCTCTGGTTAGGGATACATTATTCAAGTCAAACATGTATACATTATTTACCCTCAAGCCTTTAAACACATCATCTTTCTTATCATTGTGTTCAATTATGCAACAATCTTTTGAAAATGATATGTTGTATCCTTTATCGCGTAATTGACTAATGCTAATAAGATTGTGTTTAAGATCATTAACTAATAGGACATCTGAGATAGTAGTAGAAGAGGGATTATGTATACTACCATTACCGAGTATTTCTCTCTTGTTATTGTCGCCATAGGTGATAAATCCTTTCTTTTTCGCCACAAATTCAAATAATAGGGAGATGTCGTTCGTCATATGTCTTGAGCACCCACTATCGAGAAACCATCTTTTCTCTGTAGTCTCAAGATATTCCGCCTACAAATTTAAACAAGGGAAATAGTTACCCAATTTTAATTTGGTCCTTGTGTGTGAGTGATACTTGAGTTGCATTTTGGCAACCATTTGAAAATTCCTTTAGGAACCAAAAACCTCCTAAATCGACATTTGCCAATGGTGTGCCCCCTTTTGCAACAATATAAACAAGTTAGAGTTTTGAGTAAGTTACTTTTGCTTGGAGGATCTCTTATTTCATAAGTGTATTTTTTATATGGATTTATCATACTACTTCTGAAATTTGATCTATCAATGCTAAAAGTAATTTTGGATTGTAAAGCCTTGTCAAGTTTGGCTTTAAGAGTTTTTACCTCTCTTTGCCAAATATAACAAGTTTCACATCCAGCCCAATCATTCCAAGAAAACTTATCATCTTTGCTATTAGTTTTGATTTTCTATACCATGGATGCCTTGATAGCTTCCAATTCTTTTTGGGATTTGGACACTTTATGCTCAAGATATAATTTTTTTTTTCTTATTTGAGGCTAATCGTATAAAATATCCCTTAGCCAGATTTTGTAGAGTATCAAAAGCTCTTTGCAATTCTATGTGATACATTTTATCAATATGATTATATTTAGAGTGACTTACATTGCTTTTGATGAGCCATGAGGCAAAGGTTGGTTGTTTCTTCTTCGTCACTAGAGTCACTTTTGCTTGAGGCTTCACTATCACTATCCCAAGCAATGTATACTCTTCTAGTTTGTTCGGTCTCTTTTGGAATTTGTCTTTTCCTTTGTTTTTCTTGAGCAACGGGCAGTCCGGTTTGTAGTGGTCGGGTTTTCTGTAGTTGAAACATGATCCTTTTGATTTAGATTTCTTACCTTCATCTTGTCTTGAAGGTTTTGATTGGCTTCTATAATTGATGAGATTTTCGTCCGAGTGTTGGACTTCATTCTTTTGGAGATATCTATGATATTTTCTCACAAACAACCCCATGTCTTCACTTGAGCTTTCATCATCATCACTAGAATCACTCACACAAGAGTTATTGGTGGAGGACTTTGAGCTTGAAGCCTTTAATGCAATAGACTTCTTTTCCGTGTATTTTGGTTTTTCCTTCTTTTCCTTTTTATCATGCTTATTGAGATTTATAAGCTCTCGCTCATTCTCTTGAAGCTTCCCAAACAATGTTGTTATGTCGAGTGTAGCTAAATTGTTGGCTTCCTTGATCGATGTAACTTTAGGCTGCCATTCCCTATTAAGACATCTTAAAATTTTTGTTAGTAGCAATAGCATTGGAAGTAACATTACCAAGAGTGTGTAAGCGATTGATTATATGAGAAAATCTCTTTTGCATATTAGCAATGGTTCCACCATGCTTCATGTGAAAAATATTAAACTCTTGAGTCAATGTATTGATTCTAGCAAGTTTAACATCATTTGTCCCCTCATGGGCAATTTGTAGAGCAACCCACATTGCTTAAGCAGTAGCACAATGTGACACTCTAAAATATTCATCAACACCTAAAGAAGTAATAAGCATATTTCTACCTTTCCAATCATAGCTATACTTTTTCTCGTCTTCCTCATCCCACAGTGCTTCCGATTTGAGTATGGTGATGTTATCCTCATTGGTCGTTGTTATTTGCATAGGACCATCCTCGATAACTTTCCATATCTTTCTATTAACAGAGTTAATATGCACACACATACAATCTTTCCAATAGCTATGGTTTTCACCAGTGAAAACATGAGCTCTCGTATAAGCCCCTTTTGGATCATTCTCCATATTCAACAAAGTAATATGTGAAGCACCAGATGAACTAGTTCTCTGATACCACTTGTTAGACGGTGTGATCGATCTAGAAGGGGAGTTGAATAGATCGTTTAAAATAATTTGCGCTTTTTAAAATTGTTTTAAAGAAATTTATGTGAAAGCTCCCGGAATCTCCAATCATCTAAACGATCCTCTATTGAAAAGATCGGATATGTGTAACCGTATGGGATAGAATGACAACATAAGAATCAATACGTTTTACTCAGTTGATCAATCACTTATACACCCTCATTGAATATGAATTACTTCCAATGAGTTGAATGAGATAAATCTAAACACAATGAATAATTTGTGGATTAGTCAATTTGTCAAACACCTTATGAGCAAAGCACCTAAGGTTTGATTTTACTAAATTGTAATGGTGAGTTTCCTTGGGAATCAATCAAAAGGATTGTTACCAATGTTATGAAATGATCTCAACACACCACAATTTCAGTACATGCAGATTTGACAAATTAATTTTCAAAAATTATATTTATCAAGTATGGAGATAAAGAAAAAGAAGAAGAACACACGATTTGTTAAGGCAGTTCCCCTTGTCGTCCTCGTGTAGGGTACGTCTGCCCCTAATTCTAGAATCTAGAATTGAGATACTTGATATTAAGTTGCAAATGTTACAAGAGAAGAGATAGTTCATAATACAAACAAACCAATGTTGTTGATGTAACAGTCTTCTTCCCTTTCCTTCGTTTGAGAAAAACCAAGTGCCAAATTCTTCGAACAAACCTCCAGTTAATGCTAATTGATTAAGTAAACTCACTGTTTCTTAATCCTTTCACTCGACTGATTTCAATCGCAAGCAATTTGATCCCAAATCAATCTTCACAATCCTCCGGTTACCGCTACTTGATTAAGTAAACCCACTGTTTCTTAATCCTTTCACTCGGTTGAATTCAATGAAGCAAAGACTTGTGTAGAAACCCCCGCACCAATAGGAATCTTGGAGGAGAAAATCCAAATGATTTTATTCAAGAACAACCCACAATTGCTTAACCCAAATCTGAATTGAATCCTTGATTTTAACGTTATCACCACAACAATTTTCTTGAATCAACAACCATGATTATGTGTAGATGTTGATTTTTGAGAAGAGAGGATGAAGATGATGAGCACTATGTGTATCTTTCACTAGTTATTGTTAACTGCTCAAAATAAATCTAAACTATATTTATATGTGTTAGTGAAAAACCAATAATATCTGAGAAAGAAAAGAAAATAAGACAAACAAAATTTTGAGAATGTTAAGTGAGCGGTCGACTGCTTCAGAGCCTTGGGTCAGCGCAACACAACCCGTGCCAAGGAGATGAGCCAAAAATATTGAATGCATCAACCGCACCAGAGTCTTGGGTCGGCATAACACAACCCGCGTCAAGACCATGAGCCAAATAGATTGAATGTGTCGATCGCACCAGGGGGTTGCATCGATGCAAACTTCAATTTTATTTGATAAACATGTTGAGTCGGCCAAGGGGTCGGCGCAACACATCCAGGGAGAAACACACATATTTGAGTCGACCGGAGCCAGTTTTGCATCGATGGAGTCTTTTTTTTCCTGCCAAAAAGGTTATTTTCATCTAGGCTTGCATTTCACTCTTTGTCCCAAGTATCTTTTAAGTACCAAACATGTCATTAAGAGTATGAAGGTTTTGACATCATGAAAACATGAATCTTGCCCTCACAGATCCTGTGAAGGTCAAAGCCATACAAAAAATGCCAGCTCCCTGTACTGAGAAAGAGGTCAGAGGTTTCTTAGGTCGACTCAAATACTTTTCTAGATTTACATCTCACTTGACTGCTACTTATGAGCCAATTTTCAAACTCTTAAAGAAAGATCAAGTAGTAAAATGGAACGACGACTGCCAAGCAACCTTTGACAAGATCAAGGAATATTTACAAGAACCTCCCATCCTGATACCTCCAATTGAAGGAAGTCCTTTGATTATGTACTTAACTGTATTAGAGAATTTAATAGGGTGTGTGTTGGGCCAACGTGACGAGTTTGGCCGAAAAGAGCATGCAATATACTACCAGAGCAAAAAGTTTATGGACTGTGAAACGAGATATTCACTGCTCGAGAAAACTTGCTGCACTTTGGCATGGGCTGCTTGCCGGCTAAGATAGTATATGTTGACTCACACCACTTTGTTGATTTCTAAGATGGACCTTATCAAGTACATCTTCGAGAAACTAGCTCTCTCCGGACGAATAGCTAGATGGAAAATGATCTTGACTGAATATGATATCCAATATACTACACAAAAGGCCATCAAAGGAAGTGTGCTGGCAGATTATTTGGAACATCAAGCTGTTGACGACTACCAATCCATGAACTTTTCCCGGACGAGAATATCATGCTGATAACTGATTGTGAAAAGCCTGGACCGTATGACAGACCTAAGCAAGGATCCCGATGGACTATGGCTTTTGACAGGGCTTCCAATGCTTTGGGTAATGGAGTTAGTGTTGTGATTATTTCTCCCGAAGGTTTCCATACACCTTTCACTGCTAGACTATGCTTCAACTGTACAAACAACATGTATGAGTATGAGGCATGCATCTTGGGTCTTAGGGCTGCCATTGACCTAAGAATCAAATTCTTAAGCGTATATGGAGATTCATCTTTAGTAATCAGTCAATTTAAAGGAGAGTGGGATATTAAACATCCTAATCTAATCCCCTATAAAGAGCTTGTGCTAACCTTGATCCCATAATTTGAGGAGGTTACCTTCGAACACTTTCCAAGAGAAGAAAATCAGTTGGCGGATGCCTTAGCAACAATGTCAGCCATGTTCAAGGTCAAGTGGGACAATGAAGCTCCTAGAATTATGATTGAAAGATTTGATGAACCTGCACACTGTTGTGAGATCGACACTGACGAGGAGAAACCATGGTACCATGAAGTGAGGAGATATCTGGAAGCACAAGAATATCCTGAAGGAGCTTCCATCAACAACAAGAAATTTCTACGATGGTTTTCAGCCAAATTCGTCCTAAGCAATGAGGTCCTATATAAGCACAACCATGATTTGACTCTGCTCCATTGTATGGACAAGAAGGAGGCAGAGAAAATCATGGAGGACATGCATGATGGTATCTTTAGAACCTACTCTAGTGGATATACTATGGCCAAGAAGATTTTGAGGGCTAGTTACTATTGGTAGACTATGGAAACTAATTGTCACCGTCACTCAAAGACTTGCCACAAGTGCCAAATCTATTCTGACAAGGTCCATGTGCCTCTAATTCCTTTGAATTCCATTACTGATCTATGGCCATTTACAATGTGGGGCATAGACATGATTGGAGAGATCAAGCCCACAAATTCTAATGGACATTGTTTCATCCTAGTTGTCATTGATTACTTCACCAAATGGGTCGAAGCTGCCTCATTTACCTCAGTTACAAAGAACATTGTATCCCGGTTTATCAAGTATAACCTCATATGCCATTACGGTAACCCTGAAAGGATTATCACTGACAATGGAACCAATATCAATAATGCTATGATTACATAACTCTGTATTCAATTCAAAATCAAGCATCACAACTCTTCTCCATATAGACCTAAGATAAATGGCGCAGTGGAAGCTGCCAATAAAAACATAAAGAAGATTGTACAAAAGATGGTGGTAACCTAAAAATACTAGCACGAGATGCTACCGTTTGCTCTTCATGGCTACCGTACTTCGGCTTGAACTTCAACTGGGGCAACCCCTTTCTCTTTAGTCTACGGCATGGAAGTTGTCCTGCCTGTGGAAGTTCAAATTCCTTCCTTATGAAAGAAGCAGATTTAGGCGAAGACGAATAGATTCAGACTAGGTTGGATCAGTTGAACTTAATTGACGAGAAGAGACTGACTGTTGTTTGTCATGGTCAAATGTATCAAAAGCGTATGATCAAGGCTTTCAACAAAAAGATCAAACCTCGAGTGTATCAATCTGGCGACTTGGTAATAAAATGCATCATTCTTCCACAAGGCGATCCCAGGGGAAAATGGACTCCCACTTACGAAGGGCCATTTGTTGTTAAGAAATCATTCTCTGGCGGTGCCATGATGCTAACTACTATGGACGGCGAAGATTTTCCGGATCCTGTAAACGCGGATATAGTAAAAAAATACTACGCATAAAAATGACCCGCTAGGTTGACATACCTAGGCAAAAATAAGGGCATCCCGGCAAATCAAAAGGGTACGAGCAAAAGTTAGGGATATATACGAAAGATTGTAAACCCGGCAAGTCGAAAACCCGAAAGGGCGACTTGGGCAAAAAGGGTATCCTGGTGGGCTGAAAACCTGAAAGGGCGGTCTAGGAAAAAGTTAAGGATTAAAGCGTATGGCTACGTCCCGTAAAATCACTACAACCAACTTTATTACCAAGATCTAAGTTCTTGGGTGTAATATCAATTCAATCAACTTCTTTCAACGACAAGGGGTGATGTTCGAAGACATTGGGGCAATAGCAGAGTTGAAACACAATGTGATCACTTACACATGGCTATTATTTTTGTTTCAACTTTGTATTCTTTCAACGATTACCTCTTACTAGGATCTCTATCTCCTTGTACAAAAACACCTATTTTAGGCAAAACATCAATGTAAATATACTTTGAAATGCAAAATTTTTGTTTTCCCGTTTTGAGTGCAAAAACGTCCAATGACTAAAATTGGATGAACATATGCATATGAACATGATTAACTGTTAACAAATAAACATTTTCTTAAAGAATTCGGGATATCCCCCATAGAGTTACTTTAACAAATTTATCCCCACAGATTTGAATTCATGCAGTATCCATCTGGAGTTCCAATCTCCTGACAATCATTTCCCCAACTGAGTTGGTCCTATACTACAAGAGAAACCTTACGGAGTTCATCTCCAAAAAGAATTCATCCCCCCAATAGGGTCTTCAAAATTCTTTCCTCAACAGGGTTTATTTCCCAAACAAACTACCAAATTCCCCAGTACAAGTCTTCCTCTCAGACAATTACAAATCAAGTGGACAAAACCCCCTTGTCCCCAGCAAATCCATTACAATCCTCAACGGAGTCGATACTATCCCCGGTAAGTTTCTACGGAGCCTGGAATCTGACCAGATAGTAGTTAACTTCATCCTACCAGAAGTTACTGCAAAGCCTGAAAACCGACCAGATAACAGTTAATTTCATCCTCCCTAGAAAGTTGTTGCAAAGCCTAGATTTCGACCAGATACCAGTCAACCATTCCTCTCCAAGACAAAAGTTTAACCATCTCTTTTATCCCCAGTCAGGGTAAATAAGAATTAAATTCCCCAGTAGAGCAATGGATAACCAAAAGTTCCTAAATCATATTCCCCAAGCAGGAATCAACATTCCCCGCAGATTTACTTCAAACAGCAAACGGGAATTCCCAACGGAAGCATTCTAAACAAGGTCGAAGATATACATGCTCTTTATCTCCAGCGGTAGTCCGGGATTCAGCTTCCCAATACTTCCCAGTAATTTGTCAAGGATTTATTTTCCAAACAAAGATGCACTTCAATGTTTCACATTCATACATCATAGCACAACATGACAAATACATATAGCATAGTCTCATTTATTTTGAGAACATCATTATGCCATCCATATATTTGCATGCAACTAATCCTCTTCCTTGCAGGAAATGTCAATCAACAAAACAAAAGACCTTTTCTAGCTAGATTTATTTCTTCCAGATTAAAGACAGGTGAACGAAGACCTCTTCTGGTTAGATTTATTTCTTCCAGATTAAAGACAGGCGAACGAAGACCTCTTCTGGTTATATTTATTTCTTCCAGATTAAAGATAGGTGAACGAATACCTCTTTTGGTTAGATTTATTTCTTCCAGATTAAAGACAGGCGAGCAAAGACCTCTTCTGGTTTAGATTTATTTCTTCCAGATTAAAGACATGCGAACAAAGACCTCTTATGATTAAAGACGGGAGAACGAAGACCTCTTCTGGTTAGATTTATTTCTTCCAGATTAAAGAGAGGTGAACGAAGACCTCTTCTAGTTAGATTTATTTCTTCCAGATTAAAGACAGACGAACAAAGACCTCTTCTGGTTAGATTTATTTCTTCCAGATTAAAGACAGGTGAACGAAGACCTCTTCTGGTTAGATTTATTTCTTCTAGATTAAAGACAGGCGAACAAAGACCTCTTATGGTTTAGATTTATTTCTTCCAGATTAAAGATAAGCGAACGAAGACCTCTTCTGGTTAGATTTATTTCTTCCAGATTAAAGACAGGAGAACAAAGATCTCTTCTGGTTTAGATTTATTTATTCTAGATTAAAGACAGGCGAACAAATACCTCTTATGGTTTAGATTTATTTCTTCCATATTAAAGACGGGAAAACAAAGACCTCTTTTGGTTAGATTTATTTCTTCCAGATTAAAGACAGGCGAACAAAGACCTCTTCTGGTCAGATTTATTTCTTCCAGATTAAAGACAGGCAAATAAATACCTCTTTTGGTTTAGATTTATTTCTTCCAGATTAAGGGCAAGCAAATGAAGACCTCTTCTAGGTAGACTTATTTATTCCGGATTAAAGATAGGCGAACGAAGACCTCTTCTAGTTAGATTTATTCCTTACAGATTAAAGACAGGCAAACAAAGACTTCTTCTGGTTAGATTCACTTCTTTTATTTAAAAATAGGTAATCAACGGACCTCTTCTGGTTATGATTATTTCCCTAGTGAAGTCTCCAAACAACATACCTCTTCTGGTTTATATTTACTTCTTTCAGTTGAAAACAGGCAAAAGACATATGTTGTTTCAGTATAAATCGACCAAAGATTTATTCTGACACTTCTCCCAATTTCTATCAACGGTCACTCTGGATGGCATCTGTAAGCCCATCTTTGACAAACTCTTCATCACTTCTCCAAATGGTATCTTTAAGCTCATTCTAGACACAATCAACTAACACATGGTCGAGGGCAAATTTATGGGCACTTTAGTGTTCAACCATCATCCACCTTCATGTCAAGAATGGAAGACTCACCAATCTAACTCTTCAGGTTTAAGAAGATTGAACAGGGACAACTGTTGTACTGTAAAATTTTCCCTCTCTTTTCTCAAGACATTCCTCACAAAGATATTCAAAAGTTCAATTTTGCACAAGTATTAACTAGGTCAAGCCATCTCCTCCACACTAATACCTCAAATTAGGGTTTGAGTTTGCACAAGTACAATTGGGATTCTAATGCATCAAATGACTTTCATGGATCATCATGGTCAACCTACAGTCAAACTTCAATATTTTGAACCAATATCAACATTTTGAAGTCATATGCATCAATTGATAAAGTTTGGATCACAACTCCCCAAGAAAATTGTTCAAATCACCAAAAGGGCAAAATGGTCAAAATTAAGGTTTTGACTGTATTTGACTGATCAAGAGTTTTTAACCTAATACATGATATAATGGCTTGAAGCACAATCTCAAGGATTCAAATACAACATTTTGACCTAATTTCATGGCTCAAAACATTTCTCAAGAACAATTGATTGATAATTGAAATTCAGTTAACTGATGAAAAGTCAACTGATACACCAAAAGTCAAACTTTAACTTTTTGATCAAATTTGAGTTTCAAAGATTAAATTTCATAAATACATTAAAAAATATGAAACTTTATCATAAATAAATCAAGAAAGCCAAAATTCATCTTAAAAAGTCAAACTTTTCAAGACTTAGAATTTTTCTCAGTGTTTTGAAGTCTTATTTTTTCATGACTTCATACCAACTTTTCACCAAGATGCAATATGATTCAAAGGAAATTTTCAACATGAAAGTTGTAGATCTTGATTAGATCTACAACTTTTATTTTCTTATCAAGTCTTAGAAATGCTTTTATTTTGAGTTATAGATTCACAAAGTCATGCACTTTGTATAAAAACACTTAGTGAAAATTAAACCTAGTTAGGCAGATTTTTGGTACCAACTTCATGGAAATTTTTCACATAGTTTCAATTGGATTCTTCAAAAATTAAAAACATTAAGGTTGTAGAGGATGTTCCAAGCTTTCCAAAATGTCCAAGAACTCAATGATATCATTCTTGATCTAGGAGAATCGATGAGATGAAGTTATGGTTTCAAACTTGAATTACAAGTAAATTTTGTGATGAACACATAATCAAATCTCAAACCATGATGTGAAATATTTGCTTTTCAGGCCACAAACTTGTGTTTCACTCCATAATTAATGATTTATACAACTGATTGAGCCATTATCCAATAGATTCAAGCATTATCCAAACCAAATTTCCATTAATGGAAGAAAGTCCATACTTCCATTTTTGAAAAGTGGCTTAAATCATAAAGTCCACTCTCCTTGAGCTTTGTAGTTGTTCCTTCTGCACACACTAAGTCTATAAGCTCAGAAGAAGTATGTTTAAAGTGATCAACCAACCTACCTTGCCTTGAAACCATGTTTGTCCATGTTGCTTTAAAAACAAGTCAAAATCCAAAAACATGTGATTTTGTACTTCTGACTTCTACAAGTCTCCAAACCTTTTCCTATATGTTAAGACACTCTTATGCAACTTGACACACGAAATTACAAGCCCTCAATCACCCTCACTCTACCTCAAGCCAGAAATTGCAACACAAACACAATAATTTGTCATTTCTAACTTTGAAACCCAATCTTCAAGTCCACTCGTGCGTTTTCATTTATAATCCATCACAAAGATTCTAATACACATATAGAGGTTGTCTCAATCCCTGTTTTCAAACTGTAACATCATCTTCTTCATCCTCCATAACCAAAAACAAAGGTCTACAACTTGACTTCTCCAGGCCATTTCAACCACTCTTAGCTCAAGCTAAGTATTGCATTAGCTTCCTAGGGACTCAAGAAAGCTAACCTGATTATTGCAGCATCTTGAAATAAGCTCAAACTCAAAACACGAATTCCATTTTTAAGGTGAGTTTTCTGACTTTTGAACTCTTCAGTTAAGCATCATTTGGTTTCCATTTGTGAAGATAAAATGTATATTTCATATCCCTGGAACTAACCATGTCCTTAGAATTCATTTATATTTCCTGAGTAGTGAGAATTTTAAGTTTGAACTTTCTGAAAAAATTAGGTCAAATTTGGTACCATTCAAAATTTGTGCTCATCTTTGAGTTATAGTTTTAGTTATTTACATTTCTGGAATCGTGATGAAAAATGGAGCAACTTTCATGTTTACAATTTTAATTTTTGTTGAGAATGAGAAAGTTACAGGATTCAAAAATGGTGAAGAACAAGTCTGGCGCGAGGTTGAAGATGACACGGGCCTAGGACTGGTTTTGTAATATATATTTATGGTTTTGCTTATAACACCGGATGTATAGTCACCTTAGTGGTAGAGAGAGCGCGCGTAAGGCATTACCCTATAAGGTCCTGGGTTCGAACCCCAGGGACCTTTTGCTCTTTTTTAAAACATTTCCTTGTTTTCTTTTTTAGAAACAGCGTGCACCTGGGCCTAAAATCAATGGACCTTCACCATTTTACTATCTCTAACCCCCCCTTTTCTGAAACAACACGCAACCCATTTCTTCTATTTTATTTCTTTGTTTTTCTGATTACAAAAAAATCAATGATGGGCCTAACCCAAAACAAATTTGTTTTTGCTACCAAACCACTTTTCTCATTTTCACACCCATGACTTAATTTTATATTTTATTTAATTTTATTTTCCTTTTATTATTATTATTATTATTATTATTATTATTATTATTATTATTATTAACCAAATTTATTGAGATATTTAGTATATTTTTATCTTATTTCTTTTAGACAAAAAGGCCAAAAACATTTCTTTAACAAATTTCTTTTCTTAATTAAATTAATATTAGACTTAGTTATTTTAATTAAATTAACTTAGAACTTAGAAATTTCTATTAATTAATTTCTTGCTTTGTCAAACACTAAAAACCTTTTCATAAAAACCCTAAAAATATGTTTCTTAGTTTAATTTCATTTCTTTTCTTAAAATTAACTTAAGTTTAGTTTTCATTAAATCAATTTAAATTAACTTAGATTCAATTAACTATTTTTTATTTTTTAATTAAGATAAACCCTCTTATACAAAATAACTCAAACAAAAATAATTTCATTTTTCTTTCATATTGCCTTTACATTCTTGTACATTATTATTCAAATTCAATATGGTTGTAATAGTAATTAGATTTTATTTACTTGCTCCCCAATTTGTAAATTTGTACCCCCCATTCCCAAATAATGTAATAGCGTAGAATTTTAAGTTTTCATAATTTATCGCTTTAAATATAAACGCTAGTAATTAGGGTTTGTATGGCAAGACATAAAAATCAACAAGTAGCAAACCATAATTAAAGAATAAAAGCATGAAAATAAACACTTCACACACTTGCACCTCTAGGGTTAACCCCACTTGTTGCTTTAAGAATAAATAGTCATGTTACGCAAATGTGGGATACTTTAGCAAAAACAATCAAATACAAGATCATAGTCCCTCGATGACCCTTCAAATGTTGCCTTCATAAATGATCTTAGACCCTTACAAAAATTGCTAAAGTATCCTACAATGTTGCTTTCTATAACTATACAATGACCCATGCCCGTCCTTTAACATCCAATGATAGGTCTTCTTATCAATCAATGGTAAGATAGCAATATCTAAAGGAGGAGGAAATGAACTAAATTTTTTTGAGTAGGTAGAACGTTCATAGTTGCTAGCTCACAACCATTTTCCAAACATCATTTCAAATACACCAACACTTTGAAATGGAATATTTCCAAAAGTCAATACTTTGTATGCATTCTTATAGAGACGAGAATCATTACAAAGTTCGCCTAAACGAAGACACTTTTCAAAAATACTTTCAAAACAATCACAAACACATTTCAAATAAAGCATTTCAAAGTGAGCTAGAACTTAAGAGCCCGTAGATAACTACGAATGAAAAGGGTGCTAACACCTTCCTTTTTCATAATCTACCCCCCGAATTCAAGAAAATTCTCAAAAGGTCTTTCATGTTATTTTCACCCTTTTCTTTATTGGATAAAAGAAAAGTCGGTGGCTACTCTTGCTATCCGCAACAATTACGATAAAACGTAAAACACCCAAGTCAGTCCTCCCACTGTATTACAGCAGTGTTATCAACCAACATATCAATGTGTGGTAACAGAAAATCATCTTTTGAGCTAGATTTATTCAAATCTCAGTAGTCGATGCATATTCTAACTTTTCCATATTTCTTAGGAACAGGAACTATGTTGGCCAACCAAGGAGGATACTCAGAAGTGACATGAAAACCTACTTCAATTTGTTTCTGAACTTCTTCTTTAATCTTCTTAGTCATATCAGAGTGAGTTCTTCTAGGCTTCTACTTCACTGGCAGATATTTTGGCTTTAATGGCAAATGGTGCTCTACAATATTGGTATCCAACCCTGAAATATCTCAATAGGACCAATAAAATACATCAATGAGCACTCAGAGAAGCTCTCTTGTCCTTTCTTTAACATATGTGTTAAGTAGTGCCACAACTTTGACTTCTTTCTTATCTTCTTCAGTGCCCAAGTTGACCACTTCTACTGGCTCTTCATGAGGTTGAATGGCATTTTCTTCTTTCTCTAATAATCTGGAAATTTCCTCAGGTATTTCTTCTATTTCTTCCTCTTCAGCTTCGAACATAGGGAACTCAAAGTTGGGATAGGGAATAGAATCATGTTTTTCAATGGGTTCATGATTTAATTTGCGCATGTGATTTATGTTGGATTTTAGAGATAAGTAAAAGAGTGAATAAATTTTATACAGATTTTTTTTAAAGTGGTTTTTTATTTATCAGGATTTTTTAGGATTACCATTTCTTTTGAAAAAATGAAAAGTAAAAGACAAAAGTATAGGATACAACATGACTTTTATTAATGATGATGTAAGTTTCGTAGTTTTAAGGATTGACATTAATTTTTGTAAAGCAAATATAGCAACAATATATTAGATAGGATGTGTTAAATTGATAAAATGAACAGGTTGAACAAGAAGTCATATCTTATGTTGGACATTTTAAGTTGAAATATTTCAACATCTGGAGCAATATCATAGTGGATTTTCCCTGGCTTGGTATGCCCCCAAAGTATGAGAGTTGCTCTGAACTGCGTTAACAATTCTGGTGTGTTGTTTATGCTTTTCAGTATTATTTTTATTGTTGATACCTTGCATGTTTGTTTATGTTAGATCATATGTCGCAACATGTCATAGGACATAGGACTTCTGTCATACCAGAATTTCAATTGGTATCAGAGCAGGCATCCTGTCTGTTTCTGGATGAGATCCATAGGGGATACTTTCTGGTTTTTATGCAAGGTTGAAGGTTCTACTGAAAAGTTGTTTGAACTTGGAGAGTTCATATTGTTGTTTGAACGGTCCCTAGAAGTGAAGGATGGATTGTTCATGATAGGGTGTTTATTGGACTTGTTTGTGTTGTTTTTAGGTGTGTAGCTTCAGTGGCAAGCTAGTGTGTTTCTAGTTTGATGTATTTTTAAACCTATGTTGATCAAGTGCACCTGAAGTGTAGAAGTTGTGTGCAAGGGTTTGTTGTGCCTGAAGGATGTTGAGGAGGTGTTGTTTGTTCCAATGCATGGTATCTATTGTAACCCTGGTTGATATGGAATTAGGGTTTGGTCTCCTCGGAAGGTGTATCCTATGGTGGTAGGATGTATGCTAGACTGTTTCAACCATATGTCTAAAGTGGACAATGATACTTGAGTTTATTTCTTAAGTCCACTCATAAAGACACTTTAGTGTGCGGTTGATGTATTTTTTCAAGAAATCTATCATTTATCTGATAGTTTATTGAAGAAAAGATAGAACCATTTATTTTGGTTTCTAAAAAAAGTCTTCCTAATACTTGACCTAATTAGGAAAGTGTCTCTGAGTCTTGCTCTTGTTGGTATAGCTGGAGCTTGGATTATTTTTAAAGACCTTGAAGGTGATCAAGGGATATTTTGAGTTTTTGGAAGCAGTAATGGCTTCAGAACCAAGCTCAGTTTTGGGTTCCATAAGAAGGGAATTGATATCCTACCAGATGTTGGAACATCAAGTCAGCAGGTGTGAAACTTCCTGTTGATCGACAAATTCTTTGGGTGCTAAACAAATATGTGTTAACCACATATGTTTGGAACCTACTCCTGAGTTGGAAGAGGAGGCATCTGGGCTTGTATCTAAGACGTGGTATCCAGAAAAACACGTCTTAGATTGGTGGATTGGTTGAATGTTGATCAACCAAGTGGTTACTTCTTGGTTCAATTTATTTCTGATCTAAGTTAGTAGAAGTGCAAAGGTTGAGCTCTAGTGTCCAATAGAGTTATGTTATCTTAGCCAGACTCCTTGTACATTAAGGTCAAATGTTAAAGATATTCTCTCATATATCTGTAGCATCCTTCTGATCAAAGGAACCAGATTTACGGAATAGATTTTGTTTATATCAAGAGAGCTATGTGGGTGTGCACTAACCATATGTTGTACTTCTATTCAAGAAAAGAATGTATTCATAACAGTTGTTGAAGAAGAATACCTAATCTGAAGTTATAGATTCTTGAGATGTCAGATGAAATGATGTGACATCTTTTTGTTGAGAATTTATTTTTCTCAACTTGTTTGACTGGAGTTTCACTCAAACAGGATGGAGGTTGTTTACTCAAACTTGACATCCCTTGTCAAGTCTATGAGAAAATTGAACTCTTATTATCCTAAAGTGGATGATATAATCTAGGGGTTATGTGCAATGGAGATGCATCAACCTGAGGTAAGTTAATATTTTGGAAGATTAACTTACAGTCATGATGAGCTATTAAGAAGAATGGGAGAAACAGACTCTTCTGAACAGTTTGTTCATGGTATGATGATCAGTGAATACCATGAGTGTTATTCTTTGCATTTTAGAGGGAATATCTTCTTTATGAGCAGAAGGATGGCATTGTATAGGAGGTCTGGTTGTTTTGCTCTTGTAGAAGCCACCTGATGTGTGGTATCAATAGCTAATTAGAATCTGCATATGCGATCAACAGTTGAAGTATGGTTCTCTTGTGTTCTCCCTCAAGAGTGTTTATATGTATTACTATGGTGTTGTCTCCAGAATGATAGTTAAAAGTTAAATCCATGTGATGGAGATTGATATCGGAAGAGATATTGGAGCATCATCTCAAGTTTTTGTTGCTTCAGAAGGAAGCTATGTTGAAGATCATGGGGTGAGAATCGTTGATCACAAATGCATTCTAAAGTTGGAATGTATTAACCATGATGGTGTATGAAGTCCAGTCGCTGATCAAGTCTGGAATGTTGTGAAGAATTCTCTCGTGCTAAATGGGAATAAGAAGGATGTCAGACCAAGTATTCTAATATATGTTGAAAGGGAGTATCATCTACATCTGTGTGTGTGGGGAAGTTTTCATCTGATGACAAATACCTTGTCGAGAGTTGGGTATGAGTCTGATCTTGTGAAGATGAGCATGTTACTAATGGTAAAGACCTTGTCGAGAGCTGGGTACTTATCTGAGGTGTGGATGCAAATCTACTGTATGAACTGTTGATTCAGATATCGTTGAGAGGGCTACAATATGAAGCTTATGGTATGTCCACTGAAGGACTAAAATACAGAACATTTACCAAGGAAATTTGGAAGTTCTTTATCACTTAGAGGCATCAATTCCTTCACCATCATCATTCGAAAATATTCAAGGACTTCCAGAGACTGGATCTCTAGGTCACTTATCTTCTCAAAGGAGAAACCAAAAACTAAAAAGGGATCCCGGGTCCAGTAATGAGGGAATCGGGGGTGACCTTCTAGGGCCAACAACACATGCGGCACTGCGGCCCACACTTAACCCGAATGAAGCGGCCTTTAAACCCTTTGTAGTTGCTGGTGTAAGCTCGGAGAAAACTCCTCTGAGAGGTTCCACTAATCTTAACCCAGCTACGCTTCTCGACTCCCTTCACCTCGAAGAATGAAAATAATAAACCCACAGTAGGGATAATGTTTATAGCCTCACAAACTCTTTCAAAGGCCTTTATGATACCCCAACTATTAGGTCGGAGTCGAGAAGGGGCCACATTCATGACTTTCAGAATGTTTGCTTCAAAATCTAAGAAAGGGATACGAACTTGGAAATTCTCCAACACTCCCGAATAGAAATAAAAGAACTCCTCTTTATAACTATCAGGATGGATAATGCATACTCACTCTCCAGGAGTGCACGCCTCCAACAGGACGTCATCTTCATTCCCGGTAGAAGAAATATCTCTCAGGGAGCGAAACTTACCTATCTTCACTTCATTAAAAACGTTATTCTTATAGCCCATTACTTCTAAATCAACATGGGCGGAGGTTTCCATCACCATCTCCATAGAACCTGAGGATGAAGAAGTGGAGTCATAATCACTTTTAGAAGTGAGGATCTCGCTATAAACTTTACTCATGACCCGAGTATATTCATCTACACTTAAAGTAGTTTACATCTCTCACATGTACTCATCCCATAAAGCTTTTCTTTCCTCGACATTTGTGAGTTTTATAACATTATTAGTACAATCACACTCTCTTATGTTAACCATCCTTATGAAAAATAGCAGGAGATGGAAATTAAAAAAGAAATTAGAGGAAGAGAAATACCTGGTGAAAGTGTGATTTATGTTTAAAAAGGATTTGTTGATCAGGAGAACGTTACAAGAATTGCAAACGGTAAAGAGTAAGGAAAAAGGAGGAAAATTAGGGTTTAAATAAAGAGATTCAATAAACAGTGAAACAAATTGGGAATAGGCACCCTATTAAAATCATCATTACACTAGGAAGAGAAAATCTCTACAAAAGATCGCGACTCATCGCATGCCTGCCACATTACTAAATGTATGGTCTAGTTGGAGGGTAAGTTTCGGGTTCTTCATGACCGAGCACCTTGTCCTATAAAAGGGGTTCGTGCTCGGGGGGCTTGTTATATCGCCAGGAACTCCAATTGGTATCCAAGCCGGAGGAAGCATAGGGAGGAAGGTACCTCAAGGACCCGAGTTCACGAAATAAGCATAGCTCTAGCAAGGGTCAATAGTTACGGCAGGGATCCTCGTTCCGGAACAACTCTCCAAGTGTGACCTAAGCATCAGCAAAAAGGTCTCATGCAGAGCCCGAACGTAACTCCGAAAATGGTCTCCAATTCATTATCATCAGTGTTACAAGAGATTAATTACGCCAATCATGGCTGACCGTGGTTGTTGCCAAATGAACGCAACTGAGCAAAATGAAGAGTCACTTCATAAATGTAGCTCTTAAAGGAAGTCTATATAAGGGGCTCCCAACAGAGGAATAAGCAAGACCCTTATTCTTGAGACAATACACACTACAATCATAGCTCTCAAATCCCTAATCATACCTACAAAAATCTACCTTTGAGGCTCTCCCTATTCCTATAGGGCAGCTACTCGTTTAGTATTCCTACGCAAGAACAACTTATTTTTAATAAAGCCCCACAACTACTCTTTTGCTTTGTGCAAAGCGAAAGGCTTCGAAAATAACAACAAGAGTATTACTCAAAAATGTGAATGGCGGAGGGAACATCAACAAAGATCTAATTCTGGAAAATCCTTCCATGTGTCACGAAGTTTGGTGAATCCTCTTCAGACTCATCTCTAAGAATGGCGTTAGCCACGGGCGCTATTGGAAAATAAATCATGCACTACGGAACGTCTCTTGGATAGAACAAATGACAATGCCTCTTTTATCAACTTTACCAGCTGCAAGGGAAAAAACCCAATCCTTCACCGAATTTGTTTTCAGATAAGTCCAACACAACACCCCAAACGGTACTTACCCCACTTTGTACTACTCGTTGTGCATCTTTATACGAAGCAATGGATGCCATACTCTTCTTAGTACTCTTATCAGCGATAGACAATGCTTAAAACCGAGTGCCAAACTCTTCAGTAACGTTAATGTAGGAGAAAGATGATAGATGACTCACTATAAAAGCTCGCTCTCCGCCTACCACAACCAACTTTCCATTGTTTACAAATTTCATCTTTTGGTGGAACGTTGAAGTGATAGCTCATTCCTCATGAATCCACGGTCATCCTAATAAACAGCTGTAAGCAGCCTGGATATCCATTATCTGGAATGTTATCAAAAAAAAGTGGGGACCAGCACAACCCTCTTTCATCGGCAGATGGTGAATCATAATATTAGTATCGAGCCTTGGCATGTCTTTGTACGACCCAGAAAAGGTCTCAACATATTCATGTAACATCTATATTAACCTGTTATTGATACTTTCCTCTAGGTTGGCGCCTATCTTGACTTTTTTCCTGTCTGTCTCAATACCCAGATTCACAACCTCGACTGGCTCTTCATGTGGTTGTATAGCCCTTTCTTCTTGCACTAACAGTCTGGCAAGTTCTCCAGATATTTCACAATCTTCCTCACCTTCGTCCTCGGCTTGGTAGATCATATTTTCAAAGTCATAAGTGACAATAGTAGAGTTGTTATCAAAGGGATCTAGAGTGGATGCGAATCTGCAATTTATTGTATAGGTGTGTGTAATAACACATAGCTATTTGAAAATGGTAAAAGTGAAAAGAAAGAAAGAGAACACAAAATTTGAATGCAAAATATCCAATGATTTATTAAATGAAAATATGTTTATGAAATGACAACCCTTAACAAATGGGCCATTGTGCCCCGGGTAAGACACAAGGCTTAAAGTTGTTGTTTAAAAATCACATAACCAAAACTTTTCAAAGCAATAAAACAAAAATGTAGCTATAACTCCTGACTAAAGGAGATAGAGATAATGTCTTCGGCCTTCCAGTTGTTGAGCCTGTTGCCAATGGTAGGAAATATACAGCTGTCAATATCATAATCAATGTATGCATCTTCTATAGCGTTAACTCTGTTGTTGCTGACGCGGAATAGCGGTCTTCCAGCATGAGCACGACGAATAACCTTCTGACCCTCTGTAGGGAAACCTAAACCAAATTTTTCATATTTATAGGGAATGTCAGGAAGCTGACCCCAAGTAGTATAACCACCTTCTTCTACAGTAGCTTTAGCATCTTTCAAGGAATCCATCTTGTGCAGAACCTTGGTGACTTTGGGAATGGCAGAGACATATTTAGTAGCGGCGGAGGAAATCACTTCAAAAGTATGACAGGGAGTCTCGATGAATTATCTATCCATCTCTACATACCAGAATGAGTTCAAGTGGCTAACCATATACTCTTCTTCACCGCGGACAGTAACAATCTTTCCATTCACAGGATATTTTAACTTCTGATGTAGGGTTGAGGTGACAGTGCCTGCCCCATGAATCCAGGGGCGTACCAGTAAGCAAGAATAAGTTGGCTGAATTTCCATCACATAGAAGGTAGATTCAAAGACCTACAAACCTACCTTGATCGAAAGATCCACTTCTCCATGTACCATCCTCTTTGACCCATCAAAGGCTCGAACTATAATATCACCGGGTTTCAGTGTAACTCCTCGACAATCAAGTCTTTCCAGAGCACCCTTTTGTAGAAAATTTAACGAGGAACTAGTATCGAATAATACATGAGCCATAGTAGTGACCTTGAATTCAATGAAGACATACAGAGCCTTATTGTGATTTCTTCCTTCCGGAGTCAAATCAGCATCAGAGAAACCTAATCCATTGTCAGTCATTAAGCTAGAAACATAACTTCCAAATTGATCCACAAAAATATCTTGTGGCACATGAGAAGTCTTCAAGAATTTTACTAAAGCCTGTGCATGGGCTTCGGAACATAGTAACAGGGATAACATAGAGATCTTAGATGGGGTCTTCCCCCAGCTGTTCAACAATTTTATAGTCTCTCTTGCGGATGATCTTTAATACCTCTTCCAACTCTTGTCTAGAGGTATCTTCAATTTCCACTTCTTTAGGCGCCTCCGTCTGAGAAGGCTCTGTTATTTGCTCTTTGCCCCGAGCCATTGCAGTTGACCCGGTAGTGGTAACTTTAACAGGTGTAGCAACAGTCTTCAGAGAGATTTCTGGATAGAAAACTTTTCCGCTTCTAATAACTTTACTGGTCCCAGCAATATTGTCGATGTCGGGATCAACAACTTTAGTAAATTCATCTTCAACAATTGGTAGTTCTTGCTTGACGCCGTGGTAGTAGACGTAGGATCCATAGTTCCAAGAAATAGCTTTATCCGAAGAATATGGGATAGGTCCAGGTGTAGTGACGATCAGAGGAGCAACTTTCAGATTGGCAGTAATTTTTACAGGACCTTTGGAGGTAATCCTGACAGGAGTGCCAAATATTATGGATAAGTCTTGAAACAGATTCTCAGCATACAGAATCTTCTCAACCAGAATTATGTGATTGTACATTAGGCATTGAATGCCTTCCTTCAGCAACTTGCAACCATTGGGTTGAACTACACAGTAGTAACATTTTTCAACACTGCCTAGAAATAAACTAGCCTGTAACTGATTCTTCTTGATGATTGGTAGGGGAGTAACCAATTCACTTACAATAGCAACATAAATAACATCTTCAATAGCACTTATGCCTTTGTCATGCTTCGGCATAGGTGCATTAATCACATTCGGAGTTTCCGGAGGGTCAAAGTCAATCTCTTTTATTGTCAATCATGTCTTGAATTTTTTTTTCAGGGCCCATCAGTTGTTGGTATCGTGCCCAGGACTGTTGGAATGGTAGGCACACTTTGCATTCAGATTGTATCGAAGAGAGAAGGTGTTGGGATTTTGAGGAGGCTCTCTCACTGTTATCAACTCTACTTTCAGTAAATGTTGCAATGCCTGATATAATGGCATGCTGATCTATATAAATTTTCTTCTTGGAGCATATGACCTACACTGATTTCCCTGTTGTTGTTGTTGAATAGGCGCAAGATTAGAAATTAATACCACTCCCACAGACTGATTGAGGTCATTTTTAACATGGCTCTTCTAGATATAAACCACACTGGTCTCCTTCTTACCACTGAATGTCTTCTTTACAGCACTAGAAGACGCAACCACTAGAATGTTTCCACTTTTGATACCACTTTCAACTCGTTCCCCAGTTTGAATCAGCTCAGTGAAACTAGATGAAGAACTCTCAATCAGGTAATTAAAGAATTGACCTGTCAGAGTGCCCATGAACATATCAACTAACTCCCGGTCAGACAATGGAGGTTGCACCCTTCCAGCTAAATCTCTCCACTTTTGGGCATATTTTTTCAACCCTTCATTCGAGCCCATAGTCATGTTTTATAATTGCACCCAAGTTGGTGCAAGGTCAGCATTATATTGATACTACTTGTAAAAAGCAGCGACCAAGTCTTCCCAAGTACGAATGTTGGTTCCTTCCAGCTGATAGAACCATTCGAGTTGTGTACCAAACAAGCTTTTCTGAAAAAAGTCAACCCATAACTTTTTGTCAGCAGTATGGGGTTGGATCTTCTGAACATAAGATCTCAGATGAAGCTTCGGACATAACACACCATCATATTTAGAAAAAGCGGGGACCTTGAACTTGTGAGGGATAACTACCCCCGGAATAAGACCCAACTCTTCAAAATCCAATCCAGGCACTTTCTAGATTTCCACGGCCTTAAGGCGGTCTTCCAACTATTTGTATCTGCCATCTGCAAGAGGATACTGCTCATCAGAGTAGTCTTCATCCTCAAGAATTTTACCAGAACCATAGTTTCTTCCACCTTCAACCTTAACACTACTACCATTTTCCTCTTGATTATCATCTTCATCAGAGGAGATATCATCCGTTTGAACTAGTTTAGCGGGACCTTTGAACCTTCTCCCCATATTGAGGATATCATTTGGCTTTCTAGTCTTCTTCTTTTTGGCGAGAAGCACCAACATATATTTCTATCCTTGAGCTAGGTTCAGGAGGGTCTCCTGGAACTAGGCGTTCTGAGCTTGGAGTTCCTTAATGGTCTATTCAAGAGCCATCTTTTACTGAAATAAAAAGCAAGAAGATGAGAAAACTTGTTTATGGAGTACCTGTTATGTGATGATATACATGATATGCAAATGCAAATGCGATGTTTTCAAGGACTGTAGCTGGATTTAAATTTGTTTAAACAAAAGGAGACAAAAGAAATTTTAGTAACAAGATAAAATTATAATTGCTTTCAATAAAAAGATTTAAGAAACATCAAAATATAAATTCAAATCTCCCATGGATGCTTCCTCTTTGTGTTGACATATGCATTAAGGCTTTGTTCTTTGTGGAGTCTTTTTATCAGCTCCAGTACTTTCTTCTCACTAGCATAGAACTGAGCCTCGAAAGTATCTCTTTCCTCCTTAAGCTGGATCTAAGACTTATGTAGTTCTTCGAAGTCGTTAGGCATATCTGGATGAAGAATAGTATGAGAAACATCCTCTTCAACAACAAGCTCTATGATCATTGGTAAGATAGCAGGATATGGAATTTTAGGATTCTGAGCACGAGACCGCATCCACCTGAGGTAAGACTCTAGAGGAATGGAATTCTTGTGTCCCAAAGTCTTTCTATCGATCTTGTTGACCGTTCCCCAAGCACATATAAACCTTTAATGGTAATTTTGAGGATCATTCTCATAGTCGAACACAATACCCTGGATGATAATATCATGAGGACCGTCCCTTCGAGCATAACCAAATTGATGCAAAGCTAGAGAAGGACTGTAAGTGATTCCCCCTCTTATACCAAGGAGTGGTACATTAGGGAATTCCCCACAACAATCAATAATAGTGACATCTTCCTAAGATTGAGAACACCAATGGATATCTGCATGAGTGAGTGACATCAATCTTTGAGACCACCTCAAACCTTGTTCGGTCTTTATCACTAATCGGGGCATGTGTGAAACAAACCACCTGGACAGTAAAGGTATGAAGCATATAAGAGTTCCTCGCTTCTTCATAGTATGAGTGTGGAGGGAATGCAGGACATCTCCAAGCAAAGTAGGTACTGGATTATTAGTGAGAAATATTTTGATGGCATTCACATCTATGAATTGGTCCGGATTAGGGAACAATACCAAACCATAAACTAGTAAAGCTAACATATCCTCAAAATCATGAAGATTCATGGCATCTAGAAACCCCTGAGCCTTCTCTGTCAGAAATTTAGGGGGAAAACCCTTGGCTCCATTCCTTGTTTCCCAATTAGATATAACGTCATATTGTTTCAGATGTAAGGCTACTGCAACGTCTTCAAGTTTCAGATCTTGCTCTAGACTGGTGAAGGGTATTTGATCAAGAATAGGCACTTCGAGCAATTTAGATAATTCTTCCATTATGGATACTAATTGATAATCCGGGAAGGTAAAACAGTTATGCTTCGGATCAAAGAACTGGAAAAGAACGCTCATCATGTCTTCATGGAAGCCAGTAGTAACAAAATTGAGTAGGTGACTGTGTCTCTTGGTGAATTGAGAATTGTCGAGAAATCTTGAGACTAATTCCTCGAGCTTGGAAGGTATCCTTACGAAGTTGATCCGGATAGTATTCCTACAATTGGAAGTTATGACCTTGAAACATAGAACAAAGATAAATCCCATAGATCCTTGAAATGGTTAGTCATGATATGATGTTGTCATGGTGTCATGTTTAAACAGATAATCAAACACAAGCAAAGCACGCAAAGGCCTTAGGTTTAAGGCTTGCATGGGGTTTGTAGGTAAGTAACCTCTTGAAGTTTAGTTGGCTCAACCTGTCCTAAAGAAGTAACCGGGCTCTATGGATCTCAATATCACTGATTTTTCCCATAAATTTTGTCTAGCACGACAAGTGACTTACCGCCAAACAAAACCCGAGAGTCGAATATCAATGAGTGTAGTATCAAGTATCAACCAACTTTGGATTGCACCAAAGCTAGCTATCTCACTACCTTCTAATGGCTAAGTTGGGTTAATTAAGGTTCTAAGGTCAGTTAGTGCTTGACACTGCGCGACAGCCTAATATTCTCCCCGGATGACTCGAGGGACACCAATACCAACCAATGTGTCGCATTAACATAGCCATCACTTCAACCATATTGGTATTCCTTATAGCTTCCAAGATCTATTGTTACTTACCTAAAATGTTTCCCAGATCCGGGTATAGGATCTTTGCAAGAAATAAACGCAAACAACCCTTTAAAAATAAAAGCAGAAAAATCAAACAAGGAAAGCATTCAAAAGTGATCTAACTCTAAGGTAACCCCACTTTTAGTTCTCCCCAGCAGAGTCGTCAGTTCTGTAATACAGTGGGAGAACTGACTTAGTTTTGCATTTTATCGCAAATGTTGCGGATAGCAAGAGTCACAACCAACTTTTCTTTTACCCAATATTTAAGAAAGGTGAAAATAACAGGAAAGACCTTTGATAGATTTTGAGTTCGGGGGGTAGGTTATGAAAAGGGAAGGTGTTAGCACCCTTTTCATCCGTAGTTATCTACGGGCTCTTAATCGCTTAGCTCACTTTGTTTTGAAAATGATTTTGTGTATGTGTTTGAAAATATTTTTAAAATGCCAATAGTAAGGAAACTTTGTAATGATTCTTGTATCAGTTAAGAATGCGTACAAAGTGTTTGTTTTTTTAAAATATTTCAGAGAAAGTGTTTGTGAAACAGATGTTTTGAAATGTTCGCGAGCAAGCGATTAAGAACTATATACCTACTCAAATATCTTTCATGTTATTTTACTCCTCCTTTAGATACTATTATCCTACCATTAGTTAGTAGGAAGCTTTATCGTTATATGTGTGAGGGACAGGTGTGGGCCGTCGTTATGGTCATAGAAGGCAACATATAGGGATGCCTTAGAAATTTGAAGGGACTAATCATCATATATATGTAGGACACATAGAGGGACAAGATTATTTCTTGTAGGAAACTCGACGGACATCGCGGGATCTTGATCTTTATGATGATTTTAACTGAGGGTCTTTGCTAAAGGTATCCCTATGTTCGAGGGACATGACCATTTTCGGAGGCAACGAGTGAGGTTACCCTAGAGGTGCAAGTGTGAAGAGTGATTCATGTTCAGTTATTTTAGTCTTGTAATTAGGGTTATCTAACGGTTGGTTTTAGATCTTGTCATACATGCCTAGTTACTATACAATTATATATACATACAGGCATACATAGCATATGTGCGGAAAGTAAAGTGCGGGGAATCAAAATGCTACGCTATTACAAGGCTTCAGGAGTGGGAGTACAAATAATAAATAGGGGAAAAAGAAAGTAAAGCCCTAATTTAAACTATTACATACTGTAGGAGTTACATAATTGGGAAAAAATAATGCGAAAGTAATAGAGCATGCAGAGCGGTAAAAGGAGAAAATTATATAATGAAAAAGTTTTGATAATCAACCTAAAGTCTAATTTATTTTTATTAATTAAAAAAAGAATTGATTAATTAAGCAAAACCCTAAATTTTAGGTTGATTTTAAATTAATTGAGAAAACCTAAAAAATCAAATTAGGGTTGATTAAATAAAACCTAAAACTAAATTGATTAAATTAAAAAAAACCTAAAATTAAGTTAACCTAAAATTAAATTAAGTTGATTAAATGAAGAAAAAAAAACATAAAATCAAATTAAAAGCCTAAAATTAAATTAGGGTTTGTAAAAAATGTTTTTGAAAAAAGTTTTAAATAAAAAGGGTGAAAAGGAGTGAGAAACATAGAAAATGACCAAAAGAGTAGGGGTGGGTGTTGAACCCACGCCCTCAAGCATTCCCCATGCATAACATACCACCAGGCCAAGCGCTGGTTGGTGTCAAGATATTAGGTTCAGCGCATTATATGATAACCTTGAAAAAATAATGAAAATATGAGAAATTAGGCAAAACCAGGGATCGAACCTGTGACCTGGGAGAGAAGTGACTTAGCGTGCGTGTTTCTGTCACTGGGGTGGCTATACATCCATTCACTTAGATGAAACAAATAATATATAATATAAACATGCACATATTGGTCAGAGAAGCGTCGGAGCCCTAGCTCCGGTCGTCTTCTCTGGTAGCTCCTTTTTTAAAATCTTCAAAACACAAGGAATTAGCAACCCAAAGACATCCTACCCCCCTAAATCAAGGACTGTGAGTTTGATGGGATAATTATCTTTGTCTAAAACTGGTTGGTTTAAGAGTTATAGAACAAGCAAGGCCGACTGGAGCAAACATGGTATTCTATGTTTTAGAATACATGGGACCCTTACGATGGTCCAAACCTGTTCAGATACAACTCAGAAACATGTTAGTAACATTAATATGGCTTAAAATGAAACAAAAACAAAGATACAAATTTTTTGAAAAGTTCATGAAATCGATGATGAATGCATGCGTATTTCATGAGCTTCGAACCATCAAACATGACCCATTCTTACTCTGTATGATTGTTAAGAGTGAGTAGCATGGTTGTTTGCAGTGATATGGTTTGTAACAAAGGTTTCAAGATTTTAAGGTTTCTTGAAAAAGTTTGATATTTTTTGACAAATTTGAGGCAAGTTTTTTCGTGTGTTCTTGTATGAGAAGTGCTGAGATTATATAGAGGAAATTAGGTCAAAGTCATGTGGGCTTGGATCTTGTAGAAGAAGATATAATTGTATCTTATTTATTTTTTATTATTTAATGAATAAATCAATAAATAATTAAAATAATTAAAATAAAAATAGGTCATGGGATGTAAGAACAAGATATGAGGTGTATAAAGAGTATAATACACGTTTGGACTCATATATCATGGCCCAGCGGTCCAAAATATCAAGCTTGCTAAATTTGAACTTCATGCATTTGCTCAAAATTTCCCAGCTCGCAATGGTCATAACTCACTCAATTTTTATCTTTTGAAGGTTATCTTGGACTTTTTAGAAAACTAAAGATGTCCTATACAACCTATATTTTGATCATTTTTGCTTTTGAAGACTTTATCTTGATTTAAGTTGCCTTGACAAAAAGTACCTTTTTGTTGACTTTTGAAATGACCTATAATGTTTTGGCCCATATCTCTCAAATGATGCACTTTTTAACTTGAGCTTAGAGAGACAAAGTTATAGATAATTGAATTCCATTCAAAATGAGATTTGGTTAGGGAAAAGCTGATGAAGCATGTGAAAGTTATGCTTGGTCAAAGTTCAGTTGACTTCTCCTTAAGGGAACCCTAATTTAACAACTTTTGACTTTTGATGATTTGAGGGCTTTTCTTGAGGATTCATGATCAATGCTTGATAAAATAATGAATATTAATTCAAAATATTGATCTTGACCCAAAATCTTAAAGTTTGACAGTATGTTGACCATAATTGACTTTTTACCTAATACTGTTGATTTTCAGTCATCTGAGCCATTGACTGAGCAAAATTATGATGCAAGGCCTGAAATTTGGTATGTGCATTATTAGAGACATATGAAGAACCATGGGAACCACTTGAGGCCTTATAAACGCAAACTTCCTTGAGAAATATGAAACCCTAGTTATAAGTCCATTGCTTATGAGGAGAAGTTCTCTGACCAATTCTTGAGCAACCTTCAGTATTTGGGAACCCTGGGAGCATGTATTGAAGAAAAATGGGAGGGAAAATTTTGGGGTACAACACTATCCTTTAGGTTGTCATAGGTACGCGAATTATCAGGATTGTGTTGTTCATCCTCTAGGTCGTGATCAATACATAAGTCTATTATCTTGTCGTTTATCCTCTAGGTCGTGATGAATGCACAAGTTTTTCCTCGTTATCTATCCTCTAGGTTGTGGTAGGTATGAGAATTATTAGGATTGTGTTGTTCATCCTCTAGGTCATGGTGAATACATAATACTATCCTCATGTCGTTTATCCTCTAGGTCGTGATAAATGCACAAGTTCATCCTCGTATTGTTTACTCTCTAGGTTGTAGTAAATATACGAAGCCTGAAATATAATTCAGTGTGTTAGTCTCCATGCAAAAATGTATTATCAATATCTATTTCAATTCATTCCCTAGGTTGTGATGAAGAGACTAAATTTTTGTTATAAGCTTACTATATTAGTCTCGAAGCATTAGTAAGTCAATTTTTAAACTTGTGATATTTACCTCCTAGGTTACGGTAAATACGCGAAAAATCTACGATCTATTTTTAAAGTATTGACGAGTTATCCACATCGTCACATCTAAGTCAGATCAAAAAATTTTGTTCAAACTCTGGTAAGATGATATATCATTATCTACACCTATTTCCCGTACTCTCGAGAACATTGTACAGCGTATCATTATAATCTTTTGGTCAAATTTTGGGGTCTTCCATTATTTAATAAACCTCCAACTCAAATGTGCGAAACCTGCATATTCTCGCACTATTCAATCGAAGAGTAATTAAATAGGGGTAGCTGTCATACCCCAAATTTGCCCCATCAAATTCAATGGTCTTAATTTTTTAAATTTACTATTTCTAAAAGTATTGTTCAATTCATTTATTTGGAATGTTTTGGTTTTGAGGGGTTTTAAAATTATAAGATGGGGTGTTTGTTTCAAAATGGACCATCAAAATCTGATGGCCCATTAAGGGTTTAAAATTCATAAGAGGGTGTATTGCTTCAAAATGGACCATCAAAATCTGATGGCCCATTAGGTTTTTGTCCCCATTAATAAATGAGGGTGTATTTTCTTTGTTTAAATTGAGGGCCCAATAATATTTTTACAAATTCATAGAAGGGGGTGTAGTTTTGTCTTAAAGGTTATTTATTTTTGTTTTAGAATGGCCCATTGAGTTCTAAGGCCCCTTAAATTTTCTAATTCTATGAGAGGGTGTATCTGTTGCAAATGGGGGGTGTATGCATCCAGGTTTGATGGCCCATTTTCATTAAGGGGGCCTTTATAGTTTAAAAAAGGAAAAGAGGTTTGTTTTTGTTTAGGTTTCTGGCCCATTTAGGGTTTTCAATCAGCCCAATAAATAACAAGAGGGGGTGCATAAGCATCAAGGTCAAACCAGCCCAATAGGTTGTTTTGAGGCCCGTATAATATCTTTTTATATGGCCCATAAAGGTTTTGTTGGGGGTTGACTAGGGTCAACTTCCTGACTTTTCATTATTCAATTATATTATTATTAATTATTATCTAAAAATATTGTTATTTTATATTTACTTAATCAATAGTAATTTATTTTATTATTATTTTCAAGAAACTTTGACTAAAAGTCAAAATTAGGGTTTAGAACCCTAACTTCTAACCCAACGGCAGAGTGTTCTTCATCATCAACTAAGCAACCCACATGCCCAAACCCAGAAAAAACAAGTATTGTGCAGATCAAACAAAATTGTATTGAATCTCAAACAAATAAAATCAAATTGTATCAATTTATACAATTTACAATCAAATCTAAAAACTTGTATCAATTATAGATCAAATCTTTCCCTAATTCAAACCCATTTCTAATTAAAATCTCAATCAAAATCTGCTAATTTCTATTTCAATCAATCAACCCTAATCTTTTCTAAATCGCTAATCTGTAACGACAATCACAAAAAATTTATTAATTTGTTCACTCATCTAAACCTATAAATAAACCTAAAATTCTAAGAATAAAAAGGGGAAGAAAATCTTGAAAGAAGAGAGCTTGAAGAATATCTCCACCGTGAGCTTCGAACGAATCGCCACTTTGTGTAGACTTAGTTTCAAAATATGAAACCCTAGAGTTTCTCCGTCGTGTCGCCGCTCGATCCACCATCAACATTAGACATTACCTGCGAATCAAAAGAGAGAAAGGGAATCAGAAGGTGAGATAAAAAAACAATACAAAGCACAGAATTAGAGGTAACAAAACACTTAGCTTTTGGGGTTTGAGATCGTCGTTGTTGTTAGGGTTTTGGCGGTGGTTGGTTTTGTTGTTGGAGAAAGAAGAGAGAAAGAAGAACAGAGAGGGAGAAAGATGAAGTGAAAATGAAATGAAAAATGAAGAGAAATGAACAAATATAATGTGTCGTGATCCCTTACAGACCTTCTTACTGTGAACCCTCGACCCCCACCTTATGATCTTGATAAAATGTCCCAAAACCATGCACTCACTGTAATCATATACACTCGCTCGCACACAAGCCAAGTGGATCACTGTTATTTCGCCTTGGGCCTAAGCCCATTCTTAATCACACCTCCCTTTTTTTTGTTGCTACTATGCTGAAAAATAAACCTCCCCCGCACTAGTGGGCCAAGTCCAACATCTGGACTTGGACCCTTAGGTTCTGCACCCCCCCCCCCCCCCAATTTTGCTAGTATGTTCAGATTCACACCTCCCATGCATTTTGGGCCTAAATCCAATATCTGGATTTAAGGCCCTGCTATTCATACCCCCAGGTTTTACTGTCTAAACAAATTTTGCATCCCCTATGTTTTTTTAAATATAATTAAATTTTTTTAATTTCATTATTATTTATTTGTTTATTTAGTATCATTCTTTTTATCACATTAGTAAATAACTTCGCATATTAATAAATTATTGAATATTTTTAAATTGGATATATTTTTGATAAACTATTTAATAGATATTTATTAATCAAAGATCAATTGTTAAAATACTAACTCCCTTTTTTTAAATACTTTAATTGCATTAATTACCTTTTATACCTATTTTCGGACGCGTTTGTAAATTTAAGGCATGGTTTGCTGATACAAACTCCGAGAACTATTTGAAGTACTACTTTTCAATCAAAATCCCTTTTCAACTGAGTAAAGAGTCTGATTCCTTAAAATAGGTTTTATTACTTTAAGGCGAACAACGCCTGCTGTAACACCCTTCTAACCCACATGTATTATTAGATTAACTTACAAATTTAAAATCACCACTCAAGAGTATCACATCGACATACCAAGCATATTAACCAAACATCTTGCTCTGTAACACAGGTTTTCAAAATTATAACAAATAATTATTCAATAACATCAACACATAGATTTAAACTTCACAGCGGAGTCATTATCTCAACATAACTTCATTTATTTCATCAAACATCAAAACCTTTTAATCTTATCCAAGGCTATCATCAAAATAAAATTCAACAATTAACTAAACTCATGAGATGTGTTTTAAAACAAAACAACCAACTTAAACAACTCAAACTTTCCCAACCCCGATGTTACATATCAGAGAAAGATCTTCTATTCACCGAAAACACACTAAATAACTCCAAATTTATCCTCGCGCTTCTACGAGCTATTCGGGATTACCTACGCGTTACCCATATATAGGCAATATTCAAACAAAAAGAGTGAGTAATCACATTCATTACAAAATATATACGGAATAGATACATTAGTTACAACAACAACCATCATGAAAATCTAAATACCAATATACATCACATGTTATACTCACAGTTTCACATCATCAATTCATTCACAACATCATTATATCCTCAGTTCATCAATCATCATCAAACATCACTAAAGTCACAACATCATTAGGATAATCATTTAGTCAATCATCATATAACTACACAGTATGCAATACAATAATATTGACTCATGCATGTGGTATCAAACTTCATTGATGTACACTAGGTCATCACCCTCCAAAGATCTCTAATATAGGATCGATTCCTGCTTGGAATCGGAGCTCATCATAATAACACACTCAATCTGCACAACGGAATTGAGGCCTTCACTAGAAAAACGTCCTAACATCATTGGACAAATGTCCTAACATGTGCCATGAATGCATAATGCACATCACATTAATAATTCGACCACGGATAGTCAATTGCATCATCATTCATGTAATCATATAAACATTTATCACATAGCAGGTATACACATCAAACATGCACATTATCAACTTCATTCACCATAACAACATCAATATGTCATAGCACAATATAGCAACATCCACCCGTCAATAGAAACACACATCATAATATTTCATCACATAAGAATCCAATTCCATCATAGTATAACTACTGGGAAAACACATCATTTTACTCATTACAATCCACCAAAATATAGTTTATCGCATTAGATTTCCAATGCTTCAAACGGTGCGTCAATCGGAGTCCAAAAACTCAAGTTACGACCTTTATAAAAATGCAAACAGTTCTACTCGCCTGAGGCTCGTTCGGCGATGCTGAGGCGACGTCCTCGCCCCGTTCACGCCTGGCGAAGCTAGGGAACTTCGCTTAAAAATTAGGAGCATGCAATTTTTCAAGTTTCCTCATGAGAAACTCGCTCGGTGCTGCTTGGGTAAATAGCTCGCCCCGCAACGCATATTGCTCATTCGGCGATGCATATTGCTCACCTGGTGCTGGCTGTGTGACAACAATCTGCTGTTATGTTTTCCGCAGAGTTCAGTCCCAATGCCCATATGATTTTCATACCAATACAATCCAGATTTCATATTATTCAACATGATTTCATCATACTCCAATAACACATTATTATAGGCATCATATTCATCAAATCATTGCAAAACCATATCATAATCTCATCAATTTCATCATGAATTCATCACATAATCATCACAATTTAAATTCATCCCAAAAACCCAATCCTACATACATCTAAATCCACATATCAATCATAATAAACAGATCACTCCCCTTTCCTTAGATTCAGAGCTTGATCTTTCTCTTAGTGTTCTACAATGATCTCCCTTTGGTTCTCCTCGAAGCACTATTTTTGCTATGCTCTTCTCCCAAAACCCGATCGTATAGAATAAGCGTACAAAACCCCAATTTTTTATTTTTGTAGCTCTTACCCCTAGGACCCTTATTATATTATTCCACTTTTTCCATCACTTACTCCAAACAACATTATCGTCTTGCCCTTAATATCTCTACACACACATCCCTTTTTATTTTATTAATAAAAATTCTAATTAATAATTCTAAATAATTATACAAATTATCTAAATTATTAAAATACCCAATATCGTCTTAATTCGTCCTTACTCCATAACATAACATCACAATACACATCATATTCAATAAAACATCATACATTCACCAATAACTCACAAATACTGATAATAAATCAATTAAAATAAATAATTATAAATTTTGGGATGTTATAACTCTCGCCCACTTAAAGAATTTTTGCTCTCAAAAATTACCTGACGAAAACAAAATCAGATAAGACTCTCTTAGTTGATCCTCGTGTTTCCAAGTCAAACTTCCACCGGCCGGTCCACCCTAAAGTACCTTCACCAAGACAATCTCTTTACCCTGCAACTGCTTCACTTCCTGACCTTATATCCGCACGGGTGATGCTTCAACCATCAGGTTATCTTTCACTTGTTCATCATCCATTTGAATCACATGTGAAGGATCTGGAATGTATATTCTCAACTAAGACACGTGAAACACATCATAAAGATTCGCGAGCAACGACAGTAAGGTAATCTGATAGGCTACCTCCCTTATCTTCTTTGAAATCTGATATGGACCAACAAAACACAGAGTGAGTTTTCGTGACTTCACGGCTCTACCAACACCTGTTACCCGAGTAACCCTAAAACATACATGATCTTCCACTTGGAATTCAAGCGCTTTCCTCCTATTATCATGATAACTCTTCTGAAGGCTCTGAGAAGCTTTCATCTTCTCTTGAATTATCTTAATCTTTTCATTTGTTTCTTTCATAATCTCTGGTTTGAGTATTGCACTCTCGCCTGACTCATACCAACACAATGAAGTTCTACACCTCCTACCATACAATGCTTCATATGGAGTCATCCCAATAATAGAATGAAAACTATTATTATAGGTAAACTCAATCAATGGAAAGTGGATGTCGTAAGCACCTCCTTTTTCCAACATACAAGCCCTCAACAAGTTTTCCAAAGACTGGATAGTCCTCTCCTGACTGACCATCTGTCTGCGAATGATAAGCCAAACTCAATCTCATCTTAGTACCAAAAGCATCTTGCAAACTTTTCCAAAACCTCAACGAAAACCACAGATCTCTATCTGATACAATATTCTAAGGTATACCATGTAACCTCACAATTTCCTCAAAATACATCTCAACTAACTTCTTCATGGAAGGATTGATCTTCAGCGGTAAGAAGTGAGTCGATTTAGTCAATCTATCTACTATCACCCAAATCAAGTAATTTCCTTTAGCGGTCTTCGGTAAACCCGACACAAAATCCATCGAAATACTATCCCATTTCAATTCTGAAATACAATGGTTGCATCAAACCTGAAGGCTTTTGATATTCAATCTTTGACTTTTGACAAGTCAAACATTCATAAACAAATTCAGCAATTTCCTTTTTCATACTGGGCCACCAAAACAATTTCTTCAAAACAATTTCTTCAAATCCAGATACATTTTAAGAAGATTGAACAGGGGCAATTGTTGTACCCCAAAATTCGCCCTCTCATTTATCAAATATTTTCTCACAAAGATCTCTCTTGGTTCAAGACTACACTAGGGTTGATCAACTCAAGACACCTCCTTAAGCATTGATGACCAAAATTAGGGTTTGAGATTGCACAAGGATAATAGAAATTTCAATGCCTAATATGAATTTCATGGATCATTATGGACCCCCAAGATTACTCATGTCAAGTTTCAAGCCTTGGATCACATTCTTGCTCAGTCAATTGAGCAGTTGACCTAAAAATCAGTTGTATTGGGGAAAAGCCAAATGTGGCCAATTTACAGTCAAACTTCATAATTTTTGATCCATAGAAAAATTATAAACTCTTATGTATAATTTGATAAAGTTTGGACCACAATTCCTCAAGAAATTTGATCAAATCATCAAAAGGGCAAAATGGTCAAAATTAGGGTTTTGACTGAGGAAAGGCAATTTTTTATTTTTGACCTAGCAAATGGTTAAGTGGTTTGAGGCATGATCTCAAGAGTTCAATTGCATCATTTTGACCTAAAGGCATGATCCAAAACATTGCTCAAGATCAATTGGATTGATAGTGAATTTTCAACCAACTGATCAAAAGTCAATTGTACACTGAAAAGTCAAACTTTGACTTTTTGGTCAAAATCCAATGTCAAAGATCACAATTCATCAAAACATGTCAAAATATGAAACTTATTCATCAAGAAATAAAAAATTCAAGATTTCATTTTGAAAAGTCAAAGTTTTCTAACTTGAAAGTTTTACAAGTGTTTAAAACTTCATGTTTTTTCATAACTTTGAGCCAATTTTTCACCATGATGCAAGATGATTCAATAGAAACTTTCAACATGAAAGTTGTAGATCTCCATGATATATGCAACATTTATTTACACAACTTATTCTAAAAATTCTTGGATCTCAAGTTATTAATTCATAAAGTCATGGTCTTGAAATTAAACACTTAGTGAAATTTTGCCCTAGTTTAGGCAGGATTTTGACCTAACTTCATGGCACTTTTTCATATAGTTCCAAGGGGAATTTTCAAAAGTGATTCAAATAGGGGTTGTAGAGAACATTACAAGATTTCCAAAATGTCCAAGAACTCCTTGAGATCATTTGTGAGCAAGGAGAATCGAAGAGATGAAGTTAGGGTTTTCAAACTTGAATTACAAGCCATTTCATGATGAACAAGAATTTAAATCCAAGCCTAGGCTGCATAATATTTTCTTTGCAGGCCTCAAACTTGTTTGTCACTCCATAATTAAATGTTTACACAGCTGTTAGAGCTTTAATCCAAGCACTTGAGCCTTTATCCAAGTTACATTTCCATTTATGGCACAAAGTAACCATTCCATTCTTGTAAAGAAGCTTTAATCACAAAGTCAATGCATAGAGCTTCGCACTTGTTCCTTCTGATCACAAGCAATGTCAAATGCAAAAGCAACATGTCTAGATCCTCCCATAAACTCAGGCCATGCTTGTACTATGCCTTGAAACCATGTTTTCACTTTTCTTCAAAATCAAGTAACATAGTCATAACTCTACATCTCGTGCTTCTGACCTCCTCAAGTACTCTAATCTTTTCCTTACTCATGCACAAGTATATTGTAACATAACACACGATTTCAAGGACCCCAAAACACTCCCAAGCACTCTGCAACTCAGAATCTGCCATAACTTGACAATTTTGAACCTCACATAGCCATCTTCAAATCCACTCGTGTGTATTGAGTTTTAACCATCCAAACACTTAATATACATCATATCAAATTGATTCAGGCCCTTGTTTCCTGACTGTAACCCCTCTATCACCATCCACCATTTTCAAAAATGAAGCTTACAACTTGACTTGAGTTGAGAGTTTCATCCATCCTCAAAGCAAAGCAGGAGTTGGAACACACTCAAGAAGGTCCAGGCAAGCTACAGAAATCATCAGTCCATCTCAAAGGTTACTCAAACTCCATACACGACTCCAGCTGCAAGAGGTAAGTTTTCAAACTTTTATCTCTTCATACAAGCATCATTTGATTCTGATTTGTGAAGATAAAATGTAGATACCATTGCCATGAAGCTATACATATCCATAGTTTGCATTTATATGGCCTGAGCTTAGAGAATTTTAGAGTTGAAGTTTCTGAAATTTTTAGGTTTTAAATTAGGGCCAGAAAAATTCTCACTCATCTTGGATTTATAGCTTTAGTTATTTATATGGTTGGATTCGTGAGAAGAAATGACACAACTTTCATGTTTGAACTTTTCATTTTTGTTGAGAGATGAAGAAGTTACAGGTGCTCTGGCTGGCTGAAGGTTGAAGACGAAGTACAGGCCTTGGAAGCATGTTACGTTATATATTTATCATTTCATTTTAATAAACGGATGTATAGCCACCCCAGTGGTAAGACAACATGCTGGTAACCAAGAGGGCGTGGGTTCAACACCCAACGCGCTACCTTTTTCATTTCTCACAATTTTTCACTTTTTTTGTTTCCAAACAAGCAACACCTGGGCTTCCAACTTGGGCCTGATGATGTTTTTTCTTTTACTAACCCTTGATTTACTTGTGCACCCCTGGCCCAATTTCTTTTACTATTTTCTTTTTTCTTATTTTTATTTATTTGTTTTCTTCTTTAATATTTTTATTTATTTTTTATTATTATTATTATTATTACTCTCATTAATCATGAAAAATCCAAATATATTTTATTTACTCTTATTCATTTTATTTTCTTATAAAACAAAAATATTAAAAACATTTTCTTATAACAAATTAATTTCTCTTTTAAATAATTAAATATTTAGACTTATGTTTAATGATTATTTTATTTTCTTAATTAAAATTAACTTAGAATTTAGTTTTCTTTTGATTATTTAATTTTTACTTTTTATTATTATTTAACTTAAAACCCTTTTTCTTCATAAAAACCCTAAAAAAATCTTTTTAATTTAATTTCTTTTCTTAATTAGTTTAAGTTAATTTTATTTTAATTTTAACTAATCATTTTTTTAATTAGGTTTAGGTTAAACCCTTTTTATGAAAACCAAATAAAAATCATCTCTTTTTTATATTCTTGTATTTATATATTATTTATTCAATCATTTGTACATGTTCAATATGGTTGTAATAGATTATTTAGGTTTAATTTTCTTGCAATACTCCCCATTTGTAATTTGTACACCTCCTCCCATAAGTATTGTAATAGCGTAGTAATTTTAAATTCCGCAATTTATCACTTTATATACAAATGCTAGTAATTATGGTTTTGTATGGAAAGACTAAAACCAACAAAATAGTAAACCCTAATCAAGACAAAAGCAAAGCATGAAAATCAATACACTTACACACAAGCACCCCTAGGGTAAATCCACTTGGTTGTCTTACAAAAATGACCATATTACGCATGTGAGGTATCTTAGCAAAGACAAGCAAAATATAAGATCATAGTCCCTCGATGGCGCTATCAAAAGTTGCCTTTCAAAATGATCTTAGTCCCTAAATAAAAGTGCTAAGATACCTTGGAACATTGCTAATCATGGTTATACGATGACCCACGCCCGTCCCTTTTACATCAAAAGATAGGGTTATTTACCAAATCAATGGTAACATAACAATGTCAAAGGAAAAAGGAAATGAACATGAAAAGACTTTTGAGTAGGTAGATTGTTCCTAGTTACTTGCTCCATTTTAAAACAAAAACATCATTGCTATTTTCAAAACAAACACCAACACTTTCAAAACATCTTTCAAAACATCTTTTAAAACTTGAAAACATTTTCAAAATATCAAATACTTTGTATACATTCTTACGAACGAGAATCATTACAAAGTTTGCCTAAACAATGACCTTTTTTCAAAAATACTTTCAAAACCACACAAAGCACAATTTAAAACAAAAGCAAGTGATCTAGCAAGTAACTAAGAGCCCATGGAAAACCATGGATGAAAAAGGTTCTAATACCTTCCCTTTTCATAATCTACCCCCCGAACTCAAGAAATAATCTCAAAGGTCTTTCCTGTTCTTTTTCACCTTTCCCTTTGGATAAAAGAAATGTCGGTGGTAACTCTTGCTAACCGCAACATTTACAATAAAACGCAAAATGCCCAAGTCAGTTCTCCCACCATATTACACACTCCATGTTCAACTCTACTACAATAGCCTAGATCATCAAACATACTTATAGATAACAAATTTCATTTGAGTTCTGAAACATACCTCACATTATGAATAAGAAGTTCACGATCATCAAAAAATTTAATTCTAACCATACCAATACCATGAACCTTGCAAGCCTTATTATCACCAAGGTGAACAACTCCACCTTGAACCATATTAAAAGTTTCAAAGTATTCTATTCTTGAACACATGTGATAAGAGAAACCAGATTTAATGACCAAACTATTTTCAGTTTCCAAACTCGATACTACTAGTACATCGACATCCTCATAACTTTCCTCACCCAAGGAAACTGCAGCTTGAACATAATCTCCATTGACCTTTCTCTCATGACAATCCTTTTTAAAGTGACCAATTTTTTTACAATTAAAACATTTTACCTTTGACTTGTCAAACCTCTTTGATTTTGACATCCCATTACGCTCACCTCCTCCTCTTGACACATTTAAGCCTTCACCAATATCTTAAATCTTCAAATCTTCCGACTTTGAAAATTCTTTGGATTTCACCTCCATCTGGACTTCATCCAAAGTAATTGTTCCTTCTTTACCATAAAGAAGTGAATCCTTAAAGTGCTCAAAGGATCTGGGTAATGAACTCAATAGGAGTAAAGCCTTGTCCTCATCATCAATCTTCACTTCAATATTCTCAAGATCATCAATAATGTTGTGAAATTTTGTAAGCTGCTCAACTATGAATTTATGCTCTACCATTCGAAAGGAATAAATTTTTGTTTCAGACATAACCTATGAGCAAAAGACTTAGTCATATACAATGATTCAAGTTTTTCCCATATACCAATCACATTTTTCTCCCTATAGACCCCTCTTAGAAATTTATCTCTAAGGCATAAGATAATGACACTTCTGGCCTTATCCACCATCTCGGTCTTCTGTACCTGTGTAATACCTACACACATCAATGTTTCACTCTTCAAAGCATCAATACACTTCTCTTGAATTAAAATTTCTTGCATCTTAATTTTCCAAAACCTGAAGTCGTTGTTTCCGAAAAATTTCTCAATCTCCCATCTGCCCATGGTGCTCACTTGTAAACAATACCCCTTTGATCCACGCTCACTATAATACCCTTCTAAACCCCAAATAATATTCGTAAATAATTCATAAAATTAATAAGAGTATTTCACAAAAAGGATGTCACATATTCATATAAAACTTCATCATAAACATCCTTCTCCGTAACACGGGTTCTCAATATCACATATCTTCTCTAATTCTGATACGGGCCAATGAAATGCGGCATAAGCTTTCTCGACTTTAAAGCTCTGCCAACACCAGTTACCGAAGTAACCCTAAAAAATATATGATCATACTTTTGAAATTCTATATCCTTCATTCTCTTGTCATGGTAACTCTTATGGCGACTCTGAGAAGCCTTCACCTTCTCTTGGATCATCTTTATCTTTGCAGTTGTCTCTTGTGCAACTTTAGGTCCGAGCACAACACTATCGCCTGACTTGTACCAACACAATGGAGTTCTACACCTCCTACTATACAATGCTTCATATGGTCTCATTCAAATACTAGAATGGAAACTATTATTGTATGTAAACTCAATTAACAACAAGTGGTTGTCCCAAGCACCTCCTTGTTCCAACACACAAGCCCTCATTAAATCCTCCAAAGACTGGATAATCCTCTCTGTATGACCATATGTATGCGGATGATATGCAAAACTCAACTTCAACTTAGTGCCAAAAGCATTATGTAAACATGTCCAAAATTTTGACATAAACCTCAGATCTCTATCCAAAATGATACTTGAAGGTATTCCATGCAACTTCACAATTTCATCAATATATAATCGAGATAGCTTCTCCATAGGATGATTAATCTTCATCGGTAAAAAATGTGCCGACTTAGTCAACCTATCCACTATCACCCAAATTGAATCATTGCCTCTAACAGTAACCGACAAACCTGACACAAAGTCCATCGAGACACTATCCCATTTCCACTCTGGAATACTCAAAGGTTGCATAAGATCCATCGACTTCTGATGCTCAATCTTTGACTTTTGGCAAGTCAAGAAAGCATAAACAAATTTGGAAACTTTCTTTTTCATACCAGACCACCAAAACAATTTCTTCAAGTATTGATACATCTTTGTAGCACCGGGATGGATACTCAATCCGCTTCTATTCCCTTCCTCGAGAATACTCTTCTTAAGTTTGGGAATATCTGGGACACAAACTATATCACCAAGCCTCATCACACCATTATCATAAATTCTAAACTTATCTCATTTACCTTGGTTAATCAGAGTCAATTGATAGACTAAGCTCAAATCAAACTTCTGACCTTCTCGAATTTCTTCTATTATACCACTAGTCAACTTCAGAACTCCTAACTTCACACTATCAGGAGTTTCCACACACACTAAGCTCATATCTCTGAAGTTTTCGATCATCTCTAACTCTCAAATCATATGCAGCGACTTCCTACTCAATGCATCAATAACTACAATTGCTTTACCAGAATGGTAACTCAAATCAAATTCATAGTCTTTCAATAATTCAAGCCACCTTCTTTGTCTCTTATTTAATTTTTTTTGGTCGAACAAATATTTCAAGCTCTTGTGATCACTAAGCACTTCAAATTTAGAACCAAAAAGATAATGTCTCCAAATCTTTAACACAAACACCATCGCTGCTAACTCTAAGTCATGTGTAGGATAATTCCTTTCATGAACTCTGAGTTGTCTCGAAGCATAAGCAACAACTTGTCCATTATACATTAGCACACCACCAAGACCCATCTTCGACGCATCACACTACACCACAAAATACTCACTCGGATTAGGCAAAATCAATACCAAAGCGGTCGTCAACCTCTTTTTAATTCTATAAAGCTTTTTTCACACACGACATCCCTCACATACGCTTGACCCTTTCGAGTTAACTGAGTCAACGACAAAGCCAACTTAGAAAATCCCTCAATGAACCTTCGACAGTAACCTGCCAAACCAAGAAAACTTTGAATCTCAGTTGCAGACTTCAGAGTCTCCCATTGCAACACTGCAACAACTTTAGAAGGATCCATAATAATCCCACCACTAAAAATCACATGTCCAAGGAAACTAACTTCTTTTAGCCAAAATTCACACTTCGACAACTTTGCATATAACTTCTTTTTCTTTAACAATTACAACACCATTCGCAAATGCTCAGCATGATGGTCTTCTGACTTAGAATAAATCAGAATATCATCAATAAAGACTACTACAAACTTATCCAAGTGGGAATGAAAGGTTATATTCATATACTCCATAAAAACACTTGGCACATTAGATACACCAAACGACATCACATTGTATTCATAATGACCATACCTCGTTCAGAAAGTCGTCTACAGAATATCATCTGGTTTAGCTCAAATTTAATGATAACCCGACCTCAAATCAATCTTGTTGAAAACACACACGTCCGCTAATTGATCCATCAAATCATCAATCCTCGGAAGTGGATACTTATTCTTAATCGTCAATTTATTCAACTGTATGTAATCTACACACAGTCTCATACTTCCGTCTTTCTTCTTGATTAACAACACAGAAGCACCCCACGGTGAAACACTCAGTCGAACAAACTTCTTTTCGAGCATATCTTCCAGTTTTTTCTTCAACTCGCATAGCTCTAAAGCCAACATTCTATAAGGAGCCATTGATACCGAACTTGTTCATGGCACCAAATCAATAGAAAACTCCACTTCACGCTCAGGAGGTAATTTACTGATGTCATCTGGAAACACTTTAGGAAATTCACAGACAACCGGTAATTCCACATTCACATTCTTACCACCAACTTGCAACGACACAAACATCGCAAGCATCACCGCTTCATCTTCTAACAATTCTTTCACTTGGTTGGCAGATAACAACATCAATTCTCCATTATCACTAAACTTAGGGAACCTCAAAGTCTTATTATAGAAATTGATATGAACATAGTTGGACTCCAACCAGTTCATCCCAAGAATAACATCAATTTGGTGTAAGGGTAGACATTCCAAATCCATCATAAAGCTCTTACCATAGATGATCAAGGGACAATTCAAACAAACGTACGTAGTAGTAACAGAACCACTAGCAGGAGTATTTATCACCATACTACCATTCATATCAGACAATTTTAATTCCAACTTAGTAGCGCATTCAAGCGAAATAAATGAATGGGTAGCACCATTATCAATAATATCAACCAATTCAATATTGTTAATAAAGCAAGTACCTTTAATCAAGTTTTCCTTCTTAGAATCCTCTAATGCGCTCAAACAGAACACTCAACCATTGGTCTGGGAAACATCGTCCTTCTTTGACTTCTAACATTGGGTACTGCTATGACCCTGCTCTCCACAAGCACTTCCTTAGAAACTTCCTGCTGAACACAACTCATGTAATTGCTTCACCTATTACTGTCAGTCTCTGATGGGTACCGACCCACTAGTCGTCAGCTTCTTCTGTCAGTTGATGCATACCAAACCACACCTTTTATGCCTCTGAGTAATCCATGACCTGGAAGATCCTCTCAATCTCCTTGAGCCAAGTTTGTGCTTTATCTAGACCAAACCTTCCCTTGAACACGGGAGGATGGTTCCTCTAAAATGTCTCTAAAACGCGAGATCCATCATTTCCTTCTGCATTAGGATGATGTTGTATAGCCTGAGCAACATCCTGCAAAGTAGCAGCAATTGCAAAATTGTTCCTTCCAGTCATTTCTCTATTTCACGTCAATAACAATCATAATGGTTAAAAATTATCTCGACAATATTTCACTGTCATACACTACAAACTCAATAACCTGTCCGGACAGACTGACCTGCTCTGGTACCACTAATGTAACACCTTTCTAAGCCCCAAGGAATATTCGTAAATAATTCATACAATTAATAAGAGTATTTCACAAAAAGGATATCAAATCTTCATATAAAACTTCATCATAAACATCCTGCTTCGTAACACGGGTTCTCAATATCATTTAAGAAAAATATGTTCGTAGTAACATCAATCCAATACTCCAAAGACTTCGTAACGAAATCATTGGTTAAAAGCACCTTATTATAAATACTTTATAAAATCTCATCACACTTCGTGATTCATAAACATAATTCAAAATAACTCGATACCATGAAAGGTAACCCAATATCTTAGAAACAAAACAAATGACATAAGATTCATGATTCAAACCCCGATATTACATATCAGAGCAAGACCCGCCTTATTCTATGAAAAGTAAATAAACACACTTCGAAGCTATCCTCTAATGCTTCGACGACTACTCCTGATCACCTGCACGTTACTCACATGGAGATAACATTCAAGCAGAAAGGGTGAGTAAATCATGATCATGATAAAATATATAAGGAATAAATATAGTAGACATGTACATAAGTAACTTATCGCACATCATCGAAACCTCATACTATATTCAAACCTTCACAACATCATCAATACATAACATCATATCATCAAAACACCTTTTAGCAACAAGCATCATTAAATCACATCATTAAATCACATCATGATGCAATGTCACTTATAATGAAATGTAACATCATAGACTCATGCATATGGTACCAAAACTTCACTGATGACTCAATCATCATTATCTCTAAAGATTCCCATCAATAGAATCGATTCCCACTTGGAACCAGAGCACTTTACAAAATTGCACTCAATCCGCAACTATGGGATTGAGGCCATCACTGAACCATAACGTCCTTTATACTTCACTGGATCAATATCCTGCAAAACGTCACTATACCAAAGTCCTACAATATGCCATGAATACATGATGCGCAACAATATATAAACACGACCCCGGTTAGTCAACACACATCATCATCCATCACAACATCATAATATCATCATAACAAATACAACGTCATTATAATATCATCATATCATCATAATAAACAAAACATCATCATAATATTATCTTATCATTATAATAAACAAAACATCATTGCAATTTGTCACAGGGAAACCTACTATATCCTTACTTGGGTATTATCATTATAATTAAACACAGGAATCCTAACTTCACTCTAACTTAGGTACTGGGAATATCATCTTCATTCTTCATTTAATTCTGCCATCCGTCGCCCGACGACACACCTCTGTCTCCTGGCGACACTTCTATCGCCCCTCACAGCGCCCGACGATGCTTGGAGCGACGCACTCTAGTAGCGTCACTCCTTTCCACCACTCCCATTGATTATTGGCTCGCCCGACGACGGCCACATGACGCATCTTCGCCCTGCGACACCACTTCATCGCCCGGCAACGCGCGCGAACAGGGCTTTCCTGTTGCGATTTCCTGCATAAATCAGTCCCAATTTTTTGCGATTCCACCATATCCAGGTCTCTAAACATCAGTATTTCACATAGTTTCATCATATAATAACATCCCAAATTTCCATACTTCCTATGCATCAAATCATTGCAAATAAATATCACAGTTCCACCAATTCACCATGGAATATCACAAAATCACCATCAACCAAAACCTAACACAATTATACAGTTAACTAAGCCTTATATCAATCATAATAATAATGATAAACACCCCTTATCTTAGATTGTAGCAGCAAGTTAATTCCTCTCGGTGTTCTATCACAAATCCTCTTGCCTCTTTATGCCCTAACTTTTAACTCTTCTTTTCACTGTTTCCTCCAAATCTTACGATTGCACAAAATGATCGTTCTAAAATATCAAACCTTCCTTATACCAAACTTAACCTTTGGACCCCTAATATTAGACTTCCACTATTATCCTCACTTATTCTCCCAAATGACTATTTTGCTCTTATCATCTCTTAATACTAATATTACGCTATTTACTAATTAAAATAATTCTAACTAATTATTCTAATAATTCTAAATTATCCAAAAATCCTCTTAATTCCTAATAATCTCCATGACACACATGAACATCACATAACCATCATGTTAAACATCATATTCATCATGGCATACCTCGTATTCGTCGAAACATCAAAGAACATCACAATTACTCATATAAAACACCAAAACATCACATATATAAAATACTTCACAAAGACTCCTATATTCACGCTAAATTAATTAATTAAATAATTAATCTAGAATTCAGGGTGTTACACTCACTGCACCACTTGTTGTGAATTATGACAAATTTCAGTATCAATTTGTGAGGCAAAGAATAGTAGCAACCAAAATAAATGGTCTACAATTATAATAATAATCCATACACAGATAATATAACAAACTAAGGCGAAAAAAAGACAAAGGTTTGTTTACCTAGTTCGATTAAACGATCTACTCTGGGGGTGAGAGTATCTCTCCAATTCACTATACTCAGAAAGTTGGTACAAGAGATTACAAATGATTTACAAGAAAATAGCCTTCACCTTTAGGTTCCCATGAACAACCCTGGAGACGCCTAAGAATTATCCTATTTTCTACCCAATGTCTTCATATGCGGAGTTCTATTGACCTTATACATAATTAGTAACTTTCTTAAAGCGTGTTTCATGACCTATATCTTATTTTAATTAGTTGTAATATAAATATGAACACAATTGTAATGTCCAATTGTACAATTCTATTTAATTTTTGACTAATTTTAAAGTATTGATGATTATCGATCATGATAGACTAATAAACGTGAGAAAAATTGACTCATGTTAACACATACTTATACTCAAATGACTTGTTATCAATTTAAGAAAGTCTATATATCTACTAATTGTTTGTCTTCTCATTTAAGGAAGTCCATCTATCTACTAATTATTTTTCTTCTCATTTAAATATAAAAAACTTTCAAAATATATTCTTTATCCGTAAACAAAGTGACAATAATCACCTCAAATTCATCCATCCAACTTAACAATAGTGACATTTATAATTATAAGTTGAGCTATGTAACGCCCGTAATTTAATTAATTATTTAATTAAATTATTATTTTTGGATTATTTGTGAAGTTGTGTTATGATGATAGTTGATGTGTTGTTGTTATTGGATATATTTATTCTATTAAGTTGTGGAATAATATTAGAATAATAATATTATTTGATGTGGGCTCATTTTAAGGAATAAAAGTAGTAGAAAGAGGGTGTAGAAGTTTTAAGCTCATTAAGGCATAATGAAAATTATAGGGTTATTATATTAGTTTTTAGAAAAGAAGGAAAAGAGGTAGAATGGATTTCAATCAGAAAAGTTATAGAGCAACCTTCAATCCAAGGTAAGGATGGGGTTCTGACTCTATAATCGGGTTTATGATGAGTAGTATGTGGGATTAGATGTGAAAAATTATTTTGTTTATGATTGAATTATATATATTGTTGTTCGATGAAGATTGTTGTACCCCAAAATTTGCCCTCTCATATTATCAAGATTTTCCTCACAAGACTCTTTGGACTCAAGACAGGATTATGGTTTGCTCAGCCCAAGACCTCCTCTTGCACTGATAGCCTGAAATTAGGGTTTGAGTTTGCACAAGGACTTTTGGACCATCAATGCTTCATGTGACTTTCATACACCATCTTGGACCCCTAAGATTTCTCATACCAAGTTTCAAGCCTTGAATCACATTTTTGCCCAGTCAGTTGGACAGTTGACCTAAAAATCAGCTGTATTGGGGAAAAAGTCAACCATGGCCAATTTACAGTCAAACTTCATAATTTTTTATCCACAAGAACATTTTAGACTCCTATGAACCATTTTATCAAGTTTGGATCACAACTCCTCAAGAAATTTGATCAAATCTTCAAAAGGGCAAAATGGTCAAAATTAGGGTTTTGACTTAGAAAGGGCAATTTCTGATTTTTAACCTAGCCAATGATCAATTTGGTTCAAGCATGATTTCAAGGACTCAATAGCATTATCTTTACCTAATCACATAGTTCAAAAGATCTCAAATGTATAGGATTGACAGATGAATTTTGCAGTCAACTGATCAAAAGTCAATTGTACACTGAAAAGTCAAACTTTGAGTTTTTGGTCAAAATCAAGTGTCAAGGGTCATAATTCATCAAGATATGTCAAAATGTGAAACTTGTTGATCAAGAAACCTAAAATTGCAAATTAGGGTTTTAATTTGAAAATTTTCATAACTTAGAATTTTTCTAAGTTATGGAAATTTCTTATTTTTTTCCCAACTTTCCACAACTTTTTCACCATGATGCAATTGGATTCAAACAAAACTTCCAGCATGAAAGTTGTAGTCCTCCATGAAATCTACAACTTTTATTCACAAAGTTTTCCCAGAAGATGCTTGGATCTCAAGTTATGATTTTGTGAATAGGGGTCCATAAACTTTTTAACTTAGTGAAATTTTGCCCTAGTTTAGGCAAATTTTTGACTTAACTTCATGGAAACTTTTCACCTAGTTCTAAGAGGTATCTCAAGTTGCATTTCAAATATGGATTGTAGAGAATTTTACAAGATTTCCAAAATTTCCAAGAACTCTCCAAGATCATTTATGGTTAGGGAGAATTGAAGAAATGAAAATGGCAATTTATCACTTTTGTTCAAGGCATTTTCACAATGGTTCAAATTGCAAATCAGATCCTAGCATGCTTGTACTTGGTATTACATGTCCTAATCCCTTCTACACTCCATAATTGAATGCTAATTCAGTGGGCAATGGCTTTATTTTGATCTTTGGAGCATTGTACAAAGAATTATTCCAAAAATGGCATAAAGTTCATAATACCACTTTGATAAAGCAAGCTTTTTACAACTTTGCTATCCTTGAGAATTGAACCTGTTTCTTTGTCACAAGCAAGGTCCACAGTTACCAGGCAAAGCATACTAACTCCTTGCAGCCCTAGAACTAGCAAGTACAGCACTTTGGGCATTGTCATTTCAACTTTCTTCAAAAGCAAGCAAACTTGCAAAAGTCAATAGAACTTGGATATCTGATAAAGAGAAGCCTTGGAATTATTCAAAACAACTTTAGAACCTTGTTGCAAGCCAATACACGAATTGCTAACATCCCAAACACTCTCAAACACCAAAATCACACTTTTCTGCCCAAACAGGGCATCATCTGCGGAACACTTACCATTTCAAAACTTGCTCATACGTTTTGCCTTTCAACCCTTGAAACATCTTCCCTACATCACACCTAAACTGTCCAGGCCCTTGTCTTGCAACTGTGTGCCCTAGTTCAAGCTTCACCATTTTCATTTTGGAAATTTGCAGGTTGACTTGTGCAAGGAGATTCAAGCATCTACAAGGCCAGCTAAGCATTGGAAAAGGTTGAGGGAACATCAAGGAAGCTAACACGATCTTCAGGCCTCACTCAAAGTTCCCACATTGCCATATCCAAACTCAACTGAACAAGGTATTTTTCAAAGTTCTATCTCTCTACTTAGGCATCCTTAGGTCACGTTTTGTGAAGCAAAAATGTAGTCCTTAACTTGCTTAAGCTGTACATATGCATAGTTGTTATTTATATTAACTGAGTAGTGAGAATTTGAAGCTTGAAGTTCATGAAAATTTTAGGTCAGAAATTAGGGGTGATAAAATTCTCCTTGATCTTTGAGTGTTAGGTCATGAATTTTATATCATTGGAATCGTGAGTTCATAAGCTACACTTTTTATGTTATGAGTTTTTGATTTTATGCAAGCATGAGCAAGAATAGGATTTGAAGGCAGAACGCGCGAAATTATTTGGCTGGAGGACAGGGATGAAGCCAGCCTGGGCCTAGCGCGCTTGGGCTTGCTGTTTCTACTTGTTACACCCCCTGATCCACCATCCACACCCCCTTGCATATTTTGTTTTCTTTTTCATATTTTATTTGCATTTTTTATATTTATTGCTTTAATATTTTTTTCTGAAACATAAAAAATCCCAAAAATATTTTTCTTAATTTTTTTTGCATTTTTATCTTATTTTTTTGCATAAAATATTGATTAGTTTAAGTGAAATAGAAATTATTTTCTTAAAATAAATTGTAAATACCTTAAAATATTATACATTTTTATTTTTACTATTTAACACATAAAATATTTTTTTTACATATTTTTTTTTATACTTGTAAATATTTTTATTTATTATTTCTTGTAAAAAATGGACAAATGAATAATAATAGAAACCATATTTTCTTTTAAAACAAAATTAGGGTTTCCCCTTTCAAAAATAATAATATTATTTTTTCTTATTTTTAGGACTTGGATAATTTTATTTTCTCATACATAAAACAATTACCAAAACATTTTTTTTGCATAATTACATATTATTGCATATTTAAATACTTGTTTATTTATTTATTTATTTATTTGTACAATAAATTCAATTGGGTTGTAATAGTGAATTAGGGTTTTATTTTGTGCAAATATCCCCATTCAAAACTTGCATCCCCCCTCCCATAATATTGTTGTAATAGTTTAGATTTACTTTACGCAATTTATCGCATTATAAACATGTTTAGTAAATTAGGGTTTGTATGATAAGACAAAAATCAAACAAATAGAATGACCTAATTCAAGACAAACAAAATACATGAAAAATGACAATACATTGCACACAAGCACCTCTAGGGTTTCACCCACTTGGTTGCCTTAAAACATGGCCATGGTATGCATGCTAGGTATCTTGGCAAAACAATACAAAACAAAAGATCGTAGTCTCTCGACGACGCTATCAAAAGGTTGCCTAAACAAAGTTGATCTTGGTCCCTCAAAACTTGCTAAGATACTTGGCAATATTGTTATCATGGTCATACAATGACCCACGCCCGTCCCGTTTAACATCCAAAGATAGGGTTATCTACCAAAACAATGGTAGGTTAACAATGTCAAAGGAATAAAAATGTACAAGAAAGACTTTTGAGTAGGTAGATAAGCTTCTAGTTACTTGATCATTTGCAAACAATCCTTGCTATTTTCAAACAAACACACACACGTTTCAAAACATTTTCCAAACAAACTTTCAAAACATTGAAACATTTTTCAAAAGACAAACATATTTGTATACATTCTTACAAACAAGAATCATTACAAAGATTGCCTAAACAAATGCCTCTTTTCAAAATACTTTCAAAACCATACAAAGCACCATTTCAAACAATTGAAAAAGCAAAGCAAGTGATCTAAAACAAGTAACTAAGAGCCCATGTAAAACCATGGATGAAAAGGGTGCTAGCACCTTCCCTTTTCATAATCTACCCCCCGAAATCAAAAACAATCTCAAAGGTCTTTCCTGTGCTTTTGGATAAAATAAAAGTTGGTGGCAACTCTTGCTAAACCGCAACATTTGCGAACACAAACGCAAAACCTCAAGTCAGTTCTCCCACCGCATCACAGAAGTGGCGACTCTGCTGGGGAGATTTATAAAAGTGGGGTTACCTTAGGGTTTTAGATCACCTTTACATGCTTATCTTGCTTGACTTGTATGCTTTACACTTTGGTTCTATTATTTGGGTTTGAATCCTCTACCCGAATTTGGGAAACATTCATAGGTAAATAGCAATACATTGTGGAAACTGTGTGGGGTATACCGACATGGTCTAAGCCATAGCTATATTAGTGCGACATATTTGTGGGTACCGGTAGCCTTTGAGTCAATCAAAGAGAATACGGGGCCGCTGAGTGATGTCATGAAGCACTAATGGACTTTTAGAACCTTTACTTGACCAACTTGGCCTTTTAGGATGTAGTGAGATGAGCGGCTTTGGTGCAGTCCGAAGTTTGTAGATACTCGATACTACACTCATTGAGGGTTGGTTCCTTGGAATATTTCAGTCGCCAATAAAGAGGCTGAATTGAAACAATGAACAAGGAAACAATCCAGTGATATTGAGCTCCTTAGAACCCGGTTACTATTTCTAGGACAAGTTGAGCCAACTAAACTTCAAGAGGGTACTTACCTATGAAACCCCATGCAAGCCTAAACTAGGAACTTGTGTGATTTTCTTGTACATATATACTTATGCATAACATCATGGACATCATGAAGCATCATATACATCAACTAACCATTTCAAGGATTTTGGATTTTCATCTTTGTTCCTGTTTTGTAGGTTATGGATTCACTTCGCAGGAAAACTATCCAAGTCAACCTTGTAAGAATTCCTCCACAACTCAAGGAGCTAGCTTCAAGGATTCCTGAGAATTATCCATTCACCGAGAGGCATGGTCATCTTCTCAACTTAGTCACTACCAACATAGAGGAGGATATGCTGAAAGTTCTCTTCCAGTTCTTTGACCCTTTGCATCATTGCTTTACATTTCCTGACTACCAACTTGTGCCTACTTTAGAGGAATTCTCTCAACTCTTGAGGATTCCTATTCTCAATCAACTACCCTTCAACGGTACGGAAAGAGATCCAAAGCCAGAAGACATTGCTCAAACCTTACACTTGCACTCCTCTGATGTCACAACATATTGGGAAACCAGAAGTGGTGTCAAAGGCTTCTTGGCAAAGTTCTTGTTTGATAAGGCCCAAAGCTGCTAGAATTCCTTGGACTTACAAGCTTTTGAGGAGATTATAGCTCTTCTCATCTATGGGATGGTCTTGTTCCCTAACCCTGATCAACTCATAGATGTGAATGCTGTCAAAATTTTCATGACTCGCAACCCGGTGCCTACATTGCTTGGGGATATCCTCCACTATTTTCACACTCGTACAATGAGGAAAATAGGTGTTCTCATGTGTTGCACTCCTCTACTGGCAAGATGGCTTATTTCTCATCTTCCCCAATCAGTCTTGAAGAATGAGCAAGTTCTGAGGTGGTCACAACGATTGATGACTCTTACACATTCAGATATTCATTGGTGTTCTCGATCCAGAGAGAATGTCATCATCATTGACTGTTGTGGGGAATTCCCTAATGTCCCTCTACTTGGAATTAGGGGAGACATCACCTATAACCCTTGCTTGGCTCTGAGACAGTTTGGGTATGCCCGAAGGGATGACCCACATGATATGTTGATTCAAGGATTGGTTTTCGACTTCGACAATGACAACCAAAGACTCCGACAAAGGTTCATCCGAGCTTGGAGGATGCCCAACAAGGTGGACAGTAAGACCTTGGGACACAAGAATTCCATCCCTCTTGAGCCTTACCTCAAGTGGGTACAAACCCGCGCCCAAAGCCTTATGATGCCTTACCCCTCCATTCTCCCAGTGATTATAGAGCCTATTATGGAAGGAGAGGTTCCATACACCCTCCTGCATCCTGACATGCCAACATCACTCGAAGATCTGCAAAGGAGTTGGATACAGCTCAAGGGAGAGCGCGACACTTTCGAAGCCCAATTTTACGCAAGTGAGAAGAAGGTCTTGGAACTCACTCGTCAACTTCACGAAGAGCAGACTCTCAACACCTACATTGCACCAAAGAGGATGCGCAACGTCTTTTTACCTTAGAATTTTGTATTATTTTTCCCAAGGGGCATTGATGTACTAACAAATTATATCTTATTAATATGACGTGTGTTTCTTTTTGTTTAAAAAAAATTGAATTTTTGAATCCTTGAAAGCATTACATGAATACATATCATTCATCATACGCATAAACAGGTCTTCACACCAAGTTTCCTCATCTCTCTGCTGTTTATTTCAGCAAGATGGATATTGAACAAACGGTCAAAGATTTGCAAGCTCAGAATTCTCAATTTCAACAGTTACTTCTGACCTTGGCCAAGGGGCAGGAGGAGCTCGAGACTCTACTAGAGAAGGAAAAAGAGAAAAAGAAGAAGAAGATAGTTGGTGTGGCTATCTTGGGCATAAGGTTTGAAGGACAAGCCAGACGGACTTTGTAATTCCCATCAACATCTGAAGAGGGGGAAGGAAAAGGAAAAGGAATTGTAGTGCCATCTGAGTCTGAAGCAGAAGAAGAGGAGGATGAGGACTACTCCGAACAACAGTACCCTCCGGCCAATGACAAATATAAAAACTTGGAAGAACGTCTAGCTGCTATGGAGATACAGAGAGTGCCTGGGCTAGACTTTGAGGAGTTAGGGTTGGTTTCTAGAATTGTAATCCCTCCTAAGTTTAAAGTGCCACTGTTTTCTAAGTATGATGGGGTGTCTTGCCCAAAGATGCACCTACTATATTATGTCAGGAAAATTCAACCACATTCTTCTGACAAAGACCTGTGGGTCCACTTTTTCCAGGACAGTTTATCAGGGACGCAGTTGGATTGGTTCTACCAGTTGGAGAGGTCTGATGTCCATAATTGGGAAGACTTGGCAGCTGCCTTCTATAAACAATATAAATACAATGCCGACTTGGCACCAACCCGTACTCAGCTACAGAGTATGGCTATGGCTACCAATGAGGGTTTCAAAGATTACACCCAAAAATGGAGGGATTTAGCCGGAAGGGTGCAACCACCTTTATCTCAAAGAGAGCTACTGGACATGTTCTTGGGGACTCTGTCAGGTCTTTTCTTTAATCACCTGATTGGAAGCTCCTCTGCAGGTTTCACTGAGTTGATTCTAACTGGCGAAAGGGTGGAAGCCGGTATTAGAAGCGAGAAAATTCAGAAAGATGTATCTATCTCTGCTGCTGCAAAAAAAGCCCTTCACCGGAAAGAAGGAAGTGTCAATTGTCTATGCCCAGAGGAATCAGGGAAGAATTGAAAGACGACCAACAGTGGGGGCCGTTATGATTCAGAAGTTTGCGTCAGACCAGCCGAGAAACAACCAGCCGAGAAACGATCAGCCAAGGAATAACCAGCAAAGGGTGGAAAGGCCTGTAAGGCAATTCACCAAGATAAACATGACTCCCGCTCAAGTCTTACCTCATCTCTTGAAGTTGAACCTGGTCATGCTGAAAGAGGCCCCTAAAAACCCTAACACTACTTCTCCATACTACCATCCCAATGCCAGATGTGCGTACCATATAGAAAGCCCGGGGCACGACACCAACAACTGTTGGGCTCTGAAGAACAAGATTCAAGATCTGATTGGTGCAAAGGAAGTTGAATTTGAAGCTCCTGAAAAGTCGAATGTAATCTCCGCACCGATGCCCAGGCATGGACACAATGCCAATGCTGTGGAAGAAGATCTATTTGTTTCTACTATGGATGAACTGTTAACTCCTCTCCTAACCGTCAAGTTGAATTTGTTGAAGGCTGGGGTGTTCCCAGGTTGTGACCAAGATTTCCATGCTTGTCTATCCTCCCCATTTGATTGTCCTCTTTTGAAGAAAGGAATCCAACAATTGATTGATAACCGAGAAATCTTATTTGAGAAAGCTCCTATTTCACCCATTCTAGTTCCATAAGTTTCAATAATAACCATATACGCCAATCCTTCTAGGGTTCCTAAAAAACCCGTTAGGATTACATCTGCTCCTATGACTACTCCGTTGAAGATAACAATGCCCGGACCAACCACATACAAATCTGATAAAATGGTACCATGGAACTATGGTGGAGAAATCTACTACCATGGTGTCAAACAGATTGAACAAACCATTGAAGAAGAAAGCTCTGAGGAATATAACCCCGACATCAGTAACATTGCCGGAACAAGCAAAATTACTTGTAGTGGGAGAATCTTTTCTCCAGAGATTGCTCCTCCAACAGCAGTCTTTGGACCCGCGGCCATTCCGAAGATTACACCTAAACCAGTAACTGTACCTGCAAGTGTACCCGCCAACAATGACAATGCAATTCCCATCCCTATTTCCGCTGCTGAGAAAAAAGGAAAGAATGTTCAAGAGGAGCATGTCTTGACGAAGGCTCAGTCACTTGTTATTCCTGAAACATCCCAGAAAGATACGGAAGAGATTCTGAGGATCATTAAGAAAAGTGATTATGATGTTGTTGAACAACTGGGGAAGACCCCCTCCAAAATCTCTATGTTAGCCCTGTTGTTGTGCTCTGAGGCACATGCTAAAGCTTTGGTCAAGTTTTTGAAGACGGCCCACGTGCCACAAGAAACCTCCGCTGATCAGTTCCAGGAATGTGTGGCCAGCTTAACAACTGACAATGGTCTGGAATTCTCCGATGCAGACTTGACCTCCAAAGGGAGAAAACATAATGACGCGCTACATGTCTCGGTGGGGTGTAGGGGAACCACCCTAGCTCATGTCTTGGTTGATATTGGGTCGTCTCTAAATGTCTTGTCGAAGAAAGCCTTGGATAGGTTGGATTGTGAAGGCCTAACCCTGAAACCCAGCAACATCATTGTCAGAGCCTTTGATGGTTCTAAGAGGATGGTCCATGGAGAGGTGGACATCTCGATCAAGGTGGGTACCCAGACGTTCAATTCAACATTCTACGTAATGGACATCCGTCCTTCCTATTCTTGCCTGTTGGGAAGACCTTGGATCCACCATGCTGGAGTTGTCACTTCTACTCTGCATCAAAAGCTCAAGTACCCTGTCCAGGGGAAAATTATAATTGTTCATGGCGAAGAGGAATATATGATCAGTCATCTTAATTCTTTCCGTTATGTAGAATTGGATGGAGAATTCATTGAGACCCCTTTCCAACACTTTGAAGAGGTTTATGAAGAAATAGCGGCGACCAAAGCAGTGTCCTCAACTCCTGTGATCACAAGACCTCTGCCTCGGATGTCTTCTCTTAAGGATGCAAGGGCAGTGGTGGAAGATGGCGGATCCACTATTTGGGGGTAGCTTCCAAAATTTCCTTTTAAATCAGACAAATTTGGCCTGGGGTTCACTTCGACTGGTCAGAAGGCCGTGCGCTGCTCCCGTGCCGGAGGGCCACCTGTGAAGATCAGCCACTGAGGGGTTAATGCGCTAGAAGACAGTGAAGAAGAAGGTAGCTTGGAAGACTGGATATTTCCTACTGTTGGCGGAGGACTGTGCAACTGGGAAGCAAAAGACTTTGTTCCGATTACTTTCATACCGCAGTAATTTATCTTTTCCATTTCTGTTGGACTGTAATAATTCACAAAACAATTCGTACTTTTTCAACCATGTGTCTTACCCGAGGCACATAGGTCCATTTGTAAGGGTCTTTATCTTCATTTCATATGTCATTTTAATGAATCATGGATGTTTTTCATATTTAAACATTTTTATGCTCATTGTCTTTCTTTTACATTTTGTTGTTTTAAGATGGCTATCCCTTACACACACCCACACTCACAAATGCAGGTACCCTTCCATTCCGGAACCCATGGGTAACGATACTGCTATAGCCTTCAGTAACTCTGAAGATCTGATCTACCAAGCCGAATACGAAGGTGAGGAAGATTGTGAGGTGCCATGGGAATTGGCCAGACTTCTACAGCAAGAGGAAAGAGCAATTCAACCTCATGAAGAGCAGTTGGATACAATCAACTTAGGAACTGAGGACGACAAAAAGGAAATCAAGATAGGTGCCAACCTAGAGCCGAGTGTCAAGGAGCGCCTAATTCAACTACTGCATGATTATGTTGAAATCTTCGCCTGGTCATACGAAGACATGCCGGGACTTGATACAGACATTGTGGTACACCGTCTACCCATAAGAGAAGACTGTCCACCAGTTAAGCAAAAGGTTCGCCGCATGAGACCTGACATGTCCGAAAAGATCAAAGCAGAAGTTATGAAGTAGTTCAATGCTGGATTTTTGGCTGTTACTTCCTATCCACAATGGGTTGCTAACATTGTGCCCGTGCCTAAAAAGGACGGCAAAGTGAGAATGTGCGTGGATTATAGAGACTTAAACAGGGCCAGCCCTAAAGATGACTTTCCACTTCCACACATTGACATCCTGGTCGACAGCACAGCTCAGCACAAAGTATTTTCTTTCATGGACGGATTCTCAGGCTATAACTAGATCAAAATGGCACCTGAGGACATGGAGAAAACTACTTTTGTCACACAGTGGGGTACGTTCTGCTACAAAGTGATTCCATTCGGACTAAGAATGTCGGGGAAACCTATCAACGCGCCATGGTAGCTTTGTTTCATGATATGATACATCATGAGATAGAAGTCTATGTAGATGACATGATAGCCCGATCACAAACTGAAGAAGAACACCTTGATCACTTGCAAAAGTTGTTTGTCAGGTTGAAGGAGTACAAGCTCAGACTGAATCCAAACAAGTGCACATTCGGAGTCTGGTCCGGTAAGCTCTTAGGTTTCACTGTTAGCAACAAAGGCATCGGGGTTGATCAGACCAAAGTCAAAGCTATACAAGAAATGCCTGCTCCTCGCACTGAGAAGGAGGTTAGAGGTTTCTTGGGACGCCTAAACTACATTGCAAGGTTCATTTCTCACCTAACATCTACCTGTGAATCAATCTTCAAGCTGTTGAAGAAAGATCAGGTAGTTAAATGGAATTATGATTGTCAAATTTCTTTCGATAAAATCAAGGAGTATTTGCTAGAACCTTCTATCTTGATGCCACCCGTCAAAGGAAGGCCGCTAATCATGTATCTGACCGTCTTAGAGAATTCAATGGGGTGCGTACTAGGCCAACACGACGAGTCTGGCCGAAAAGAGCATGCCATTTATTACCTTAGCAAAAAGTTTACCAACTGTGAGACTCGATACTCACTGCTCGAGAAAACTTGTTGCGCTTTGGTATAGCCTGCTCGCCGGCTAAGGCAGTATATGTTGACTCATACCACTTTACTGATATCTAAGATGGATCCGATCAAGTACATCTTTGAGAAGCCTGCTCTATCTGGAAGAATAGCTAGATGGCAGATGATCTTAACGGAATACGATATACAATACACGACCCAAAAAGCTATAAAGGGGAGTGTGCTAGCTGACCATCTAGCCCATCAAGCTGTCAAAGATTACCAATCCATGAGGTTCGACTTCCTTGACAAAGACATCATGACATTGGACAACGTCGAAGGTTTCAGACCATATGATGGACCTGAACAAGGATCCTGATGGACCCTGTACTTTGATGGGGCCTCCAATGCACTTGGCAACGGTATTGGCGCGGTACTCATCTCCCCGGGAGGTTGCCATAATCCTTTCATATGCCAGGCTTTGCTTCAACTGTACGAACAACATGGCAGAATATGAAGCTTGCATCTTTGGACTCAAGGCTGCCATAGACTTGGGAATCAAATCTTTGATTGTGTTTGGGGACTCAGCTTTGGTCATCAGTCAGATCAAAGGAGAGTGGGATACTAAGCATCCAAACCTCGTCCCTTACAAAGAACATGTCTTGACATTGTTACCACATTTCGAGCAGATTACCTTTGAGCACTTCCCGCGAGAAGAAAATCAGCTAGCAGATGCTCTAGCTACAATGTCATCCATGTTTAAACTTAACTGGGATAATGAGGCTCCCCAAATTACCATTGAACGAATGGACGAACCGGCACATTGTCACGAGATTAATATCGAAGAAGTAGTGGACCAGCCATGGTTTCATGAAGTCAAAAAGTATCTCGAGGCTCAGGAATACCTTGAAGGAGCTTCAGTCAATGACAAAAAGTTCTTAAGGAGATTCTCGGTAAAGTTCTTCTTGAGTCATGGAATTCTGTACAAGCTCAATCATGATTCTATTATGCTCCGTTGTATGGACAAAGCTGAAGCTGAAAAGATCATGGTTTATTTGCATGAAGGTACCTTCGGCACTCACTCTAGCGGGCATACGATGGCTAAGAAGATTCTACGGGCAGGCTATTACTGGTCTACCATGGAAGCTGAATGCTATCAACACTCCCGAACATGCCATAAATTTCAAATCTATGCAGACAAGGTGCACGTGCCTCCAGTTCCTCTAAATGTCTTAACAGCTCCTTGGCCATTCGCTATGTGGGGAATCGACGTGATTGGAGAGATCAAGCCTACATCATCCAATGGACACCGCTTCATCCTGGTGGCCATTGACTATTTCACCAAGTGGGTCGAAGCATCTTCCTTCGCATCCGTTACTAAGAATGTGGTTGCCCGCTTTATCAAACAGAACCTTATTTGCCGGTACGGTATCCCCGAAAGGATCATCACTGACAACGGTACAAACCTTAACAATACTATGATCACTGCTTTGTGCGAGCAGTTCAAAATTCAACATCACAATTCATCTCCCTGTCGGCCAAAGATGAATGGTGCAGTTGAAGCTGCTAACAAAAATATCAAGAAAATCATACAAAATATGACAGTCACCTACAAGGACTGGCATGAAATGTTACTGTTTGCTCTTCACGGGTACCGTACCATGGCACGCACATCAACTGGGGCAACACCCTATTCCTTGGTATATGGTATGGAAGTTGTTTTACCTATCGAGGTTTAGATTCCCTCCTTGAGAATCATGAAAGATGCTGGTTTGAGTGAAGATGATTGGATCCAAACCCGACTTGATCAGTTGAACTTAATTGACGAGAAGAGACTTACTGCTGTTTGTCATGGTTAGACGTATCAAAAACGGATGATCAAGGCTTTCAACAAGAAAGTCAGACGCCGGACATATCAAGTCGGAGATCTGGTAATTAAGCGCATTATCTTGCCACAAAGTGATCCCAGGGGAAAATGGGCTCCTACCTACGAAGGACCATTTGTGATCAAGAACATCTTTTATGGTGGGGAAATGATCTTAACCACCATGGACGGCGACGACCTGCCGCACCCTGCGAACGCAGACATAGTCAAAAGATACTACGCATAAATGACCCGCTAGGTTGACACACCTAGGCAAAATAAGGGCATCCCGGTGAATCGAAAACCCGAAAGGGAGGTTCCGGCAAAAATTAGGGATAAATAAAAAAAATCTGTACACCCGGCAAGTTGAAAACCCGAAAGGGCGACTTGGGCAAAAAAGGGTTTCCCGGTGGACTGAAAACCCGAAAGGGCGGTCCAGGCAAAAGTTAGGGAATTAAAGCGTATGACTATATCTCGTCGGATCACTTTAAGGACAATATCTTCACTAACAAACTCTGAGCTTCTGATCAAACCAATCATCTTCAGACGAAGCAGCGGATGGACAAGAATATTCAGAGATACGAAGGCTATAGCGGAATGGGAACCCCATGGGACTTTTACACATAGATATCTTTCTTTGTATAAATCTTTCTCATTTTTATGACACCATCCTCTTACTAGGATGATTGTCTCCTTTGTATAAAACACTTATTCAGAGTAAATACAAAGATACCTCTTTCAAAGTACATAAAACTATTTGCCTTTTTCCTTTTACAATTGTGTTTTTATTTGCAAAAATGTCCAATGATTCATTGATGAACATATGCATTTGAACATAATTACTGTTTACAAATAAACAGGATGGAAAAGAAAAATTACTGACAGACTGAAAGGATAGGAAAACATCTTTAGGCTATTCCAAGAGCAATCCCTACAATACATCATCTAGATCCCCAGCGGAGCTAAAACCTTGAAATACAGATCCCCAGCGGCGCTAAATTTCACATCCTTAATCCCCATCAGAGTTAATACTTCAAACTTCTAATCCCCAGCGGAGCCAAAGCTTTGAGTTACAGATCCCCAACGGAGCTGAAACCTTCATCCCCAGTCGAGTTAAGACTTCTAATCCCCAGCGGAAACCATCCAATTTCCCCAGCAAGTATATCTTGAAGCCTGGAAATCAATCAGATAACAGTTAACTTTTGTCTCTCCCCAACCTAGGGAACTCCCCAGTAGAGTGGCAGACGACCGAAACTCCTGAACCTACTCCCAGCAGTAAACTCTTCCCCATAGAGTCTTCGTTACTCCCCAACATGAAGTCGCCAAAGTTTTCATGGCTCCTCAACAGAATGAAGATCCTCATTCTTAATTCCCCAGTGAAGTCACCAAAGTTTTCATTACTCCTCAACGAAATGAAGATTCTCATTCTTACTTCCCCGCAGAAGTCATCAGAGTCTTCCTTATTCTCCAGCAGATCAAGGATTCCCTTTGTACAATCCTCAGTAGAAGTCATCAGAGTTCTCTAGACTCCCCAAGCAGATTTCTCCAGCAGTTTGGCATTGCTCTTACAACAGAATTTTTGTCAATACTCCAACTTCAAGACATGAAGGATCCTCACATCCCCGCAGAAGTTGTTAAGGATCTCTTGTTCCCAACAGTCACCAAGATTTTCTTACTCTCAGCAGTCGTCCAGGATTTATTTTCCCCGGCAGCAGTCAAGGGTTTTTATTATCCCCAGCCGTCAAGGATTTATTTTCCTCAGCAAGACAGCTAATCAGTTTACATGCGCATACATTACATTCATATATCATAAACATCGATAAAACACATTTATTGCATCATACATTCCATGCAACATAACTTTGTATTTCAACTAACATTTTACCCTTTTCAGGATAAGACTAACAAGCTACCGTTAACGGTATACAATCATGATACGGTACAGATACACCCCAGACACGGAAGTCATTCTGTCACTTATTCAGATTTCAGATACAGTCCAGATACGCTCCAGATATGGATGCCATTCTGATACTTATTCAGATTTCAACTATCAGATACAAATTAGATACGCTTCAGACACGGAAGCCATTCTATTTCTCATTCAGATTAAACTATCAATTTCAAGTTCAGATACACTCCAAACACGGAAGTCATTTTGTCACTTATTCAGATTCTAGTTTGGATACGCTTCAGACACGGATGCCATTCTGGCCCTTATTCAGTTTTCTGATTCAGATACAGTACAGATACACTTCAAACACGGAAGTCATTTTGTTGCTCATTCATATTCAGATCTCAGATACAGTTTATATACGTTCCAGACGCGAATGCTATTCTATTACTCATTCAGATTCAATTTCAGATACAATACGAATACGCTCCAGAGACGGATTTCATTCTGTCACTTATTCTGATTCTCCCCAGCTCAGAGACGCTCCAGACACGGATGCTATTCTATTGCTCATTCAGATTCCAACGACTAGATACAGTTCAGAGACGCTCCAGACACGGATTCTATTCTGTTTCTCATCACAAGTCTCCAGATACAGTTCAGATACGTTCCAGGCGCGGATACCATTCTGATACTTATTCTCCTGACTTACAACTTACAATTCAGAAAACATTCTTGGATGGCATCTTCAAGCCCATCTCCAACAATATTCTATCACATCTCCAAATGGCATCTTCAAGCCCATTTCCTCAACTACACTTTGACGAGTGCAAATTTACGGGCACTCTAGTGTCCAATCATCTTTTACCTTCAAGTCACGAACGGCAAACTCGCCAATCTAACTCTTCAGGCTCAAGAAGATTGAACATGGGAAGCTCTTGTACCCCAAAATTTTCCCTCTCATATTATCAAGATTTTCCTCACAAGACTCTTTGGACTGAAGACAAGATTAGGGTTTGCTCAGCCCAAGACCTCCTCTTGCACTGATAGCCTGAAATTAGGGTTTGAGTTTGCACAAGGACTTTTGGACCATCAATGCTTCATGTGAATTTCATACACCATCTTGTACCCCTAAGATTTCTCATACCAAGTTTCAAGCCTTGAATCACATTTTTGCCCAGTCAGTTGGACAGTTGACCTAAAAATCAGTTGTATTGGGGAAAAAGTCAACCATGGCCAATTTATAGTCAAACTTCATAATTTTTGATCCACAACAACATTTTAGACTCCTATGAACCATTTGATCAAGTTTGGATCACAACTCCTCAAGAAATTTGATCAAATCTTCAAAAGGGCAAAATGGTCAAAATTAGGGTTTTTACTGAGAAAGGGCAATTTCTGATTTTTAACCTAGCCAATGATCAATTGGCTTAAAGCATGATTTCAAGTACTCAATAGCATCATCTTGACCTAATCACATATTTCAAAATATCTCAAATGTATAGGATTGACAAATGAATTTTGCAGTCAACTGATCAAAAGTCAATTGTACACTGAAAAGTCAAACTTTGACTTTTTGGTCAAAATCAAGTGCCAAGGGTCATAATTCATCAAGATATGTCAAAATGTGAAACTTGTTGATCAAGAAACCTAAAATTGCAAATTAGGGTTTTAATTTGAAAATTTTCATTACTTAGAATTTTTCTAAGTTATGGAAATTTCTTATTTTTTCCCAACTTTCCACAACTTTTTCACCATGATGAAATTGGATTCAAACAAAACTTTCAACATGAAAGATGTAGTCCTCCATGAAATATACAACTTTTTTTTCACAAAGTTTTCTCAAAAGATGCTTGGATCTCAAGTTATGATTTTGTGAATAGGGGTCCATAAACTTTTTAACTTAGTGAAATTTTGCCCTAGTTTAGGCAGATTTTTGACCTAACTTCATGGCAACTTTTCACCTAGTTCCAAGAGGTATATCAAGTTGCATTTCAAAGATGGATTGTAGATAATGTTACAAGCTTTCCAAAATGTCCAATAACTCTCCAAGATCATTTATGGTTAGGGAGAATCGAAGAAATGAAAATGGCAATTTATCACTTTTGTTCAAGGCATTTTCACAATGGTTCAAATTGCAAATCAGTTCCTAGCATGCTTGTACTTGGTATTACAGGTCCTAATCCCTTCTACACTCCATAATTGAATGTTAATTCAGTGGAAAATGGCTTTATTTTGATCTTTGGAGCACTATACAAATAATTATTCCAAAAATGGCATAAAGTTCATAATACCACTTTGATAAAGCAAGCTTTTTACAACTTTGCTATCCTTGAGCACTGAACCTGTTTCTTTGTCACAAGCAAGGTCCACATTTATCAGGAGAAGCATACCAACTCCTTGCATCCCTAGAACTAGCAAGTACAACACTTTGGGCATTGTCATTTCAACTTTCTTCAAAAGCAAGCAAACTTGCAAAAGTCAATAGAACTTGGATATCTGATAAAGAGAAGCCTTGGAATTATTCAAAACAACTTCAGAACCTTGTTGCAAGCCAATACACGAATTGCTAACATCCCAAACACTCTCAAACACCAAAATCACACTTTTTTGCCCAAACAGTGCATCATCTGCAAAACATTTGCCATTTTAAAACTTGCTTGTGCGTTTTGCCTTTCAACCCTTGAAATATCTTCCATACATCACACATAAACTGTCCAGGCCCTTGCCTTCCAACTGTTTGCCTTGTTTCAAGCTTCACCATTTTCATTTTGGAAATTTGCAGGTTGACTTGTGCAAGGAGATTCTAGCATCTACAAGGCCAGCTAAGCATTGGAAAAGGTTGAGGGAACATCAAGGAAGCTCACACGATCTTCAAGCCTCACTCAAAGTTCCCACATTGCCATATCCAAACTCAACTGAACAAGGTATTTTTCAAAGTTCTATCTCTCTATTTAGGCATCCTTAGGTCACGATTTGTGAAGCAAAAATATAGTCCTTAACTTGCTTAAGTTGTACATATGCATAGTTGTTATTTATATTAACTGAGTAGTGAGAATTTGAAGCTTGAAGTTCATGAAAATTTTAGGTCAGAAATTAGGGGTGATAAAATTCTCCTTGATCTTTGAGTGTTAGATCATGAATTTTATATCATTGGAATCGTGAGTTCATAAGCTACACTTTTTATGTTATGAGTTTTTAATTTTATGCAAGCATGAGAAAGAACAGGATTTGAAGGCAGAACGTGCAAAATTGTTTGGCTGGAGGACAGGGATGAAGCCAGCCTGGGCCTAGCGCGCTTGGGCTTACTGTTTCTACTTGTTACACCCCATGATCCACTATCCACACCCCCTTGTATATTTTGTTTTCTTTTTCATATTTTCTTTGCATTTTTTATATTTATTGCTTTAATATTTTTTTCTGAAACATAAAAAATCCCAAAAATATTTTCTTATTTTTTTTTGCATTTTTATTTTATTTTTATCTTATTTTTTGCATAAAATATTGATTAGTTTAAGTGAAATAGAAATTATTTTCTTAAAATAAATTGTAAATACCTTAAAATATTATACATTTTTATTTTTACTATTTAACACATAAAATATTTTTTTTACATATTTTTTTTTATACTTGGAAATATTTTTATTTATTATTTCTTGTAAAAAATGGACAAATGAATAATAATAGAAAACATATTTTCTTTTAAAACAAAATTAGGGTTTCCCCTTTCAAAAATAATAATATTATTTTTTCTTATTTTTAGGACTTGGATAATTTTATTTTCTCATACATAAAACAATTACCAAAACATTTTTTTTTTTGCATAATTACATATTATTGCATATTTAAATACTTGTTTATTTATTTATTTGTACAATAAATTCAATTGGGTTGTAATAGTGAATTAGGGTTTTATTTTGTGCAAATATCCCCATTCAAAACTTGTATCCCCCCTCCCATAATATTGTTGTAATAGTTTAGATTTACTTTACGCAATTTATCGCATTCTAAACATGTTTAGTAAATTAGGGTTTGTATGATAAGACAAAAATCAAACAAATAGAATGACCTAATTCAAGACAAACAAAATGCATGAAAAATGACAACACATTGCACACAAGCACCTCTAGGGTTTCACCCACTTGGTTGCCTTAAAACATGGCCATGGTATGCATGCTAGGTATCTTGGCAAAACAATACAAAACAAAAGATCATAGTCCCTTGATGACGCTATCAAAAGGTTGTCTAAACAAAGATGATCTTGGTCCCTCAAAACTTGTTAAGATACTTGGCAATATTGTTATCATGGTCATACAATGACCCACGCCCATCCCGTTTAACATCCAAAGATAGGGTTATCTACCAAAACAATGGTAGGTTAACAATGTCAAAGGAATAAAAATGTACAAGAAAGAATTTTGAGTAGGTAGATAAGCTTCTAGTTACTTGATCATTTGCAAAAAATCCTTGCTATTTTCAAACAAACACACACACATTTCAAAACATTTTCCAAATAAACTTTCAAAACATTGAAACATTTTTCAAAAGACAAACATCTTTGTATACATTCTTACAAACAAGAATCATTACAAAGATTTCATAAACAAAGGCCTCTTTTCAAAATACTTTCAAAACCACACAAAGCACCATTTCAAACAATTGAAAAAACGAAGCAAGTAATCTAAAACAAGTAACTAAGAGCCCATGGAAAACCATGGATGATAAGGGTGCTAGCACCTTCCCTTTTCATAATCTACCCCCCGAACTCAAAAACAATCTCAAAGGTCTTTCCTGTGCTTTTGGATAAAATAAAAGTCGGTGGCGACTCTTGCTAAACCGCAACATTTGCGAACACAAACGCAAAACCTCAAGTCAGTTCTCCCACCGTATCACAAAGATCAATGATTTAGAGATGAATAATGATGTCCTAATGCTGTATAATTGATGTAGAAGCATAGAATTATTATAATTGATGATTTCCTATGATTAGAGGATGTTTTTAGGGTCTAAGGCAGGGAAACCGTAGTGAAAACGCAGTGAAATCGCAGAAAATATTCATGACAGAATAATATGCGTCGACCTCAAAAGCCATGCATCGATACATGCAGGTTTTTGGACTCAGGATGAGTCGATATGAAGAAGCATGCGTCGATACATGCAGGTTTTTGGACTCAGGATGAGTCGATACGAAGGAGCATGCATCGATACATGCAGTGTTGCAGACTCAGTATGAGTCGATACAAAGGGATTATGCGTTGACTCATGCAGGATTTTAACCCAGTACGCATCGACTCAAAACATTATGCATCGACTCATGTAGTCTTATTTTTGGCAGATTCGTTCCAAAGACTGAAACTTGAGTTTTCAGACTCCGTTTGAGGTGTCGTTTGAAGCGTTGAATAGATGACACGATAAAATTCATTCTTAAGGATTAAAATGAAGAATAAGAAGGATGACTCTAGTACCCAGATTAGGATTAGAGTTAGCTTCCTGCATTAATCGCTATGAGGATTTTGTGAAGTATGATGGGGATAAGATGATTATAGATTATTGCCTGGTTTATAACAGTGAGATTTCTGATGATAATGATGTAGTATTACAGGATAATAATATGTAGCAGTTCAGTAATTAGAGATAAGCCTTATATGATTAATTAATTATATGAATTATCATGTTGTAGGCCTATGGCCAACATTGAGGGACTGTTGATCTATCGTTGTATTGTTGTTGTGGCTGAGTTGGTGTAAAATTATGTTGATGAATTATGCGATGATTTATGTTGATGAACTTATGTTGATGAATTATGTGATGAATAATGATGATGAATGATGTTGAGATGCCTCTAATAATTGGCATCTATTAAGATGTAGGCTTCTGGCCAACGATGATGTTGTGTTGAGACGTTATTAATTATGGTGTTGTTATTACTTTCATGATTGTGTCACATACATTGTATTTCAAGATGGAGTTGATGCTCGTTAAGATGGCCTGTATTGGTGAATATTGAGATGAAGGCTTATACCTTGTTGATGCCTCTATTTATTGGCAATTATTTGAGATGGGAGTTCTGCTCCAGTGGCACCACATGCATTTGCATAGTATTGAGTCGCATTATATGATTGCATAAAGAAGTTGTGTATTGATGTGGTGAATGTGTATTATTGTTGGTATTCTATTGCGATTATTATTGTTTATAAGATGAGAAGTGGTGATGTTATGTGGTCTAATTTAATATATTATTTATCATACATTTTAGTATATTGTTAGATATCTCACCCCTTTTGTTTGAATGTTACCCTTACGTTGGTAACGTGCAGGTAATCCAGAGTGAAGGCAATATACCTTCGGTAGTTCGAGTCGGTGTCATTGCTCTGATACGTAACACTCGGGGGGATGAACGCTTGTTGCTTTTAATTATTGATTATTTCAGTTATTGAACTTTAATTTATTTGTTGCTAAGTATGCATTATTTTGAAGTTGTTGTAATTGTTGGATAAAGATGTTATTATGATTCCGCTGCGTAGATGTTTAAGTTATTGAATTAAGAGATTAAATTATTTTGCTAATGGTTCATCCTAAGTTTTGAAGTGTTATGTATCCACGTTGAATGCAATGTGTTTTTAAGTTGAATTTGTGGCATTCTGATTCAGTGGTATGAATTTTATGACTCTGATTTGTATTTATAATATCCGGGTAGAATTGGGGTGTTACAAAGTTGGTATCAGAGCAAAGGTTGGTCCGTCCGACCAAGTTGTCGAGTCGTAGTTGTCTAATAATCGAGTATTGTTATTTTGATTTCTAACCATTGTTTATGTTGTAGTGATAAGTTGAGATGGCTGGAAGGAATGATGTTGCACTTGATGCTGCTTTAGAAGCAATGGCACATGCGATGGAGAATCAACTGAATGCTGACGGGAATGCTGGATCTCATAGTTTGGCGAATTTCCAGAGAGAGAATCTGCATACCTTCAAGGGAAAGTATGGTCCTGATGGAGCATTGGATTGATTGAAAGAGATTGAGATAATCTTCTGTATGATGGACTGCACTCCAATGCAGAAGGTTCAATATGGTACTCATATGCTAGCAGTCGAGGCTGATGACTGGTGGCTAGAGACTTGTTAGAGATTGGAAGTTGCGGGTGAAAATGTCACTTGGGCTATGTTCCGTAGGGAATTTTTGAGGAAGTACTTTCCTGAAGACTTCCATGGTAAGAAGGAAATTGAGTTCCTTGAGCTGAATAAATGGAATATGTTGGTTGTTGAGTATGCTGCAAAGTTTGTTGATTTGGCTAAGTTTTATTCGCACTACGGTGAGGTAGATGCTGAGTTTTCGAAGTGCATCAAGTTTGAGAACGAGTTGCGCCCAGAGATCAAGAAGGCAGTTGGATACCAGAAGATCCGTGTCTTTGCTGATTTGGTGGATAGTTGCAGGATTTATGAAGAGGATAATGCTCACTACAAGATTATCAGTGAGAAGAGAGGTAAGTACCAACAGAATCGTGGTAAGCCTTATGATACCCCAGCTGGTAAAGGTAAACAGAAAGCTTCTCAGGGTCAGAGGGCTAGTAGGGAGATTCTCCTGCTGGTGTGGTTTGTTTTAAATGTGGGAAACCTGGGCATAAGAGTAATGTGTGTACTGCTGAAGTAAAGAGGTGTTTTCATTGTGGTAAGAACAAACATGTTGTATCTGAGTGCAAGCATAAGGATGTGATTTGTTTCAATTGTAGTGAAGAAGGGCACATTGGTAGTCAGTGTCAGAAACCAAAGAGGGCGCAGACAAGTGGTAAAGTATTCTCTTTGGTTGAGGATCAGACAGCTGTTGAGGACAGACTTATCAGAGGTACATGTTTCATTAATAGTACTCCTTTAATTACTATTATTGATACCGGTGCTACTCATTGCTTTATTACTGCTGATTGTGTTGAAAGATTGGGTCTTATGTTGTCTTCTATGAATGGAGAAATAGTCATCGACACTCCAGCCAAGAGGTCGGTGACTACTTTTGTGTGTTTAAAGTGTTCCTTGTCGATCTTCGACAGAGACTTTGCTGTTGATTTAGTTTGTTTACCGTTAAGAGGGTTGGATGTGATTTTGGGTATGAACTGGTTAGAGCATAACTGTGTTCATATTAACTGTTATGACAAGTCTGGGAGGTTTTCTACTCCTGAAGAAGAGGAAGATAGTCTGTTGTCTGCTAGACAGTTGAGGAAGTTGATGCAAGAGGAAGCACAAATGTTCTCATTGATGGCGTCGCTATCTGTAGAGACTCAAGCTATAATTGAGGAATTGTAGGTGGTGTGTGAATTTCCTAAATTTTTCCCTGATGAAATTCCCGATGTACCACCAAAGAGGGAATTTTAATTTGCTATTGATCTTGTACCTAGTACCAGACCCGTGTCTATGGCACCATACATGATGTCTGCATCTGAATTGTCAGAGTTAAAGAAGCAATTGGAAGAGTTACTTGAAAATAAGTTTGTAAGACCGAGTGTATCACCGTGGGGAGATCCAGTGTTGTTAGTAAAGAAGAAAGACGGAAGTATGAGGCTTTATGTTGATTATAGACAGCTAAATAAAGTGACAATTAAGAACAAGTATCCGCTTTCAAGAATAGATGACTTGATGGACCAATTGGTGGATGCTCGTGTGTTCAGTAAGATTGATTTGAGGTCGAATTACCATCAGATTAAAGTGAAGGATGAAGATATCCAGAAGACGGCTTTCAGAATGCGTTATGGACATTACGAGTATTCGGTGATGCCTTTCGGTGTTACTAATTCACCAAGAGTATTCATGGAATACATGAATCGTATCTTTCATACTTATTTGGATCGGTTCGTGGTGGTGTTTATTGATGATATTTTGATTTACTCTGTCAGAAGGAGAGCATGCAGAACACTTAAGAGTAGTATTGCAAGTTTTGAAAGAGAAGAAGTTGTATGCAAAGCTGTCCAAGTGTGAGTTCTGGTTAAAAGAGGTTAGTTTTCTTGGTCATGTGATCTCAGGTAGTGGCATTGGTGTAGATCCATCGAAGGTTGATATTGTGTTGCAATGGGAAACTCTGAAGTCAGCCACTGAGATTAGGAGCTTTTTGGGATTAGGTGGTTATTATAGAAGGTTTATCGAAGGTTTTTCTAAGTTGGCACTTCCGTTGACTAAGTTGACTTGTAAAGGTAGAGCTTTTATATGGGGTGTTTAGTGTGAAGAAAGTTTTACAAAATTGAAGAAGAGATTGACGTCGGCCCCGATTTTGATATTTCCTAATCCAGGAGTGCCTTTTGTGGTATATTGTGATGCTTCTAAGATGGGTTTAGGAGGTGTGCTTATGCTGAATGATAAGTGTGATACGGTGGGAGAACTGACTTGGGTTTTGCGTTTGTTTTCGCAAATGTTTTGGTTGAGCAAGAGTCGCCACCGACTTTTTATTTCATCCAAAGGAAAGGTTAAAAAAGCACAGGAAAAACCTTTGAGATGTTTTCTTGGTTTCGGGGAGTAGATTATAGAAAGGGAAGGTATTAGCACCCTTTCTATCCATGGTTATCCATGGGCTCTTAGTTACTTGCTTAGATCACTTGCCTTGCATTTTCAATTGTTTGAAATGGTGCTTTCAATTGTTTGAAATGGTGCTTTCAATTGTTTGAAATGGTGCTTTGTGTGTGATTTTGAAAGATGTTTTGAAAAGAGGCCTTTTGTGGCAACCTTTGTAATGATCCATGTTTGAATGTATACAAAGGTGTATTGTCTTTTGAAAAGTTTTTCAATGTTTTGAAAGTTGTATTGTGATGTGTGTTTTGAAAAATGGCAAGGATTGTTTTGCAAGTTTGGTCAAGTAACCAAGAGCTATCTACCCTAAATTTCTCAAAGATCTTTCTCATGTTTAAACCCTTTTAACAGTGTTGTTTCACCATTGTATTTGGTGAACAACCTTGTGTTAGGATGTTAACGGGACGGGCGCGGGTCATCGTTTAGACCATGAATGCAATAGTGCCAAGTGTCTTTGGCAATTTTTCCTTTAAGGGACTTGATCATTTTTTAGGCAACTTGAGAAAGTGTCATCGAGGGACTATGATCATTTTGATTTGTTTTTTTTTACCAAAGACACTCAACATGCAACATGGCCCATTTTTGAAGGCAACAAGTAGAGTAACCCTAAGGGTGCAAGTGTGTTTTGTGTTGTCCATTTTCATGCTTGTTTATCTTTGAATTAGGTCAAACTATTTGTTATTTGATTTTGCATACAAACCCTAGGTCTATCATGACATAATTTGAAAGCTTTTAAATATGGAAATTTAAAGTCCTAAATTATTACAACATGATTATGGGGATGGGGGTACAAATGTTTGAATGGGAGGATATTTAGCAAGAAATTAAATCTAAAATTATTACATCCATATTGAATATACAAATATCAATTTGTACAATATTTAAACAAATATAATAAATACGCAAAAATGTATTATGCACAAAAAGGATTTTTTATGTATGAGAAAATATTTTTCAATGTGAAATATAAACAAAAATAAAAAGGTCAATTTTTGAATATTTTTATGGTTTAGGGCAAAACCCTAGTTTTCTAAATAAATAATATTTATTTATTATTTATATATAATATTTGTTAATTATATACAAAAAAATAAAAAAGAAGTATATTGTAAAAAGAAAGTATTTTTTAGTGTCATATATTAATAAAAATAAAAGTGTATTATTTTCATATTTTTATCCTAAATATTTAATAAAATATGTATAAGTATATTTACATATATTTAATAAGCTAAATATGTACAAAAAAAATAAAATATTAATTATTTACAAGAAATGTATTTTTTAGAAAATGTTTTCAAAATGTAAAATAAAAATAATAACTGAAAATAAATATATTTTTGTATTATTTTTTTAGTGTTTTAAATAAAAAGGTTTTTATATTTATTTATATACATACGTTAAACAAACAAATAAATGCCAAATAAATGCAAAAAAAATGAGGAGAAATATTTTTAGTGTTTTTTCATGTTTGAATAAAAATATAAAATCAAAATCAAAAAGAAAAATGCAAAAATGATAAGCATTTCACATAATGGGTCAAGGGGGTGCAAAAATGGAAAAAGTGTGCAAAGAGCAAAAACAACTCAGGCCCAGCCCAAGTCACCCTTCTTCAACCTCCAGCTTCTGTCTTAAAAACGTGCGCCCTCTATGCTTCATTCAAACTCCTGATTCTTTGACTTTTAACAAAAACTCATAACATAAACAATGTAGAGCATCAAGAGACAAATTCATACATATAAAAAACTTAACCTAACTCTAAGAAACGAGGGAGAATTTCTTCATCCCCAATTTCTGACCTAAATTTTCTCCAATGTTCATGGCCAAAATTCTCACAGCATACTCAATATAAATGAAAAGTAAGTATATGGATAGTTTCAGGGCTATGAGGAGAACATGTTTCATTCACAAACCTAAGCCTAAATCTTCCTACATTGAGAGATAGAAGTTCATGTTTTTACCTGTTTCAGCTTGAGTCGTGTACAGCAATGGAGGTGTCTTCAATGGAGTTTGAGCTTTGGTACAGCTTGCCTGAAGTCCAAGGATGCTTCTCCTATGCTTGGCTTGCTCTGAAACTACCTGTATCGTGCTATGGAAGTCCACCTGCACAGCTTGAAAGCAAAAATGGCAAACGATGTTAAGGATGTTACAGCTTGGATTCAATGCTTGGGGTAGCTTCAGTGGATGATATGGAACATGTTTGAACTCTTTTTAGCCAAAATGCACAAGTGGAAATGTTTGTGGAAGTCAAGTTGCAGAACTCGCCCTGTTTTGCAACAAAACAGGGATTCTGAGTATGAGGAGGTCTTAGGGATGGATGAGTCGTGCCTTAGGTCTGTTTTTGTGTATGGAAGAGGTGTACAAAGTTTGTTTTGGCTTGTGTTTACAGGAATGAGAGATTGGAGTTGTTTTGCAATCTTGCTTGTTTTTGAAGTAAGTAAGCTCAAGTCCTTATGCAGGCCTGTATCTCCTCTCTATCTATGCTGCACCTCTTGTTCTTGATCAGAGTGATTTGTGTACAAATGCTAGCCTCAAAGATCTGGCCCATGCTTCTTGGATTTTGAATTTGACATAAAGCACTACTTTACAAAAATGGCAAAGTTGCTTTTTCTAATTATGGATTAATCTTGCATGTAATGACCAAATGTATAAAATAATGCTTGAACACAATGGTTAGGCATTTAATTATGGAGTGCAAACTTGGTTTAGAGGCCTGCAAACAAGTTCCAAGTATGCTGATTTGAAAATGAGACTTGTATGAACATGCCTTTGGTTATGAACAAAAGTGACTTTTGCCCATCTTTGCAAATTCGATTCTCCCTAACCACAAGGGTGTTTGAGAAGTTCTTGGACAATTTGGAAATATTGGAATGTGTACTACAATCCATATTTGTAATGCAAATTGAAACTCCAAGTGGAACCATGTGAAAAATGGCCAAGAAGTTGGACAAAAATCCTGCCTAGAATAGGTCAAAATTTCTCTAAGTTAAAAATGTTTTGCATCCTTATTCCAAAAATCATAACTTGAGCTACAAGCTTCTTTTGAGAAAACTTTGTGAATGAAAGTTGAATATTTTGCAATGGACTACAACTTTCATGTTTTGAGTTTTGTTTGAATCCATTTGCATCTTGGTGAAAAAATGGGACAAAGTTAGGAAAAAATAAGGAAATTTTATAACTTAGAAAAATTCTAAGTTATGAAATTTCTTCATTTTAAACCCTAATTTGCAATTTTGGGTTTCTTGATGAACAAGTTTCATAATTTGACATGTCTTGATGAAAAATGAATCTTGGCACTTGATTTTGACCAAAAAGTCAAAGTTTGACTTTTCAGTATACAGTCAAATTCTGATCAGTTGACTGGAAAATTCATCTGTCAATCCTATGCATTTGGGATCTTTTGAACTTGTTGGATGAATCAAGACAATGCCATTGAGTTCTTGAGTCCATATGTGAGCTTGGTTTGCCATTGGTTAGGTCAAACAGTCAAAGATTGCCTTTGTGCAGTCAAAACCCTAAAAATGACCATTTTGCCCTTTTGGTGATCTGATCAAATTTCTTGTGGAATTGTGATCCAAACTTGATAAAATGGTTCATATGAGTTCATAATGTTGATGTGGGTCAAAAATCATGAGGTTTGACTTTCAATTGGCCATAGTTGACTTTTTCCCCAATACAACTGATTTCTAGGTCAACTGTCCAATTGACTGGGCAAAGATTGGAATCAAGGCTTGAAACTTGATATGGATAAACTTGTGAGTTCAACATGAAGCATGAAAGTCACTTTGGGAATTTTAGGTCAAAACATCTTTGTGCAAACTCAAACCCTAATTTGGGTCAACAGTGCAAGGAGGAGTCTTGAGCAGAGCAAACCCTAACTTGATCTTGAGCTCCAAGGGTCTTGTGGTGAGAAAATGTTGATGAAATGAGAGGGCAAATTTTGGGGTACAACAATTTCCCCTGTTCAATCTTCTTGAACCTGAAGATTTAGATTGGCAAGCTTGCCTTTCGCAACTCGAGGGTAAGAGGAGATTGGACACTAGAGTGCCCTTAAATTTGCACTCGTCAAAACATGGATGCGGGAATGGGCTTAGAGATGCCATTTGGAGATGGGCTTAAAGATGCCATCTGGAATGTTTGTTGAACTGCAATGTGATAGGTTAGAGGAATGAGGATTATAATGGTATCCGTGTCTGGAATGCATTTGAACTGTATCTAGAGACTGAGTTTATATGAGCAAAAGAATGGCCTCCGTGTCTGGGGCGTATCTGAGTTGTAACTGTGTTTGAATGTAGAATGAATATCAGAATGACTGTCGTGTCAGGAGTGTATCTGTATTGTATCTGGGTAACAGAGAAACATCTGTTCATGGAGCAATTGCGTATTAGGGACAAATTCTGAATGAGTGACAGAATGGAAAACGTGTCTGGAGCGTATCCGGACTGTATCTGAAGTTGAGATCCGTATGAGTAGTAGAATGACTTCCGTGTCCGGAGTGTATCTGAAACTGTAACTGGGATCTAAATAAATGACAGAATGACTTTCGTGGCGAATGCGCTGGGGAGAATCAAAATGTTGTTGTAAGGGTCAGAATGGTATCCGTGCTTGGAATGCATTGAACCTTGAGGTGGATAAGTGAATCTGAATGAGATATAGAATGGATGTCGTGTCTGGAGCGTATCTAGTCTGTATCTGATTATTTTAGTCTGAATGAGTAGTAGAATGGCCGTCGTGTCTGGGGTGTATCTGTACTGTATCTGACTTGAAATTCTGAATGAGTAATAGAATGACCGCCACGTCTGGGGTGTATTCATACTGTATCTGAATAATTGTTAATGATAGCCTTTTAATCTTATCCTGAAAAGGATAAAATGTTAGCTAAAACACAAAGTTATGTTGCATGATATGTATGATGCAATATATATGTTATATCAATGTTTATGATATATGAATGTAATGAATGCGCATGTAAGCTGATAAGCTGTCTTGCTGAAGATAGATGAATCCTGGATAGCCGGAGATGAGAGAATCTTGACTGTTGCCGGGGAAAATGAATCATTGACTGCTGCAGGGGATTGCAGGAATCTCTGAGTGCTAAAGTTGAGATATCCTTGTTGACTGCTGACTGCTTGGGGGACAAGATCTTCAGTTGTTGAGGGATCTTAGGATCACTGCTGGGGATTGAAAATCCTTGGCGACCTGTGGGGAATGAGAATTCTGATGATCTCTACTGGGGAGTTCAGAACCTGGGAGACTCATGTTGGAGGAGTGAGACTGAGAATCTTCAAACTGATGGGAGGTATCTCTGTGAGGAGAATGTTCACTAATCTGGTTCTGCTGGGGAGGTTTTAGCTCCGCTGGGGTTTAACAGCCTTGACTTCGCTGGGGATAGGATTTTTAGATTTTAGGGCTCCACTGGGGATACTGAAACTTATCTCTGAGGGGAATTGAGTTCTAGAAGGCTCTCCGGCTGGGGAAATCAGTTTTGGAAAAAGCTTATGTTCTGCTGGAGATCCTGAAGTTTAATTCTGTTTGGGGAATTAGATTTTGACTTTGTTGAGGAATTTGGAGTTCAATTCTGCTAGGGATTCCTTCTGAAAGGGCATCAAGATATCTATCTATACCCTGCAATCATCTTTCTTGATTTGTAAGAGAATGATTATGTTCAAATGCATATGCCTATTTAACAAAATATTGGACGTTTCTCAAATAAAACATGAGTGCAAAAGAGAAAGAGGACGACAAAGAAAATTTCTGTATTTGGAAAAGTATTTGTATTAACTTTTATGAGTATCTTTGTACAAAGGAGACAGACATCCTAGTAAGAGGATGTTGTCGTAAAAAATTGAAAGTTTTATACAAAAGAAAGATGGCTATGTGTAACAATTCCATGGGGTTCCATTCTGTTATAGCCTTCACAACTCTGAATATCTGTCCATTCGCTGCTTCGTCCGCCGATGACTGGATTGATCAGAAGTTCGGAGCTTATTGATGAAGAGATTGTTCTTTAAAGTGATCCGACGAGACATAGTCATACGCTTTAATTCCCTAACTTTTGCCTGGACCGCCCTCTCGGGTTTTCGATCCACCGGGAAACCCCTTTTTTCCCAAGCCGTCCTTTCGGGTTTTCGACTTGCCGGGTGTACATATTTTTTTGTTTTATCCCTAATTTTTGCCTAAACCGCCCTTTCGGGTTTTCGGTTCACCGGGATGCCCATTTTTGCCCAAGCCGCCCTTTCGGGTTTTCGACTTGTCGGGTTATTTTATGCGTAGTATCTTTTGACTATGTCTTGCAGGGTGTGGCAAATCGTCGCCGTCCATGGTGGTCAGAATCATTGCACCACCAGAAAAGATGCTCTTGATCACAAATGTTCCTTCGTATGTAGGAGTCCATTTGCCCCTGGGATCACTTTGCGGCAAGATAATCCGCTTGATTACGAGATCTCCGACTTGATATACTTGACGTCTGACTTTCTTATTGAAAGCCTTAATCGTCCGTTTTTGGTACGTCTGACCATGGCAAACAGCAGTGAGTCGCTTCTCATCGATCAAATTGAGTTGATCAAGTCGGGTTTGAATCCAATCACCTTCACTCAAACCAGAGTCCTTCATAATCCTTAAAGAAGGAATTTGAACTTCCATGGGTAGGACAGCTTCCATGCCATATACCAAAGAAAATGGGGTTGCCCCTGTTGAAGTATGTGTCGTGGTACGGTATCCATGCAGAGCAAACGGTAACATCTCATGCCAGTCCTTGTAGGTGACTGTCATTTTCTGAATGATCTTCTTAATGTTTTTGTTCGCAGCTTCAACAGCACCGTTCATCTTCGGCCGATAGGGAGATGAATTGTGATGATAAATCTTAAACTGTTCGCATAGAGCGGTGATCATAGTATTATTCAGATTTGTACCGTTGTCTGTGATGATTCTGTCGGGGACGCCATACCGGCATATAAGGTTCTGCTTGATGAAGCGGGCAACCACATTTTTTGTAACAGAGGCGAAGGAAGCTACTTCGACCCATTTGGTAAAATAGTCAATGGCGACCATGATGAAGCGATGTCCATTGGACGTTGTGGGCTTGATTTCTCCAATCATGTCAATGCCCCACATTGCAAATGGCCAAGGAGCCGTCAGAACGTTGAGAGGAACAGGAGGAATATGAATCTTGTCAGCATAGACTTGACATTTGTGACAAGTACGGGAATGTTGATGGCAATCAGCTTCCATGGTGGACCAGTAATAGCCTGCCCTTAGAATCTTCTTAGCCATTGTATATTCGCTCAAGTGGGTGCCAAATGTACCGCTGTGTATCTCAGTCATGATTAACTTTGCTTCATCTTTGTCTACACATCAGAGTAAAACACAATCATGGCTGCGTTTATAGAGGATGTCGTTGCTCAGGAAGAACTTGGCAGCAAATTTCCTTAGGAACTTTTTGTCATTTACGGAAGCTCCCTCGGGATATTCTCTAGTCTGGAGATACCTTTTGATTTCGTGAAACCAGGGTTGTTCCACTACTTCTTCGGTATTAATCTCATGACAATGTGCAGGTTCATCCATTCGCTCGATGGTGATTTGGGGAGCCTCGTTATCCCAGTTGAGTTTAAACATAGAAGGCATTGTAGCCAGAGCATCTGCTAGCTGATTCTCTTCTCGCGGAAAATGCTCGAAGGTGATTTGCTCGAAATGAGGCAACAATGTCAGGACATGTTCTTTGTATGGGATAAGATTAGGATGTTTGGTATCCCACTCTCCTTTGATTTGACTGATAACCAAAGCCGAGTCCCCAAATACGATCAAAGATTTGATCCCAAGTCTATAGCAGCCTTGAGACCAAAAATGCAAGCTTCATATTCGGCCATGTTGTTAGTACAGCTGAAGCAAAGTCGGGCCGTGAAAGTTGTGTGGCAACCTTCCAGGGAAATGAGTACCGCAACGATACCGTTTCCAAGTGCATTTGAAGCACCATCAAAGTACAGGGTCCATCGGGATCCATTTTCCGGTCTGTCATACGGTCCGTTACTTTCAATGTTGTCCAAAGTCATGATGTCCTCGTCCGGGAAGTCGAATCTCATGGACTGATAATCTTTGATAGCTTGATGAGCTAGATGGTCAGCTAGTACACTCCCCTTTTATAGCTTTTTGGGTAGTATACTGGATGTCATACTCAGTCAGGATCATTTGCCATCTAGCGATTCTTCCAAATAAAGCAGGTTTCTCGAAGATATACTTGATAGGATCCATTTTGGAAATCAACAGAGTGGTATGAGTCAACATATACTGCCTTAGTCGGCGAGCAGCCCATACCAAAGCGCAACAAGTTTTCTCGAGCAGTGAGTAGCGAGTCTCACAGTCGGTAAACTTTTTGCTAAGGTAATAAATGGCATGCTCTCTTCGACCAGACTCGTCATGCTGGCCCAGTACGCACCCCATTGAGTTATCCAACACGGTCAGATACATGATCAACGGTCTTCCTTCGACGGGTGGCAACAAAATAAGAGGTTCTAGCAAATACTCCTTGATCTTATTAAAAGCATCTTGGCAATCGTCGTTCCATTCGACTACCTGATCTTTCTTCAATAGTTTGAAAATTGGCTCACAGGTAGACGTCAGATGAGAGATGAATCTGGCAATATAGTTCAAGCACCCCAAGAACCCTCTAACCTCCTTTTCAGTACGGGGGGCAGGCATTTCTTGTATAGCTTTCACTTTTTCTGGATCGACCTCGATGCCTTTGTTGCTGACAATGAATCCTAGAAGTTTACCAGACCTAATTCCAAAAGTGCACTTACTTGGATTCAGCCTGAGTTTGTACTCCTTCAACCTGGCAAACAACTTCTGCAAATGTTCAAGGTGTTCCTCCTCTGTTTGTGATCGAGCTATCATGTCGTCTACGTAAACTTCGATCTCATGATGTATCATATCATGAAACAGAGCCACCATGGCGCGCTGATAAGTTGCCCCTGCGTTCTTCAGTCCGAATAGCATCACCTTGTAGCAGAAGGTACCCCATTGTGTGACAAAGGTTGTTTTCTCCATGTCCTCGGGGGCCATTTTAATCTGGTTGTAGCCCGAGAATCCATCCATGAAGGAAAACACTTTGTGCTGAGCCGTGTTGTCAATCAAAATATCGATATGCGGTAGCGGAAAATCGTCTTTAGGGCTGGCCCTATTCAAATCCCGGTAGTCCACACACATTCTGACCTTGCCGTTTTTTTTAGGTACTGGCACGATGTTAGCAACCCATTGTGGATAGGATGTAACAGCCAGAAAACCAGCGTTGAATTGCTTCATTACTTCCTCTTTAATCTTTTCATACATGTCGGGCCTCAGTCGGTGGACTTTTTGCTTGATCGGTGGACAATCCTCTCTTGTAAGGAGGCGGTGGACCACTATATCTGTGTCTAAACCTGGCATGTCTTCATAAGACCAGGCGAAGATTTCAACGTATTCATTCAGCAGCTGTATCAAGCGTTCCTTGACACTTGGTTCCAGATTGGCACCCACTTGTACCTCCTTCCGGTCTTCCTCTGTTCCTAAGTTGACTGTTTCCAACAACTCTCCATGAGGCAAGATGGCCCTCTCCTCTTATTGTATAAGTCTGGCTAACTCTCCTGGTACTTCACAATCTTCATCATCTTCGTATTCAGCCCGGTTGACCAAATCTTCAGAGTTATTGAAGGATACAGTAGAATAGTCACCCATAGAATCCAGAGTGGATGGGTACCTGCATTTGTGAGTGTGGGTGTGTGTAAGGGATAGCCATCCTTAAACAAACAAAAATGCAAAAGGAAAGAAGATGAACACAACAGTTTATAAATGAAAAACGTCCAATGATTCATTAAACATGGCATATGAATATGAAGAGAATCAAAACCCTTACAAATGGACCTACATGCCCCGGGCAAGGCATGAGGTGAAAAAGTAGTGTGGAGATTGTTTAAAAAGTAATTATTACAGACTAACAGGAAATGTTCGAAAGATAAGTTACTGATTAATGAAAGTAATGGGGACGAAGTCTTTCGCCTCCCAGTTGTGCAGTCCCCCTTCGATGGTTAGGAAGATCCAATCTTCAATGTTACCCTCTTCGTCTTCGTCTTCTAAAGCATTGATTCCATGAGGAGAAATCTTGATGGGTGTCCTTTCAATTTTTGAGCGACGCATAGCTTTTTGCCCCGCAGCGGTAAATCTCAACCCAAACTTGTCTGTTTTGTGAGGAATGTCAGGCAACTGTCCCCATGTTAAGCTCTTCCCCTCCTTCATTGCAGCCTGTGCGTCTTTCAGAGATGCCATCCTGGCCACCTGCTTGGGTACCTCAGCTATTGCCTTTGCTACTGCAACTTCGGGAGCAATTTCCTCGAAGTGTTGGAACGGTGTCTCAATGAATTCGCCCTGACAATGATATTACTTGGTTTCAGCTCCAAGCCTTCACAATCCAATCGGTCCAGAGCTTTCTTAGGCAGCACGTTCAGAGAAGAACCAGTGTCGACCAAAACATGGGCAAGAGTAGTTCCTCGGCATTCAACTGACACATGCAATGCGTCATTGTGCTTTCTTCCTTTCGGAGTCAGGTCAGCATCAGAGAAACCCAGGCCGTTGTCTGCGATAAGGCTGGCTACACAATCCTGGAATTGATCGGCTGAGGTTTCCTGGGGAACATGGGTTGTCTTCAAAAATCTTATCAATGCTTTGGCATGAGCCTCCGAACAAAGCAGCAAAGCTAGCATGGAGATCTTCGAGGGGGTTTGCCCTAGTTGCTCTACAACGTCATAATCACTCTTCTTTATTATTTTCAGGATCTCCTCCATTTCTTTCTTAGAGGTTTCAAGGATGACCAATGGTTGAGCCCTCATCCTGACGAGCTCATCTTGGATCCCTTTCCCCTTATCAGCAGAAGTAGGAGGGACAACCACAGGAGTAACAGCTTCTTCAATCAACGGGGCTCTTGCAGAAAGTTTTATCGGTGCAGGGGTAACCTTGGCAGCAGCTGAGGGTCCAAAGATTTCCTTTGGAGGGGCAATCTCTGGAGAGAAAATTCTCCCACTTCGGGTAATCTTGTTCGTACCGGTAATGTTTCCAATGTCGGTAGTTTCTTCGTCAGAGCTCTCTTCAGTTATCTCAACTTGTTTAACACCATGGTAGTAGATTTCTCCACCATAATTCCATGGTATTGATTTGTCAGATTTGTAGGGGACAGGCCCAGGCAAGGTTATTTTCAGAGGAACAATCTTCGTAGTGGATGTAATCTTAACAGGCTTTTTAGGGACCTTGGAAAGTGTGATCGGTGGATTTAGAACTGACTGTTTTTAGCTGGTTCGCGAAATGTCGCGGAAGCAAGAGTCGCCACCGTATTTTATTTTCTCCAACATGGACAGGACAAAAGCACAGCAAAATTCCTTATGAGATATGTTTCTCGGTTCGGGAGGTAGATTTATAGAAAGGGAAGGTGTCAGCACCCTTTCTATCCATGGTTATCCATGGGCTCTTAGATACTTGCTCTTATGTTTTCAAAATGTTTGCTTTAAAATGTGAGTGGGTTTGAAAAAAAAAGTTTCTTTGAAAGATTTCTGAATAACTCTTGTATCTGTCCTCAAGAGTGTTTGAAAAATTTGTTTTGAAAGCTTTTGAAAGTGTAAGGTGTGAAAAGTATGTTGTTTGTTTTTGAAAAGAGCAAGTATCTATGAGTCATCTACCTACCCTAAGGAATTAAGCTGTGTAAGTGTCCTTTAGGTAGTGCCATCCCACCATTGAGAGGTAGGTAGCACCACCGTTGGAGGTGTTCGGGTCAATTCGATTGTAGGGACAGTTGTGGTCACCGAAGCAACAGTTAGGATACCTTAGAAGCTACCCTTATGTCCTTGATCCTTTTTTAATCCGAGGCAACCGTTTCGAGGCAACTGTTCCGAGGCAACTGTTTCGAGGCAACTGGATCATGGACATAAGGACCGCTAAGACGTCCTATACTTGACGACCACGTTTCGAAGGCAACAAGTGAGGCGTACCCTAGAAGTGGTGTGTGTATTTGTATGTTGTATTCAGTTAATGTTTGTCTTGTTAATTAGTGAGCTACGGGTTGTTTTTATTTACATACATTCTTTCATGCAAGTTTAGCAGTTAAGGGATGCGGAAAGTAAATTGCGGAAACATAAATCCTACGCTATTACAAGGCGCGGGTCTATACATCGCCAAAAATTACAAAGACCCGTTTTTTAGTAAATGAGTACGGAAATTAAATAAAGCGATAAACCTATTTAACTATTACATTCTTGAAGGCAATTACATAATAATCAAATAAAGTAAATGCACGCGAATAAATTAATCGGGAATGTCTAAGGGTGTTGACCCTTTTTTAGAAAAGAAATTGATTTTTTTTTTGGCTTTTTTGTAATTAAAATGAAATTAAAGCTAATTAATGACTAATTAATTAATTTAATTAAAGAAAATATTTTTTGTTTTTTATGTTTTTATGAAATAAAATAAGAAAAGAAATAAAATTAAAGTTAACTTTTACCTAATTCTAGATTTATTTAAATTATTTAAGAAAAGGAATTAAAGTTGCCTAATTAAACTATTTTGGTTAATATTTATTTACAAAATAAAATAATAATAATGATAATAATGTTAATTCTATTTTTTGGTTTTTTTATGAAAATGTGCTAATTAAGTTAATTGTTAATAATAAAAATAATTAAAGGGTTAGCAATTAAAAATAAGAGAAAATGACAAAACAAAAAATAAAAAGAAGTAAAACCAAGGGGGGTGTGGGCCAAATAGGAGGTTTATTGAAGAAATCCAAGCCCGCTGAAATCTAAGCCACGTTTGACTTTCATGGTTGCCTGCAGCGTGCTTGACTCCAGACCATGGTGTGCTACACTTTTTGTCCTTTGGATCTGCGTTGATGACATATGGCAGCACTGGGAAGTGGGACTTATGATGCACCTCATATTGGAATCTGCACAGGAAAACGTTGAAGAAAATAATATGGAAATTATAAGGGACCTGGGAAGAACTTACAGCGCGGTATGAGCCTCAGGACTTGGCAAAGGTTGCTTTAGCCACGTGCTTGTTTTGATCTGAAGATGCTCGCAACTATGTTTTAGAACTCTCACTTTTTGAATAATTTTTGGTTTTGCTCTTGGCCGTTTCTGCACACACTCTTTTTTGAATGAGGTTGGGAAGGCTTGTATATATAGTAATGTAAAGTGTATCAATAAGAATAACGGTCATTAAGCCTTTGCATTCATGTTTGAGATTATGCCATGAACTCCATTGAAACAACTTTCCATTTTTGTGTCAAATTTGAATTCTTGCTTGGAATAGGCCCTTGCATGAATTTGGAATGTGTTTTAAGGTGTATCAAAGCTAATCATCACAAAATATATCCCTCCATTAATTTCTTTGATTTTTATTTGATTTTAAAAGATTTAAAATGAATTAAATCAAATAAAATTAAATAAAAATGGAAAAATTAATTTTAAATCTTGAAATAAATTGTGGGACACGTGGGAAGCATGGCCAAGCTGAAACAAGTGGAAAAAGTGGGCCCCTTTTGTCAAAAATGAAGTTTCAAGGATAATTGACTTTGGCCGTTTCACAAAAATTTCCCAACTTCTCCAATGCATATCTTGCTCAATTTTGAAGCTATGAACATGTTCTTGGACATTTTGGAAAGGTCTTAAAGTCCTCCAACCAATGTCTTTGGTCCCATGTCATTTTTATTTACCAATCTCAAGTTATGGTCTTTGACTTAAAGTCCCTTTTTGTTGACTTTTGAAAATGACCTATAATGTTGAAATTGATAACTTTTTGTGAGAGCATTTCTTGGACTTGGAATGTGAAGATGAGTTATAGGAAATGTCTTCCCCTTCAAGATGAGCATTGGATGGGATTTTTCTGATGAACCATGAAAAAGTTATACCTTGGTCAAGTTACAGTTGACTTTTCAACTGTCCGAAAATAGAAACTTTTGACACCTTGATGATTTTTGAGCCATTCTTGTGAAATCATGGTCAAGATTTGACCAAATGATGATTGTGGCTTCAAAATAAAATGTTGACCAAAAAATTTGACTTTTGACTGCCAAATGACCATTTTGCCCCTGCAGTTGACTGTGGAGCAATTAGGATTTTTGACTGTGCAACTTGATCTTGTGAGCCTTGAAACTTGACATGTATGTGCTTGACAATGTTTATGAGCATATGGGACTTGATTGAGCCCTTGAAACCCTCAACTTCTTTGCAGGAACCAAAACCCTAATTTTGCCTGCCTTAGGAGGATGGTTGACTGTGTAGCCCTTGAGTAAACTTTGAACCATCTGAGGTGATGTTTGTCAAAACTTTGAAGATTATGGGAGGGCAAATTTTGGGGTACAACAGAAAGATTGGTGGAAATGGTGATTATTGAAACATCTTCGATAGGAGTTGGAATAGCAGGAATCTTTTCGAAAAGAATTTGTTGGCTGTCCATTAGGCCTTGGATGCCTATCTTCAGCAATGGACAGTCGATTGGTAGGGAGGAACAACAGTAGCAGTCTTCTTTACATCCTGGGAAAATCCCAGCTTTCAACAGATTCAACTTGATTGTCAATAATGGAGTTACCAGATCATCAACAGTAGAAACATACAGATCTTCTTCAACAGCATGAACATGGTGGCCATGCTTTGGCATCGTAGCGGATATTACATTCGGCTTCTCGGGGGCGTCGAACTCAACCTCTTTTGCGTCTATCAAGTCTTGAATTTTATTCTTTAGCGCCCAACAATTGTTGGTGTCATGTCCGGCGCTATCAGAATGGTAGGCACATTTGGCATTTGCATGATAGTATGGAGATGTGGTGTTAGGGTTTTTCGGCGCCTCCTTTAAACCAGTCAGATTCAACTTCAACAAATGGGGAAGAACTTGTGCAGGCGTCATATTGATGCGGGTGAACTGCCGTTGTGGCCATTCTACCCGTTGCAGGTTAGGTCTAGACTGATTGGTACGAGGCTGATCGTTTGACGAATTTTGAATCATCACGGCCCCTACAGTCGGCCGGCGCTCAGTTCTCCCCAATCCCTTTTGAGAGTACACAACAGCTGCCTCCTTCTTGGCTGGAAATGGCTTCTTAACAGTTGTAGATGCAGAGGCATCCCTTTGAATCTTCCCACTCTTAATACCAGCTTCCACCCGTTCTCCAGTCAGAATCAATTCAGTAAAACCTGCGGAAGAGCTCCCGATCAAATGGTTGAAGAACGGGCCAGATAGGGTCCCCAAGAACATATCAACTAGTTCCCTATCTGAGAGAGGTGGTTGTACTCTCCCGGCCAAGTCGCGCTGTGATCGGTGGATCTGGAACTGATTGTTTAACGCTGGTTCGCGAAATGTCGCGGTAAGCAAGAGTCGCCACCGTCTTTTATTTTCTCCAACATGGACAGGACAAAAGCACAGCAAAATTCCTTATGAGATAGTTTCTCGGTTCGGGAGGTAGATTTATAGAAAGGGAAGGTGTTAGCACCCTTTCTATCCATGGTTATCCATGGGCTCTTAGATACTTGCTCATTTGTGTTTTCAAAGTGTTTTCTTTTCAAAGTGAGTGGGTTTGAAAAAAGTTTCGTTTAAAGATTTCAGATCGACTCTTGTATCAGTCCTCAAGAGTGCTTGAAAAATTGTTTTGAAAGCTTTTTGAAAAGTGTCGGTGTGAAAAGAGTTTGATTTGTTTTTGAATAGAGCAAGTATCTACGAGTCATCTACCTACCCTAAGGAATTAGGTTGTGTAAATGTCCTTAAGGTAGTGACATCCCACCATTCAGAGATAGGTAGCACCACCGTTGGAGGTGTTCGGGTCAATTCGTTTGTAGGGACATTGTGGTCACCAGAGCAACAGTAGGACACCTTAGAAGCTACCCTTATGCCATTGATCCTTTTTAATTCCGAGGCAACCGTTTCGAGGCAACTGGATCATGTCATGGACATAAGGACTTACTAAAACGTCCTATACTCGACGACCACATTTCGAGGGCAAGGCAACAATGAGGCGTACCCTAAGAGTGGTGTGTGAATTTGTGTATTGTTTTCATGTTATGTTTCATCTTGTACATGTATCTTGGTGATCTACGCTTGTTTTTAATTTAGGCCATACATTCTTTCATGCGATTATAATTTAAAAGTGCGGAAATTTAAATGTGGAAAGTAAAATCCTACGCTATTACAAGGCGCGGGTCTATACATCGCCAAATTACAAAGACCCGTTTGGAATAAAAATGCGGAAAGTAAATAAATTCCTAATTACTATTACATGGCTTGAACAGTTACATAATATTCACAAAGGAAAATAAGAATAAATGTGCGAAAGAATTAAAGTTTGAATGTTCGAGGGCGTTGGACCCTTTTGAAATTAAATTGAAATTAAGACTAATTAGTTATTTAATTATTTTATTAAAAGAAAAGAAATGTTTTTTAGGTTTTTTGTATTTATGAAATAAAGAAATTAAAATTGAAGAGAAACCCTAATTCTAAGTTGTTTTTAATTATTAATGAAAAAATATTCAAGTTTAACCTAATTTACTAAATATTTAATGTACATGTTTATTTACAAAAGTAGTAATTAATAATAATAATAATAATGATGAGAAAATTATTTATTAAAAAAAATGATGAAAAGTTAAAAACCCTAATTTCTACATATTTTATTTATTTAAGAAAAAGATTTAAGTTTTAAAACCTAATTTAACTAAATTAGTTAATGTACATTTATTTACAAAAAAAATATTTAATAAGTAAATTAATTAATATATTTTAGTTTCTGATTTTTATATTATGAAAATTAATTATTAGAATTTAAAGAAAACAATTAAAATAATTAAAAGAAAAGAAAAGGAAATTAAAAAAAAATACAAACAATGGGGGTGTCTGACCCAATTTGGAGGTTTATTGAAGCATTTTGGCCCATCAGAATCCAAGCCCTTTTTGACTTTCTATGCTTGCATGTGGAATGGTTGACTAACGTGTACCATGGACTGCACGTTATGGCCATTGGGTTGATCATCAGGGACACTTGGCAGGCACAAGCATGAACGTGCATGGTGGAATATTTAAAAGAAACTGCATGGAAACATGTTAAGGAAAAAATTATGAAATATGAGAGGGGACCTGGGAATCGAACCCAGGTCCCAATACCTGCCAGACAGCTCATTCACCAACCAAGCCAGCGCGTTTCTTTGTATACATGATGTAACATGATTATTATATAAAAAAAAGAAGCGTTAGTGGTATGCACGAAAAATCACGCGCCAAGTTTGAATTATCCAGTAACATCAAGCCACGCTAGCTTTCTTCTTTGTTTGCCTGTAAATAGAAAACAGATAGCGGGGGTTTTAAACCCCCACTAAATAGAAACCATGAAAATAGCGATTAGAATATGAGCAAATATAAAAAGGGCGCGAGGTGTGAGTTTGTCTCGTCTTGAGGTCACGAATCCAATGGCACGGGTTTGAAGGTCTAATTTTTCCATATGAAGAAACCCCTAAATTTGGAACTCTGAAAACCTAGAAAACGTTAATGGCAGATTTTGATATAGGCATTGTTAGTTCAATTAAAGGGTACCAATAGCTTCAGAATATCCATATTAGTGTAAATCAATTAACAAAACACATGAACAATGCTTAAAAATTGAAACACGATAATGGATATGTTTGTGAAAAGTGCAATGCTGTTCTACCAATTCCTGGCGTAGGGAGGCGTGTTCTTGATTGCAACACGTTCCTGGATGTCTTGGCAATGTTTTGGAATGCTTTTCAAGCCTTGAATCATCCTGTAACTAGGATTTCGGTGTTCAAGTTTTCAATGAAAAATTGCAAATTGGTAGGCAGCTTGTCTGCAGTTTTTCGTGTCCGATGGAATAGGTTTAGGTTATGCATATGTAAGTGAATGGAATTAGGTTAAAAAACCAAGCCCAAAGTCCATGTATTGATGATTCCAATATTTGATTTTGTTCATATCTTTTCCAATCTTTTTCCATGCCAATTATGCCAAATTTGGATGATTTTGTCTTGGTTGATTGATGCACGAAATATTTAGCTCATAATGAGTGAACTTGCTGCACAAAAAGATTTGATAGGTGTTATTTGATATTTTTTTCATATTTAAATTTAATTAAGTGAATTAATAATAATAAAAATTCAAATAATTAATCAAAAATAAGAAAATACATCCCTTTGAGGTCAATGGGTCGTGCATAGCCTTTGGGTAATGATCCATGGAAGGATTTGTGGCCCATTAGCATTTTTGAAGCCTTTGAAGCAAAGTTGACTTTTCAAAATTCCCAAAAATTTCCCAACTTCTCCAAGGCATATCTTGCTCAATTTTGAAGTTATGATCATGTTCTTGGACATTTTGGAAAGGTCTTGAAGTCCTCTAACCAATGTCTTTGGTCCCATATCATTTTGATTTACCAATCTCAAGTTATGGTCTTTGACTTAAAGTTCCTTTTTGTTGACTTTTGAAAATGACCTATAATGTTGAAATTGATAACTTTTTGTGAGAGCATTTCTTGGACTTGAAGTGTGAAGAGGAGTTGTAGGAAATGTCATCCTATTCAAAATGAGCTTTGGATGGAATTTTTCTGATAAACCATGAGGAAGTTATGCCCTGGTCAATTTGCAGTTGACTTTTTCAACTGTCCAAAAATAGAAACTTTTGCATCTTGAGACTTTTTGAGCCATGCTTATGGAATCATGATCAAGAATTGATCAAATGATGTTTGTGGCTTCAAAATAAGATGTTGACCAAAAATTTTGACTTTTGACTGTCAAATGACCATTTTGTCCCTACAGTTGACTATGAAGCATTTAGGGTTTTTGACTGTGCAATTTGATGCTGTGAGTCTTGAAACTTGGCATGTAGGTGCTTGACAATGTGTAGGCATGTGGGACTTGATTGGACCCTTGGAAACCTCAATTTCTTTGCCATAACCAAAACCCTAATTTTGACTGTTAGGAGGTGTGATCGGTGGATCTGGAACTGACTGTTTAACGCTGGTTCGCGAAATATCGCGGAATCAAGAGTCGCCACCGTCTTTTATTTTCTCCAACATGGACAGGACAAAAGCACAGCAAAATTCCTTATGAGATAGTTTCTCGGTTCGGGAGGTAGATTTATAGAAAGGGAATGTTTTAGCACCCTTTCTATCCATGGTTATCCATGGGCTCTTAGATACTTGCTCATTGTGTTTTCAAAAGTGTTTGCTTTTCAATTGTGAGTGAGTTTGAAAAAGTTTCGTTTTAAAGATTTCAGATCGACTCTTGTATCAGTCCTCAAGAGTGTTTGAAAAATTGTTTTGAAAGCTTTTTTGAAAGTGTCGGTGTGAAAAGAGTTTTGATTTGTTTTTTAGAGCAAGTATCTATGAGTCATCTACCTACCCTAAGGAATTAGGTTGTGTAAATGTCCTTAAGGTAGTGCCATCCTACCATTGAGAGGTAGGTAGCACCACCGTTGGAGGTGTTCGGGTCAATTCGAGTTTAGGGACAGTGTGGTCACCAGAGCAACAGTAGGACACCTTAGAAGCTACCCTTATGACATTGATCCTTTTTAATTCTGAGGAAACTTTTCCGAGGCAACTTGTTTTGAGGCATAGGGATCAACGGACATAAGGACTTACTAAAACGTTCTATACTCGACGACCACGTTTTGAAGGCAAGGCAACAATGAGGCGTACCCTAAGAGTGGTGTGTGAATTTGTGTGTTATTTTCATGTTATGTTTTATCTTGTACATGTATCATGGTGATCTACGCTTGTTTTTAATTTAGGCCATACATTCTTTCATGCAAAGTTTAGAATTTAAAAGTGCGGAAATTTAAATGACGGAAAGTAAAATCCTATGCTATTACAAGGCGTGGGTCTATACATCGCCAAATTACAAAGACCCGTTTGAATAAAAAATGCGGAAAGTAAATAAATTCCTAATTACTATTACATGGCTTGAACAGTTACATAATATTTGAACGAAAATAAATAAGAATAAATGTGCGAAAAGAAATTAGAATCGAATGTTCGAGGGCGTTGGACCCTTTTGAAATTAAATTGAATTAAAAGTTAATTAATTATTTAATAAAAGGAAAGAAATATTTTTTATGTTTTTGGTATTTAATGAAAACAAGAAAAGAATTAAAATTAGAAGGAAACCCTAGTTCTAAATATTTTTTATTATTAAAGAAAAGGTTAAAGTTTAAAACCTAATTTACTAGTTAATTAATTTATTTACATGTTTATTTACAAAAAATAAATGATAATTAATAATAATGATAAATAATGATGATTAATAATTTATTTAAGAAAAAGATGAAAATGTCAAAACCTAATTCTACATATTTTTTATTTATTAAGAAAAAGTGTTAAAATTAAAACCTAGATTAACTAAGTTAATTGCTAGAGTTTATTTACAAAAATTAATTAGTGAAGAAATTAAATATATTTGTATTTTTTGATTTTTCTGTTTTTATTATAGAAAATTATTTTATGGTGAAAAAAAACAATTAAAACAATTAAAAAAGAATTAGAAAATAAAAGAAAATAAAAGTAGAAAGGATGCAAACCAAGGGGGGTTTCAGGCCCAATGGGAGGTTTTTTGAAGTATTCTGGCACATTAGACAAAAAGCCTTGTTTGACTTTCTGGCATCACGTGCGTGTTCATTGACTCCTGAGTACCGTGGTTTGCATTCTTTGACCATTAGATTGGGTTTCATGGTCATTTGTGTTCTGGCTGTTGGCCATTTGTATTCTGGCCTCAACGTTCCTTAATCTTCTCAGGATGTCTGTCTCGCCATGTATTGGTGTCATGCATAAGTTGTTCTTTTGGCCATTTGGCTTTTGGCTTTTGGCTTTTGGCCATTTGGCTTTTGGTTTTTGGCCATTTGGCTTTTGGCCTCAACGTTCCTTAACGAACCTGTATGGGATCCTGTCTAAATCTGCAGTGTTGAATCTCATGAACACATTAAATAAAATCATAAAATACAAATAAAGTCAATATATGAAGAAATTTAATGTTTAGGTGCAATATGGCATGTATGAATGATTATACCCTTTTGATCATGGAGATCAAATCAATCTTACCCTTACTGGAAAATTAGTGACGTGAATGCTTTTATGCCTTTTGGATCATGGAGATCAAGCCAGCCTTACCCTTACTGAAGAAGTAGTGAGGTGTTGGTTTGTAACTGTGATGGCTTGTTTGTAGTGAGAGAGGGATTTGTAATAAGAATTTCAAGGTTTTAGGGTTCTTGAAAGAATTTGATATTCTAACAGTGTTGTGGCAAGGTTTTTTCTCTCTTTTTTCTCCTCCCTTTTTTTCCTCTCTGGTTTGTGTGAAAAGAATGTGATTATATAATGGAAATTAGGGTAAAGAAAATGGGCTTTGAATGTGCAATTGGGCCTCCAATGTTCACTTGAGTTCGTCACTTTCCAGGCTAAATCGCAGGGACTTAAGTGCAATTTTTGAAGTTGAAATGTGAAAACAAAATGTAGCCGACATCGATAACTAACTCCTGTCCGAAAATCGGCTCAATCGGATAAACGGTGAATTAGTTATGAATTTTTGAAGTTTCAGCTCAGACAAACTTATTTTGGGCTCCAGTGTCGACTCTGACACGTTCTTCAATAAAAAACTGGTATTGATCGGAGCATAATCCGGTCTTGACTTATGAAGCAAAGTTGTAGATCTATGAGTCAGGGACCTTGTGTAAAAATATGAGCCCAATCCGATAAAAATTGACCGAGTTATGAATTTTCAAAGTTTCGGCTCAGATGAAATAATATTCAGCATTCAGGATTTTCGGTGTGTCACGCACTCTGAGCAAAAAACGAAGGCCTTTTGAATACCGTTTGAACTCAATACCTTCTGTGAAAATGTAGCCAACTCAATTTGTGAAATTTTGGCGCCGGAACCAGCTCGATACGATGAAAATCGACCAAGTTATGATTTTCTGAACATGACGCAAATAAACTTCTGTCACAAATTTTCTGTATGAAAATACTTGATAAATCCACATTTTTGAAGACCTTCTGATTGAAATTGGCTTCCAGCCGTGAGAGATGAAAACGTAGATAATGTCAAGACGGAATTTTGGCCACCGGAACGGGTTCAAAACGAGCCACGATCTTCAAGTTATGAATTTTTTAGTGCGTAAAAATTGCACTTTCAGCACACTTTTTCACCATATTTCTTCGAGAAAACTCACACATTCGGATACCTTCTTTAAAGAATTGACTCTTGAGCCGAACCTGAATTTGAGAATACATTATCAGAGATATCTTGGCGAAAGAATACCTGAATATGACGCGCCGGGTTGGACTTGTGAATTTTTCTTGAAATATTTTGAGAAATATGGGAGGGCAAATTTTGTGGTACAACAGTTGCCCCTGTTCAATCTTCTTAAACCTGAGGATGTAGATTGGCTTGCGTGACTTTCGTGATCCGAAGGTGGAAGATGATTGAACACTAGAGTGCCCAGAAATTTGCACTCGCATAGTAGAGTATCAGCAACGTGATGGTGGGAATGGGCTTACAGATGCCATTTGGAGAGATGATGGATAGGAGGATGGGCTTATAGAGGCCATCTGGAGATGTGATAGGACCTTGTCGGGAATGGGCTTACGGATGCCATTTGGAGACTATCGGTATGTGGATGGGCTTATAGATGCCATCTAAGTGTCGATCGCGTAAGAGATTCCTTAGCGAGAACTTGCGTACCTGAGAAAGAAAAATAATTACCTGGCCTGTTACAGGAATTGATCTTCAAACTCTTTATGTAGATGTGCCCTGGCTGGATACAGGAATTGAATCTTTAACCTCTTCAGACGTGCCCTGGCAGGGTACAGGAATCGAGTCTGGAATTCAGTAAGGTTGGTGAGTTGTCTCTACTGACAGGTTATCCTCATGGACGAGTGGTCTTTAACGACGAGTGTCTATAACGACGAGTGTCTATAACGACGAGTGTCTATAACGACGAGTGTCTATAACGACGAGTGTCTATAACGACGAGTGTCTATAACGACGAGCGTCTATAACGACGAGCGTCTATAACGACGAGCGTCTATAACGACGAGCGTCTATAACGACGAGCGTCTATAACGACGAGCGTCTATAACGATGAGCGTCTATGACGACGAGTGTCTATAATGACGAGTGTCTATGACGACGAGTGTCTATAACGACGAGTGTCTATAACGACGAGTGTATATAACGACGAGTGTCTATAACGACGAGTGTCTATAACGACGGGTTGTATCAGAGAAATCTTTAGGCATTGATTTAACTGGATTTGTATTCTTTGACTGGGTTGGTCTCTTTTGACTGTATTCGTCTACATAGCTGATCATTTAACTGTACCCTTCCTGAAAGGTAAAGGTCAGTCATATGCAATGCATGATATGAATCAAGCAACGGTGTTCTCAATACATGAGATTGTATGATATGATGCGTATATGCGTGTATCATGATGTATAACAATGTGATGTTATGAATGTATCTTCGTCTGGGAAAATAGATCCTTGACGGATGCCGGGAAGTCAAATCCTGGGCTGATGTTGAAGAGTGAGATTCTTCGTTTCCGTTGGGGATGATGATTGCAAGAATACCGGTAGGAGAAGATGACTCTGTTGGGGAATAAACTTGGCGAATGGATTACTCTGCGGGGAAAGAGAGGTACTTTGCTGAGGTTGATGAGGATAACTCCGCTGGGGATACCATTGTTGTGCTCTGTTGGAAGTTTTGATGAACTCCGCTGGGGAATAAGAAGAACTTTGCCGAGGACGATCTTTCCGTGGCTTTTAGCTGAGGATAATCCAGTTATAAGCTCTGGTGGAGAAATAACCTTTGAATAAAACCGGGGAGACGCGTTCGCTCTGCAGGGAGTGAAGGTATCTTGGTTGTATTCTTCAGTTGAACTTACCTTGGCACCTCGGTGGACAGGGAAACCGGATCATTTAGACAACTCATTATTGCCCCAGTTTTTGTTGGAGAAGAAGGTACCTGTGAAGGTGTTTGATGACTGCCGTTTGACAAATCTTCTTCTGGTAGGCAAGTGACGAGATACCGGGACATAGTCGTACGCTTTGATCCCTAATTTTTGCATGGACCGCCCTTTCGGGTTTTCAGTCCACCGGGATACCCATTTTTGCCCAAGTCGCCTTTTCAGGTTTTCGACTTGCCGGGTGTACAAATTTTTTTCATTTCATCCCTTATTTTTGCCCGAACCCTTTTGGTTCGCTGGGAAGCCCTTATTTTTGCCTAGGGCGGTCGACCTAGCGAGTCTTTTATTATGCGTAGTATTTTTTTCCGACTATGTCCATGCTCTCAGAGTGCAGGGAGTTGTCACTGTTATTAGTGTTGTGTTACCATGCGACCAGAAGATGTTTGATCAGGCAAGATTCGTAGTTGGAGCTCATGTCCAATGCCCCAGGTGACTCAGGCGGAGATTTTCCCCAGGCTATTAGCCATTTGAGAGATTCTCTGAATCTTGACTGGACTGCCCCAGATGATGGACAATGATCATGCCCTGCCCCTTGATTGGAAGTGTTTCCTCTATTTGAGCTTTTGTTGAGAAGATTTTTGTTCACCGAATATTCGTCGTGCGAATTTCTCTGCTGTTCAAACAAATAATCATATGCAAACAATGTTATTTAAAATGCAAAGCTTATGTCTGTCTTGAAGTTTTTGGAAATGCATTTTGTTTATAAAAACAAGTGAATTTTTTTGTAAACTGTGATGTCAACTCGTTATTTTACCGCAAGCCTTAAGGAGTCAGGATACCTTTTTGTAACATTATGCTTTCGAACTAACTCATGCTTCGGCTAGGACTTTTGAGGGTTGTAGCGTGGCCTGGTTCATGGTTTAAGAAACAAAGGATAAAGGCTCAAATTATTTGTACCCACCCGCTCTTCGTGATGTTCTTCAAACCTAAACTCAGTTGATCGTGCGTTAGACCTTGTTTGAGTCTTTGCTCTGATATTCCAATGATGGTTTGGACATTGACAGTTTATTTTGAACAGGCAATCATTTTTCTTTTGTGTTGAGGGTTTGTAGGACCTCTTTCTTTTTTTTTTTGATTTCGTTATCCCTATTTTTTGCCTGAACTGTTTCTTTTGGTGATTACAGTCAGCGGGATGCCCCAGTTTTCATAAGTCTCCTTCATAGGTTTTGACTTAATGGGCTTTTATTTTGAGAGATAATGACTGCCCGTCCTTATGATTATTCGGAACCATCGTCGTCTTTTGTTTCAGAAGGACTTCTTTGATGCTATTCGCTGTGCATCTGGACCAACTGAGAGAACTACCCTGCCCCAGGTTATGATAAAAGGGTTTTGATTTTCGAAAAGAAAAACTCCTACTTCTTTGGCTCGAAGGGGTTGACGAGGGATTATCTTCCTTATAACTCCAGTGTTTAGGAATTGAAACAATGCCTGTACCTCATCAGCGGGGTCTGTTCAAAAGCATACTGTAAAGATCGTGGTATCATTTTCATCATCCTCCCTCAAGAGGCTTAGAATTGTTAATTGAGAGTTGACATCAAAAAAATGAAAGCAGTTGAATATAGCAAATGCGAATATATTGATTCAAAACAGACATATGTGATGCATTAATAAAATAACAGCTTTTGACATGATAATTGTTTGAATAATCAAAAGAAAATTACAACTTGAAAATTCTAATGGACAAAAAGTCTTCTTATCTCAGGACTTGTTACTTCAAGTGGTGAATCCTGTAGGGATGGTAAAAGAACTCAGCTTGACCTTCTTGGGTGAAATCCACTACTCCTTCATTAATCAGGTCCTGGACCTTGTTCTTCAGAGCCCAGCAGTCGGCAGTGTCATGTCCAGGACTATCGGAGTGGTATGCACATCTTTTGTTGGGATGATAGTTAGGAGCAGAGATGTTGGGATTCCGGGGAGGAGCCCTTAGTGCAATCAGATTCAACCTCAACAGGTGTTGTAAATCTTGAAACAGCGACACGTTGAGCTGGGTGAATTGCCTCTTGGACCTGCTTGGCTTACTCTGATCAACCTGTTGCTCTGGGCGAGGTTGATGCTGGGCTTGTGAAGTGGTAGCAATTTGGAGAGATCTATTCCTCACCATACCAGACCCTTGTCCTCTTGGAAGCTGATCAATGATCTGGTCCCTGACTTGGGCTGGTTGCTTCATGTTGTGTCTTTCCTGGGGGAGCTGACTGATCATGGTCCTCAACTCCTCTTGCTCCCGAGCTAAGCCTTGGATGAGAGCCATTTGCCCCAGCATTTGGGTTCTCATCGTATCTACCTCAGCTTGCAGACGTTTCAGCCGTTCGTCCTTGTCATCTTCGGGACTTTTCTTGGCTAAATTCCCCATGAGGAGTGTCCTCAGCTCTTCCTGCACCTTGGATAGGCTTAGAAAGATCTCCCTGAACTGAGTCTCTTGAGCGTGGAGATCCTGGTTGTCTTGTTGGGAAGCCATTGCTGAAATAAACAGCGAAGAAGGGTAAGTGACCTGCAACAAGGGTACCTGTAATGCAATGATATGTATGATATGCATGCGATGCTTTCAAGGATCTCGCGGGGTAAACAAGAAATTTGTTAGAGTTTGCATTTTGTAGCTTGATGGAAGGCACTGCATATTGTTGAGAGTCCTTCTTCGAGAGTCAAGGTTCACCATATCGAGTGGGTCATAGCCCCTGACAACCTTGGCTAGAGGAAAATAAATCCCCTTTGCCCCTTGTTGGATAATTGGTTCAGCATGACCTGCATCACGAGCCCTTGAGATCCTTGAAATGAGTTAGTCCTTATGCAGGATGCATGCAATGGTATGATGTTATGCTATGCATGGGGTAATGTAGGTAAACCCTGTTATGAGTCCCAATTAAGGACTATAAACAAAACCTGCAAGAAACTCAAATGTCAGATAACAAGCATGCTACTAGTCAAGTTGGAAGGCACACAAGTCACACAAGAGAACCCTTATATTTTAGGCCAGCATGGGGTCTGGGTATTACCCTCTTGAAGTTGGTGGGCTCGACCTGTCCTATCAGAAGTAACTGGATTCTAAGGGTCCCAATATCATTGGATTGTTTTCATTGTTCATCGTTTCGATTTAGCCACTGAACTGGCGACCTCCAAGAAAACAACCCTCAACTGAGTGTAGTATCGAGTATCAACCAACCTCGGACTGCACCAAAGTCAGTTATCTCACTACCCTAAAGAGGCCAAGATGGTTCAATTAAGGTTCCTAAGGTCAGTTGATGCTTCACGACACCACGCGGAGGCCCCGTACTCTCCTTGACTGAACTCAAGGGTTACCGGTACACACCAAAGTGCCACATCAACATAGCAGACTGCTTCAACCATGTCGGTATACCCCGCACAGTTCCCTCACAGCCTTGTTGCTACTTTCTAAGAAGGTATCCCCAGATCCGGGTTAGGATCTATAGAACTCCCGAGACAGTCCCACAATAATAAAGCAAACAAGCACAACAATTGAAAACACAAGTGATCTTAGTCCTAAGGTACACCTCATTTTATAAGAATTCCCCAGCAGAGTCGCCAGTTCTGTGATCGGTGGATCTGGAACTGACTGTTTAACGCTGGTTCGCGAAATGTTGCGGAAGCAAGAGTCGCCACCATCTTTTATTTTCTCCAACATGGACAGGACAAAAGCACAGCAAAATTCCTTATGAGATAGTTTCTCGGTTCGGGAGGTAGATTTATAGAAAGGGAAGGTGTTAGCACCCTTTCTATCCATGGTTATCCATGGGCTCTTAGATACTTGCTCATTGTGTTTTCAAAAGTGTTTGCTTTTCAATTGTGAGTGAGTTTGAAAAAGTTTCATTTTAAAGATTTCAGATCGACTCTTGTATCAGTCCTCAAGAGTGTTTGAAAAATTGTTTTGAAAGCTTTTTTGAAAGTGTCGGTGTGAAAAGAGTTTTGATTTGTTTTTTAGAGCAAGTATCTATGAGTTATCTACCTACCCTAAGGAATTAGGCTGTGTAAATGTCCTTAAGGTAGTGCCATCCCACCATTGAGAGGTAGGTAGCACCACCGTTGGAGGTGTTCGGGTCAATTCGAGTTTAGGGACAGTGTGGTCACTAGAGCAACAGTAGGACACCTTAGAAGCTACCCTTATGCCATTGATCCTTTTTAATTCCGAGGCAACTTTTCCGAGGCAACTTGTTTTGAGGCATAGGGATCAACGGACATAAGGACTTACTAAAATGTTCTATACTCGACGACCACGTTTCGAAGGCAAGGCAACAGTGAGGCGTACCCTAAGAGTGGTGTGTGAATTTGTGTGTTATTTTCATGTTATGTTTTATCTTGTACATGTATCATGGTGATCTACGCTTGTTTTTAATTTAGGCCATACATTCTTTCATGCAAAGTTTAGAATTTAAAAGTGCGGAAATTTAAATGACGGAAAGTAAAATCCTATGCTATTACAAGGCGCGGGTCTATACATCACCAAATTACAAAGACCCGTTTGAATAAAAAATGCGGAAAGTAAATAAATTCCTAATTACTATTACATGGCTTGAACAGTTACATAATATTTGAACGAAAATAAATAAGAATAAATGTGCGAAAAGAAATTAGAATCGAATGTTCGAGGGCGTTGGACCCTTTTGAAATTAAATTGAATTAAAAGTTAATTAATTATTTAATAAAAGGAAAGAAATATTTTTTATGTTTTTGGTATTTAATGAAAACAAGAAAAGAATTAAAATTAGAAGGAAACCCTAGTTCTAAATATTTTTAATTATTAAAGAAAAGGTTAAAGTTTAAAACCTAATTTACTAGTTAATTAATTTATTTACATGTTTATTTACAAAAAATAAATGATAATTAATAATAATGATAAATAATGATGATTAATAATTTATTTAAGAAAAAGATGAAAATGTCAAAACCTAATTCTACATATTTTTTATTTATTAAGAAAAAGTGTTAAAATTAAAACCTAGATTAACTAAGTTAATTGCTAGAGTTTATTTACAAAAATTAATTAGTGAAGAAATTAAATATATTTGTATTTTTTTATTTTTCTGTTTTTATTATAGAAAATTATTTTATGGTGAAAAAAAACAATTAAAACAATTAAAAAAGAATTAGAAAAGAAAAGAAAATAAAATTAGAAAGGATGCAAACCAAGGGGGGTTTCAGGCCCAATGGGAGGTTTTTTGAAGTATTCTGGCACATTAGACAAAAAGCCTTGTTTGACTTTTTGGCATCACGTGCGTGTTCATTGACTCCTGAGTACCGTGGTCTGCATTCTTTGGCCATTGGATTGGGTTTCATGGCCATTTGTGTTCTGGCTGTTGGCCATTTGTGTTCTGGCCTCAACGTTTCTTAATCTTCTCAGGGTGTCTGTCTCGCCATGTATTGGTGTCATGCATAAGTTGTTCTTTTGGCCATTTGGCTTTTGGCTTTTGGCTTTTGGCCATTTGGCTTTTGGCTTTTGGCCATTTGCCTTTTGGCCTCAACGTTCCTTAATGAACCTGCATGGGATCCTGTCTAAATCTGCAGTGTTGAATCTCATGAACACATTAAATAAAATCATAAAATGCAAATAAAGCCAATATATGAAGAAATTTAATGTTTAGGCACAATATGGCATGTATGAATGATTATACCCTTTTGATCATGGAGATCAAATCAATTTTACCCTTACTAGAAAATTAGTGACGTGAATGCTTTTATGCCTTTTGGATCATGGAGATCAAGCCGGCATTACCCTTACTGAAGAAGTAGTGAGGTGTTGGTTTGTAACTGTGATGGCTTGTTTGTAGTGAGAGAGGGATTTGTAATAAGAATTTCAAGGTTTTAGGGTTCTTGAAAGAATTTGATATTCTAACAGTGTTGTGGCAAGGTTTTTTCTCTCTTTTTTCTCCTCCCTTTTTTTCCTCTCTGGTTTGTGTGAAAAGAATGTGATTATATAATGGAAATTAGGGTAAAAAAAATGGGCTTTGAATGTGCAATTGGGCCTCCAATGTTCACTTGAGTTCGTCACTTTCCAGGCTAAATCGCAGGGACTTAAGTGCAATTTTTGAAGTTGAAATGTGAAAATAAAATGTAGCCGACATCGATAACTAACTCCTGTCCGAAAATCGGCTCAATCGGATACACGGTGAATTAGTTACGAATTTTTGAAGTTTCAGCTCAGACAAACTTATTTTGGGCTCCAGTGTCGACTCTGACACGTTCTTCAATAAAAAACTGGTATTGATCGGAGCATAATCCGGTCTCGACTTTTGAAGAAAAGTTGTAGATCTATGAGTCAGGGACCTTGTGTAAAAATATGAGCCCAATCCGATAAAAATTGACCGAGTTATGAATTTTTGAAGTTTCGGCCCAGATGAAATAATATTCAGCATTCAGGATTTTCGGTGTGTCACGCACTCTGAGCAAAACACGAAGGCCTTTTGAATACCTTTTGAACTCAATACCTTCTGTGAAAATGTAGCCAACTCAATTTGTGAAATTTTGGCGCCGGAACCAGCTCGATACGATGAAAATCGACCAAGTTATGATTTTCTGAACATAACGCAAATAAACTTCTATCACAAATTTTCTGTATGAAAATACTTGATAAATCCACATTTTTGAAGACCTTCTGATCGAAATTGGCTTCCAGCCGTGAGAGATGAAAATGTAGATGATGTCAAGACGGAATTTTGGCCACCGGAACGGGTTCAAAATGAGCCACGATCTTCAAGTTATGAATTTATTAGCGCGTAAAAATTGCACTTTCAGCACACTTTTTCACCATATTTCTTCGAGAAAACTCACACATTCAGATACCTTCTTTAAAGAATTGACTCTTGAGCCGAACCTGAATTTGAGAATACGTTATCAGAGATATCTTGGCGAAAGAATACCTGAATATGACGCGCCGGGTTGGACTTGTGAATTTTTCTTGAAATATTTTGAGAAATATGGGAGGGCAAATTTTGTGGTACAACAGGAGGCAATTGGACTGTGCAACCCTTGGGAGATTTTGAACCTTGATCTTGGCAAATCTTGAAGAATATGGGAGGGAAAATTTTGGGGTACAACAGTTGCCCCTGTTCAATCTTCTTAGACCTGAGGAGGTAGATTGGCGTGCGTGCCTTTCGTAATCCGAAGGTGGAAGATGATTGAACACTAGAGTGCCCAGAAATTTGCACTCACATAGTAGAGTACCAGCAGTGTGATGGTGGGAATGGGCTTACAGATGCCATTTGGAGGGATGCTGGATAGGAGGATGGGCTTATAGATGCCATCTGGAAGTATAATAGAACCTTGTCGGAAATGGGCTTATAGATGCCATTTGGAGACTGTCGGTATGTGGAGAGATGGGCTTATAGATGCCATCGGGAGGTTGTCGATCACGTAAGAGATTCCTTAGCGAGAACTTGCGTACTTGAGAAAGAAAAATAATTACCTGGCCTGTTACAGGAGTTGATCTTCAAACTCTTTATGTAGATGTGCCCTGGTCGGATACAGGAATCGAATCTTTAAACTCTTCAGACGTGCCCTGGCAAGATATAGGAATCGAGTCCGGAGAATATAGTCGTCAACAGATACACCCTGGCAGGATACAGGAATCGGATCTTCAAACTCTTCAGACGTGTCCTGGCAAGATACAGGAATCGAGTCTGGTAATGTTAGTCGTCAACAGATACACCCTGGCAAGATACAGGAATCGGATCTTCAAACTCTTCAGACGTGCCCTAGCAAGATATAGGAATCAAGTCTGGTAATGTTAGTCGTCAACAGATACACCCTGGCGAGATACAGGAATCAGATCTTCGAACTCTTCAGACGTGCCCTGGCAAGATATAGGAATCGAGTCTGGAATATAGTCGTCAACAGATACACCCTGGCAAGATACATGAATCGGATCCTCAAACTCTTCAAACGTGCCCTGGCAAGATACAGGAATCGAGTCTGGTAATGTTAGTCGTCAACAGATACACCCTGGCAAGATACAGGAATCGGATCCTCAAACTCTTCAGACGTGCCCTGGCAAGATACATGAATCGAGTCTGGTAATGTTAATCGTCAACAGATACACCCTGGCAAGATACAGGAATCGGATCTTCGAACTCTTCAGACGTGCCCTGGAAAGATACAGGAATCGAGTCTGGTAATGTTAGTCGTCAACAGATACACCCTGGCAAGATACCGGAATCGGATCTTTAGTTGCGACCGTTGATAGTAATTATCTTTGTATTGACTTTTATCCTGAAAAGATTAAAGCGTTAGTTGTATGCGATGCCATGATGTATGACATGCGGGATGTTCTCGGAATAAGTGAGATTGTATGTTCATGATGCGTATATGCATGTTATAGAGTATGAAGATGTGTTGTTCATGAATGTATGTTTCGTCTAGGAAAGTAAATCCTTGACGGGTGCCGGGCAGTTAACTCTTGGGCTGCTATTGAAGAGTATAGCTTTGTTGTTGGGGGTGATGGTTGCAAGAATACCGGTAGGAGAAGATGACTCCGTTGGGGAATAAACTTGGTGAATAGATTACTCTGCGGGGAATGCTCTATGGGAAGAGAGGTACTTTGTTGAGGTTGATGATAACTCCGCTGGGGATACCTTTGATAAGCTTTATTGGAAGGTTTGATAAACTCCACTGGGGATAGGAAGACTCTGTCGGGGACGATCTTTCTGTGGCAGTTGGCTGAGGATAACCCAGTTATATCCTGGTGGGGAAATAACCTTTGAATAAAAAGTCCGGGAGACGCGTTCGTGCTATGCGGGCGACAAGCTTCCATAATCTACTGGGGATAAGCTTCAAGACCTGCTGGGGATATGATTCAACTTTCCTGGGGAGACCTTTCAGATTGGACTGGACTCTCCTGGGGAAATTTTTGAGATGTACTGGGGAAGTGGCTCCACTGAAGGTCTGGTATACCACCGGGGAACAATCTTAGGTCAAGACTGCCGGGGATGCTTGTTAAGAATGTTTGAATACTCCACTGAGGAATGTTGAGATCTTCTGGGGATACCCAACTTCCTTAAGGCTGACTGAGGACTAACTCTGCCTGGGGAGAGTGTTGCTGACTTGCTGGCTCATTCTCTGGGGAATTAAGGTATCTTGGTTATGTTCTTCAGCTGAACTTACCTTGGTACCTTGGTGGACAGAGCAATTAGATCGCTTAGACAACTCATTATTGCCCCTGTTTCTAATGTTACCTGTAATTAATCTTTTGTTTCGCATGCCAATATTTATGAGTTAGCAATTATCGTCAAATGCATATATCAAAAATTGAACCTTAGACGTTCTTCGCAAAACAAAACAGAAAAAGGAAAAACAATTGGCAATTTGTCTAAAAAGTGAATTTGTATTGATTTTTGAATTGGCCTGTAAATAGGCGTTTATGTACAAGAGGTTGACGCCCTAGTAAGAGAACGCCGCCGAACAACAGAGTTTATATAATTTTATGAAAACAAAAACAGCTGTGTGAAAAGAGTAATCCCACTGGGTTCCAACTCTGCTATCGCCTTTATATCTTCGAGCGTCTCATCACTTGGCTGCTCGGTTGAAGATGAAGTTGACTGATTGATACCGTCTGATCTTGAGGTTGATACCGGATTCCGGGTGCAAAGTGATCCACTGAGACATAGTATTACGCTTTATCCCTAACTTTTGCCTGGACCGCCCTTTCGGGTTTTCAGTCCACCGGGATACCCATTTTTGCCCAAGCCGCCTTTTCAGGTTTTCGACTTGTCGGGTGTACAGATTTTTTTCATTTCATTTCATCCCTCATTTTGCCCGAACCCTTTTGGTTCACCGGGAAGCCCTAATTTTTGCCTAGGTATGTCAACCTAGCGGGTCTTTTATCACGCGTAGTATTTTTTTACTATGTCTGCATTAGCGGGGTGAGGAAGGTCGTCACCATCCATGGTGGTTAGCATCATGGCTCCTCCTGAGAACACATGTTTAACCACAAATGGCCCTTCGTACGTAGGGGTCCATTTGCCCCTGGGATCACTCTGAGGAAGGATGATGCGTTTGATTACCAGGTCCTCAACTTGATACTCTTGTGGTCTGACCTTCTTGTTAAATGCCCTGATCATCCGTTTTTGGTACGTCTGACCATGACAAATAGCAGTGAGTCTCTTTTCGTCAATTAGGTTTAACTGATCAAGTCGAGTCTGGATCCAGTCATCTTCGCTCAGATCTGCATCCTTCATTATCCGGAGAGAGGGTATATGCACTTCAATTGGTAAGACTGCCTCCATGCCGTAGACCAAGGAAAAAGGAGTTTCCCCGGTTGACGTCCTCGCTGAGGTACGGTACCCATGAAGAGAGAACGGCAACATCTCGTGCCAATCTTTGTAGGTCCCTGTCATCTTCTGCACAATCTTCTTAATGTTCTTATTCGCTGCTTCTACAGCCCCATTCATCTTCGGTCGGTAAGGAGAAGAGTTGTGGTGCTGTATCTTGAATTGCTCGCAGAGCTCAGTGATCATCTTGTTATTGAGATTGGTACCGTTGTCCGTAATGATCCTTTCCGGGACGCCGTATCGACAGATCAGGTTATGCCAAATGAACCGTGCCACCACGTTCTTGGTTACTGTAGCATAGGAAGCTGCTTCAACCCACTTTGAAAAGTAATCAATCGCCACCAGGATGAAGCGATGCCCGTTGGATGCCGTAGGTTTAATCTCGCCGATCATATCTATGCCCCACATTTCAAAAGGCCAAGGTGCTGTCAAGACATTCATAGGAACTGGAGGAACGTGCACCTTATCTGCATAAATCTGGCATTTATGACATGTCCGAGAATGTTGGTAACAGTCAGCTTCCAATGTGGACCAGAAGTATCCTGCCCGAAGGATCTTCTTTGCCATGGTGTGCCCACTGGAATGTGTTCCGAAGGTACCTTCAAGTAGATCTGCCATGATCCTTTCTGCTTCAGTTTTATCCACACAACGTAGTAAGGTCGAATCATGGTTTCGCTTGTATAGAATGCCATTGCTGAGGAAGAACTTCGCTGCGAACCTTCTCAGAAACTTCTTGTCGTTGGCAGATGCACCCTCGGGGTATTCTTGAGCTTCCAAGTACCTCTTCACCTCATGATACCAAGGTTTTTCAGTTACTATCTCAGCCTCAAGATCACAACAATATGCAGGTTCGTCCAGTTTCCAGATAATGATCCAGGGAGCCTCGTTATCCCATTTGACTTTGAACATGGAAGACATCGTAGCTAACGCGTCCGCCAACTGATTCTCCTCTCTTGGGAAGTGTTCAAAAGTTATCTCCGTGAAATGGGGGATCAATGTCAACACACATTCTCTGTAAGGAATAAGATTCGGATGTTTCGTATCCCACTCGCCTTTGATCTAATTCATCACGAGAGAGGAATCTCCGAAGACGCTCAGAAACTTGATCCTTAAGTCAATTGCAGCTTGAAGACCCATGATGCATGCCTCATACTCCGCCATGTTGTTGGTGCAGTTGAAACATAGCCGGGCAGTGAGTGGAGTATGAGTGCCTTGAGGGGATATGATTACAGCGCCGATACCGTTACCCAAAGCGTTGGAGGCTCCGTCAAAGTGCATAGACCATCGGGATCCTTCCTCAGGTCCTTCATCCGGTCCAGGTACTTCACAATCAGTCACTATCATGATGCTCTCGTCAGGAAATTCAAAGTTCATTGACTGGTAGTCGTCCACTGCTTGGTGTGCCAAGTGGTCTGCCAATATACTTCCCTTGATTGCTTTCTGAGTCGTGTACTGGATGTCGTATTCTGTCAAGATCATTTGCCATCTTGCTATTCTCCTAGACAGAGCAGGTTTTTCAAATATGTACTTTATCGGATCCATTTTTGAAATCAACAAGGTAGTGTGAGTCAGCATATACTGTCTCAGCCGGCGAGCAGCCCATACCAAAGCGCAGCAAGTTTTCTCGAGCAGTGAGTATCGGGTCTCACAGTTGGTAAACTTTTTGCTAAGGTAATAAATGGCGTGCTCTTTTTGGCCAGACTCGTCATGCTGCCCCAGCACACACCCCATTGAGTTGTCAAGTATAGTATTAGAGGTCTCCCTTCAACCGGTGGCATAAGGATGGGTGGTTCTTGGAGATACTCTTTGATTCTGTCAAAAGCGGCCTGACATTCATCATTCCAACGTACTACTTGATCTTTCTTCAGCAGCTTGAAGATTGGTTCACAGGTAGCAGTTAGATGCGAGACGAATCGAGCAATGTAATTCAGCCGTCCCAGAAAGCCTCTGACTTCTTTCTCTGTCTTGGGAACTGGCATCTCTTGTATGGCTTTAACCTTGGCAGGGTCCACTTGAATACCCTTGTCACTTACGACGAAGCCTAGCAATTTTCCTGATCTTACCCCAAAGGTGCACTTGTTCGGGTTCAACCTCAGCTTGTACAACTTCAGACGGTCAAACAATTTCTGCAGATGATCAAGGTGTTCCTCCTCAGTTTGGGACCTTGCAATCATATCATCGACATATACTTCAATCTCGTGATGGATCATGTCATGAAATAAAGCAACCATGGCACGTTGGTAGGTTGCCCCAGCATTTTTCAACCCGAATGGCATGACCTTGTAGCAGAAGGTGCCCCACTGAGTAACAAAGGTAGTCTTTTCCATATCTTCAGGAGCCATCTTGATCTGATTATAACCTGAAAAACCATCCATGAAGGAGAACACCTTGTGCTGAGCAGTATTGTCAACAAGAACGTCAATGTGAGGTAGGGGGAAGTCATCCTTGGGGCTGGCCCTATTCAAATCCCTGTAATCGACACACATTCTGACCTTTCCATCTTTCTTTGGTACTGGAACCACGTTGGCAACCCACTGAGGGTAAGAAGTCACTGCTAGAAACCCGGCATCAAACTGCTTCATAACCTCAGCTTTGATCTTCTCGGACATCTCTGGACGCATACGGCGGACCTTTTGTTTAACTGGAGGGCAGTCTTCCTTGGTAGGCAAGTGATGGACCACAATGTCAGTATCCAACCCGGGCATGTCTTCGTAGGACCAGGCGAAGATTTCCACATAATCATGTAACATCTGAATCAACCGTTGTTTTACACTGAGCTCCAGATTGGCACCAATCTTAACTTCCTTTCTATCTGTCTCAGTACCCAGATTTACCATTTCCACCGGCTCTTCATGTGGCTGAATGGCCCTCTCTTCCTGGAGTAACAGTCTTGCAAGCTCACCAGGCACTTCGCAATCATCTTCACCTTCGTCTTCGGCTAAGTTGATCGGATTTTCGAAGTCATAACTGGCAGTAGCAGAGTCGTTACCAGTGAGATCCAGAGTGGATTGAAACCTGTATGGGTGAGTGTGTGTAAATATAGCTGTTTTGCAATATATAAAGAAAGAAAGAAAGAAAGGGAGCACAAGATTTGAAATGCGAAAAACGTCCAATGTCTTTATTCATGATATATGGAAATGATAGTTAATAAGCCCTCACAAATGAAGCCAACGGTGCCCCGGGTAAGACACCGGGCCATAAAGTTTCAATTTATTGTTTATTACAAATTAAAGAAACAAAGGAATTCATTACTGCGTAACAAAAGTAACAGGTATGTGATCTTTTGCGGTCCAATTGTTCAATCCACCGTCAGTCGTCGGGTAAATCCAGCTATCAAACTTTGATTCCTCCGTATCGCTCTCAATAGCATTCACTCCCGGGTTGGTGATGAACACGGGAGGTCTTCCGATCCTAGCTTTGTGTACCGCCCTCCGAGCCTCTGCAGTAAAACCCAGCCCAAACTTGTCAGTCTTAGGAGTAAAATCAGGGAGCCTGCCCTAGTTAGCACATTCACCTTTCTCAATTACAGCCCGGGCGTCCTTTAAGGAGGCCATCTTCAAAGGAGAACCCTTTTCAGTTACTGCTTCTGCTGCTGCCAATGTTGGAGGTACCTCTTCAAAATGTTGAAAGGGGGTTTCAATAAACTCCCCGTCCATCTCAATATACCGAAATGAATTCAGATGACTAACCATGTATTCTTCCTCCCCCTGCACAGTAACAATCTTCCCTCGGACAGGGTACTTGAGCTTTTGGTGTAGAGTGGAGGTCACCGCCCCAGCTTTGTGAATCCAGGGTCGGCCCAACAAACAGGAATAAGATGGACGAATATCCATCACATAGAACGTTGAATCAAAGACTTGGGAACCAAGACGAATCGGAATATCCACCTCTCCATGAACCATCCTCTTCGACCCGTCAAAGGCTCGGACAATGATGTTACTAGGCTTCAACTCCAGGCCCTCACAATCCAACCTGTCTAAGGCCTTCTTGGGCAACACATTCAGGGAAGAACCGGTGTCCACCAACACGTGAGCAAGAGTAGTGCCCCTGCATTCAATGGAGACATGCAGGGCATCATTGTGGTTTTTTCCCTTAGCAGTAAGATCAGCATCCGAGAAACCCAAACCATTGTCAACTGTCAGATTGGCCACACAGTCAGTGAATTGATCTGCAGATGTCTCTTGTGGCACATGGACAGTCTTCAGAAATGAAATCAGGGCCTTGGCATGGGCCTCTGAGCACAGCAGCAATGATAGCATAGAGATCTTGGAGGGGGTATGCCCCAGCTGTTCAACGACATTGAAGTCACTCTTCTTGATTATCTTAAGAATTTCCTCCATCTCTTGCTGGGAGGCTTCAACATTCACAGTCTTTGGTGCCTCCATCCGGGCAGGCTCATCATCAATCCCTTTGCCCCGAGTGTCAGACGACTCGACAGCAGGGGTAGAAACTGGATCAGAAGTGGAAACAGGCGCACTTGCAGGCGTAATCACAAGAGGTCTTCGGATAACTGGTGGTGCAATGTCAGGCGAGAAGAGTCTGCCACTGCGAGTAACTTTAGCTGGACCAGTGATATTGCTGATGCTGGTACTGGTGTTGAACTCCTGCTTTACTCCAAGTACATACACATCTGCCCCATAGTGCCATGGGATAGCCTTGTCAGATTCATAGGGGAGGGACCCCGGAACAGTAATAATGATGGGTGCAACAGACATGATCTTGACTGGCTTCCTCGGGGGAGCCTTGGTAGGATTGTTGAAAATTGTGACGACAGATACTTCTTCCGTGGAAACACAAGGAACAACAGTCTTCTTGAACAAAATCTCCCTGCTATCCATCAGGCTTTGGATGCCTGACTTCAGCAACGGACAACCAGTAAGGGAAACAGCACACAGAAGGCAACCCTTGCTACAACCCGGAAATAAACCGGCTAGCAACAGGTTCCTCTTAACAGTCAACAAAGGAGTAGCCACATCATCCACAGAAACGGCATACAAGTCTTCCTCAATGGCATTTACTCCATGCTGGGGCATAGGAGCAGTCACAACGTTTGGTCTTTCAGGTGCCTCAAATTGTATCTCCTTCGCATCAATAAGGTCTTGAACCTTATTTCTCAGGGCCCAACAATCATCAGTAGAATGCCCCGGGCTATCAGAGTGATAAGCACAGCGGGCATTTGGATTATACTTAGGAGAGGTAGTGTTCACCACCTTCGGAGCCTCTCTGAAGGTTACCAAGTTGGTCGATAGCAATTGCGGCAAGATTTGTGACAAGGTCATACTCAGCCGAGTGTATTCTCTTCTGGGTCTCTCACCCCTTGGTTGGTTAGGTTGCCGAGGAGCGGCAGCAGGCTTGGCAATAACCACCGCGTTGACAGCTTGGCGGCGTTCTGGTTTGTCCTGCCTCCTAGGCCCATACACAACACTGGCCTCCTTTTTAAAAGGTTTCTTCTCAGAACTTGAGGACGCACCTTTCTGAATTTTCCCTGATTTCATGCCAGCCTTTATCCTTTCCCCAGTCAGAATGAGGTCTGTGAACCCTACAGACGAATTGCCAATGAGATGATTGAAGAACGGCCCGGATAGGGTCCCCAAGAACATGTCTACAAGTTCACGGTCTGTTAATGGTGGCTGCACCCTTCCAGCCAGGTCCCTCCACTTCTGCGCATACTCTTTAAAACCTTCTCCCGATCCTAGCGACATACCCTGGAGTTGGGTACGTGTAGGAGCGAGGTCGGCATTATACTAATACTGCTTGTAAAAAGCAGTAGCCAACTCCTCCCAGTTACGAACCTTGGTTCCATCCAGCTGATAGAACCATTCGAGACGAGTCCCTGAAAGACTCTCCTGGAAGAAGTGGATCCACAAGTTCTTGTCCGCAGTGTATGGCTGAATCTTCCGCACATAAGATCTGAGATGTAGCTTAGGGCAGGATGCCCCGTCATACTTTGCGAAAGATGGTGCTTTGAATTTATGTGGGATCACCACACCAGAAGATAAACCCAAGTCTCCGAAATCCAAACCAGGCACTTGTTGAATTTCCATGGCATTCAGACGGTCTTCCAACTGCTTATACCTGTCTTCAGCTGGAGGATACTGCTCCTCATTGAAATCAGTCTCGTTGTCAGAGACCACGGGACTAGGAACCCTTCCCCCATGGGGACTGCCTTTTCCTACAGAAGAACCAGCTTGATCAACCTCATTCTGCAGTGTGTTACCGAACCTTCGGCCCGTGTTGAATAGTACAATTCTCTTCTTCTTCTTCTTCTTAACCAACAGAGCCTTCAACTCCTCTTGACCTTGTGCCAAACTCATAATCAGCTCTTGGAATTGGGCGTTCTGAGCCTGAAGGGCCTTGATGGACTGCTCGGTAGATGGTTCAGGGCTCATGATGCTGAAATAAACAGCGAAGAACATTAAGCAACCTGAAAAGAAGAGTACCTTCTATGCACATGATGAATGGGATGCGTATGATTTATGTTTTCAAAGACAATCGGGAATCAACTTTGTAAACAAAAAGGAACACACTTCATTAGATTCAACTTTGAAATTTAAATTATTCAACAGATTGCCCTTAGGCGTTACATAAAATGAAAATACTGAAAAGGGAAATAAAACTGTAAAAGAACATCCAAAGCTCATCATTGATCCCAGGGTCTTCTCTTCTCAGTACGGATGTAGTCATTCAAGGCTCGCTCGTTCTCCAACTGCTTTGTCAGCTTCTGGATCTTCAATTCCTGCTCGTTGAACTTTTCCCGATAAGAATCCCGTTCTTCTCGCAGTTGCGCCCAAGACCTCTTTAGTGTATCAAGATCAGTAGGTATCTGAGGAGGGAGAACAGTTGGAGGGACCCCATCTCTATCAGGATATTCAAGAATGACGGGCCTGACAGCTTCATATGGCATACCTAACTTCTGAGCACGGATGCGGACCCATTTGTAGTAGGCTTCCATAGGTAGAGAAGTCTTTGGTCCCAGCTCTTGTGGGTCAGCTTTGTGAATTCTGTCCCAAGCCTTGATGAACCTACGACACAGCTCGTTGCTATCTACCTGAAACTCAAAACTGATGTGAGGCACCAACATCTCATGAGGCCCCGCTCTTCTGGCTCTTCCAAACTGACGGAGAGCTAGACATGGATTGTAAGAGACTCCTCCTTGGGTACCAATCAGAGGAACATTGGGATATTCTCCGCAACGATTAATAACAGCTACCTCATCCAAACCCCTGAGAGTCCAAATGATGTCATTATCAGTGAGAGACATTAACCTATGAGCCCAACCTCTTCCTTCTTTGTTCTTCAGCACAAACTTAGGGAGGTGCGAAATAAACCACCTCACTAACAAAGGAATACAACACCACAGAGTTCCTCGTCTTCGGGCAGTACGAGCATAGAGTTGTTGCAGGATATCACCCAAGAGAGTGGGCACAGGGTTCCGAGACATGAAGACCCTTATGGCAGTGACGTTAATGAAGTTATCAGGATTAGGAAACAAGACTAGACCATAGATTAAGAGAGCCAGAATGTCTTCATACGCCCTAAAGTCCAGGTCATTCCAGAAACTGTTAGCCTTACCAATCAGAAACTTGGCCAAGAAACCCTTAACTTTGCTTCTAGTCACCCAGTTGTCCATTACCTCCTTGTGGGTCAAAGGCAGAGCTGCAACAATCTCCTCAAGCCTAAGAGTCTTTTCCCAACCAGTGAAGGGAGTCTGATCCAAGATAGGGATGCCAAGCAAATCAGAGAATTCTTCCAGGGTAAGGACCAGCTGGAAGTCTTGAAAGGTGAAACACTGGTACAGAGGGTCATAAAACTGGGTCAGGACACTCATCAGTTGTTGGTCCCACTTTGCCGTGACTAAACTGAGAAGAGAACCATGCCTCTGGATGAAGGAAGTAGTATTTGGAATTCTGCTAACCAACTCTTCAAGTAACTCAGGTGGGTGAACAAAGTTGAACCGGATAGTGTTCCTTCGCATAGGCATCATGATGTCCTACAAAATAGAGCAAAGGTGAAACCCTCTTGTCTTTGAAATGGTCAGTCCTTATGCAGGATGCATGCAATGTTTATGATGGCATGATGTTATGATAAAGCACACCACAAATATTCACAAAGGCAAACATGATAAGGCACACAAGTCACACAAGACAAGCCCTTAGAGTTTAGGCCAGCATGGGGTCTAGGTATTACCCTCTTTCAGTTTGTTGGTTAAGACCTGTCCTATCAGAAGTAACCGGGTTCTAGAGGATCCCAATATCACTTACTACCCTCAATCGGTCATAACTCCAGCATCGCAATCTTTTCTTGCAGCCAGAACCATCACGAGAGTTTAGCCTCAATGGGCGTAGCATACTGCTACTGTTCTATTGGCCAAGTTGGGTCATTTAAGGTTCTAAGGTCGGTTGGTGCTTAATGACTCCTCAAAAGACCCATATTCTCCTCGTTGCGACACAAGGGATATCGGTACAGACCAAGGTGCCACACCAACGTAGCCACTGCTTCACCCATGTCGGTCTACGCCGGACAGGTCCCTCACAGCTTATGCTACCTAACAGATCCGGGTTAGGATCTATGTAACTCCGATGCAGCCCACAATAATAAAGCAAACAAACACATCAATTGAAAACACAAGTGATCTTAGTCCTAAGGTACACCTCACTTTAAAGTATGTCCCCAGCAGAGTCGCCAGTTCTGTGATCGGTGGATCTGGAACTGACTGTTTAACGCTGGTTCGCGAAATGTCACGGTAAGCAAGAGTCGCCACCGTCTTTTATTTTCTCCAACATGGACAGGACAAAAGCACAGCAAAATTCCTTATGAGATAGTTTCTCGGTTCGGGAGGTAGATTTATAGAAAGGGAAGGTGTTAGCACCCTTTCTATCCATGGTTATCCATGGGCTCTTAGATACTTGCTCATTTGTGTTTTCAAAGTGTTTGCTTTTCAAAGTGAGTGGGTTTGAAAAAAGTTTCGTTTAAAGATTTCAGATCGACTCTTGTATCAGTCCTCAAGAGTGCTTGAAAAATTGTTTTGAAAGCTTTTTGAAAAGTGTCGGTGTGAAAAGAGTTTGATTTGTTTTTGAATAGAGCAAGTATCTACGAGTCATCTACCTACCCTAAGGAATTAGGTTGTGTAAATGTCCTTAAGGTAGTGCCATCCCACCATTGAGAGATAGGTAGCACCACCGTTGGAGGTGTTCGGGTCAATTCGTTTGTAGGGACAGTGTGGTCACCAGAGCAACAGTAGGACACCTTAGAAGCTACCCTTATGCCATTGATCCTTTTTAATTCCGAGGCAACCGTTTCGAGGCAACTGGATCATGTCATGGACATAAGGACTTACTAAAACGTCCTATACTCGACGACCACGTTTCGAGGGCAAGGCAACAGTGAGGCGTACCCTAAGAGTGGTGTGTGAATTTGTGTATTGTTTTCATGTTATGTTTCATCTTGTACATGTATCTTGGTGATCTACGCTTGTTTTTAATTTAGGCCATACATTCTTTCATGCGATTATAATTTAAAAGTGCGGAAATTTAAATGCGGAAAGTAAAATCCTACGCTATTACAAGGCGCGGGTCTATACATCACCAAATTACAAAGACCCGTTTGGAATAAAAATGCGGAAAGTAAATAAATTCCTAATTACTATTACATGGCTTGAACAGTTACATAATATTCACAAAGGAAAATAAGAATAAATGTGCGAAAGAATTAAAGTTTGAATGTTCGAGGGCGTTGGACCCTTTTGAAATTAAATTGAAATTAAGACTAATTAGTTATTTAATTATTTTATTAAAAGAAAAGAAATGTTTTTTAGGTTTTTTGTATTTATGAAATAAAGAAATTAAAATTGAAGAGAAACCCTAATTCTAAGTTGTTTTTAATTATTAATGAAAAAATATTCAAGTTTAACCTAATTTACTAAATATTTAATGTACATGTTTATTTACAAAAGTAGTAATTAATAATAATAATAATGATGAGAAAATTATTTATTAAAAAAAATGATGAAAAGTTAAAAACCCTAATTTCTACATATTTTATTTATTTAAGAAAAAGATTTAAGTTTTAAAACCTAATTTAACTAAATTAGTTAATGTACATTTATTTACAAAAAAAATATTTAATAAGTAAATTAATTAATATATTTTAGTTTCTGATTTTTATATTATGAAAATTAATTATTGGAATTTAAAGAAAACAATTAAAATAATTAAAAGAAAAGAAAAGGAAATTAAAAAAAGAATACAAACAATGAGGGTGTCTGACCCAATTTGGAGGTTTATTGAAGCATTTTGGCCCATCAGAATCCAAGCCCTTTTTGACTTTCTATGCTTGCATGTGGAATGGTTGACTAGCGTGTACCATGGACTGCACGTTATGGCCATTGGGTTGATCATCAGGGACACTTGGCAGACACAAGCATGAACGTGCATGGTGGAATATTTGAAAGAAACTGCATGGAAACATGTTAAGGAAAAAAATTATGAAATATGAGAGGGGACCTGGGAATCGAACCCAGGTCCCAATACCTGCCAGACAGCTCATTCACCAACCAAGCCAGCGCGTTTCTTTGTATACATGATGGAACATGATTATTATATATAAAAAAAGAAGCGTTAGTGGTATGCACGAAAGATCACGCGCCAAGTTTGAATTATCCAGTAACATCAAGCCACACTAGCTTTCTTCTTCGTTTGCCTGTAAATAGAAAACAGACAGCGGGGGTTTTAAACCCCCGCTAAATAGAAACCATGAAAATAGCGATTAGAATATGAGCAAATATAAAAAGGGCGCGAGGTGTGAGTTTGTCTCGTCTTGAGGTCACGAATCCAATGGCACAGGTTTGAAGGTCTAATTTTTCCATATGAAAAAACCCCTAAATTTGGAGCTCTGAAAACCTAGAAAACGTTAATGGCAGATTTTGATATAGGCATTGTTAGTTCAATTAAAGGGTACCAATAGCTTCAGAATATCCATATTAGTGTAAATCAATTAACAAAACACATGAACAATGCTTAAAAATTGAAACACGATAATGGATATGTTTGTGAAAAGTGCAATGCTGTTCTACCAATTCCTGGCGTAGGGAGGCGTGTTCTTGATTGCAACACGTTCCTGGATGTCTTGGCAATGTTTTGGAATGCTTTTCAAGCCTTGAATCGTCTTGTAACTAGGATTTCAGTGTTCAAGTTTTCAATGAGAAATTGCAAATTGGTAGGCAACTTGTCTGCAGTTTTTCGTGTCCAATGGAATAGGTTTAGGTTATGCATATGTAAGTGAATGGAATTAGGTTAAAAAACCAAGCCCAAAGTCCATGTATTGATGATTCCAATATTTGATTTTGTTCATATCTTTTCCAATCTTTTTCCATGTCAATTATGCCAAATTTGGATGATTTTGTCTTGGTTGATTGATGCACGAAATATTTAGCTCATAATGAGTGAACTTGCTGCACAAAAAGATTTGATAGGTGTTATTTGATATTTTTTCATATTTAAATTTAATTAAGTGAATTAATAATAATAAAAATTCAAATAATTAATCAAAAATAAGAAAATACATCCCTTTGAGGTCAATGGGTCGTGCATAGCCTTTGGGTAATGATTCATGGAAGGATTTGTGGCCCATTAGCATTTTTGAAGCCTTTGAAGCAAAGTTGACTTTTCAAAATTCCCAAAAAATTCCCAACTTCTCCAAGGCATATCTTGCTCAATGTTGAAGTTATGATCATGTTCTTGGACATTTTGGAAAGGTCTTGAAGTCCTATAACCAATGTCTTTGGTCCCATGTCATTTTGATTTACCAATCTCAAGTTATGGTCTTTGACTTAAAGTGCCTTTTTGTTGACTTTTGAAAATGACCTATAATGTTGAAATTGATAACTTTTTGTGAGAGAATTTCTTGGACTTGAAGTGTGAAGATGAGTTGTAGGAAATGTCATCCTCTTAAAAATGAGCTTTGGATGGAATTTTTCTGATAAACCATGAGGAAGTTATGCCCTGGTCAATTTGCAGTTGACTTTTTCAACTGTCCAAAAATAGAAACTTTTGCATCTTGAGACTTTTTGAGCCATGCTTATGGAATCATGATCAAGAATTGATCAAATGATGTTTGTGGCTTCAAAATAAGATGTTGACCAAAATTTTTGACTTTTGACTGTCAAATGACCATTTTGCCCCTACAGTTGACTGTGAAGCATTTAGGGTTTTTTACTGTGCAATTTGATGTTGTGAGTCTTGAAACTTGGCATGTAGGTGCTTGACAATGTGTAGGCATGTGAGACTTGATTGGACCCTTGGAAACCTCAATTTCTTTGCCAAAACCAAAACCCTAATTTTGACTGTTAGGAGGCAATTGGACTGTGCAACCCTTGGGAGATTTTGAACCTTGATCTTGGCAAATCTTGAAGAATATGGGAGGGCAAATTTTGGGGCTACAACACGCGCCATTTCTGGGCGTATTCTTTGAATCCCTCATTTGAGGCCATTCCCATACTTTGTAGCTGAGTACAGGTTGGCGCCAAGTCAGCGTTATATTGATAATAGCGATAAAAGGCAGCTGCCAAGTCTTCCCAGTTATGCACTTCTGACCTCTCAAGCTGGTAAAACCAATCTAGCTGTGTACCAGACAGGCTATCCTGGAAGAAGTGTACCCAAAGATTTCTATCGAATGAATGAGGTTGAATTTTCCTGACATACGACCTCAGGTGCATCTTCGGGCAAGACAGCCCATCATATTTTGCAAAAATTGGCACTTTAAACTTTGGAGGGATCACAATCCCAACGATCAATCCCAATTCTTCAAAATCTAACCCGGGAACCCTTTGCAGCTCCATAGCTGCCAGTCTATCCTCCAGGTTTTTGTATTTGTCGTCCGCTGGCGGATATTGCTGCTCTGAGTAGTCTTCATCTTCCTCAACCTCTTCCTCTTCAGCCTCGGACTCAGATGGTAATGCAGCCCCTTTTCCTTTACCGGTCCCCTCATCAGATGTGGAGGGCGGGAATTCAAGAACTCTCCTAGCTTCATTCTCAAACCTTCTTCCCAGCGTAGCTACCCCAACTCTTTTCTTCTTTTTTTTTCCTTTTTCTTGCTCTTTATTCCCCAACAGTGCTTTTAGATCCTCCTGACCCTTTGCCAAGGTCATAAGGAGCTGTTGAAACTGCGAGTGTTATGACTACAGATCTTTGACCGTCTGTTCGAGATCTATCTTACTGAAATAAACAGCAGAGAGATAAGGAAACCTGGTGTGAAGACCTGTTTATGCATATGATGAATGATATGTTTATTCATGTAATGCATTCAAGGATTTAGAAATTCAAAATTGTTGCAAACAAAAAGAACACATGTCATATTAATAAGAAGAAATTTGTCAGTACATAAATGCCCCATGGGCCAAATATTACAAAAACTTCTTAAGGTAAAAAGACGTTGCGCATCCTCTTTGGTGCGATGTAAGTGTTGAGGGTCTCCTCCTCGTGAAGTCGGTGGGTAAGCTCCAAAACCTTCTTCTCACTGGCGTAGAAGCTGGCTTCAAAAGTATTTCGTTCCTCCTTGAGTTGGATCCAACTCTTCTGCATCTCCTCCCATGATGTAGGCATGTCAGGATGTAGGATGGTGTAAGGAACCTCTCCTTCCTTAACAGGCTCTTTAATCAAAGGGAGAATGTGAGGGTGAGGCATCATAAGACTCTGGGCTCGGGTTCGTACCCACTTGAGGTAAGGCTCAAGAGGGATGGAGTTCTTGTGCCCCAGTGTCTTGCTATCTACCTTGTTAGGCATCCTCCAAGCTCTGATAAATCTTTGGCGAAGTCCTTGCGCATCGTTGTCGAAGTCAAAAACTAGGTCAGGAATCAGCATGTCATGAGGGCCATCCCTCCGTGCATATCCAAATTGTCTCAAAGCTAGACAAAGGTTGTAGGTAATGCCCCCTTTAATGCCAAGTAATGGAACATTAGGGAACTCACCACAACGATCGACGATGATGACATTTTCTCTGGACCGAGAACACCAATGTACGTCAGAATATGTGAGGGTCATCAACCGTTGTGACCACCTTAAGCCTTGGTCATTCTTCAAAACAGATTGTGGAAGGTGAGAAATAAACCACCTTGCAAGGAGAGGAGTACAACACATGAGAACACCTCTCTTTCTCATTGTTCGTGTGTAAAATGAGTGGAGGATGTCCCCAAGTAATGTAGGTATGGGATTCCTGGATAGGAAAATTTTGACAGCATTGACATCTATAAGTTGGTCAGGATTTGGGAACAAGACCAACCCATAAATGAGGAGTGCCACAATCTCTTCAAAGGCTTGTAGATCCAAGGAGTTCCAACACTCTTGTGCCTTCTCAAACAAGAATTTTGCCAAGAAGCCTTTGACACCACTTCTAGTCTCTCAATGCCCCTTGATATCAGATGGTTGCAAGTGTAGTGCTTGAGCAACATCTTCAGGCTTTGGTTCTTTTTCCGTACCGTTGTAGGGTAGTTGATTAAGAATAGGAATTATCAAGAGTTGAGAAAATTCCTCCAAAGTAGGCACCAACTGGTAGTCGGGGAATGTGAAACAGTGGTGAAGGGGGTCAAAGAATTGGAACAACACTTTCACCATGTCTTCTTCAATGCTGGTGTTGACTAGGTTGAGCAGTCTACCATGCCTTTCACTGAAGAGAGAGCTTTCTGGAATTCTGGATGTGAGCTCCTTGAGTTGAGGAGGGATTCTCACAAGGTTGACTTGGATAGTTTTCCTGCGAAGAATTTCCATGACCTACAAAACAAGAACAAAGATGAAGATCCAAACCCTTGAAATGGTTAGCGGATGCATATGATGTTTTATGATGTTCATGATGTATGCACAAACATATGTACAAGCAAGTCACACAAAAACCCTAGTTTCAGGCTTGCATGAGGTTTCATAGGTAAGTACCCTCTTGAGTGAAGTTGGCTTAAAAACTTGTCCTATAAATAGTAACCGGATTCTAAGGAGTTCAATATCATTGGATTGTTTTCTATGTTCATCGTTTTGGTTTAGCCACTTAACTAGCGACCAAAATATTCCAAGAAAACAACCCTCAATGAGTGTAGTATCGAGTATCTACCAACTTCGGACTGCACCAAAGCCGGTCATCTCACTACCCCTAATAAAAGGCCAAGATGGTCAAGTAAGGTTCTAGGTCATTAGTGCTTAGTGACATCACTCAACGGCCCCGTACTCTCCTTGATTGAACTCAAGGGTTACCGGTACTCACAAATATGTCGCACTAATATAACTATTGCTTCAACCGTGTCGGTATACCCCGCACAGTTTCCACAACGTATTGTTATCTATGAATGTTTCCCCAAATCCGGGTGTAGGATTTCAAGCCCAAACAAGAGAACCAAGATGTAAAGCAATCAAAGCAAACAATTAGTCATGCAAAAGGGTGATCTAAGCCCTAAGGTTACTCCACTTTTAGGTTTCTCCCCAGCAGAGTCGCCGGTTCTGTGATACGGTGGGAGAACTGACTTGGGTTTTGCGTTTGTTTTTGCAAATGTTTCGGTTGAGCAAGAGTCGCCACCGACTTTTTATTTCATCCTAAGGAAAGGTTAAAAAAGCACAGGAAAAACCTTTGAGATGTTTTCTTGGGTTCGGGGAGTAGATTATAGAAAGGGAAGGTATTAGCACCCTTTCTATCCATGGTTATCCATGGGCTCTTAGTTACTTTCTTAGATCACTTGCCTTGCATTTTCAATTGTTTGAAATGGTTCTTTCAATTGTTTGAAATGGTGCTTTCAATTGTTTGAAATGGTGCTTTGTGTGTGATTTTGAAAGATGTTTTGAAAAGAGGCCTTTTGTGGCAACCTTTGTAATGATCCATGTTTGAATGTATACAAAGGTGTATTGTCTTTTGAAAAGTTTTTCAATGTTTTGAAAGTTGTGTTGTGATGTGTGTTTTGAAAAATGGCAAGGATTGTTTTGCAAGTTTGGTCAAGTAACCAAGAGCTATCTACCCTAAATTTCTCAAAGATCTTTCTCATGTTTTAACCCTTTTAACAGTGTTGTTTCACCATTGTATTTGGTGAACAACCTTGTGTTAGGATGTTAACGGGACGGGCGCGGGTTATCGTTTAGACCATGAATGCAATAGTGCCAAGTGTATTTGGCAATTTTTCCTTTAAGGGACTTGATCATTTTTTAGGCAACTTGAGAAAGCGTCATCGAGGGACTATGATCATTTTGATTTGTTTTGTTTTACCAAAGACACTCAACATGCAACATGGCTCATTTTTGAAGGCAACAAGTGGAGTAACCCTAAGGGTGCAAGTGTGTTTTGTGTTGACCATTTTCATGCTTGTTTATCTTTGAATTAGGTCAAGCTATTTGTTATTTGATTTTGCATACAAACCCTAGGTCTATCATGGCATAATTTGAAAGCTTTTAAATGCGGAAATTTAAAGTCCTAAATTATTACAACATGATTATGGGGATGGGGGTACAAATGTTTGAATGGGAGGATATTTAGCAAGAAATTAAATCTAAAATTATTACATCCATATTGAATATACAAATATCAATTTGTACAATATTTAAACAAATATAATAAATATGCAAAAATGTATTATGCACAAAAAGGATTTTTTATGTATGAGAAAATATTTTTCAATGTGAAATATAAACAAAAATAAAAAGGTCAATTTTTGAATATTTTTATGGTTTAGGGCAAAACCCTAGTTTTCTAAATAAATAATATTTATTTATTAATTATATATAATATTTGTTAATTATATACAAAAAAATAAAAAAGAAGTATATTGTAAAAAGAAAGTATTTTTTAGTGTCATATATTAATAAAAATAAAAGTGTATTATTTTCATATTTTTATCCTAAATATTTAATAAAATATGTATAAGTATATTTACATATATTTAATAAGCTAAATATGTACAAAAAAAAATATTAATTATTTACAAGAAATGTATTTTTTAGAAAATGTTTTCAAAATGTAAAATAAAAATAATAACTGAAAATAAATATATTTTTGTATTATTTTTTTAGTGTTTTAAATAAAAAGGTTTTTATATTTATTTATATACATACGTTAAACAAACAAATAAATGCCAAATAAATGCAAAAAAAATGAGGAGAAATATTTTTAGTGTTTTTTCATGTTTGAATAAAAATATAAAATCAAAATCAAAAAGAAAAATGCAAAAATGATAAGCATTTCACATAATGGGTCAAGGGGGTGCAAAAATGGAAAAAGTGTGCAAAGAGCAAAAACAACTCAGGCCCAACCCAAGTCACCCTTCTTCAACCTCCAGCTTCTGTCTTAAAAACGCGCGCCCTCTATGCTTCATTCAAACTCCTGATTCTTTGACTTTTAACAAAAACTCATAACATAAACAATGTAGAGCATCAAGAGACGAATTCATACATATAAAAAACTTAACCTAACTCTAAGAAACGAGGGAGAATTTCTTCATCCCTAATTTCTGACCTAAATTTTCTCCAATGTTCATGGCCAAAATTCTCACAGCATACTCAATATAAATGAAAAGTAAGTATATGGATGGTTTCAGGGCTATGAGGAGAACATGTTTCATTCACAAACCTAAGCCTAAATCTTCCTACATTGAGAGATAGAAGTTCATGTTTTTACCTGTTTCAGCTTGAGTCGTGTACAACAATGGAGGTGTCTTCAATGGAGTTTGAGCTTTGGTACAGCTTGCCTGAAGTCCAAGGATGCTTCTCCTATGCTTGGCTTGCTCTGAAACTGCCTGTATCGTGCTATGGAAGTCCACCTGCACAACTTGAAAGCAAAAATGGCAAACGATGTTAAGGATGTTACAGCTTGGATTCAATGCTTGGGGTAGCTTCAGTGGATGATATGGAACATGTTTGAACTCTTTTTAGCCAAAATGCACAAGTGGAAATGTTTGTGGAAGTCAAGTTGCAGAACTTGCCCTGTTTTGCAACAAAACAGGGATTCTGAGTATGAGGAGGTCTTAGGGATGGATGAGTCATGCCTTAGGTTTGTTATTGTGTATGGAAGAGGTGTACAAAGTTTGTTTTGGCTTGTGTTTACAGGAATGAGAGATTGGAGTTGTTTTGCAATCTTGCTTGTTTTTGAAGTAAGTAAGCTCAAGTCCTTATGCAGGCCTGTATCTCCTCTCTATCTATGTTGCACCTCTTGTTCTTGATCAGAGTGATTTGTGTACAAATGCTAGCCTCAAAGATCTGGCCCATGCCTCTTGGATTTTGAATTTGACATAAAGCACTACTTTACAAAAATGGCAAAGTTGCTTTTTCTAATTATGGATTAATCTTGCATGTAATGACCAAATGTAGAAAATAATGCTTGAACACAATTGTTAGGCATTTAATTATGGAGGGCAAACTTGGTTTAGAGGCCTGCAAACAAGTTCCAAGTATGCTGATTTGAAAATGAGACTTGTATGAACATGCCTTTGGTTATGAATAAAAGTGACTTTTGCCCATCTTTGCAAATTCGATTCTCCCTAACCACAAGGGTGTTTGAGAATTTCTTGGACAATTTGGAAATCTTGGAATGTGTACTACAATCCATATTTGTAATGAAAATTGAAACTCCAAGTGGAACCATGTGAAAAATGGCCAAGAAGTTGGACAAAAATCCTGCCTAGAATAGGTCAAAATTTCTCTAAGTTAAAAATGTTTTGCACCCTTAATCCAAGAATCATAACTTGATCTACAAGCTTATTTTGAGAAAACTTTGTGAATCAAAGTTGTAGATTTTGCAATGGACTACAACTTTCATGTTTTGAGTTTTGTTTGAATCCATTTTCATCTTGGTGAAAAAATGGGACAAAGTTAGGAAAAAATAAGGAAATTTTATAACTTAGAAAAATTCTAAGTTATGAAATTTCTTCATTTTAAACCCTAATTTGCAATTTTGGGTTTCTTGATGAACAAGTTTCATAATTTGACATGTCTTGATGAAAAATGAATCTTGGAACTTGATTTTGACCAAAAAGTCAAAGTTTGACTTTTCAGTATACAGTCAAATTCTGATCAGTTGACTGGAAAATTCATCTGTCAATCCTATGCATTTGGGATCTTTTGAACTTGTTGGATGAATCAAGACAATGACATTGAGTTCTTGAGTCCATATGTGAGCTTGGTTTTCCATTGGTTAGGTCAAACAGTCAAAGATTGCCTTTGTGCAGTCAAAACCCTAAAAATGACCATTTTGCCCTTTTGGTGATCTGATCAAATTTCTTGTGGAATTGTGATCCAAACTTGATCAAATGGTTCATATGAGTTCATAATATTGACGTGGGTCAAAAATCATGAGGTTTGACTGTCAATTGGCCACAGTTGACTTTTTCTCCAATATAGCTAATTTCTAGGTCAACTGTCCAATTGACTGGGCAAAGATTGGAATCAAGGCTTGAAACTTGATATGGATAAACTTGTGAGTTCAACATGAAGCATGAAAGTCAATTTGGGAATTTTAGGTCAAAACATCTTTGTGCAAACTCAAACCCTAATTTGGGTCAACAGTGCAAGGAGGAGTCTTGAGCAGAGCAAACCCTAACTTGATCTTGAGCTCCAAGGGTCTTGTGGTGAGAAAATGTTGATGAAATGAGAGGGCAAATTTTGGGGTACAACAATAAGGTAGTTTCTTATGCATCAAAGCAGTTGAGGAATCATGAGAAGATCTATCCTACGCATGATTTAGAGCTTGCTGCAGTTGTTTTTATGTTGAAGATTTGGAGGCATTATCTTTATGGCTCTAGATTTGAAGTGTTTAGTGACCATAAGAGCTTAAAGTATTTATTCGACCAGAAGGAGTTGAATATGAGGCAACGGAGATGGTTGGAACTATTAAAGGATTATGATTTCGGTTTAAATTATCATCCAGGAAAAGCGAATGTGGTAGCTGATGCATTGAGTCGAAAGACTTTACACATGTCGGCAATGATGGTTAAAGAGTTGGAGTTGATTGAGCAGTTCAGAGATATGAGCTTAGTTTGCAAGGTGACACCGTGAAGTGTTATGTTAGGTATGTTGAAGATTAATAATGAATTTCTAGACAGTATCAGAGAAGCTCAGAAGTTGGATTTGAAACTGGTAGATTCGATGGTTGGGATAGATCAGTCTGAGAATAATGATTTTAAGCTAGATGCGCAAGGTGTATTGATATTTCATAACCGGATTTGTATTCCTGATGATGCTGAGATGAAGAAAGTGATACTTGAAGAGAGTCATAGAAGTAAGTTGAGAATTCATCCAGGAGCTACAAAGATGTATCAAGATTTGAAAGTTTTTTTTGGTGGTATGGAATGAAGAGTGATGCGGCTCGGTTTGTGTATGCATGTTTGACTTGTCAGAAGTCGAAAGTTGAACATCAGAAGCCTGCAGAATTGATGCAACTGTTAGAATTTCCAGAATGGAAATGGGATAGCATTTCGATGGACTTTGTGACGGGGTTACCTAATACTTTAAGAGGACATGATTCGATTTGGGTGATTTTTTATAGGCTTACGAAGTCGGCTCATTTTATTCCTATTAACATCAGTTTTCCAGTGTCGAAGTTGGCTGAGATTTACACTAGTGTAATCATGAAGCTACATGGTGTTCCTTTGTGCATTGTTTCAGATAGAGATCTGAGGTTTACTTCTGATTTTTGGAAGAGTTTGCAAGAAGCGTTGGGTTCTAAGTTGAGGTTGAGTTCGGCGTATCATCCTCTGACAGATGGTCAGACTGAACGAACTATTGAATCGTTGGAAGATTTGCTGAGGGCATGTGTTCTTGAGCAGGGAGGTTCGTGGGATCTTATCTTCCATTGATAGAGTTCACTTATAATAACAGTTATCATTCTAGTATTGGGATGGCACCTTTTGAAGCGTTGTATGGTCGAATATGTAGAACTCCTTTATGCTGGCATGAATCTGGTGAAAATATAGTACTTGGACCTGAACTTGTTCGTGAGACTACTGAGAAGGTGAAGTTGATTCAAAAAAAGATGAAAGCTTCCCAAAGTAGACAGAAGAGTTATCATGACAAGTGAAGGAAGGACTTAGAATTTCAAGCGGGTTACCATGTGTTTTTGAGAGTTACACCTGTGACTGGTGTTGGGCGAGCATTGAAGTCTAAGAAGCTCACTTCTCGTTTTGTTGGACCATATCAGATTTCAGAGAGAGTTAGGAATATGGCTTATATAGTGGCTTTACCGCCTAATATTTCGAATATGCATGATGTGTTTCATGTGTCACAACTCCAGAAGTATATTTCAGATCTATCTCATGTGATTCATATGGATGATGTGCAAGTACGGGATAACCTTACCATGGAGACAATGCATGTACGGATCGTGGATCGTGAAATAAAGACTCTGAGGGGCAAAGAGATTGCTTTGGTTAAAGTGGTTTGGCTAGGAGCTTCCGGAGAAAGCAAGACTTGGGAGTTGGAGAGCAAGATGCGGGACTCCTATCCTGAATTGTTTGATTAAGGTAAATTTTCGAGGACGAAAATATTCTAAGTGGGGGAGAGTTGTAACGCCCGTAATTTAATTAATTATTTAATTAAATTATTATTTTTTGATTATTTGTGAAGTTGTGTTATGATGATAGTTGATGTGTTGTTGTTATTGGATATATTTATTCTATTAAGTTGTGGAATAATATTATTTGATGTGGGCTCATTTTAAGGAATAGAAGTAGTATAAAGGGGGTGTAGGAGTTTTAAGCCCATTAAGGCATAATGAGAATTATAGGGTTATTATATTAGTTTTTAGAAAAGAAGGAAAAGAGGCAGAACATAATTCAATCGGAAAAGTTATAGAGCAACCTTCAATCCAAGATAAGGGTGAGGTTCTGACTCTATAATCAGGTTTATGATGAGTAGTATGTGGGATTAGATGTGAAAAATTGTTTTGTTTAAGATTGAATTATATATATTGTTGTTTGATGAAGATCAATAATTTAGAGATGCTTAGTGATGCTCTAATGCTATATAATTGATGTAGAAACGTAGAATTATTATAATTGATGATTTCTTATGATTAGAGGATGTTTTTAGAGCCTAAGGCAGGTAAATTGTAGTGAAAACACAGTGAAATCGTAGAAAATATTCATGACAGAACAGTATGCGTCGACCTCAAAAGCCATACGTTGATACATGCAGGTTTTTGGACTCAGGATGAGTCGATACGAAGAAGCATGCGTCGACACATACAGGTTTTTGGACTCAGGATGAGTCGATACGAAAGAGAATGCGTCAATACATACAGTGTTGCAGACTTAGTACGAGTCGATACAAAGGGATTACGCGTCGACTCATGCAGGATTTTAACCCAGTACGCGTCGAATCAAAACATTATGCGTCGACTTATGTAGTTTGATTTTTGGCAGATTCGTTCCAAAGGCTGTAACTTGAGTTTCCGGACTCCGTTTGAGGTGTCGTTTGAAGTGTTGAATAGATGATGCGATGAACTTCATTCTTAAGGATTAAAATGAAGAATAGGAAGGATGATTCTAGTACATATATTAGGATTAGAGTTAGCTTCCCGCATTAATCGCTATGAGGATTTTGTGAAGTATAATGGAGATAAGATGATTATAGATTACTATCTGGTTCATAACAGTGAGATTTTTGCTGATAATGATGTTGTATTATATGATAATAATATGTAGAGGTTCAGTAATTAGAGATAAGCCTTAAATGATTAATTAATTATAGGCATTATCATGTTGTAGGCCTATGGTCAACGTTGAGGGATTGTCGATCTATCGTTGTATTGTTGTTGTGGCTGAATTGCTGTAAAATTATGTTGATGAATTATGCGATGATTTATGTTGATGAAATTATGTTGATGAATTATGCGATGAATAATGCTGATGAATGATGTTGAGATGCCTCTAATAATTGACAGCTATTAAGATGTAGGCTTCTGGCCAACGATGATGTTGTGTTGAGACGTTGTTAACTATGGTGTTGTTATTACTTTCATAATTGTGTCGCATACATTGCATTTCAAGATGGAGCTGATGCTCGTTAAGATGGTATGTATTGGTGAATATTGAGATGAAGGCTTATGCCTTGTTGATGCCTCTATTTATTGGCAATTATTTGAGATGAGAGTTTTGCTCCAATGGTATCACATGTATTTGCATAGTATTGAGTCGCATTATATGATTGCATAAAGAAGTTGTGTATTGATGCGGTGAATGTGTATTATTGTTGGTATTCTGTTGCGATTATTGTTGTTTATAAGATAAGAAGTGGTGATGTTATGTGATCTAATTTAATATATTATTTATCATACATTTTATTATATTGTTAGATTTCTCACCCCTTCTGTTTGAATGTTATCCTTACGTTGGTAACGTGCAGGTAATTCAGAGTGAAGGCAGTATACCTTCGGTAGTTCGAGTCGGTGTCATTGCTCTGATACGTAACACTCGGGGGATGAACGCTTGTTGCTTTTAATTATTGATTATTTCAGTTGTTGAACTTTTATTTGTTTGTTGCTAAGAATGCATTATTTTGAAGTTGTTGTAATTGTTGGACAAAGATGTTATTATGATTCTGCTGCGTAGATGTTTAAGTTGTTGAATTAAGAGATTAAATTATTTTGTTGATGGTTCATCCCAAATTTTGAAGTGTTATATATCCACGTTGAATGTAATATATTTTTAAGTTGAATTTGTGACATCCTGATTTAATGGTATGAATTTTATGACTCTGAGTTGCATTTATAATTGCCGGGTAGAATTGAGGAGTACGAGCTAAGTCTATAAGTCATTTTATAACTCTTTTGTTATATACTATTAACCATAGAGAATACTATTCACACATGGTCAGTGTAAAATTCTTTTACCCAATCAATCAATAAAAAATCAACAAACTTCCATATCATTAAATTTAAAAAAAAATAAAAATAAAGTATAATAAATACATAATTGTAATTAGTTAAAAATATAAAACAATTTTATATGTTCAACATATCATTTCTTTTCTCTTAATCATAATACATTATTTTTTTCATTGATCGTTATCAGATTATTACCCTCAATACCTCCACCACAATTCTTCAGTCACAGACTCAATAATTTATTCCATTATTTCCTTGTATCTACCGAATAACAATAAATATAATATCATATCATAAATAAATTCGGCAAATTTTCTTCTACATATGTTCCTTCCCTATCCATCTTACTATATATATATATCTCTATCATTACAATTTAACTCCACCAACTCAACAAAAACTCATTTCATTTCATTTTCGTCCTCTCTTCTCTCTCACTCCATCCTTTCACTTCAACACAATCCATTCCCATTCAACAACACCTCTGTAAGTAAATCTTTCTCTCTTCTCATCAAGCTATCTCTCTTCATCTTTTCATTTTCAACTAACAATTTCTTTCTTTTCTTGACAGTTTTTTTCATCTTCTCCCACTCAGGTTAGATTTCAATTATCCTCTTATTCCTCTATAACAAAACTACGTTGCCTTTAATTACCGTTATTCAATTCATTTTTCTTTTTTGTTATGGGTTCGGGTTCGGGTTTTATAGTTCTTTAAACAGTTTCCGATCCGATCCGGTTGCAGTTTTTAGACTCCATGGTTATCAAGAAACTGTGAAATGAGTTTTAGGGCAATAATAGTACTGTAGTTATTTACAATTAAGCACAATTATTAAATTAAATTCATTGTAATTGAATCTTATGCTCTATTGCAGTTCAACTTTATTATACCTGTTGGGTATCTGTAATGCGATCAGTTGATGAATGAGAAGAGGAATTCAAAGCGTCAAAAATCATTCAAAATGCCTGGAACTGACTTCAACGATGCACAGAATCTCGACGACGAAATTCTTTTCCCTGTCGAAGAGATTGCGCAATACCCGTTGCCTGGATATGTGTCGCCGACTTCGATAAGTTTTAGTCCGGACGATAGTTTGATTTCGTATCTGTTTAGTCCGGATAATACGTTGAACAGGAATATTTTCACTTATGATTTGAAAGGTAATAAACAAGAATTGTTGTTCAGTCCCCCGGATGGGGGGCTTGATGAGAGTAATATTTCTCCGGATGAGAAGTTGAGGAGGGAGAGGTTGAGGGAGCGGGGTTTAGGAGTGACACGATATGAATGGGTGAAGACGAACTCGAAGAGGAAAGCAGTCATGGTGCCATTACCAGCTGGGGTTAGTTCCTTTTTAGCATGCAAAATATTGTTGTGTTCTGCGTAGTTGGCATCAGATTTATTCTTTTTTTAATGCTTGTCTTTTTTGTATTTTGCATTGATTATTAATATCTTCTTGTACTCAAGTTTGTTATGGTTGTTGTTCTGTCCCAATGAACAGATTTATTTCCACGATATTTCCCTTTCGAAAACAGAGCTTAAGCTTCCAAGTATACCAGCGTCGCCCACTATTGATCCTCATCTGTCTCCCGATGGATCTAAGCTTGCCTATGTGAGAGACTTTGAGTTGCATGTTATGAATCTCTTATCTAATGAATCAAAGCAGTTGACCCATGGCGCAAAGGAAAACGGTTTTGTAAGTCCAGTAGTTGATTAGTTGTTAATTTATTTGAGTTACTAAATGCATCTCTGTTATATGAAATGCAGTTGATGAATTTTATATAATCACTGAACCAAATTTAACCCTTGTAGCTAAAATATATTTTAAAAACAAAAAGCTTAACAATAAAAAAGGTAGATGGTCATGGTCTGTGTGATGCGTTATGCATCTCGAAATATCCCATCCTATATCAGCTGGACATATAAATATGTCAAAAGTGTTTGGTTAATCATCATACTGCTCAATTTTATTAAGCTTCGTTCTTCCACCTCTGTTATTATCCACCTTGTTAATGATAGTGGAATGCAATCTTGATTAAATTCTAGGGTCTATCTTGTGTAGTATTTTATGGTTCTTTAGTCTTTCTTTCTTAATTCTGAAATAGAGCTCGATTGTACTAAGACATTTGGAGATTTAAAGAATCAATTATGGATGGTAATTCCAATGGTAGTTTTTTCAATTATGTTTTACTTTCAGAGAGTCTCGATTTCTGAAAATTTGACATTGCATTTGTATGTTGCAGATTCACGGGCTTGCGGAATATATAGCACAGGTGATATTTCTTTCAAAATTATATCTACTCTATGTATACTTTAAACTCTGGGTGCATTGTATCTGTGTATAAAGTAGTCTACAAGTGTTGTCAAGATCACGATGTCAATCATAAGGTCGCAGGATTTAGCGATCCATCCCCCTTTGTCTGTGCTTGATCACATGCAAAATCGGATTCTAGTAACATCGTAGTGAGATCGTGTTTTAGATTTTAGAGAACACGAGATCGTTTGATATATTTTGTTCCCAAAACAGCAGTTTCTATGTTGCAATGCTTTCAGCTATAGCAAACCCTGATTTTGAAAGGGTCTTTATTTTTCCTTTCTAATTATTTGTTTTATAAATTAGTTTATGATTGATTTGGGCGGGGGGCTATCCACAGAAGCCCAGTTGTCAAATACATTCAATGGCGGATTGTGGACCATGGCAGAAAGTTTAAAGTCTGCCATATAATGCCGCCACCCTTCACAAATTGGCCACGAGGTGGCTATCCTCAGAAGCTCAGTTGTCAAATACGTATCAATGGCAGATTGTGGACCATGGAAGAAAGCCAAAAGTCTGCCATATGATGCCACCACCCTTCACAAATTGGCCATGGGGGCTATCCACAGAAGCCCAGTTGTAAAATACGTATCAATGGCGGATTGCGGACCATGGCAGTAAGCCAAAAGTCTGCCATATGATGCCATCACCCTTCACAAATTGGCCATGAGGGGGCTATCCACAGAAGCCCAGTTGTCAAATACGTATCAATGGTGGATTGCGGACCATGGCAGAAAGCCAAAAGTCTGCCATATGATGCCACCACCCTTCACAAATTGGCCATGAGGGGGCTATCCCCAGAAGCCCAGTTGTCAAATACGTATCAATGGCGGATTGCGGACCATGGCAGAAAGCCAAAAGTCTGCCATATGATGCCACCACCCTTCACAAATTGGCCATGAGGGTTGTCAAAAAACATGCCACCGCAATCCGCCATGGCCAATATTCTACAATACTGCTGAATACTTCTTTAACTACGATCACCACACTATTCCCCCAGGTTTTGTATTCATTTATTCAGAGTTTAACAGTTGGATTGGATCTTATGATCCTCGTTTCATTCCTATATTTTACGTTCTTGCATCTACTTGCAGCCCTGTGAATGGTTTATAACATTAACATGTAATTTTCTGATTTCAGGAGGAGATGGATAGAAAAACTGGATATTGGTGGTCACTGGATAGTAAATATATTGCATTTACTGAAGTTAATTATTCTGAAATACCGCTTTTTAGAATTATGCATCAAGGTAAGAGCTCAGCTGGCCCAGATGCACAGGAAGACCATCCTTATCCTTTTGCAGGAGCTTCAAATGTTAAAGTACGCCTTGGGGTTGTTTCGGTAGCTGGAGGCTCCACCACTTGGATGGATCTTGACTGCGGGGGAGTGAAAGAACTGGACAACGAGGATGAATATTTGGCAAGAGTTAATTGGATGCATGGAAACATTCTCACTGCTCAGATCATAAATAGACACCAGACTAAAATAAAGATCGTTAAGTTTGATATTAGAACAGGGCTGAGGAGAGATATATTGGTAGAAGAAAACAAAACCTGGATCAACATTCACGACTGTTTCACACCTCTTGATAAAGGAGTTACCAAGTTTTCAGGTGGATTTATCTGGGCTAGTGAGAAATCAGGATTTAGACATCTCTATCTTCATGATGCAAATGGGACTTGTTTAGGACCCATCACTGAAGGTGAATGGATGGTTGAGCAAATTGCCGGTGTGAATGAGGCAACAAGTCTAATATATTTCACTGGAACCTTAGATAGTCCTCTTGAATCCAACTTATACTGTACTAAACTTTTCGTCGATGGAACTCAACCACTTCAGGCCCCTACCAGACTTACACATGGCAAGGGAAAGCACATTGTAGTCCTTGATCATCATATGCAAACCTTTGTTGATATCCACGACTCTCTTAGTTGTCCGCCTAGGGTATTACTTTGCTCATTAGAGGATGGAAGCATAATCATGCCTTTGTATGAGCAGCAAATACCAGTTCCAAAATTTAAAAAGCTTCAACTTGAGCCTCCAGAGATTGTTGAAATAGAGACCAGTGATGGTACTATCTTATATGGAGCTCTTTATAAGCCCGACGTTTCAAGATTTGGACCTCCGCCTTACAAAACCATGATCAATGTTTACGGTGGTCCTAGTGTACAGCTTGTTTCTAACTCTTGGCAAAATACTGTTGACCTGAGAGCGCAATACTTGAGAAATAAAGGCATCTTAGTTTGGAAGGTCAGTTCCCTGAATTTTACATGATTATTATGACCCCACCTTCCCCCTCCTCTCTCTTGCTCGCTTTTAAATTTTAAATTGTTATGCATATTGCTTTTTATTATTCAGCCACATGATACCACATACAGCTGGGGATGGTTACACTATATTGAATGTGTGAAACCTTTAAACATGGTGTACTTAGACGTGGTTAAATTGAATACGAAAGAATTTATTCGAAGCCAAAGAGATTGATGTGTGATTATTATGATTGAGATAAGAAAATCCATATTTATACATGGAAAATGTTCTGGCCTAACAGTGACGTAACTTATTTAAACATGTTCATCCTTGCATTTGACATTTCCATTTGTTCGTTAAATTGTTCTGATGTCTTAAATTCATAGGTTTTTGTCCCATCTTTTATGTGTATGTTTGGTACTATTTTTGAAGGAGACAATTGATTTTGAGGGTGTAAAGTTGATTTTGCCTCAAGAATTGATTTTTTTAACTTGAAGTATTTTAAACTTTTGTCTGTGCAATAGATTTTTTGCATATAATGTTTAGTCCTACCCACTTTTACAGGAATGTATTCAAACATTAATCACTTTACATTTAATTTGTTTTTAGCATAAATTAATTAAATCATAATCGATTTTAGTTACCACAGAACCAAACATAGTGTGATAAGGTCAGGCAGCATGCAAAAAAACTAGTGTCTTTACCAGTTTTGGAGGTATATTGTTAGTTCATCCTTCCATTTTAATTATTACTCTCCTTGTTTACAGTTAGACAATAGAGGAACTTCTAGACGGGGGTTGAAGTTCGAAGGCTATTTAAAGCACAAACTTGGACAAATCGATGCCGATGATCAGTTTTGTGGAGCAGAGTGGCTTATCAAAGAAGGGCTTGCAGAATTTGGACACATTGGATTGTACGGGTGGAGCTACGGCGGGTATCTGTCTGCTATGACACTGTCAAGGTATCCTGACTTCTTCAAGTGTGCTATAGCTGGTGCACCCACTACATCGTGGGACGGATATGACACATTCTATACAGAGAAGTACATGGGATTGCCATCTGAAAATAAATCAGCGTATACAAGAGGTTCTGTGATGAACCATGTGCACAAGTTGAAAGGAAGGTTGTTGCTTGTGCATGGCATGATTGACGAGAATGTACATTTTCGGCACACTGCAAGACTTATCAATGCACTTGTGGCAGCTGGAAAAATTTATGAGCTGATCATTTTCCCAGATGAGCGCCACATGCCTCGGCGATATAGCGACCGAGTTTATATGGAAGAAAGGATGTGGGAATTCATAGACCGGAACCTTTGACATCATATATTTTTTCAAGCATCTTTCTTTTCTTTGTTATATTGAATGGCAGTGTAGTATCTGAAGTTCTTTTACACATGTAAAATTGTTTCTTAACTTGTTAGCACTTTCACCCAAGACGATTGGTGATGCATTTCTATACAGGAAAAATAAAAACTTCTCTTGGATTTGATCACTTCAAGTATTTTAAAATAATGAATATAAACTTGCCTTTGCCAAACTAATTATTTAGAGGGGGGAATGGGAAAGTTTGGTTGTAGATGCAACTTTTCAAAATATGATGTAGTTGTACACCCTCGCTAAACTCCTATTTCAACAAAGATAACTGATGTGTTAGTTGAGTCAAATGAATATAAACTGTTTGATCAAATTAAGACTTGATGTTGATTAAATTAAGACTCGATCATTGATAGTATTTTTTCTGTTCTAAATTATAAGACGTTTTGATCATTGATAGTATTTTTTCTGTTCTAAATTATAAGACGTTTTGGTAATTTCCCACGAATGAAGAAATACAATTATTATTTTATGAAAAAGTGAAATGATGTTTGACTTTACAAAAATATATTGGAAAACGAAATTAAAAGAATAGAAAGAAGAAAGAGAAATAAATAGTATATGATATATTAGTCAAAAAATCATTATTGATGTATTGAGATTGTAAAGTGATTTATAATTTAGGATAAATATTTTTGACAAAGTGACTTATAATTTAAGATAGAGGAAATAATATTTATTTATATTTATGTATTAATGTAAACAAATTGTGTTTATTTGTTCAACCTCTTTAAAAATGTGCAGTCATCTTTAAGAAGTGCGATCACTGTCAATACACCAGAAATATTTCGAAAAGAAATGAGGTGCCGTTGAATAATATCCTAGAGATAGAGATATTTGATGTGTGAAGGATTGACTTCATGGGACTCTTCCTTTTCTCATTGGGAAATTAATATATATTTGTTGCGGTTGATTATGTTTCAAAAAGGATTGAGGTGATTGTCTCTCCTACAAATGACGCATGAGTGGTTATTAGGTTGTTTAAAAAGATTATTTTCTTAAAATTTGGGGTTTCTAAATTGGTCATAAGCGATAGAAGATCTCACTTTATTGCGAAACAATTTAGAAATATGTTGAAAAAGTACAAAGTAAAACAAAGAATTGCAACATCTTATCATCCCTAGGCAAGTGGTTAAGTTAAAGTTTCCAATAAGAAAATTAAAACCATATTGAAAAAGACAATCTCCTAACTCCAATTGAAACAACATCTTCGTCCATGCTTTGTATGGAAAGTCTTGCAATTTATTACCAGAGTTAGTGCATAAGGCCTACCAGACTATCAGAGCCTTTAATATGAATTTTAAGGTTGCTGGTGAACAAAAGAAGCTACAACTGAGTGTGCGAAAAGAGTTAAGGTTGGATGCATATGAAATCGCTAAGTTATGCAAAGAAAGAACTAAGAAATGATATGACAAGAGAATCCTAAAGCAGGATTTCAAAGAAAGAGAGATTGTCTTGCTATTCAATTCGAGATCAAAGTTATTCTTGAAAAATTGCACTCATGGTGATATAGATTAATTGAAGTGTGGAGCGAGTTCACTGGTCCGTTCATGGTGAAAGGTGAAGGCTTAAGCACAATGTAATTGGCGAGGAAGTTCAGAAGGGAGCTTGTATTACCTTAAGAGAGGCCCTTTGAATAATTTGCGAAGGGAAAGTCAAGGTAACGACTTAAAAAAGCACTACGAGTTTTTAATTATCAATGTTTTTTTATGTGTTGTGTTTATTTAGGTAAATAAAAGGAGATTGCTTGATATGAAGAAGACCAAAAATAAAAGTGTGATAAGAGTATGTGAGATTCAAAAGGAAACGTGAAAAGTGAATAAAAGTACTGTAACATCTCAATTTTATTTTCTATTTAATTATTTATTTTATTAATTATTATATTATATAGTAATTAATTAAATTGTGTGATTTAGTGAATATTTGAATTATTTGAATATATGTGTTATTTGAATAATTGGGTTTATGAGTGATAATAGTAATTATTTAGCATTGGACCTTATATTACATTAGAATGGGCAAGTGAAGTTAAGCTCATTAATGAAATATAGTAGTAAGAAGAGAAAATACAGTTAGAGTAGAATTATCAAAAGAAGAGAAGAGAAGAGAAGAGAAGAAAAGAGGAAAAGAGGAGAAAGGAGAAAAAGAGAAGGAAGAATCCTAAAGTGTCTACAACTAAGATAAGGGTGAGAATCCTTGTTATTATGGAATTATATATGTGTATGTAATAGGTAGTAACATGAATTAGAGATGTCAATTTCAATTTCTAAGTTTTGATATATTTAGGTTTTGATGAATAAATCCTTGAATATGATGATTGATTGTGTTGTGATCTTTCTATTTGAATATACATGTTAGATAGGAGTTATAATACCTTAAATCGTAGCAATTTTGGTGTTAAAATATGGTTTTGGATAGAAGAATCGCACATGGAGAGTCCTGTAAGCGCACAATTTTTCTGCAGATCACAGAGTTCGCTTAGCGAAATAGCCTGGGAGCAGTATTTTTGTAAAACTTCAAAATTTCATATCTTTTGAACCATAAATTTGTTTTAAGCATCATTTAAAGCGTTAGAAAGCTAGCGCGATATTCTTTTTGATAAAAATAGATTTGTTGGCATTATATGATTTAATTATTATGTGATTGGGAAAAGTGACATGTATATGTGTTATGTGTATTGTGAATTGGTGTTGAATTGAAATGATAGTTTTCATATTGTTTGTTATGTGTTATGAATTAATAATGAATGAAAATGACATTGTTTAGCTTTATTTTCTATGTGTTATTGTGATATATTGAATTGAGAATGCTATGAATATCACACTTGATTTTGTGTATATGTATATTGTGAATTGATGATGAATGAGAATAACATGTTTTGGTATTGTTTGCTATTTGTTATTATGGTATGTTGAGTTGATGAATGCTATGAGAATGCATTGTATGTGATTGATGTATGTTGTGCAATTTGATGAAGATAATTCAAATATGTTGAATTATGTGTATAATTAAGATTGAGATGATGATCTTAACTGCACATATTTGTTGAGATTGCACATGCATCATTTGTGTCAAGGCAATATTTGGTAATTCTGTAGAAATCATTGACCTGTCCCAAACCTAACAATGAATGAGATTTGGAAGCTTAAGGCCGAATCGAGCTTTTATTGGTGGTTATCTGTCTGAGAGATGGACCCGGCAGGACCGATAAGGATAATAATTGGTACCGCATGCATATTGCATTGAGTTGCTTTGGAGTCACATGTATCGATGTGAAATGTTGAATTGACGTGAAACATGTGATACTGTTGTGAATGTTACATATGTGATATTTGTGATTGTTTATCTTGAATCATGAATGATTGAACAATGTTGTATATGTGAACATGTGTGTGATACGGTGGGAGAACTGACTTGAGGGTTTTGCGTTTGATCGCAAATGTTGCGGTTAGCAAGAGTCGCCACCGAATTTTCTTTTATCCAAAAGGAAAGGTGAAAAAGCACAAGAAAGACCTTTGAGATTGTTTCTTGAGTTCGGGGGGTAGATTATGAAAAGGGAAGGTATTAGCAACCTTTTCATCCATGGTTTTCCATGGGCTCTTAGTTACTTGCTAGATCACTTGCTTTTGTTTGAAATTATGCTTTGTGTGGTTTTTGAAAGTATTTTGTAAAGAAGCAATTGTTTAGGAAATCTTTGCAATGATTCTCGTTAGTAAGAATGTATACAAAGATGTTTTGATCTTTTGAAAATGTTTTTAATTTTGTAAGATGTTTGAAAGTGTATGTGTTTGTTTTTGAAAATAGCAAGGATGTTTTGTTTGAAATTGAGCAAGTAATTATGAGAAATCTACCTACTCAAATGTCTTTCTTGTTCATTTTCTTTTCCTTTGACATTGTTGTCTTACCATTGATTTGGTAAACAACCCTATCTTTGGATGTAAACGGGACGGGCGTGGGTCATCGTATAGCCATGATTAACAATGTTGCAAGGTATCTTAACATTCTTTTTGAGGGACTAAGATCATTTGTAAGGCAACTTAGATAGCGTCGTCGAGGGACTATGATCTTGTATGTGCTTGTTTTTCCTAAGATACCTTACATGCGTAATATGGTCATTTTGTATAAGGCAACCAAGTGGGATAACCCTAGGGGTCTTGTGTGCAAATGTATTGTTTTCATGCTTGATTTTGTCTTGAATTAGGTTTTTCTATTTTGATTGATTTTGTTCTTTCCATACAAACCCTAATTACTAGCATTTGTGTATAAAGCGATAAATTGTGGAATTTAAAGTTACTACGCTATTACAATACTTGTGGGAGGGGGTATACAATTTGTGAATGAGGATTGCAATAATATAAACCTAATTAATTTATTACAACCAAATTGAATAAATGTATAAGGAAATGAATAAATATAAAGTACAAATGCAAATGGAAAGAAATGATTTTTGTTTGGATTTTTATATGAAAGGGGTTTTAAACTAAACCTAATTAGAGAAAAATAATTAATCAAAATTAAATTAACTTAAACTAATTAAGAAAAAAATTAATTAAGAAAAGATTTTGAATAAAACCCTAATTCTATTTAGTTGATTAAAAGAAAATAGTTTAGAGAAAAAGTATTTTTGTATTTTTGCCTTGAAAATAATATATGGTGTTGTAAAATATTTTTGGCCTTTTTTATATTATATTAAAATAATATATTTAAATAGGTATAAAATAAAATAAATAATAACCTAGTTTTAATTTAATTTACAAGATAATTAGTAAAGATAAATAAAGTATGATGAATAGTAATACTTTTTTGTGTGAGAAAAATATTTAAATTATGTCAAAACATAAATCTACTATTTATATATTTTTTATGATTTTTTAGTATTTTAGAAAATATATTTAAAAGGAAAAATGAAATAAATACAAATGGGCCAGGGGGTGCCAAAAGTCAGGATGGGAGTCAGCAAAGAAAAAAAACACAAGGCCCACTTATTGGAAGTCCAGGCGCCTAGCTGAACAAAAATGATGAAAAATGCTAAAAATAATGGCAAAAGGTAGCCCTGGGTATCGAACCCAAGACCTTCTATACACACGCGCGCTACCTTTGCCACGGGGGTAGCTGTACATCCGTTAATACAAATGAAACAATAAATACATAAGGTAAAACGTCTCCATGACTTGTACTTCGTCTTCAACCTTCAGCCAGCCGGACCATCTGTATCTCATTCATTTCTCAACAAAAATAAAAAATGCAAACATGAAAGTTGTGCTATTTTTCCTCACGAATCTAACCATATAACTTATGTAAGCTAAAATTCAAAGATGAAGATTAATTTTGCTGGCCCTAAATTGAAACCTAATTTTTTCAGAAAGTTCAAATCTAAAATTCTCTACATACAATCAATATAAATGAAAACTATGAACATGGTCAGTTTTAGAGCAATGATATCTATATTTTATCTTCACAAATCAGAAACAAATAATGCCTGTATGTAGAGATGGAAGTTTGAAAACTTACCTCTTGCAGCTGGAGTCGTGAATGGAGTTTGAGCAACTTTGGAGATGGCCTGATGATCTGTTTAGCTTGCCTGGACCTCCTTGAGTGTATTCCAACTCTTACTTTGCTTTGAAAGTCCTTGAATCTCCCTACTCAAGTCAACCTGCAAGCTTGATATTTAAAAATGGTGGATAGTGATGTAGGGGTTACAGTCTTGAAACAGGGGCTTGGATCACTTGTGTATGATGTATGTAAGGTGTTTGAATGATTAAGAATCAAAATGCACAAGTGGAAATGGAGATGGAGAGTTTTGGCTCAAAATTGTCAAGTTAAGCAGTCTTGTGCAGCAAAGGTGTTTGGGACAATTTTTGGATGCTTGAAATCGCGCCTTAGCTTGAAATAAACTTGTTAATATGTATGGAAAAGATTAGAGCACAAAATCACTCCAGGTTTCTAAGTTATAGGGTTATGGCTCTATAACTTACTTTTGAAGAAAAGTGAAATGACAAATCTCAAGTATTGTACAAGCATGTTCTGAGCTTCCTTAGGTCTTAGACACATTGCTTTTGGTTTATAGGAGTTATGTATGCAGAAAGAACAAGTTAGAAGCTTAAGACAAATTGACTTTGTGATTAAAGCAACTTTTCAAGAATGGAATGGTAGCTTTCTTCCAAAAATGGCAAATTGACTTGGACAATGCTTGGAACACTTGGATAATAGCTCAAAAGCAAGTGTAATCTTCTAATTATGGAGAGATCTTGAGGTTTAGAGGCATGCAAAACAAGATTGTGCAGCATAGGTTTGAAATTGGATTTTTGTTCATCACAAAATGCCTTGTGATTCAAGTGACAAAACACCAACTTCATCTCTTCGATTCTCCCTACTCAAGAATGATCTCAAGGAGTTATTGGACATTTTGGAAAGCTTGAAATATGCTCTACAACCAATATTTGAATTCCTTTTTCAGATTACCCTTGGAACTATATGAAAAAGTTCCATGAAGTTAGGTCAAAATCCTGGCCAAATTAGGGCAAAATTTCACTAAGTGTTTAGTTTCATGACCCTATGTTCTTGAAATTATAACTTGAGATCCAAGCACTTTTGGAAGAAGTTGTGTGAAGAAAAGTTGTAGATTTCATGGATATCTACAACTTTCATGTTGTAAGTTTATCTTGAATCATCATGCATCATGGTGAAAATTTGGCTCAAAATTATGAAAAAACATGAAATTTCCAACACCTAGAAAAATTTCTAAGTTTAAAATTTTGACTTTTCAAAATGAAATCTTGACCTTTTTATTTCTTGATGAATAAGTTTCATATTTTGACAAGTTTTGATGAATTATGATTTTTAGCACTTGAATTTGACCAAAAAGTCAAAGTTTGACTTTTCAGTATACAATTGACTTTTGATCAGTTGACCACAAAATTCATCTGTCAATCCAATGGATTTGCAATGTTTTGAATCATGTCATTAGGTCAAAATGATGCAATTGGACTATTGAGATCATGCCTAAAACCAATTGATCATTTGCTAGGTCAAAAATCAGAAATTGTCCTTTCCCAGTCAAAACCCTAATTTTGACCATTTTGCCCTTTTGGAGATTTGATCAAATTTCTTGAGGAATTGTGGTCCAAACTTTATCAAATGATACATATGGGTTTAAAATGTTGATGTGGATAAAAATTATGAAGTTTGACTGTAAATTGGCCATGGTTGACTTTTTCCCCAATACAACTGATTTTTAGGTCAACTGCTCAATTGAGTGAGCAAAAATGTGATCCAAGGCTTGAAACTTGACATGAGTAATATTGGGGGTCCATAATGGTCCATTAAAGTCATATGAAGCATTGATAGTTCAAAAATCCTTGTGCAAACTCAAACCCTAATTTTGGTCATCAGTGGCTAAGGATGTGTCTTGAGCTGATCAAACCCTAGTGCAGTCTTGAGCCCAAGGAGATATTGTGAGAAAATTCTTGATAAGTGAGAGGGAAAATTTTGGGGTACAACAGCTGCCCCTTTTTAATCTTCTTAAGCCTGAGGAGTTAGATTGGCAAGTTTTTCCATTCGTGACTCGAAGGTGGAAGATGATTGGACACTAGAGTGCCCAAAAATTTGCACTCGGTGATGTGATGGTTGAGGGAATGGGATTAAAGATGCCATTTGGAGAGGTGATAGAAAGCTGTAGGATATGGGCTTAAATATGCCATCCCAAAGTGATTGTTTGTATTGTAATTTGTAATCTGAAAGAATGAGTATCAGAATGGCATCCGTGTCTGGAGCGTATATGAACTGTATCTGGGAGCTGATTTTGAATGATTATCAGAATGGCATCCGTGTCTAGAGCATGTATGAACCGTATCTTAGATTTGAATCTGAATGAGTATCAAAATGGCATCTATGTCTGGAGTGTATCTAAATTGTATCTGAGAGTTGAATCTGAATGAGTATCAGAATGACACCCGTGTCTGGAGCGTATCTGAACCATATCTAGGAGTTGAATATGAATGAGTATCAGAATGGCATCCGTGTATGGAGCGTACCTGAACTGTATCTGAGAGTTGAATCTGAATGAGTATCAGAATGGAATCCGTGTCTGGAGCGTATATGAACTGTATCTGAAGAAGTTGAATCTGAATGAGTATCAGAATAACGTCCGTGTCTGAAGAGTATTTATACTGTATCTGAAAACTTTTGAACATTTTTAATGATAGCTGTTAATCTTATCCTGAAAAGGGTAAAATGTTAGCTAAGAAGCAAAGCCATGTTGTATGAAATGTATGATATAATGCATTCGTTTTATCAATGTTTATGATATGCGAATGCAATGTATGCGTATGTGAGCTAGTTTGCTGCACTGCTGTTGGATTGGGGAAAATAAATTCCTAACTGCTGCTGAGGATATGGAGTATAAGTCTTCATGTTGATTAATTTCTGCTTTAGAGAAATAAACTTTGTTGTAAAGGAAATGCCATGTACTGTTTGTAAAATCCTGTTGGGAAATCTTGAAAAATTGAACGACTTCTACTGGGGATCGATAACCGGAAGCTCTGTTCCGCTGGGGATTAAACTGCACACCGCGGGGGATTTTATGGAAATAACTTAGAGAGATTTCCCTATCTCTTAAAGCCATCAGTGATTGTCTTTTATTTTGTTTATTTGTAAACAGTAATTATGTTCAAATGCATATGTTCAATCAATGAATCATTAGACGCTTTTTGTAAACAAAACACAAGCGTAAAGAAAAACAGATAGTTTTTGCACTTTCAAAGGGATATCTTTGCATTGACTTTGAATAAGTATTTTTGTACAGTGAGACAAACATTCTAGTAGGAGAACGCCGTCGTAAGAAAAAATGAAAATTTTAATACAAAGAAAAGATAGCTATGTGTATTTATCCCATGGGGTTCCCATTCTGCTATAGCCTTTGTATCTCTGAGCATCTTGTCTATTTGTTGCCTTGTCCGAAGATGATTGAATTGGTCAGAAATGTCGAGTTTGTAAGTTGTCCGTAAGGTGATCCAACGGGACATAGTCATACGCTTTAATTCCCTAACTTTTGCATGGACCGCCCTTTCGAGTTTTCAGTCTACCGGGAAACCCTTTTTTGCCCAAGCCGCCCTTTCGGGTTTTCAACTTGCCGGGTGTACAGATTTTTTTGTTTTTATCCCTAATTTTTGCCCGAACCTCTTTTGGTTCGCCAGGATGCCCTTGTTTTTCCTAGGTGTGTCAACCTAGCGGGTCTCTTATGCGTAGTGTTGTACCCCAAAATTTGCCCTCCCATATTCCTCAAGATTTGTCAAAGAATAATCCTCAAATTGTTCAAAATGGCTCAAGGGTTGTACAGTCAAATCACCTCCTAAGGCAGCCAAAATTAGGGTTTTGTTTCTTTCAAGGAATTTGAGGTTCTCAATGGTTCAATCAAGTATCATAGGCCTATATACATTCTCAAGCACCTACATGCCAAGTTTCAAGACTCCCAGTGCCAATTTGCACAATCAAAAGCTCCAATTGGATCTACAATCAACTGCAAGGGCAAAATGGTCATTTTGCAGTCAAAAGTCAGAATTTTTGGTCAAAATCTCATTTTGAGTTAACAATCATCATTTGATCAAGTCTTGATCATGATTCCACAAGAATAGCTCAAAAGTCATCAAGATGCAAAAAGTTACTATTTTTGGACAGCAGAAAAGTCAACTGTATCTTGACTAGGGCATAAATTTTTTATGGTTTATCAGAAAAATCCCATCCAATGCTCATTTTGAAGGGGATGCAATCTCCTACAATCCATATTCACACTCCAAGTTCAAGAAATGCCCTCACAAAAAGTTACCAATTTTTACATTATAGGTCAATTTCAAAAGTCAACAAAAGTGCACTTTAAGTCAAAGGCCATAACTTGATATTGGTAAATCCAAACGACATGGGACAAATGGCATTGGTTATAGGACTTCAAGAGCTTTCCAAAATGTCCAAGAACATGGGCATATGATCAAAATTGAACAAGTTGTGCATCAGAGAAGTTGGGAAATTTTCATGAATTTGCAAAAGTCAACTTTGCTCAAAACACCTTATTTTTGCTAATGGGCCTCAGATCTCTTCTTGAAACTTCATCCATGACCTATGCACGACCCACCAAGCTTAATTGAATTTATTTCTTATTTTTATTGATTAATTGGATTTTTAATTAATATTAATTCATTTAATTAATTTAAATTGTAGGAAAATAGAAGATTTGATCTTTTAAACCTTTTTGTGAAGCAAATATGACCTATACATGCTGGCAAATTCGTGCACAAGTCAAAGATATGAAAAGATCCAATTTTGGCAACTTTGTTCAATCATGAAGAATAAAAAATATTTGATTTCCAATCAAGGATTCAAACATCAATGCAATGGATATTGGCCCAGCTTCTTGACCTAATTTGTTTCCCTTATACATAAGCAAGCCAACCCTAACCTAAAAAACGTGAAAAAAGCTGCAGAAAAAACCATAGCCAATTGAAGAAATTCCAAGAAAATTGAAAACTGATTTTGGCATTCTAGGTTGATTCAAGGGTTTTTGATCATTCAAACACATTGTAGGAGGTTCCAGGAACGTGTTGCAATCAAATTCCAGTACCAAAGCTCAAGGAATCGTTCATTACAGTTCCACGGTTTGCCTTTTTTTATTCCAAATCGTATTTCTTGATTCATGTGCATTTAACATGTTTTCATGATTGTTTTGCATTGCTAGAGGCCATATGAAGCTAATGGAATGGTTTAATTAAACTGAAACACACTGAATCGAAAGATGCCATGAACAAAATTCTAGGGTTCTTGAACTTTAAATTGGGGCTTTCTGAACCAGGCAAAATTAGGACTCATAAGGCACATGGTTGAAATCATTAGACCCAGACGAACCAAATCCATACCTCGCGAAATATTTATGCTTGCTAGATTTCTAATCGCTATTTTTCGTACAAGCGCATAGTGGAGGTTAAAACCCCCCGCTATCTGTTTATGTTTTTGCAGGTACAACGAAGAAGATGATGAGGTGTTAACATATGATTGGTTAATTTGAATCAGCGCGCGTTTTGTTTTGTTTCCAGCATATTTGTTTATTTACTAATATAATAATTGATTCTTGTCATAATAACAATTGGAACAACTTGGCTGAGTGGCAGGGACGCGTGCATATGATCATTGGGACCTGGGTTCGAATCCCAGGTCCCCCCAAAACCTTGTTACTTTTATTTTTCAGGCGTTCTTGTGCAGTTTGCCTAAAGGGTATCCACCATACACCTCAACTATCAACACGCCAAGTGGCTTGCAAAGCAGATCTGATGGTCAGGATTGAAAGACCACCATATTCCCCAGTCAACAGGCGTATGGACGAACCAAAAGGTCAAACAAGGCTGGAGTGATTAATGGGCCAAGGATTTCCAAATACATCTCCAAAGCTGGCCCAAACACCTCCTTGAGTTTGCACTTTTTTTTTATTTTCTTTCATTTTATTTGCTTGATTTCTTTTTATTCTTAAATAACTACTAACTAAATAATTAATATTTATCTAATAAAAATCAGAAAACTAAAAAATAATATTTTTTCTTAATTAAAATTAATTTCACTTTATTTTTGTAAATAAATACTAACATAATTAATTTAGTTCTTAATTAGGTTAATTTTAATATTTTTGCAATAATTTAAAATTAACATAGAATTAGGGTTCTTGACAATTTTAATTCTTTTATTTCCTTAAAACATTAAAAAAAACCAAAAAAATATCTTTTTTAATTAATTAATTAGTTTAGATTTAATTAAATGCAAAATAATAAAAACCTCTTTCTTTCTAAAAAAAAAAGGGTCAAAACCCTAAAAAACTCTCCGATCCAATTTTTTCTCGCGCGTGTGATTATTCTTGATTAATATTTTTCATCATATAATTGTATTTTCTCCGAGGATGTAATAGCTTTAAATTAGGATTTCTTTTTATCGCTTTTTCTTTATTTTCCGTAATTTACTTTTCAAGGGTTTGTTTTTGGCGATGTAAATACCCGACGCCTTGTAATAGCGTAGATTTATTTTCCGTAAACTATTAACTGTTAGATGTATGTTAACTAGGCTATGCATGACAAGACTTCTCTGAAAATTAAAATCAATAGTAGCTCACCATAACTTGTACAAAGATAACATAACATGAAACCTGACACACTCGCACATGCCACTCTTAGGGTACGCTTCACTTGGTTGCCTCGACGTGGTCATTGAGTATAGGGTGTTTTAGAGGCTGCCCTCCTGTCTAAAGATCAAGTTACCTCGAAACGGTTGCCTCGATAAAAAACGATCTAAGACATTAGGGTTACCGCTAAGGCGTCCTACCATTGCTTTAGTGACCACATGTCCCATTAATCGAATTGACCTGAAAACTCCAACGACCGTGCTACCTACTTCTCAATAGTGGGATAGCACTGTCTAAAGGACATTTACACAGCTTAATTTCTTTTGAGTAGGTAGAGGTTCTCAGGTACTTGCTCTTTCAAAACAAAAATACTTTTCGCACTTACACTTTTCAAACAAAAGTTTTCAAACAACACTTCATACACTCTTGAGGACAAATACAAGAGTTAAATCGAAGTTTTCAAACAAAACTTTTTTTCAAAACCCACAAACACAAGAAAAGCAAAACCTTTTGAAAACATAGTGAGCAAGTACCTAAGAGCCCGTGGATAACCACAGATAGAAAGGGTGCTAACACCTTCCCTTTCTATAATCTACCTCCCGAACCCGAGAAACATCTCGAAAAGGAATTTTGCTGTGCTTTTGTCCTTTCCATGTTGGATTAAATAAAAGACGATGGCGACTCTTGCTTACCGCGACATTTCGCGAACCAGCATTCCAAACAGTCAGTTCTATTTCCACCGATCACAGAACTGGCGACTCTGCTGGGGATAATTATAAGTGAGGTGTACCTTAGGATTAGATCACTCTTGTTTTCAATTGTATGCCTTGAATGCTTTAATTTTGTGGGTTTGTATCGGAGTTTTATAGATCCTAACCCGGATCTGGGGGATACCCTTTAGGTAAGTAGCAATAAACTGTGAGGGACCTGTCCGGCGTAGACCGACACGGGTGAAGCAGTAGCTATATTGGTTTGGAACCTTGGTCTGTACCGATATCCCTTGTGTTGGAACGAGGAGAATATGGGTCTTCTGAGGAGTCATTAAGCACCAACTGACCTTAGAACCTTAAATTGACCAACTTGGCCATAGAACAATAGCAGTATGCTACGCTCATTGAGGCTAAACTCTCGCGATGGTTCCGGCCGCAAATAAAGGTTGCCAAACTGGAATTATGACCGATTGAGGGTAGTCAGTGATATTGAGATCCTCTAGAACCTGATTACTATTTTTAGGACAGGTCTTAACCAACTGAAACTGAAAGAGGGTAGTACCTAAACTTCATGCCGGCCTGAAATCTAAGGGCTCTTTTGTGTGACTTGTGTGCCTTTACCATGTTTGCCTTTTGTGAATACTTGTGGTGTGCCTTTACCATGACATCATACCATCATAACATTGCACGCATCCTGCATAAGGACTAACCCATTTCAAAGACAAGAGGGTTTCATCTTTGCTCTGTTTTGTAGGACATCATGATGCCCATGCGTAGGAATACTATCCGGCTCAACTTTGTTCAACCACCTACTTTGCTTAAAGAGTTGATTGACAGGATTCCAAACACTACTTCCTTCATCAGGAGGCATGGTTCTCTTCTCGGTTTAGTCACCTCAAAGTGGGACCAACAACTGATGAGTGTCCTGGTCCAGTTTTATGATCCGCTATACCATTGCTTCACCTTTCAAGACTTCCAGCTGGTCCCTACCCTGGAAGAATTCTCTGAGTTGCTTGGTATCCCTGTTTTGGAACAGACTCCATTCACTGGTTGGGAAAAGACTCTTAGACCTGAAGAGATTGCTGCAGCCCTTCACTTGACCAAAGAGGAGGTAATGGCTAACTGGGAGACTAGAAGTGGAGTTAAGGGCTTTTTGACTAAGTTTCTGGTTGGCAAAGCTAATGGTTTCTGGAATGACTTAGACTTTCAAGCGTACGAGGACGTTTTGGCTCTCTTAATCTATGGTCTATTATTGTTTCCAAATCCCGACACCTTTGTTGATGTTAATGCCATAAGGATCTTCATCTCTCGGAACCCTGTACCCACTCTTTTGGGTGATGTCCTTTATCAGCTCTATGCTCGTACTGCTCGAAGACGGGGAACTTTGTGGTGTTGTGCTCCTTTATTGGCGAGGTGGTTTATTTCGCACCTCCCTAAGTTCATACTGAAGAATAAAGAAGGAAGGGGCTGGGCTCATAGGATAATGTCTCTTACTGATAAAGACATTATTTGGACTCTCAGAGGCTTAGATGAGGTGGCCGTCATTGATCGTTGTGGAGAGTATCCTAATGTTCCATTGATCGGAACCCGTGGTGGAATCTCTTATAACCCATGCTTAGCTCTCCGTCAGTTTGGAAGATCCAGAAGAGAAGGGCCTCATGAGATGTTGATACCTCATATCGTCTTTGATTTTCAGGTAGATAGCGACGAGCTGCGTCGTAGGTTCATCAGGGCTTGGGATAGAGTTCACAAAGCTGACCCACATGAGTTGGGACCAAAAACTTCTCTGCCAATGGAGTCATATTTCAGATGGGTCCACATCCGTGCTTAGAAGTTAGGTATGCCATACGAAGCTGTCAGGCCTATTACTCTGGAAGTTGCTGATAAGGACGGGGTCCCCCCAACTGTTTTCCATCCTCATACACCTACTGATGTTGGCACACTAAAGAGGTCTTGGGCGCAACTGCAGGAAGAACGGGATTCTTATCGAGAAAGGTTCAATGAACAAGAATAGAAAATCCAAAAGCTGACTAAGCAATTGGAGAGCGAGCGGATCCTGAATGACTATATTTGCACTAAGAAGAAGAGGCCATGAGAGTATTGATGGACCTTTGATGTTTCTTTTACAGCTTATTTACTTTTCAGTATTTCCATTTTTGTAACGCCTAAGGGCAAGTTGTTGAACAATTTAAATTCTGAAGTTAAGACTAATGAAGTGTGTTTCCTTTTTTGCCTACAAAGTTGAATCCCGATTGTCTTTGAAAACATAAACCATACGCATTTCATTCCATCATATGCATAACAGGTACCCTTTTTACAGGTCACTTATCTTCTTCGCTGTTTATTTCAGCAATCATCATGTCTTCTGAACCTTCCGCTGAACAAGCTATCAAGGCCCTCCAGGCCCAGAATGCCCAGTTCCAAGAGTTGGTTGTGAGCCTAGCCAAGGGTCAACAGGAGTTGAAGACCCTAATTCTGAAGAAGAAGAAGAAGAGGACCGTCTTGTTCAATACTGGACGCAGATTTGGGAATGGATTGCAGAATGAGGTTAAGTTGACTACCTCATCTGTAGGAAAAGACAGTCCACAAGAGAGAAGGGTTCCTAGTCCCGTAGTCTCCGACAACGAGACGGATTATGATGAAGAACAGTACCCTCCGGCTGAGGATAGGTACAAACAGTTGGAGGACCACCTGAGCACCATGGAGATACAGAATGTGCCCGGGTTGGACTTTGGAGACCTAGGCTTATCCTCTGGGGTGGTGATTCCCCATAAGTTCAAAGCACCTGCTTTTGCCAAATATGATGGAGCTTCCTGCCCAAAGCTGCACCTCCGGTCGTATATAAGGAAGATCCAACCTTACACCGCTGACAAGAATTTGTGGATCCACTTCTTTCAGGACAGTCTTTCAGGGACTCAACTCGAATGGTTCTATCAGCTGGATGGGGCCAGTATCCGTACCTGGGAAGATTTGGCTACTGCATTCTATAAGCAGTATCAATATAATTCCGACCTCGCTCCTACGCGTACCCAACTCCAGGGTATGTCACTAGGGACGAGTGAAGGATTTAAAGAATACGCTCAAAAATGGAGAGACCTTGCCGGAAGGGTGCAGCCACCTTTGACCGATCGTGAGCTGGTTGATATGTTTCTGGGGACCCTGTCTGGTCCGTTCTTCAACCATTTGATTGGAAATTCTTCAGCCGGGTTTACAGACCTTATCTTGACTGGTGAGAGAATTGAAGCTGGTATCAAGTCTGGGAAGATACAGAGGGGTGCTTCCTCGAGTACTGAGAAGAAACCATTCAAGAAGGAATCTAGTGCTGTCTACAGTTCAAGGAGACAGAATAGATCTGAACGCCGCCAAGCTGTCAACGTGGTGGTCATTTCAAAACCTGCTGCTGCTCCTCAGCATCATAACCAGCAAAGGGGTGAGAGACCTAGAAGGCAGTTCACTCGCCTCAGTATGACCTTGTCCCAGATATTGCCGCAGTTACTGACAACCAATCTGGTGACTCTGAAAGAAGCTCCGAAGATTGTGAATACAACGTCCCCAAAGTACAATCCTAACGCCCGCTGCGCTTATCACTCTGACAGCTCGGGGCATACTACAAATGATTGTTGGGCTCTGAAGAATAAGGTTCAGGACCTAATCGATGCTAAGAAGATAGAGTTCGAGGCGCCCGAAAGGCCCAATGTTGTGACTGCTCCCATGCCCAAGCATGGAGTAAATGCTATAGTGGAAGTCTTGTTTGTAGCCTCTGTGGATGATATTGTTACTCCGCTAATGACCGTCAAAAGGAACCTATTGCTAGCCGGTTTATTTCCGGGATGTAGTGAAGGTTGCCATCTATGTTCTGTTTCATCTACTGGTTGCCCATCTTTGAGGTCAGGTATCCAAAACCTGATGGATAATAAAGAAATCCTGTTCGAGAAGATCGCTGTTCCCGCTACCCCTACTGAAGAAGTGTCCATTGTTACTATTTTCAACAATTCTCCCAAGGCTCCCCCGAAGAAGCCTGTCAGAATCATGCCTGTTCAGAAGATTGCACCCATAATCATCACTGTTCCGGGGCCTATTCCCTACACATCCGACAAAGCTATCCCTTGGCACTATGGGGCAGATGTTTATGTTCTTGGAGTTAAGCAAGAGTTTGATACTAAGACCGGCGTCAGCAACATCACCGGGCCTGCTAAAGTCACCCGCAGTGGTAGACTTTTCTCACCAGATATTGTGCCACCAACTATCCAGAGACCTATTGTCATCACACCTGCAAGTGTGCCTACTTCCCTTCCTGACCAAGTTCCCATTTCTACCCCTGCTGCCGAGTCATCTGATGCTCGGGGCAAAGGGATAGCCACTGATATGCCTGCCCAGACGGAGGCGCCAAAGACCATCAATGTTGAAGCTTCCAAACAGGAGATGGAAGAGATCCTTAAGATTATCAAGAAGAGTGATTATAATGTAGTAGAGCAGCTGGGGCAAACCCCCTCCAAAATTTCTATGTTATCACTATTGTTGTGTTCAGAGGCCCATGCCAAGGCTCTGATTACCTTCCTGAAGACGGCCCACGTGCCACAAGAGACGTCAGCTGATCAATTTACCGATTGTGTGGCCAACTTAACTGCTGATAATGGTTTGGGTTTCTCCGACGTTGATCTGACCGCTAAAGGGAAGAACCATAACGATGCCCTGCATGTCTCCATTGAATGCAGGGGCACTACTCTTGCACATGTGTTGGTTGACACAGGTTCCTCATTGAACGTTCTGCCCAAGAAAGCTCTAGACAGGTTAGATTGCAAGGGGTTGGAGTTAAAACCAAGTAACATTGTTGTCCGGGCCTTTGATGGGTCTAAGAGGATGGTGCATGGTGAAGTTGACATTCCAATCAGAGTTAGCTCTCAAGTCTTTGATCCTACATTCTACGTGATAGACATTCGACCGTCCTATCCTTGTTTGCTGGGTCGTCCGTGGATCCATAAGGCTGGAGCTGTGACCTCCACACTACATCAGAAGATGAAGTACCCAGTCAGAGGGAAGATTGTGACAGTTCAGGGGGAGGAAGAATATATGGTCAGCCACCTCAACTCGTTCCGGTACATAGAAATGGATGGGGATTTCATTGAGACCCCCTTTCAACACTTTGAAGAGGTTCCTCAGACACTGGCATCAGCTGAGACTGTGATCGAAGATTCTCCTTTGAAGATGGCTTCCTTAAAGGATGCCCGGGCTGTTATCGAGAAGGGTGAGTATGCAAACTGGGGCTGACTTCCTGATTTCACTCAGAAGACTGACAAGTTTGGTTTGGGTTTCACTACAGAAGCTCAGAAGGCTGTTCGTAGGGCAAGGATTGGAAGACCTCCTGTGTTTATCAGCAACTCGGGAGTAAATTCCATTGAAGACAACGTGGAAGAATTTGAATTCGACAGCTGGATCTACCCAACGACCAACGGTGGACCAAACAACTGGACAGCGAAAGACTTCGTCCCTATTACTTTTGTTACTCAGTAATGAACTCCTTTGTTTTGAATTTGTAACAGACAATATTGTGAAACTTTATGGCCCGGTGTCTTACCCGGGGCACCGTGGCTTCATTTGTGAGGGTTTTTGTGTGTTATTTTTATATATCATTAATAAAAGCATTGGTCGTTTTTTGCATTTCAAATCTTGCGCTCCTTGTCTTTCTTTATTATATATTGCGAAACAGCTATTTACACACACTCACATATACAGGTCCCAATCCACTCTGGATCTCACTGGTAACGACTCTGCTACTGCCAGTTATGACTTCGAAAATCTGATCAACTTAGCCGAAGACGAAGGTGAAGATGATTGCGAAGTGCCTGGTGAACTTGCAAGACTGTTACTCCAGGAAGAGAGGGCCATTCAGCCGCATGAAGAGCCAGTAGAAACGGTGAATCTGGGTACTGAGACAGACAAAAAGGAAGTCAAGATCGGTGCAAATATGGAGCTTAGTGTGAAACAACGGTTGGTTCAGATGCTGCATGACTACGTGGAAATCTTTGCCTGGTCTTACGAAGATATGCCTGGGTTAGACACCGACATTGTGGTTCATCACCTGCCTACCAAGGAAGAATGCCCTCCAGTAAAACAGAAGGTTCGTCGTATGCGTCCAGAGATGTCCGAGAAAATCAAGGCTGAGGTTATGAAACAATTTGACGCCGGTTTTCTAGCAGTAACTTCTTACCCTCACTGGGTCGCCAATATGGTTCCGGTACCGAAGAAAGATGGTAAGGTCCGAATATGTGTTGACTACAGGGATTTGAACAGGGCGAGCCCTAAGGATGACTTCCCTCTGCCTCACATTGACATTCTGGTTGACAACACTACTCAGCATAAGGTATTCTCCTTCATGGACGGTTTCTCCGATTATAATCAAATTAAGATGGCTTCTGGGGACATGGAGAAGACCACTTTTGTTACCCAGTGGGGCACCTTTTGTTACAAGGTCATGCCTTTTGGGTTGAAAAATGCTGGGGCAACGTATCAGCGTGCCATGGTTGCTCTGTTTCATGATATGATCCACCATGAGATCGAAGTATACGTCAAAGATATGATTGCAAGGTCCCAAACTGAGGAGGAACACCCTGATCATCTACAGAAGCTGTTTGACGGGTTGAAGTTGTACAAGCTGATATTAAACCCGAACAAGTGCACCTTCGGGGTGAGATCTGGAAAACTACTAGGTTTCGTTGTGAGCGACAAAGGTATTCAAGTGGACCCTGCCAAAGTGAAAGCCATACAAGAGATACCAGTTCCCAAGATAGAGAAAGAAGTCAGAGGCTTTCTAGGACGGCTGAACTACATTGCCCGATTCATCTCACACCTAACTGCTACTTGTGAACCAATCTTCAAGCTACTAAAGAAAGATCAAGTAGTACGTTGGAACGATGAATGTCAGGCCGCTTTCGAAAAAATCAAAGAGTATCTCCAAGAGCCACCCATTCTTATGCCACCGGTTGAAGGGAGACCTCTAATCTTATACTTGACAGTACTTGACAACTCAATGGGGTGTGTGCTGGGGCAGCATGACGAGTCTGGCCGAAAAGAGCATGCTATTTATTACCTTAGCAAAAAGTTTACCGACTGTGAGACCCGATACTCACTGCTCGAGAAAATTTGCTGCGCTTTGGTATGGGCTGCTCGTCGGCTAAGACAATATATGTTGACTCACACTACTCTATTGATTTCAAAAATGGACCCAATCAAGTATATCTTCTAAAAGCCTGCCTTGTCCGGAAGAATAACAAGATGGCAGATGATCTTGACTGAATATGACATCCAGTACACGACTCAAAAAGCAATCAAGGAAAGTGTGTTGACAGACCATTTGGCACATCAGGCAGTGGATGATTACCAGTCGATGAACTTTGAATTTCCAGACGAAAATATCTTGGTAGTAACTGATTGTGAAACACCTGGACCGGATGAAGGACCTGAGGAAGGATCCCGAAGGTCTATGCACTTTGATGGAGCCTCAAACCCCTTGGTTAACGGTATTGGCGCTGTGATCATATCTCCTAAAGGCTCTCATACTCCGCTCACCGCCCGACTATGTTTCAACTGCACCAACAACATGGCGGAGTATGAAGCATGCATTATGGGTCTTCGAGCTGCAATTGACCTAAGGATCAAGTTTCTAAGTGTCTTCGGAGATTCCGCTCTTGTGATCAGTCAGATCAAAGGCGAGTGGGATACGAAACACCCAAATCTTATTCCTTACAAGGAGTATGTGTTGACATTGCTTCCCCATTTCGAGGAGGTAACCTTTGAACACTTCCCAAGAGAGGAGAATCAGTTGGCGGACGCGTTAGCTACGATGTCTTTTACGTTCAAAGTCAAATGGGACAACGAGGCCCCCCAGATCATTATTTGGAAATTGGATGAACCTGCACACTGCTGTGATCTTGAGACCAAAGAGGTAACAGAAAAGCCTTGGTATCATGAAGTGAAGAGGTACCTTGAAGCTCAAGAATACCCCGAGGGTGCATCCGTTAATGACAAGAAGTTTCTGAGAAGGTTCGCGGCAAGGTTCTTCGTCAATAATGGCATACTTTATAAACGAAACCATGATTCAACCTTACTGCGTTGTGTGGATAAGATTGAAGCAGAAAGGATCATGGCAGAGATGCATGAAGGTACCTTCGGAACGCATTCCAGTGGACATACCATGGCAAAGAAAATCCTTCGGGCAGGATATTATTGGTCCACAATGGAAGCCGACTGTTATCAACATTCTCGGACGTGTCACAAATGCCAGATCTACGCTGATAAGGTGCACATTCCTCCAGTTCCCTTGAACGTCTTGACAGCACCTTGGCCTTTTGCAATGTGGGGCATTGATATGATCGGCGAGATCAGACCTACGGCATCCAACGGGCATCGCTTTATCCTGGTAGCGATTGATTACTTCACAAAGTGGGTTGAAGCAGCTTCCTTTGCCACCGTAACCAAGAATGTCGTGGCACGGTTCATTCGGCACAACCTGATCTGTCGATACGGCGTACCAGAGAGGATCATTATGGATAATGGTACCAATCTTAACAACAAGATGATCACTGAGCTCTGCGAGCAATTCAAGATACAGCACCACAACTCTTCTCCCTACCGGCCGAAGATGAATGGGGCTGTAGAAGCAGTTAATAAAAACATTAAGAAGATTGTGCAGAAGATGACAGTGACCTACAAAGATTGGCACGAGATGTTACCATTTTCTCTTCATGGGTACCGTACCTCAGCACGGACGTCAACAGGGGAAACACCCTATTCCTTGGTATATGGCATGGAGGCAGTCTTGCCCATTGAAGTACAGATACCCTCTCTTCGGATAATGAAGGACGCGGGTTTAAGCGAAGACAACTGGATCCAGACCCGGCTTGATCAGCTAAACCTAATCGACGAAAAGAGACTCACTGCTATTTGTCATGGTCAGATGTACCAAAAACGGATGATCAAGGCATTTAACAATAAAGTCAGACGACAAGAGTATCAAGTCGGAGACCTGGTAATCAAGCGCATCATTCTACCTCAAGGTGATCCCAGGGGCAAATGGACCCCTACGTACGAAGGGCCATTTGTGGTCAAGAACATCTTCTCAGGAGGAGCGATGATTCTAACCACCATGGATGGTGACGACCTTCCTCACCCCGCCAATGCAGACATAGTAAAAAGATACTACGCATGATTAAAGACCCGCTAGGTCGACTGGCCTAGGCAAAAATAAGGGCTTCCCGGCGAACCAAAAGGGTTCAGGCAAAAATAAGGGATGAAAATAAAAAAATCTGTACACCCGGCAAATCGAAAACCTGAAAAGGCGGCTTGGGCAAAAATGGGTATCCCGGTGGACTGAAAACCCGAAAGGGCGGTCCAGGAAAAAGTTAGGGATAAGCGTAATACTATGTCTCATTGGATCACCCTGCATCCAGACTTCGGTATCGACCATCAGGCTCGGATGACACCAATCAATCAGATTCCTCTTCAACTAAGCAGCAAAGTGATGAGACGCTTGAAGACATAAAGGCGATAACAGAGTTGGAACCCAGTGGGATTTTTTACATAGCTGTTTTGTTTGCTTTTTTACAAACTGTATAAATCCTATTTGTCCGGCGGCGTTCTCTTACTAGGACGTCTGCCTCTTGTACAAAAACGCCTATTTTCAGGCAAATTTCAAAATCAATACAAGTTCATTTTTCAGACAAATTGCAAATTGTTTTTCCTTTATCTGTTTTGTTTTGCAAAGAACGTCCAATGTTCATTTTTGATATATGCATTTGACATTAATTGTTGTTCATAAATATTTGCATACGAAACAAAGGACTAATTACGGGTGACATCGAAAGTAGGCGCAATAAGAATTGTATAAGCGATCTAGTTGCTCTATCCACCGAGGTACAAAGGTAGATCCGGCTGAAAAATGTAACCAGGATACCTTCACTCCCCGCCGAGTAAAACAGTAATGGTAGCACTCCCCACTGAGACTTGTAACTATGAACGAATCAGCAATGCTCTCCCCAAGCAGAGTTGATCTACCATCAGTCCTGAAAAAGTTGGGTATCCCCAGTAGATCTTAATATTCTCCAGCGGAGTATACATATATTTCTCAGCAAGCGTCCCCGACAATCTTAATATTCGTCAATGAAATGTAAGAATGTTCCCCGGCGGAATACAAGATACCCCCAGTGGAGTCATTTCCCAGCGCAGTCTAAAAAGCTTCCTCGCCAGAGTTGAATCATCTCCCCAGTAGATTATGGAAGCTTGTCCCCTGCAGAGTACAAATAGGTCTCCCCAGCCATACTCATAAGATTATCCCCACAAGAGTCTAACTGGGTTATCCTCAGCAAGTTGCAACGGAAAGATCATCCCCAACGAAGTTCTTTCTATCCCCAGCGGAATTCATCATTAAGATCCCCAACATAGCTTATCAACGGAATCCCCAGTGGAGTTCATCATTAAAATCTCAGCGGAGCATCTCTTCCCACAGAGTATTTCCCCGCAGAGTAATCTCTTCACCAGGTTTATTCCCCAACGGAGTCATCCTCTCCTACCGGTTTATTCTGGAAATCATCTTCGTTCATCATCCCCAGCGGAAACGAAGACTCAACACTATTCTCCAGCAGCTTCGGGATTTATCTTCCCCAACTAAAGCATCACATCTTCATACATTGTGACATGCATACGCATCATACAACATAAATCTCATTTTCTTTGAGAACATCATGGCATCATGCATTTCATACATCATGACATTGCATGCAATTAACGTTTTGCCTTTTCAGGAAAAGGTCAATCAAAAGATGATTACCATCAACCTTTCTTAAGTCCCAGATCAACACCTGTAACTAGCTAGGAAATATCTGTGGACGACTGATTGTAGGTTAACACCTGAAACCAGACAGGAAAACCATCTATATGAAGAGATTAAAGATCAATACCTGTAACAAGCCAGGAAGACTATCTTTCCTTCTCAGGTCAGAGATTAATACCTGAAACCAGACATGACAACTATCTCCTCGACCAAACTCTCTTAAGTTCCAGATCAACACCTGTAACAGGCCAGGAAATATCTGTGGACTATTGATTGTAGATCTATACCTGTAACTAGCCAGGAAAGTTATCTACGTGAAGAGATTGAAGATCAATAGCTGTAACAAGCCAGGAAGACTATCTTTCTTTCTCAGGTCAGAGATTAATACCTGAAACCAGACAGGAAAACTATCTCCTCGACCAACCTCTCTTAAGTTCCAGATCAACACCTGTAACAGGCCAGGAAATATCTGTGGACTATTGATTGTAGATCTATACCTGTAACTAGCCAGGAAAGGTATCTACATGAAGAGATTGAAGATCAATACCTGTAGCAAGCCAGGAAGACTATCTTTCTTTCTCAGGTCAAAGATTAATACCTGAAACCAGACAGGATAACTATCTCCTCGACCAACCTCTCTTAAGTTCCAGATCAACACCTGTAACAGGCCAGAAAATATCTGTGGACTATTGATTGTAGATCTATACCTGTAACTAGCCAGGAAAGTTATCTACGTGAAGAGATTAAAGATCAATACCTGTAACAAGCCAGGAAGACTATCTTTCTTTCTTAGGTCAGAGATTAATACTTGAAACCAGACAGGACAACTATCTCACTGACCAACCTTAAGTTCCAGTTTAATACCTGTAACTAGCCAGGAAAATTCTGCGAACGACGGATTGTAGATTAATACCTGAAACCAGACAGGACAACCATCTACTTGACCATCATGAAGCAAGCCTACATCGGTTCCTTCTCTCTTTCAGATGCAGTTTTATACGAACTCATCATCAGGCAACCCTACACAGGTTCCTTCTTTCAACTTACAAAGTTACAATGCTACAGGTATGCAAGTTCTCGCTAAGGAATCTCTTATGCGATCGACACCCCTGGAAGGCATCTTTAAGCCCATCTCCACGACTATCCATTACATCTCCAGATGGCATCTGTAAGCCCATCCTCCTACCAACAATCTCCAAATGGCATCTGTAAGCCCATTCCCAACATCACATTGCTGATACTACACCATGCGAGTGCAAATTTCTGGGCACTTTAGTGTTCAATCATCTTCCACCTTCGGATCACGAAAGGCACGCAAGCCAATCTACATCCTCAGGTTTAAGAAGATTGAACAGGGGCAACTGTTGTACCCTAAAATTTTCCCTCCCATATTCCTCAAGATTTGTCAAAGAATAATCCTCAAATTATTCAAAATGGCTCAAGGGTTGTACAGTCAAATCACCTCCTAAGGCAGCCAAAATTAGGGTTTATTTTCTTTCAAGGAATTTGAGGTTCTCAATGGTTCAATCAAGTCTCATAGGCCTATATACATTCTCAAGCACCTACATGCCAAGTTTCAAGACTCCCAGTGCCAATTTGCACAGTCAAAAGCTCCAATTGGATCTACAGTGAACTGCAAGGGCAAAATGGTCATTTTGCAGTCAAAAGTCAGAATTTTTGGTCAACATCTCATTTTGAGTTCACAATCATCATTTGATCAAGTCTTGATCATGATTCCACAAGAATAGCTCAAAAGTCATCAAGATGCAAAAAGTTACTATTTTTGGACAGTAGAAAAGTCAACTGTATCTTGACTAGGGCATAACTTTTTCATGGTTTATCAGAAAAATCCCATCCAATGCTCATTTTGAAGGGGATGCAATCTCCTATAATCCAAATTCACACTCCAAGTTCAAGAAATTCCCTCACAAAAATTTACCAATTTTTACATTATAGGTCAATTTCAAAAGTCAACAAAAGTGCACTTTAAGTCAAAGGCCATAACTTGATATTGGTAAATCCAAATGACATGGGACCAAAGGAATTGGTTAGAGGACTTCAAGAGTTTTCCAAAATGTCCAAGAACATGGGCATATGATCAAAATTGAGCAAGTTATGCATTGGAGAAGTTGGGAAATTTTCATGAATTTGCAAAAGTCAACTTTGCTCAAAACACCTTATTTTTGCTAATAGGCCTCAGATCTCTTCTTGAAACTTCATCCATGACCTATGCACGACCCACCAAGCTTAATTGAATTTATTTTCTTATTTTTATTGATTAATTGGATTTTTAATTAATATTAATTCATTTAATTAATTTAAATTGTAGGAAAATAGAAGATTTGATCTTTTAAACCTTTTTGTGAAGCAAATGCGACCTATACATGCTGGCAAATTCGTGCACAAGTCAAAGATATGAAAAGATCCAATTTTGGCAACTTTGTTCAATCATGAAGAATCAAAAATATTTGATTTCCAATCAAGAATTCAAACATCAATGCAATGGATATTGGCCGAGCTTCTTGACCTAATTTGTTTCCCTTATACATAAGCAAGCCAACCCTAACCTAAAAAATGTGAAAAAAGCTGCAGAAACAACCATAGCCAATTGAAGAAATTCCAAGAAAATTGAAAACTGATTTTGGCATTCTAGGTTGATTCAAGGGTTTTGATCATTCAAACACATTGTAGGAGGTTCCAGGAACGTGTTGCAATCAAATTCCAGTACCAAAGCTCAAGGAATCGTTCATTACAGTTCCACGGTTTGCCTTTTTTATTCCAAATCGTATTTCTTGATTCATGTGCATTTAACATGTTTTCATGATTGTTTTGCATTGCTAGAGGCCATATGAAGCTAATGGAATGGTTTAATTGAACTGAAACGCACTGAATCGAAAGATGCCATGAACAAAATTCTAGGGTTCTTGAACTTTAAATTGGGGCTTTCTGAACCAGGCAAAATTAGGACTCATAAGGCACATGGTTGAAATCGTTAGACCCAGACGAACCAAATCCATACCTCGCGAAATATTTATGCTTGCTAGATTTCTAATCGCTATTTTTCGTGCAAGTGCATAATGGAGGTTAAAAACCCCCGCTATCTGTTTATGTTTTTGCAGGTACAACAAAGAAGATGATGAGGTGTTAACATATGATTGGTTAATTTGAATCAGCGCGCGTTTTGTTTTGTTTCCAGCATATTTGTTTATTTACTAATATAATAATTGATTCTTGTCATAATAACAATTGGAACAACTTGGCTGAGTGGCAGGGACGCGTGCATATGATCATTGGGACCTGGGTTCGAATCCCAGGTCCCCCCAAAACCTTGTTACTTTTATTTTTCAGGCGTTCTTGTGCAGTTTGCCCAAAGGGTATCCACCATACACCTCAACTATCAACACGCCAAGTGGCTTGCAAAGCAAATCTGATGGTCAGGATTGAAAGACCACCATATTCCCCAGTCAACAGGCGTATGGACAAGCCAAAAGGTCAAACAAGGCTGGAGTGATTAATGGGCCAAGGATTTCCAAATACATCTCCAAAGCTGGCCCAAACACCTCCTTGAGTTTGCACTTTTTTTTTTATTTTCTTTCATTTTATTTGCTTGATTTCTTTTTATTCTTAAATAACTACTAATTAAATGATTAATATTTATCTAATAAAAATCAGAAAACTAAAAAATAATATTTTTTCTTAATTAAAATTAATTTCACTTTATTTTTGTAAATAAATACTAACATAATTAATTTAGTTCTTAATTAGGTTAATTTTAATATTTTTGCAATAATTTAAAATTAACATAGAATTAGGGTTCTTGACAATTTTAATTCTTTTATTTCCTTAAAACATTAAAAAAAACCAAAAAAATATCTTTTTTAATTAATTAATTAGTTTAGATTTAATTAAATGCAAAATAATAAAAACCTCTTTCTTTCTCAAAAAAAGGGTCAAAACCCTAAAAAACTCTCCGATCCAATTTTTTCTCGCGCGTGTGATTATTCTTGATTAATATTTTTCATCATATAATTGTATTTGCTCTGAGGATGTAATAGCTTTAAATTAGGATTTCTTTTTATCGCTTTTTCTTTATTTTCCGCAATTTACTTTTCAAGGGTTTATTTTTGGCGATGTAAATACCCGACGCCTTGTAATAGCGTAGATTTATTTTCCGCAAACTATTAACTGCTAGATGTATGTTAACTAGGCTATGCATGACAAGACTTCTCTGAAAATTAAAATCAATCGTAGCTCACCATAACTTGTACAAAGATAACATAACATGAAACCTGACACACTCGCACATGCCACTCTTAGGGTACGCTTCACTTGGTTGCCTCGACGTGGTCATTGAGTATAGGGTGTTTTAGAGGTTGCCCTCCTGTCTAAAGATCAAGTTGCCTCGAAACGGTTGCCTCGATAAAAAACGATCTAAGACATTAGGGTTACCGCTAAGGCGTCCTACCATTGCTTTAGTGACCACATGTCCCATTAATCGAATTGACCCGAAAACTCCAACGACGGTGCTACCTACTTCTCAATAGTGGGATAGCACTGTCTAAAGGACATTTACACAGCTTAATTTCTTTTGAGTAGGTAGAGGTTCTCAGGTACTTGCTCTTTCAAAACAAAAATACTTTTCGCACTTACACTTTTCAAACAAAAGTTTTCAAACAACACTTCATACACTCTTGAGGACAGATACAAGAGTTAAATCGAAGTTTTCAAACAAAACTTTTTTTCAAAACCCACAAACACAAGAAAAGCAAAACCTTTTGAAAACATAGTGAGCAAGTAGCTAAGAGCCCGTGGATAACCACAGATAGAAAGGGTGCTAACACCTTCCCTTTCTATAATCTACCTCCCGAACCCGAGAAACATCTCGAAAAGGAATTTTGCTGTGCTTTTGTCCTTTCCATGTTGGATTAAATAAAAGACGGTGGCGACTCTTGCTTACCGCGACATTTCGCGAACCAGCATTCCAAACAGTCAGTTCTATTTCCACCGATCACACGTAGTATCTTTTGACTATGTCTGTGTTTGCAGGATGCGGCAGGTCGTCGCCATACATGGTGGTCAAGATCCTTTCCCCACCAGAGAAAATGTTTTTGATTACAAATGGTCCTTCGTATGTAGGAGTCCATTTCCCCCTGGGATCACCTTGTAGAAGTATGATGCGTTTGATCACCAGATCTCCAACTTGATACACTTGGCGTCTGACCTTCTTGTTGAAAGCCTTGATCCTCCATTTTTGATACATTTGATCATGGTAGACAGCAGTAAGTCTTTTCTCATCAATCAAATTCAATTGATCAAGTCGAGTCTGGATCCAATCGTCTTTATTCAGCCCTGCATCCTTCATAATTCTTAGAGAGGGGATCTGAACCTCAATAGGCAAGACGACTTCCATGCCGTAAACCAGAGAATAGGGTGTTGCCCCGGTTGATGTGCGAGCTATGGTATGATACCCGTGGAGAGCGAATGGTAGCATCTCATGCCAATCTTTATATGTGACTGTCACTTTCTGTATGATCTTTTTAATGTTCTTATTTGCAGCTTCAACATCACCATTCATCTTTGGCCGGTAAGGGGAAGAATTGTGATGCTGGATCTTGAATTTCTTGCACAAGGCGGTGATCACAGTGTTGTTGAGATTTGTACCATTGTTAGTGATGATCCTTTCCGGGATACCGTACCGGCAAATGAGATTTTGCTTGATGAAACGGGAAACAACATTCTTGGTAACAAAAGCAAAGGAGGCTTCCTCAACCCACTTTGTAAAATAGTCAATGGCCACTAGGATGAAGCAGTGTCCATTGGAGGCCGTTAGATTGATTTCCATAATCATATCTATTCCCTACATAGCAAAGGGCCAAGGAGCCGTCAAGACATTCAGAGGAACCGGAGGTACGTGCACCTTGTCAGCATAAATCTGGAATTTATGGCAGGTTCGAGAGTGTTGATAGCAATCTGCTTCCATGGTAGACCAGTAATAGCCTTCCTGTAGGATTTTCTTTACCATCGTATGCCCACTGGAATTGGTTCCAAAAGTTCCTTCATGTAATTCAGCCATGATCCTTTCAGCTTCAACCTTATCTATGCACCGAAGTAACACAGAGTCATGATTGCGTTTGTACAAGATGCCATTACTAAGGAAGAATTTAGCAGAGAATCTCCTTAAGAACTTCTTATCATTAACTAAAGCTCCTTCCGGATATTCTTGAGCCTCGAGATACCTCCTGACTTCGTGAAACCAGGGTTGGTCCACTATTTCTTTGGTATAAATCTCGTGATAGTGTGCTGGTTCATCCATTCGTTCGATGGCGATCTGGGGAGCCTCGTTATCCCAATTAAGTTTAAACATAGATGACATTGTAGCTAGAGCGTCTGCTAGCTGATTTTCTTCTCGCGGGAAATGCTCGAAGGTAATCTTCTCAAAATGTGGTAACAATGTCAAAACATGTTCTTTATAAGGGATAAGGTTAGGGTGTTTGGTGTCCCATTCCCCTTTGATCTGACTGATAACCAAAGTTGAATCTCCGAATACATCCAAGGATTTGATACCCAAGTTTATGGCAGCTTTGAGACCAAAGATGCACGCTTCGTATTCCGCCATGTTATTTATACAATTGAAGCAGAGTCTTGCGATAAAGGGAGTATGAAACCCTTCCGGAGATATGAGTATAACACCGATACCATTGCCAAGTGCATTGAATGCCCCATCAAAGAACAGGGTCCATCGGGATCCTTGTTCAGGTCCGTCATATGGTTTGAATTCTTCACAGTTATTTACCATCATGATGTCTTCATCTGGAAATTCGAACTTCATGGATTGATAGTCTTATATAGCTTGGTGAGCAAGGTGATCAGCTAATACACTGCCATTTATTGCTTCTGGTTAGTATACTGTATGTCATATTTTGTCAGGATCATCTGCCATCTCGCTATTCTCCCAGAGAGAGAAGGTTTCTCGAAGATGTATTTTATCAGATCCATTTTATATATCAACAAAGTAGTATGAGTCAGCATATACTGTCTTAGCCAGCGAGAAGCCCATGCCAGAGCGCAACAAGTTTTCTCGAGAAGTGAATATCTGGTTTCACAGTCGGTAAACTTTTTGCTCAGGTAATAAATAGCGTGCTCTTTTCAGCCAGACTCGTCACACTGCCCCAATACACACCCCATTGAGTTTTCTAAAACAGTCAGATACATGATCAATGGTCTTCCCACGACTGGTGGCATCAACACAGGAGGCTTTTGTAAGTATTCTTTGATTTTGTCAAAAGCAACTTGGCACTCGTCATTCCATTTGACCACTTGATCTTTCTTCAACAATTTGAAGATTCGTTCACAAGTAGCTGTCAGGTGAGAGATGAATCTGGAAATGTAGTTCAAACGTCCCAAGAACCCTCTGACTTCCTTCTCAGTACGAGGAGCAGGCATCTCTTGTATTGCTTTAACTTTGGCAGGATCGACCTCGATACCTTTGTTTCTAACGACAAAGCCTAGGAGTTTACCGGACCGTACCCCAAATGTGCATTTGTTTGGATTCAACCTCAGCTTGTACTTCTTCAGTCTCTCAAACAGTTTTTTGTAAGTGATCAAGATGCTCTTCTTCTGTTTGAGATCTGGCTATCATGTCGTCCACATAGACCTCTATTTCGTGATGTATCATGTCATGAAATAGAGCTACCATGGCACGTTGATAGGTTTCCCCAACATTCTTTAGTCCAAATGGAATCACCTTTTAGCAGAATGTGCCCCACTGTGTGACAAATGTTGTTTTCTCCATGTCCTCAAGTGCCATTTTGATTTGGTTGTAGCCTGAGAAACCATCCATGAAAGAAAACACTTTGTGTTATGCCGTATTGTCAACTAGAATATCAATGTGGGGGAGTGGAAAATCATCCTTAGGGCTTGCCCTATTCAAATCTCTGTAGTCCACACACATTCGCACTTTGTCGTCCTTTTTGGGCACGGGAACAACATTGGCAACCCATTGGGGATAAGAGCTGACAACTAAGAATCCAATGTTGAATTGCTTCATGACTTCTGCTTTAATCTTTTCTGACATATCAGGCCTCATACGGCGAACCTTTTGCTTTACTGGCGGACAATCCTCTCTTGTAGGTAGACAATGTACCACAATATCTGCATCAAGTCCTGGCATGTCTTCATACAACCAGGCAAAGACTTTGACATAATCGTGTAACAATTGAATCATACGCTCCTTGATACTGGGTTCCAGATTGGCACCCACCTTGACCTCTTTTTTGTCTTCTTCGGTACCTAGGTTGATTATATCCACGGGTTCTTCGTGAGGCTGAATGGTTCTTTCTTCTTGTTGTAGTAGTCTGGCAAGTTCCCCTGGTACTTCACAATCTTTCTCACCTTCATCTTCGGATTGGTAGATTAGATTTTCAGAGTCACAAAAGTCCATAGCAGTATCGTTACCCATGGAATCCCGAATGGATGTATACCTGCATTGTGAGTGTGAGTGTGTGTAAGGGTATAGCTATACTTGAAAGAAATAAAAAAGAAAAAAGAAAAACAATGAGCATAAAAGTTTATATGCGAAAACGTCCATGATTCATTGATGTCATATGAAAATGAGATAATAACCCTTACAAATGGACCATTGTGCCTCGGGTAAGACACAAGGTTTTAAGAGTGCGAATTTTTTTAATATTACAGATCCAACAAAATGTAAAGATAGATTACTGTGGGATAAAAGTGATGGGACAAAATCTCTAGCCTCCCAATTGCTGAGCCCTCCATTGACAGTTGGGAATATCCAGTCCTCCAAGTCACAACTATCTTCATCATCTTCTACAGCGTTGACCTCGCGGTTGCTGATCTTCAGGGGTGGTCCTCCGGCACGAGCGCAGTGCACAACCTTATGGGCACTTGAAGTGAAACCCAGGCCAAACTTGTCAGAATTATATGGGATATCTGGGAGTTGTCCCCAGATAGTGCACCCACCTTCTTCTACCACTGCTTTGGCATCCTTCAGAGATGACATCTAGAGGGGAGGTCTTGTGATCTTGGGAACAACCTTGGTTACTGCCACATCTTACGGGACCTCTTCAAAGTGTTAGAATGGGGTTTCAATAAATTCACCATCTAATTCCACATATTTGAAGGAATTGAGATGGTTGATCATGTACTATTCTTCTCCATGAACGGTGATAATCTTCCCTTGAGTTGGATATTTGAGCATTTGGTGCAACATAGAAGTGACAACGCCAACATTGTGAATCCATGGTCGGCCTAGCAAGCAGGAATATGAGGGATAGATATCCATGACATAAAAAGTTGAATCAAAAGTTTGTGTTCCAACTTTTATGGGAATGTCTACCTCCCCATGTACCATCCTTTTCGAGCCGTCAAAAGCCCTTACTACTATGTTACTTGGCTTCAATGACAATCCCTCACAGTCAAGCCTATCAAGAGCTTTTTTAGGCAATACATTCAGAGATGAGCCAATGTCTACCAAAATATGAGCCAAGGTTGTGCCCCTACATTCAACTGAGATATGCAATGCCTCATTATGCTTCCTTCCTCTTGGCGTTAAATCAACATCCGAAAAACTTATACCATTATCTGCGGTCAAGCTGGCTACGCAGTCTTGAAACTGATCGGCAGATGTCTCTTGGGGTACATGGGCAGTTTTCAGGAATTTTACCAAGGCTTTTGCATGCGCCTCTGAGCATAGTAGTAATGCCAGCATGGAAATTTTAGAGGGAGTTTTCCCCAGTTGTTCAACTACATCGTAGTCGCTTCTTTTTATGATCTTCAGAATTTCCTCCATCTCTTTCCGGGAGGTCTCAGGGATAACCAATGATTGTGTCTTTGTCTTAACAGACTCAACCAAAACACCTTTTCCTTGAATCTCGATTAATTTGGTTGCTGGAGTGTCAGTAGGAATGATAATAAGGGTTTTAACAACTTTGTTAGTTGGAGTATTGGCTGAGGTGATTGTAGGATCGGGAATAGCTTTTGGGGGAGCAACAACAGGAATGATTACGGGTCCAGAAACTGCTTTTGGGGGAGCAATTTCTGGAGAGAATATCCTTCCGCTTTGGGTAAACTTGCTAGTTCCTGCAATATACTGATGTCGGATCTGACTTTCTCGGAGCTTGAGTCTTCAGTGGATGGCCAGTCCTGCTTGATACCATGGTAGTAGACATCCCCTCCATAATTCCATGGTATGGTTTTGTCTGACGAATATGGGACTGGTCCAGGCATTGTAATTATTAAAGGAGTTGCTTTTGGAACTGATGTAATTCTAACGGGTCTTTTAGTGGAGACCCTGGAAGAATTGGCGGAAATGGTGATGATAGAAACATCTTCAAAAGGAACAGGTGGAGCAGAACTCTTCTCGAAAAACATTTCTTTGTTATCTATTAGGCACTGACCGCCTGATTTCAATAAAGGACAACTGGTTGGCGAGGACAAACAGAAATGACAACCTTCATCACAGCCCGGGAACACACCGACATTTAACAAGTTCACTTTAATAGTCAGAAGTGGATTCATAAGTTCATCAACTGAAGTAACAAACATTTTTCTTCAATGGCATTAGTATTATGGCCATGTCTAGGCATATGGGCAGAAATGAAATTTGGCTTTTCAGGCGCATCAAATTCAATCTCTTTGGCTTCAATGAGGTCTTGTATTTTGTTCTTTAGATCCCAATAGTTATTAGTGTCATGGCCGGGACTCTCAGAGTGATATGCACAACGAGCATTAGGATGATAGTGAGGAGATATTGTGTTGGGGTTTTCCGGAGCTTCTTTCAAGGTCACCAAATTGGATCTTAGTAGATGCGGTAATACCTGAGATAGGGTCATGTTAATTCTGGTGAATTTTCTGACTGGCCTTTCCATCCTTGGTTGGTTATTTCTTTGTTGATCATGCGCCGGTTTAGGAATCATAACAGCCCCCACCATTGGTCAACGTTCGACCCTATCTTGATTTCTCTGAGGATAAATAACAACCACTTCTTTCTTTCCGATAAATAGATCCCTAATGGCAGTAGAGGAGGATGTATATTTTTGGATCTTTCCATTCTTTATATTGGCTTCTATCCTTTCTCCGGTCAATATTAGTTCAGTAAAACCTGCAGATAAACTTCCAATTAAATGATTGAAGAAGGGACCAGACAAGGTCCCCAAGAACATGTCTACCAATTCTCTCTCAGATAGAGGGGGTTGAACTCTTCCAGCCAAGTCTCTCCATTTTTGCGCATAGTCCTTGAAACCTTCATTGGAAACCATGGCCATACTCTGGAGTTGAGTACGGGTAGGCGCAAGATCAGCATTGTATTGGTATTGTTTGTAGAAGGCTGTAGTAAGATCTTCCCAATTGTGAACATTGGCTCTTTCTAGTTGGTAAAACCAGTCAAGTTGAGTTCCAGACAGGCTGTCTTGGAAGAAGTGTACCCATAAGTCTTTGTCAGTGGTATGGGGCTGGATTTTCCTTACATATGACCGGAGATGCATTTTAGGGCACGAGACTCTGTCATACTTGGCGAACACAGGTGCTTTGAATTTGGGAGGAATGACACAAATAGTGGTATTAGAGCAATGGTCGGTCAATCGGAAATATTATGTGTTTATTCCCTTAGTATGCGACATGTGTGTGAAACACTGTTGGTACTTGCTTGTTTTCATAACTACTTGGTTACATGAGTGGGTTTAAAATAATTGGGGGAGAAGCTTTGCTTCCGTAAGATGTTTATGGTGTGAAGATTTGGACCATGATGCTTAGGTAACTTTGAGCATAAGATAAGGGACACTATTGTAATTGGGTAATGACGGTTTATGCCACCATCATGGTTGTCGGCTACCTATTGACAAATTGAGGAACAAATCACCCTTAATATCTTGTTGATAGTAGATGGGATCATATTGGATGAGATAGGTGTGTCTTGCCAACTTGATAGTATGTAAAGTGAATGTGTCTGTGCAGGATGGTGATATGTTGTTGGCTTCGATGACAACATTAGAAATTGGTGAGAAATAGATGATTGGTGAATTACCAATAGTTTGTGATTTTTCTGAGGTATTCCTTAATGATGTAAGTGATTTACCACCAGCGCGTGAAGTGGAGTTTATGATCGACTTAGTTCTTGGAACTAGTTCGGTATTGATGGCTTTATATCGTATATCATCATCTGAATTGAAAGAGTTGAAGAGTCAACTTGAGGATTTACTTGAGAAGAGGTTTATTCGTCCGAGTGTGTCACCGTGGGGTGTGTCTATTTTGTTGGTTAAGAAGAAAAAAGGTTCTCTGAGGTTATGTGTGGATTATAGACAACTGAATAAGGCGACTATCAAGAATAAGTATCCACTTCTGAGGATTGATGATGTGATACGGTGGGAGAACTGACTTAAGGTTTTGCGTTTGTGTTCGCAAATGTTTCGGTTTAGCAAGAGTCGCCACCGACTTTTTATTTTATCCTAAGGAAAGGTCAAAAAGTACAGGAAAGACCTTTGAGATGTTTTCTTGGGTTCGGGGAGTAGATTATGAAAAGGGAAGGTGCAAGCACCCTTTTCATCTATGGTTATCCATGAGTTCTTAGTTACTTGTTTAGATCACTTGCTTTAGCTTTTCAATTGTTTGAAATGGTGCTTTGTGTGTGGTTTTGAAAGATGTTTTGAAAAGAGGTCATCGTTGTGGCAACCTTTGTAATGATTCTTGTTTGAATGTATACAAAGATGTTTTTGTCTTTTGAAAATATTTCAATGTTTGAAAGTTTGATATGGTAAATGTTTTGAAATTGTGTTGTGAAGTGTGTTTTGAAAATAGCAAGGATGTTTTGCAAGCTTTTGATCAAGAAACTAAGAGCTATCTACCCTATTTTACTCAAAGATCTTTCATAATGTTTTTAACCCTTTTGACAGTGTTATTTCACCATTGCATGTGGTGAACAACCTTGTGTTAGGATGTTAAACGGGATATGCATGGGTCATCGTATAGACCATGATAGCAATTGTGTTAAGTATTTTTGGCAAATTTTTGAGGGACTTGATCATTTTGTTTAGGCAACTAAGATAGCGTCATCGAGGGACTATGATATTTTATTTTGTTTTTGTTTTGCCAAAGTACCCAACATGCATAACATGGCCCATTTTTGAAGGCAACAAGTGGATTGTTACCCTAGGGGTGCAAGTGTGTATTGTGTTTGATTTTCATGCATTTTTATCTTTGATTAGGTCAAGCTACTTGTTGATTTTGATTTTTGCATACAAACCCTAATTCTCTAATCATGGCATAATTGAAAGCGTAAAGTGCGAGAATTTAAAAGTCTAAGCTATTACAACATGATTATGGGGATGAGGGTAAAATCTTTAAATGGGGGGTATTTGACAAGAAATATAAACCCTAGTTTACTATTACATCCAAATTGAATCCCAAGGCATAAGTATTAAATGGACAATATTTAAATGAACAAAAATAGATAAATATATCAAATAAAAAATGAATTATGCAAAAAAGGTTTTTGTTTATTTATGTATGTAAAAATATTTTAATGTAAAAAATAAAGAAATAAATAAAATAATAATTTTATTTGTTTAAGGGGAAAACCCTAATTTCTTTAAGAAAATAAATATATTATATTTTTTATATACAATAAAATATATTAATATATACAAAAATAAAATAAACTTAGAAAAAAGTATTTTTTTAGTATAAATCATAATAATAGTAAAAATGTAATGTTTTATATTTTTATTCTAAAGTATTTAATAAAATAAAAGTATATATATATATATATATATATATATATATATATATATATATATATATATATATATATATATATATATATATATATATATATATATATATATATATATATATATATATATATATATATATATATATATATATATATATATATATATATATACATATGTATATTAATTATATTAAATATGTATAATATAAAATAAAATATGTACAAAATAAAGTATATTTAGAAAAATATTTTTTAATGTGAATAAGAATAAAGAACAAAAATAAAAGTATAAATTATATATATTTTTCAAGTCTTAATAAATAATATAAAAGTATTTAAATGCTTTTTATGTTAGAAAAATTAAAATAAAATGCCAAATAAATGTGAAAAAATTATGAAAATATTTTTGAGCGTTTTTTATATTTGGAAATAAATAAACAAAATCAGAAATGAAAACAAAAATGCAAAAATATGAAAATACAAGAAATTGGGCCAAGGGGTGCAAAAAGAAAAAGGGGGGTGTCAAAAGTAGCCAGGCCAAGCCCAGCCCAAAGCTTCATCTTCAACCTCCAGCATTTGAAAAAACGCGCGCGTCCCTGTACAAACTACCAGATCCTGTATACGTGCTCTATTGCAAAAACACACAACATCAAACTTGTATAGAATTTCAAGACGGTTCCAACCATATAAACAACTTGTCCTAACTCTCAAAGACCAGAGAGAATTTCTCTTGCCCTAAAATCTGACCTAGTTTTTCCAGCATGTTCATGGATGAAATTCTCTTAGCACACATAATATAAATGAAAACTGAGCATATGTACAGCTTCATGGCAATGAATACTGCATTTTTTATTCACAAACCTAAAGCTAAATGTTCCTAAATAGAGAGATAGGAAGTTGGGAAAAACCTATTTCAGTTGAATTCGTGTAGGGCAATGTAGTGCTTTTTAACAAGGCTTGAGATGTCTGGTAGCTTGCTTGAACTTCACTTGACCTTCTCCAATAGCTAGCTTGCCTTGAATATCCTTGAATCAGCCTTTAGAACTCAACCTGCACAAGCTCAAAATGAAAATGGAAAACATTGTAAATGGAGTTATAGTTGGTGTTTGAGGTTTGGGATAGCTTGAGTGAGTTGGGCAGAAGGTGTTTGAAGCAACTTGGGGCAAAACGCACGAGCCAAATGAGCTATGGAACTCAAGTTGCAGAACCTGCCCTGTTTTGCCAAAGGAATGTGATTTCTGGCTATGGGGTGTTTAGAGTCTCAATCAATCATGTTTCTAGCTCAAAGGGGTGTGAGAAAGATGTTCAAACTGTTTGCATAAGTTGGTATTGGTTGGTTTTCAAGTTCTCAAGTTTTGGACAAGTTTCTTGTTTTTGAAGTAAGAATGTGGAAGTTGTTGTTACATGCCTGTACAAGCTATCAAATATGCTTGCATACTTTCCTCTTGGCCCCTCCAACTTGTGGATTTTATTTTCTCTCTGAGATATGGACCAATGCTCAAGGGATTGTGTTTTGACATAAAGCACATTATGGCAAAAATGGAAATGTGCCTTTTTCTACTTAGGGCTTAATTTTGTGTACAATGTCCAAATGACCAAAACAAAAGCTTAGACTGATGGATTTGCATTTAATTATAGAGTGTGAAGTGGTTTAGAGGCCTGTAAACTAGTGTAAGGCATGCTGATTTGAAATTGCAACTTGTATGAACATGACTATGCCATGGATGAAAAGTGAGTTTTTGCCAACTTCAAGCCTTCGATTCTCCCTAACCACAAATGTGTTTGAGGAGTTATTTGACAATTTAGAAAGCTTGCAACATTCTCTATAATCCATATTTGAAATACAACTTGAGATTCCAAGTGGAACTATGTGAAAAATGACCAAGAAGATAGGTCAAAATCATGTCTTAACTAGGGCAAAATTTCACTAAGTTAAAAGTTTTAGGGACCCTTGTTCCAAAAATCATAACTTGAGATCCAAGCTTCTTTTGAGAAAACTTTGTGAATCAAAGTTGTATACTTTGTGGAGGACTACAACTTTCATGTTGGAGGTTTTGATTTAATCCAAATACATCATGGTGAAAATGTGGGGCAAAGTTAGGAAAATTAAGAAAATTTCATAACTTAGAAAAATTCTAAGTTATGAAAATTTTCAACTTTAAACCCTAATTTGCAATTTTGGGTTTCTTGATGAAAAAGTTTCATATTTTGACACATCTTGATGAAAAATGACGCTTGGCACTTGTTTTTGACCAAAAAGTCAAAATTTGACTTTTCAGTGTACAGTCAAATTTTGATCAGTTGACTGAAAAATTCATTTGTCAATCCAATGCATTTGGGATCTTTTGAACTTGTTGAATAGGTCAAGATGATGCCATTGGTTCCATGAGTCCATTGTTGAGCCTAATTTTCCATTCGCTAGGTCAAAAAGTCAGAAATTGCCTTTGTACAGTCAAAACCCTAAAAATGACCATTTTGCCCTTTTGGTGATATGATCAAATTTCTTGTAGAGTTGTGGTCCAAACTTGATAAAATGATTCATATGAGTTCATAATGTTGATGTGGGTCAAAATTCATGAGGTTTGACTGTAGATTGGCCACAATTGATTTTTTCCCCAATACAACTGATTTCTAGGTCAATTGTCTAATTGACTGGGCAAAAATTTGATTCAAGGCTTGAAACTTGGTATGGAAAAACTTATGAGTCCAATATGAAGTATGAAAGTCAATTTGAGCATTGAAGGTCCAAAAATCCTTGTGCAAACTCAAACCCTAATTTAGGTCATCAGTGCAAGGAGATGCCTTGGGCAGTGCAAAACCCTAATCTTGTCTGGAGTTCAAAGAGCCTTGTGATGAGAAATGTTGATAAAATGATAGGGAAAATTTTGGGTTACAACAGTTGCCCCTGTTCAATCTTCTTGAACCTGAAGAGTTAGATTGGCAAGTTTGCCTTTCGTGACTCGAAGGTAAAAGAGGATTGGACACTAGAGTGCCCGTAAATTTGCACTCGTCAAAATGTACAGCTGAGGGAATGGGCTTAAAGATGCCATTTGGAGATGGTAGAATCTTGTAGGAGATGGGCTTAAAGATTCCATCCAAAACTCGTTTGTTGAAAATCAGTAGAATGAACATCAAAATGGTATCTGTATTTGGAACGTATCTGAGTTGTATCTGGAGATTGGATTCGTATGAGAAAGGGAATGGTGTCAGTGTTTAGAGCGTATCTGAGCTGTAACTGTATTTGATTCTTGAATGAATATCAAAATGACTGCCGTGTCTGGAGTATATCTGTATTTTGAATGGGCGGCAGAAAAACACCCGTGTATGGAGCATCTCTGGGCCGGGGATAAATTCCGAATGAGTGACAGAATGGCAACCGTGTCTGGAGCGTATCTGGGCTGTATCTGAAGTTGAGAACTGTATGAGTAGCAGAATGACTTCCGTATTTGGAGTGTATCCATACTGTAACTAGGATCTGGATAAGTGACAAAATGAATTTCGTGTCTGGAGTGTATCTGAACTTGAAGTTGATAATTGAATCTGAATGAGAAATAGAATGGCTTTGGTGTCTGGAGTGTATCTAGTCTGTATCTGATTGCTGAAGTATGAATGAGTAATAGAATGACTGCCGCGTCTGGGGTGTATCCATACTGTATCTTGACTTGAAATTCTGAATGAGTAATAGAATGACTGCCGTGTCTGGGGTGTATCCATACTGTATCTTGACTCTTTGAATATTTGTTAAAGATAGCTTTTTAATCTTATCCTGAAAGGGTAAAATGTTAGCTAGAACACAAAGTTATGTTGCATGCCATGTGTGATGCAATAAAATATGTTCTATAAACGTTCATGATATATGAATGTAATGGATGCGCATGTAAGCTGATTAGCTGTCTTGCTGAGGAAAATAAATCCTTGATAGCTGGAGATAATGAAATCTTTGACTGCTGCCGGGGAAAGTAAATCCTTGACCGGTGCTGGGGATTCCAAGAATCTTTGATTGCTGAAGATGAGAAATCCCTGCTGACCATTGTTGGGGACAGAAAAATCCTCGACAATCTGCAGGGATTATTAAAGACTTTGACAACTTCTTGTGGGGATGTGAGAATCCTTCATGACTTTCTGGGGAAGAATGAGGACAACTCTGACGATCTCCATTGGGGAATTAAAACCTGGGAGACGTCTATTGGAGAAATAAGAACAAAAAATTTTCGTTCTGCTGGGAAACAACTCTGTGGGGAGAATGCTTATCCTGCCGGGGAAATCGGGAGCTTGGTTTGTATGCCAATCTACTGGGGATTCCTGTTTTGTGGAAAAACTCCACTGGGGAATCAGAGGAAATTGAATAGTATTCCACCGGGGTTTAAGATTTGAAGTTTTGGACTCCGTTGGGGAAGAAAGTTTAGAGTATTCTGGCTCCGCTGGGGATAAGGAGTTTTTAGAAACTTAACTCTGATGGGAATCTGGAACCTTAACTCCGCCGGGGATATGGAACCTTAACTCTGTTGGGGATATGTATTTCAAGGTTTTAGCCCTGTTGAGGGTCCGAATGACATATTGCAGGGGATTTCTTCTGGAATGGCCTAAATACTTTTCCCTATACTTTCGACCTATCAGTAATTATCCTTTCTTATTTTGTTTTATTTGTAAGCAGTGATTATATTCAAATGCATATGTTCTTTTTAACAAATCATTGGACGTTTTCAAATAAAACATAAGAGTAAAAAAGAAAAGGCAAGCAAATTTCTGCACTTTGAAGTATCTTTGTATTAACTTTATAAGTATTTTGTACAAAGGAGACAGACATCCTAGTAAGAGAATGTTGTCATAAAAAATGAGAAAAATTTATACAAAGAAAGATGGCTATGTGCAACAATTCCATGGGGTTCTTATTCTGCTATAGCCTTTAGCATTCTGAGCATCTGTCCATTCATTGTTTCGTCCGCGGATGATTGGATTGATCAGAAGCCTGGAGTTTGGTCGTGAAGAGATTGTCCTACAAGTGATCCGACGAGACATAGTCATACGCTTTAATTCCCTAACTTTTTCCTGGACCGCCCTTTCGGGTTTTCAGTCCACCGGGAAACCCTTTTTTGCCCAAGTCGCCCTTTCGGGTTTTCAACTCGCCGGGTGTACATATTTTTTTTATTTATCCCTAATTTTTGCCTAAACCGCCCTTTCGGGTGTTCGATTCACCGGGATGCCCATTTTTGTCCAAGTCGTCCTTTCGGGTTTTCGACTTGTCGGGTCGTTTTATGCGTAGTATCTTTTGACTATGTCTGTACTCACAGGGCGCAGCAGGTCTTCGCCATCCATGGTGGTCAGAATCATTGCCCCACCAGAAAAAAAGTTCTTGATCACAAATGGTCCTTCGTAAGTAGGAGTCCACTTGCCCCTGGGATCACTTTGCGGCAAGATGATCCGCTTGATTACAAGATCTCCGACTTGATATACCTGACGTCTGACTTTCTTGTTGAAAGCCTTGATCATCCGTTTTTGATACGTCTGACCATGACAAACAACAATAAGTCACTTCTCATCGATCAAGTTAAGTTGATCAAGCCGGGTCTGAATCCAATCGTCTTCACTTAAACCAACATCCTTCATAATCCTCAAGGAAGGAATCTGAACTTCCATAGGTAAAACAACCTCCATGCCATATACCAGAGAAAAGGGGGTTGTCCTAGTTGAAGTACGCGCCGTGGTACGATATCCGTGCAGAGTAAACGGTAACATCTCATGCCAGTCCTTGTAGGTGACTGTCATCTTTTGAATGATCTTCTTAATATTTTTGTTCGCGGCTTCAACAACACCGTTCAACTTTGGCCGATAGGGAGATGAATTGTGATGTTGAATCTTGAACTGCTTACACAGAGCGGTGATCACCGTGTTATTCAGGTTTTTATCGTTATCCGTGATGATCCTGTCGGGGATACCATACCGGCATATGAGGTTCTTCTTAATGAAGCGGGCAACCACATTCTTTGCAACCGAGGCGAAGGAAGCTGCTTCGACCCACTTGGTAAAGTAATCAATAGCCACCAAGATGAAGCGATGTCCATTGGATGCCGTAGGCTTGATCTCTCCAATCATGTCGATTCCCCACATCGCGAATGGCCAAGGAGCTGTTAGAATGTTGAGAGGAACTGGAGGAATATGTACCTTGTCAGCGTAGACTTGGCATTAATGACAAGTACGAGAATATTGATGACAGTCAGCTTCCATGGTAGACCAGTAGTAGTCTGCCCTTAGAATTTTCTTAGCCATCGTATGTCCGCTCAAATGGGTGCCAAATGTGCCGCTATGTATTTCAGTCATGATCAATTCAGTTTCAGCCTTGTCCACACAACGAAGTAGAACACAATCATGGTTGCGCTTATACAAGATACCATTGCTCAGGAAGAACTTGGCAGCAAATCTCCTTAAGAACTTTTTGTCATTGACTGAAGCTCCTTTAGGGTATTCTCGAGTCTGGAGATACCTTTTGATTTCATGAAACCAGGGTTGTTCCACTACTTCTTCGGTATTAATCTCATGATAGTGCGCAGGTTCGTCCATTCGCTCGATGGTGATTTGGGGAGCCTCATTATCCCAATTAAGTTTAAACATGGAAGACATTGTAGCCAGAGCATCTGCTAGCTGATTTTCTTCTCGCGGGAAGTGCTCAAAGGTAATCTGGTCGAAATGACGCAACAATGTCAAGACATGTTATTTTTATGGGATAAGATTAGGATGTTTAGTGTCCCACTCTCCTTTGATTTGACTGATAACCAAAGCTGAGTCCCCAAACACAATCAGAGATTTGATTCCCAAGTCAATTGCAGCCTTGAGACCAAAAATACAAGCTTCATATTCGGCCATGTTGTTGGTGCAACTGAAGCAGAGTCTAGCAGTGAAAGGTGTATGGCAACCTTCTGGAGAAATAAGTACCACGCCGATACCGTTGCCAAGTACATTTGAAGCACCATCAAAGTATAGGGTCCATCGGGATCCTTGTTCAGGTCCGTCATACGGTCCGTTACCTTCAATGTTGTCCAATGTCATAATGTCCTCGTCAGGGAAGTCAAACCTCATAGATTGGTAACCTTCGACGGCTTGATGAGCTAGATGGTCGGCTAGTATACTCCCCTTTATAGCTTTTTAGGTTGTGTACTGGATATCATACTCAGTCAGGATCATATGCCATCTAACGATTCTTCCGGATAAAGCAGGTTTCTCGAAGATGTACTTAATCAGATCCATTTTGGAAATCAACAAAGTGGTATGTGTCAACATATACTGCCTTAGCCGGCGAGCAGCCCATACCAAAGCACAACAAGTTTTCTCGAGCAGTGAGTAGAGATTCTCACAGTCGGTAAACTTTTTGCTAAGGTAGTAAATGGCATGCTCTTTTCGACCAGACTCGTCAAGTTGGCCCAGTACACACCCCATTGAATTATCCAAAACAGTCAGATACATGATTAAAGGCCTTCCTTCGACGGGTGGCATCAAGATAGGAGATTCCAGCAATACTCCTTGATCTTATCAAAAGCAACTTGACAATCATTATTCCATTCAACCACTTGATATTTCTTCAACAACTTGAAGATTGGCTCACAGGTAGATGTTAGGTGAGAGATGAACCTTGCAATATAGTTTAAGCGTCCCAAGAAACCTCTAACCTCCTTTTCAGTGCGGGGGGCAGGCATCTCTTGTATAGCTTTGACTTTAGCAGGACCAACCTCGATGCCTTTGTTACTGATAATGAATCCCAAAAGTTTACCGGACCTTACTCCGAAAGTGCACTTGCTAGGGTTCAGTATGAGCTTATATTCCTTTAACCTGACAAACAGCTTTTGCAAATGGTCGAGGTGTTCTTCTTCTGTCTGTGAACGGGCTATCATGTCGTCTACATAGACTTCAATCTCATGATGTATCATGTCATGAAACAAAGCTACCATGGCTCGCTGATAGGTTGCCCCGACATTCTTCAGTTCGAATGTCATCACTTTATAGAAGAAGGTACCCCACTGCATAACAAAAGTAGTCTTCTCCATATCTTCGGGGGCCATTTTGATCTGGTTGTATCCCGAGAATCCATCCATGAAGGAAAATACCTTGTGTTGAGCTGTGTTGTCAACCAAGATGTCAATGTTTGGTAGTGGAAAATCATCCTTAAGGCTAGCCCTGTTTAGGTCTCTGTAGTCCACACACATTCTTACTTTGCCGTCCTTCTTAGGCACGGGCACAATGTTAGCAACCCATTATGGATAGGAAGTAACAGCTAGAAAGCCAGCATTGAACTGTTTCATCACTTCAGCTTTGATCTTTTCGGACATGTCGGGCCTCCTTCGGAGGACTTTTTGTTTGATTGGTGGATAGTCTTCTCTTGTAGGGAGACGGTGAACCACAATATCTGTATCCAGTCCTGGCATGTCTTCATAGGACCAGGAAAAGATCTCAACATATTCCTTCAACAACTGAACTAAGCGCTCTTTGACATTTGGTTCCAGGTTGGCACCCACTTTAACTTCTTTCTTGTCTTCCTCTGTTCCCAAATTGATAGTCTCCAACAACTCTTCATGGGGCAGAATAGCCCTCTCTTCTTGTTGCAAAAGTCTAGCTAACTCTCCAGGCACTTCACAGTCTTCATCACCTTCATACTCGGCATGATTGACCAAATCTTCAGAGTCGCCGATGGCCAAAGCAGAATAGTCACCCATGGAATCCGGAGTGGATGGGTACTTGCATTTTGTGAGTGTGGGTATGTGTAAGGGATAGCCATCCTTATACAAAATAAAATGTAAAAGGAAAGAAAATGAAAACACAAAAGTTTATAGATGAAAACGTCCATGATTCATTAAAAATGGCATATGAAAATGAAGAATCAAAACCCTTACAAATGGACCTATATGCCCCGGGTACGGCATAAGGCGAAAAGAGTGTACAAATTGTTTAATTATTACAGACCAAACAGGAAATGTTCAAAGATAAATTACCGATTGATGAAAGTAATGAGAACAAAGTCTTTCGCCTCCCAGTTGCTTAATCCTCCTTAAATGGTTGGAAAGATCCAATCTTCAAAGTTGTCTTCTTCATCATTATCTTCTAAGGCATGAATTCCATGGTGAGTGATTGTGATACGGTGGGAGAACTTACTTGAGGTTTTGCGTTTGTTTTCGCAAATGTTTCGGTTTAGCAAGAGTCGCCACCGACTTTTTATTTTATCCTAAGGAAAGGTTAAAAAGCACAGGAAAAACCTTTGAGATGTTTTCTTGGGTTCGGGGAGTAGATTATAGAAAGAGAAGGTATTAGCACCCTTTCTATCCATGGTTATCCATGGGCTCTTAGTTACTTGCTTAGATCACTTGCCTTTTCTTTTCAATTGTTTGAAATGGTGCTTTGTGTGTGTGGTTTTGAAAATGTTTTGAAAAAGATACCTTGTCTAGGCAACCATTGTAACAATTCTTGTTTGAATGTTTTACAAAGGTGTTTGTCTTTTTGAAAAGATGTTTCAATGTTTTTTTGAAAATTTGTTTTGAAGTTGTATTGTGATGTGTGTTTTGAAAAATGGCAAGGATTGTTTTGCAAGTTTGGTCAAGTAACCAAGAGCTATCTACCCTAAATTTCTCAAAGATCTTTCTCATGTTTTAACCCTTTTAACAGTGTTGTTTCACCATTGTATTTGGTGAAAAACCTTGTGTTAGGATGTTAACGGGACGAGCGCGGGTCATCGTTTAGACCATGAATGCAATAGTGTCAAGTATTTTGGCAATTTTCTTGAGGGACTATGATCATTTTGCTTAGGCAACAAGATAGCGTCATCGAGGGACTATGATCATTTTGTTTGTTTTTGTTTTGTTTTGTTTTACCAAAGTACTTGACATGCAAACATGGCCCATTTTTGAAGGCAACAAGTGGAGTAACCCTAAGGATGCAAGTGTGCATTGTTTGTTTTTCATGCATTTATCTTGAATTAGGTCAAGCTATTTGTTGATTTTATTTGCATACAAGCCCTAAGTCTCTAATCATGGCATAATTGAAAGCTTTTAAATGCGAGAATTTAAATGCTAAGCTATTACAACAAGATATAGGGAGGGGGTACAAGTTTGAATTTGGGGATATTTGACAATAAATTAAATTCTAAGCTATTACATCCATATCGAATATACAAATTAATATTTAACAATTAAGTAAATATAATTAAATAAATATCAAAATGCAATGTATTATGCAAAAAGGATTTTTCATGTATGTAAAAAAGGTTTTCATGTTTGAAGTATAAACAAATAAAAAAGTAATTTTTTTGAATATTTTTGTGGTTTTAGGGTTAAACCCTAGTTTTTGAACAAATGTTATTATTTATTGATTATGTACAATATTTGTTAATTATATACAAAAAATAAAAAGTATATTGTAAAAAATTATTTTTGGTGTCAAATATTAAATAAAAAATAAAAGTATTATTTTTTGTACTTTTTGCCCCAATTATCTAATAAAATATACAAGTATTTATATATTATATATTAAATATACTAAATATGTACAAAAAATAAAATATTAATTATTTACAAAAATGTGTATCTTTAGAAAATGTTTTCAAAATGTAAATAAAAAATAATAACTGAAAAATAAATATTTTTTGTATTATTTTTAAGGTTTTAAAATGAAAAGGAAATCTATTTATTTATATATACATATTTAATAAAACAAATAAATGCCAAATAAATGTAAAAAAATGTGGAAAAATATTTTTAATGTTTTTTATGTTTGAGTAAAAAATATGAAATCAGAATCAAAAAGAAAAATGCAAAAATGACAAGTATTTCACACAATGGGCCAGGGGGGTGCAAATGGAAAAAAGGGGGTGCAAACAGAAAGGATGGCTCAGGCCCAGCCCAAACCATCATCTTCTTCCTCCAGCTTCTGTCAAACGCGCGCTTCCTTGTTCAAAATACAAACTCCTGATTCTTTGATTTTTAGCAAAAACTCATAACACAAACAATGTAGAGCATCAAGCCACGATTCCAAATATGTAAAAAACTTGACCCTACTCTAAGAAACCAGGGAGAATTTCTTCACCCCCAATTTCTGACCTAATTTTTCTTCAATGTTCATGGCTAAAATTCTCACAACACGCTTAACATAAATGAAAAGTAATCATGTGTATGGCTTCAGGGCTATGAGTAGGACATGTTTCATTCACAAACCTAAGCCTAACTCTTCCTAGATTGAGAGATAGAAGTTCATAGATTACCTGTTTCAGCTTGAGTCGTGTACAGTAATGTGGCTAACTTCAATGGAGTTTGAGCTTTTGTATAGCTTGCCTTAAGTCCAAGGATGCTTCTCCAACTCCTAGCTTGCTTTGAATCACTCTATATCGTGCTATGGAAGTTCACCTGCAAAACTGAAAAATGAAAATGGCAGATGAGGTTAGGGATGTTACAGGTTGAGTTCAAGGCTTGGGATAGTTTCAGTGGATGATATGGAAGGTGTTTGAAAGGTTTTTAGCCAAAGTGCACGAGTGGATTGAGTTGTGGAGGTCAAGTTGCAGAACTTGCCCTGTTTTGCAGCAAAATAGGGATTCTGAGTATGAGCAGGTCTTAGGGATGAATGAGTCGTGTTTCAGGCTTGGTTTGATGTATGGAAAAGGTTCACAAGGTTTGTTCTTGGCTGTGTTGACAGAAAGTGGAAGTTGGCTTGAGTTTGCAAGGTTTTCTTCTAAGTGAAGCAAAGAAGTGTGTAAGTATCAAAGGCCTGTACAAGCCATCTTGTATACTGCAAACAAAACCTCTAGGCCCCCTCCAATCCCTGGATTTTATTTGCACTCCCAGATCTTTGTCCAAGGCTCAATGCATAATGGTTTGACATAAAGCTACTTTTGCAAAAATGGCAAAATCACTTTTACTACTTAAGGCTTAATTTGATGTGTAATGTCCAAATGGGTGAAATAATGCCTTAACACAATGGTTAGGCATTAAATTATTGAGTGTAAAGAGGTTTAGAGGCCTGCAAGATAGCATAAACCAAGCTGATTTGAAAATGCAAGTTGCCATGAACATGTATTGGTCATGAACAAAAGTGAGTTTTTGCCAACTTTGCAAATTCGATTATCTCTAACCACAAGGGTGTTTGAGAAGTTCTTGGACAATTTGGAAAGCTTGAAATGTGTACTACAATCCATCTTTGCAATGCAACTTGAAAATCCAAGTGGAACCATGTGAAAAATGGCCAAGAAGTTGGACAAAAATCCTGCCTAGAATAGGGCAAAATTCTTCTAAGTTAAAAGTGTTTTGTACCCTTGTTCCAAAAATCCTAACTTGAGATAAAAGCTTCCTTTGAGAAAGCTTTGTGAATCAAAGTTGTAGATTTTTCAATGGACTAAAACTTTCATGTTTCAAGTTTTGTTTGAATCCATTTGCATCTTGGTGAAAAAATGGGACAAAGTTAGGAAAAAATAAGGAAGTTTCATAACTTAGAACAATTCTAAGTTATGAAATTTTCTCATTTTAAACCCTAATTTGCAATTTTGGGTTTCTTGATGAACAAGTTTCATAATTTGACATGTCTTGATGAAAAATGAATCTTGGCACTTGATTTTGACCAAAAAGTCAAAGTTTGACTTTTCAGTATACAATCAAATTTTGATCAGTTGACTGAAAAATTCATCTGTCAATCCTATGCATTTGAGATCTTTTGAACTTGTTGAATGGGTCAAGACAATTCCATTGAGTCCTTGAGTCCATATATGAGCTTGGTTTACCATTGGTTAGGTCAAACAGTCAAAAATTGCCTTTGTGCAGTCAAAACCCTAAAAATGACCATTTTGCCCTTTTGGTGATCTGATCAAATTTCTTGTGGAATTGTGATCCAAACTTGATAAAATGGTACATATGAGTTATTAATGTTGATGTGGGTCAAATTTCATGAAGTTTGACTGTCAATTGGCCACAATTGACTTTTTCCCCAATACAACTGATTTCTAGGTCAACTGTCCAATTGACTGGGAAAAGATTGGAATCAAGGGTTGAAACTTGGTATGGATAACCTTGTGAGTCTAACATGAAGCATGAAAGTCAATTTGAGCATTTTAGGTCAAAACATCCCTGTGCAAACTCAAACCCTAATTTGGGTCAACAGTGCAAGGAGGGGCCTTGAGCAGAGCAAACCCTAACTTGATCTTGAGCTCCAAGAGTCTTGTGATGAGAAAATGTTGATGAAATGAGAGGGAAAATTTTGGGGTACAATAGTGATTTTTAAGGGTGGTCCTCCAGCCCGGGAGCGACACAAAGCTTTCTGGCCAGCGGCAGTGAAACCCAATCCGAACTTGTCCGTCTTGTGAGGAAAATCTGGCAGTTGCCCCCACACTGTACTTCTTCCTTCTTTGATTACAGCCTCCACATCTTTAAGGGATACCATCCGAGACACAGGCTTGGAAGTGATAGGCACATCAGTCATTGTCTTTGCTACTACGACTTTAGGAGAAACCTCTTCAAAGTGTTGGAAAGGTGTTTCTATGAATTCACCATCTAACTTCACATAGCGGAAAGAGTTAAGGTGACTTATCATATATTCCTCCTCACCATGAACCATTATGATCTTACCCTGGACTGGATACTTTAGCATTTGGTGTAGAGAAGAAGTGACTTCCCCAGCGTTGTGGATCCATGGCCTTCCCAACAAGCATGAGTATGAAGGACGAATGTCCATCACATAAAAAGTAGAGTTGGAAATTTCTGTACCCACTTTGATTGGAATGTCCACTTCTCCGTGAACCATCCTCTTAGAACCGTCGAAGGCTCTAACAACGATGTTACTGGGATTTAGGGTCAAACCTTCACAGTCCAATCTGTCCAACGCCTTCTTTTGTAGAACATTTAAAGATGAACCGGTATCAACCAGAACATGAGAAAGTGTGGTCCCCCTGCACTCTACTGAGACATGCAGCGCATCATTATGCTTTCTTCCCTTAGGGGTCAAATCATCATCAGAAAAACCAAGACCATTATCGGCTGTAAGGCTAGCCACACACTCTTGAAACTGGTCCACGGAAGTTTCTTGAGGCACGTGTGCCGTCTTCATAAATTTGATCAAGGCTTTGGCATGAGCCTCGGAGCAGAGTAAGAGAGCCATCATGGAGATTTTGGAAGGGGTTTGCCCCAGCTTCTCTACGACGTCATAGTCGTTCTTCTTAATTATCTTTAAGATTTCTTCCATCTCCTTTTGGGTGGTCTCGGGGATAACCACAGTTTGAGCCTTCGCCCTGACAGGTGCTTCTTGGATCCCCTTACCTTTATCGGTGGTAACAACAGAGGGTCTAGCTTCGGGAGCATCAATTTCTTCAATTACCGGATTTTGCACAGATGGCTAGACATGTACAAAATCTCTTGAGGGTCCGAAGACTTCCCGTGGAGGAGCAATCTCCGGAGAGAAGATCCTTCCACTATGAGTTATCTTGCTTGTCCCCGCAATATTCCCTATATTAGGGGTTTCATCATCGGAATTTTCTTCGGCTGATTCGATCTGTTTGACACCATGATAGAAGATCTCTCCTCCATAGTTCCATGGTATCGTCTTGTTGGACATATACGGGATAGGCCCCGGCATGGTAATTTTCAGCGGTACGAACTTAGGACCAGGCGTAATCTTAACAGGCCTTTTGCAGGTCTTGGAAAGATTGTCGGAGATGGTAATTATAGAAATGTCATTGATTGAAGTAACAAGGGTAACAGGAGTAACATGAGTGATAGTAGCAACAGGGGTTTTCTGAAAGAGGATCTCTTGGGTATCCATCAGGCGTTGGATGCCTGATTTCAATAGTGGGCAGACAGTTTGCATGGTTGAACAGAAGTAACAATTTTTTCCACAGCCTGGGAATATCCCGACTTTCAACAGATTTTCTTTAATCATTGGTAACAGAGTCATTAATTTATCAACAGTGGTAACATGAAGATCTTCCACAATGGCATGGACATTATGACCATGTTTCGACATAGGAGCGGATATCACATTGGGTTTTTCGGGTGCATCAAACTCTACTTCTTTGGCATCTATCAGATCATGGATCTTGTTTTTAAAAGCCCAACAATTATTGGTATCATGTCCTACGCTGTCCGAGTGGTATGCACGTTTTGCATTGGAATGATAATAAGGAGAAGAGGTATTAGGGTTTTTCGGCGCTTCTTTCAAGTTGGTGAGATTTAGCTTTAACATATGAGGGAGAACTTGAGCAGGTGTCATATTGATTCGGGTGAATTGCCGTTGTGGCCTTTCTACCCTTTGTTGATTAGCTCTTGGTTGATTGCTTCGAGGTTGATCTGATGAAGAGTTCTGGATCATCACAGCCCCCACCGTTGGTCGGTGCTCTATTCTCCCTTGATTTCTCTGGGTATGAACAGCAAAAACTTCCTTCTTGGCTGGGAAGGTCTTCTTAATAGCAGTGGAAGCGGAAGCATCTTTCTGAATTGTACCACTCTTAATGCCAGCTTCGACCCTCTCACCGGTCAGAATTAATTCGGTGAACCCTGTAGATGAGCTCCCGATCAAGTGATTGAAGAACGGACCCGATAGATTCCCTAAAAACATGTCAACCAGCTCTCTATCCGACAATGATGGCTGCACCCTTCCAGCCAAATCTCGCCACTTCTGGACATACTCCTTAAATCCCTCATTAGAAGCCATACCCATACTCTGTAGTTGAGTACGAGTAGGCGCTAAATCCACGTTGTATTGGTATTGTCGGTAGAAAGCAGCAGCTAAATCTTCCCAGTTATGAACATCAGATCTCTCAAGTTGATAGAACCAGTCCAATTGCGTACCCGACAAACTATCTTGAAAAAAGTGGACCCACAGATCCTTATTGGAAGAGTGAGGTTGGATCTTCCTGACGTAGGATCTCAGATGCATCTTCGGACAGGACAAACCGTCGTATTTAGCAAATGTAGGTACTTTGAACTTGGGAGGAATGACGATCCCAGCAACCAACCCTAGTTCTTCGAAATCTAACCCAGGTAACCTTTGCAACTCCATGGCTGCTAAACGATCCTCAAGATTTTTATACTTATCATCCGCCGGAGGGTATTGCTGTTCGGAGTGATCTTCGTCCTCTTCCTCTTCTTCTTCTTCAGCTTCAGATTCAGAGGGCATTGCAACTCCTTTTCCTTTACCAACCCCTTCGTCCGACGTCGAGGGGAATTCCAAAACTCTCCTAGCTTGATGCTCAAATCTCCTTCCCATAGTGGCTACCCCAACTCTTTTCTTTTTCTTCTTTTCTGGTTCCTTCTCTTTTTCTAACAGTGCTTTAAGGTCCTCTTGACCCTTTGCCAAGGTCATGAGGAGTTGTTGGAATTGCGAATTATGTGCTTGCAGATCTTTAACCGTCTAATCTATATCCATCTCGCTGAAATAAACAACAGAAAGATAAGGAAACCTGGTGTGAAGACCTGTTTATGCATATGATGAATGATATGTTATTCATGTAATGCATTCAAGGATTTAGAAATTCAAATTTGTTGCAAACAAAAAGAACACACGTCATATTAAGAAGAAATTTGTTAGTACATAAATGCCCCATGGGAAAAATATTACAAAATTCTTAATGTAAAAAGACATTGCGCATCCTCTTTGGTGAGATGTAAGTGTTGAGAGTTTCCTCTTCGTGAAGTCGGCGGGTAAGTTCCAAAACCTTCTTCTCACTGGCGTAGAAGCTGGCTTCAAAAGTATTATGCTCTTCCTTGAGTTGTATCCAACTCTTTTGTAATTCTTCCAATGATGTTGGCATGTTAGGATGTAGGAGGGTGTATGGAACCTCTCCTTCCATAACAGGCTCTTTGATCACGGGCAGAATGTGAGGGTAAGGCATCATAAGACTCTGGGCACGGGTTCGTACCCACTTGAGGTAAGGCTAAAGGGGGATGGAATTCTTGTGTCCCAGTTTGTTGGGCATCCTCCAAGCTCTGATAAACCTTTGTCAAAGTCCTTGAGCGTCATTGTCGAAGTCAAAAACCAAGTCAGGAATCAGCATATCATGAGGACCATCTCTCCGGGCATATCCAAACTGCCTTAGAGCTAAACAAGGGTTGTAGGTAATGCCTCCCCTAATGCCAAGTAGTGGGACATTAGGGAATTCTCCGCAATGATAAATGATGATGACATTTTCTCTAGACCGAGAACACCAATGAACATCAGAATGTGTGAGGGTCATCAATCATTGTGACCACCTTAAACCCTGCTCATTCTTCAAAACTGATTGGGGAAGGTGAGAAATAAACCACCTTGCTAGAAGAGGAGTACAACACATGAGAACACCTCTTTTCCTCATTGTTCGTGTGTGAAATGAGTGTAGGATGTTCCCAAGCAATGTAGGTACATGATTCTGAGATATGAAAATATTGACAGCATTCACATCTATAAGCTGATCAGGGTTTGGGAACAAGACCAACCCATAGATGAGAAGTGCTACAATCTCCTCAAAAGCTCGTAGATCTAGAGAATTCCAGCAGTCTTGTGCCTTCTCAAACAGAAACTTTGCCAAGAAACTCTTGACACCACTTCTGGTCTCCCAATGACCTTTGATATCAGATGGTTGCAAGTGTAATGCTTGAGCAATATCTTCAGGCTTTGGTTATCTTTCCGTACCGTTGTAGGGTAGTTGATGGAGAATAGGAATCCTCAGGAGTTGAGAAAATTCCTCCAAAGTAGGTACTAATTGGTAATCAGGAAATGTGAAACAGTGGTGTAGGGGGTCAAAGAAATGGAAGAGAACTTTCACCATGTCTTCTTCAATGTTGGAGTTGACCAAGTTGAGAAGTCTACCATGTCTTTCACTGAAGAGAGAATTCTCTGGAATCTTGGAAGTAAGCTCCTTGAGTTGAGGAGGGATTCTCACAAGGTTGACCTGAATTATTTTCCTGCGAAGAGATTCCATGACCTACAAAACAAGAACAAAGATGAAGATCCAAACCCTTGAAATGGTTAGTAGATGCATATGATGCTTTATGATGTTCATGATGTATGCACAAACATATGTACAAGCAAATCACACAAGACCCTAGTTTTAGGCTTGCATAGAGTTTCATAGGTAAGTACCCTCTTGAAGTTAGTTGGCTCAACCTGTCCTATAAATAGTAACCGGGTTCTAAGGAGCTCAATATCACTGGATTATTTTCCGTGTTCATTGTTTCAGTTTAGCCACTTAACTGGCGACCGAAATATTACAAGAAAACAACCCTCAATGAGTGTAGCATCGAGTATCTACCAACTTAGGACTGCACCAAAGCCGGTCATCTCACTACTCCTAAAAAAGGCCAAGATGGTCAAGTAAGGTTCTAAGAGTTCATTAGTGCTTCATGACATCACTCAACGGCCCCGTATCCTCTTTGATTGACTCAAAGGCTACCGATACTCACAAATATGTCGCACTAATATAGCTATTGCTTCAACCATGTCGGTATACCCCACACAATTTCCACAACGTATAGCTATTTACCTATGAATGTTTCCTAAAATCTGGGTGGAGGATTCAAACTAAAACAATAGAACCAAATGTAAAGCAATCGAAACAAACAAGATAAGCATGCAAAGGTGATCTAAATCCTAAGATTACTCCACTTTCAAATATTCCCCAGCAGAGTCGCCAGATCTGTGATACGGTGGGAGAACTGACTTGAGGTTTTGCGTTTGTGTTCGCAAATGTTTCGGTTTAGCAAGAGTCGCCACCGACTTTTTATTTTATCCTAAGGAAAGGTCAAAAAGCACAGGAAAGACCTTTGAGATGTTTTCTTGGGTTCGGGGAGTAGATTATGAAAAGGGAAGGTGCAAGCACCCTTTTCATCCATGGTTATCCATGGGCTCTTAGTTACTTGTTTAGATCACTTTATTTTGCTTATCAATTGTTTGAAATGGTGCTTTGTGTGTGGTTTTGAAAGATGTTTTGAAAAAGGCCATCGTTGTGGCAACCTTTGTAATGATTCTTGTTTGAATGTATACAAAGATGTTTTTGTCTTTTGAAAAGATTTCAATGTTTGAAAGTTTGATTTGGGAAATGTTTTGAAATTGTATTGTGAAGTGTGTTTTGAAAATAGCAAGGATGTTTTGCAAGCTTTTGATCAAGCAACTAAGAGTTATCTACCCTATTTTACTCAAAGATCTTTTATAATGTTTTTAACCCTTTTGACAGTGTTATTTCACCATTGCATGTGGTGAACAACCTTTTGTTAGGATGTTAAACGGGACAGGCGCGGGTCATCGTATAGACCATGATAGCAATTGTGTTAAGTATTTTTGGCAAATTTTTGAGGGACTTGATCATTTTGTTTAGGCAACCAAGATAGCGTCATCGAGGGACTATGATCTTTTGTTTTGTTTTGCCAAAGTACCCAACATGCATAACATGGCCCATTTTTGAAGGCAACAAGTGGATTGTAACCCTAGGGGTGCAAGTGTGTATTGTGTTTGATTTTCATTCATTTTTATCTTTGATTAGGTCAAGCTACTTGTTGGTTTTTATTTTTGCATACAAAACCCTAATTCTCTAATCATGGCATAATTAAAAGCGTAATGTGCGAGAATTTAAAAGTCTAAGCTATTACAACATGATTATGGGGATGGGGATACAATCTTTGAATCACAAATTGAATCACAAGGCATAAGTATTAAATGGACAATATTTAAATGAACAAAAATAGATAAATATATCAAATAAAAAATGAATTATGCAAAAAAGGTTTTTGTTTATTTATGTATGTAAAAATATTTTAATGTAAAAAATAAAGAAATAAATAAAAGATTAATTTTATTTGTTTAAGGGGAAAACCCTAATTTCTTTAAGAAAATAAATATATTATATTATTTATATACAATAAAATATATTAATATATACAAAAATAAAATATACTTAGAAAAAATTATTTTTTAGTATAAATAATAATAATAGTAAAAATGTAATGTTTTATATTTTTATTCTAAATTATTTAATAAAATAAAAGTATATATATATATATATATATATATATATATATATATATATATATATATATATATATATATATATATATATATATATATATATATATATATATATATATATATATATATATATATATATATATATATATATATATATATATATATATATATATATATATATATATATATATATATATATATATATATATATATTAATTATATTAAATATGAATAATATAAAATAAAATATGTACAAAATAAAGTATATTTAGAAAAATATTTTTTAATGTGAATAAGAATAAAGAAAAAAAAAGTATAAATTATATATATTTTTCAAGTCTTAATAAATAATATAAAAGTATTTAAATGCTTTTTATGTTAGAAAAATTAAAATAAAATGCCAAATAAATGTGAAAAAATTATGAAAATATTTTTGAGCATTTTTTATATTTGGAAATAAATAAACAAAATCAGAAATGAAAACAAAAATGCAAAAATATGAAAATACAAGAAATTGGGCCAGGGGGTGCAAAAAGAAAAAGGGGGGGTGTCAAAAGTAGCCAGGCCAAGCCCAGCCCAACGCTTCATCTTCAACCTCCAGCATTTGAAAAAACGCGCGCGTCCCTGTACAAACTACCAGATCCTGTATACGTGCTCTATTGCAAAAATACACAACATCAAACTTGCAGAGAATTTTAAGACGGTTCCAACCATATAAACAACTTGTCCTAACTCTCAAAGACCAGAGAGAATTTCTCTGGCCCTAAAATCTGGCCTAGTTTTTCCAGCATGTTCATGGATGAAATTCTCTTAGCACACATAATATAAATGAAAACCGAGCATATGTACAACTTCATGGCAATGAATACTACATTTTTTATTCACAAACCTAAAGCAAAATGTTCCTAAATAGAGAGATAGGAAGTTGGGAAAAACCTGTTTCAGTTGAATTCGTGTAAGGCAATGTAGTGCTTTTCAACAAGGCTTGAGATGTCTGGTAGCTTGCTTGAACTTCACTTGACCTTATCCAATAGCTAGCTTGCCTTGAATGTCCTTGAATCAGCCTATAGAACTCAATCTGCACAAGCTCAAAATGAAAATGGCAAACACTGTAAATGGAGTTACAGTTGGTGTTTGAGGTTTGGGATAGCTTGAGTGAGTTGGGTGGAAGGTGTTTGAAGCAACTTGGGGCAAAACGCACGAGCCAAATGAGCTATGGAACTCAAGTTGCAGAACCTGCCCTATTTTGCCAAAGGAATGTGATTTCTGGCTATGGGGTGTTTAGAGGCTCAAGCAATCGTGTTTCTAGCTCAAAGGGGTGTGAGAAAGATGTTCAAACTATTTGCATAAGTTGGTATTGGCTGGTTTTCAAGTTCTCAAGTTTTGGACAAGTTTCTTGTTTTTGAAGTAATAATGTGGAAGTTGTTGTTACAGGTCTGTACAGGCTATCAAATATGCTTGCATACTTTCCTCTTGGCCCCTTCAACTTGTGGATTTGATTTTCTCTCTGAGATATGGACCAATGCTCAAGGGATTGTGTTTTGACATAAAGCACATTATGGCAAAAATGGAAATGTGCCTTTTTCTACTTAGGGCTTAATTTTGTGTACAATGTCTAAATGACCAAAACAAAAGCTTAGACTGATGGATTTGCATTTAATTATGGAGTTTGAAGTGGTTTAGAGGCCTTTAAACTAGTGTAAGGCATGCTGATTTGAAATTGTAACTTGTATGAACATGACTATGCCATGGATGAAAAATGAGTTTTTGCCAACTTCAAGCCCTCGATTCTCCCTAACCACAAATGTGTTTGAGGAGTTCTTGGATAATATGGAAAGATTGTAACATTATCTATAATACATCTTTGAAATGCAACTTGAGATTCCAAGTGGAACTATGTGAAAAATGACCAAGAAGATAGGTCAAAATCCTGCCTTAACTAGGGCAAAATTTCACTAAGTTAAAAGTTTTAGGGACCCTTGTTCCAAAAATCATAACTTGAGATCCAAGATTCTTTTGAGAAAACTTTGTGAATCAAAGTTGTAGACTTTGTGGAGGAATACAACTTTCATGTTGGAGATTTTGTTTGAATCCAAATGCATCATGGTGAAAATGTGGGGCAAAGTTAGGAAAAATTAAGAAAATTTCATAACTTAGAAAAATTCTAAGTTATGAAAATTTTCAACTTTAAACCCTAATTTGCAATTTTGGGTTTCTTGATGAACAAGTTTCATATTTTGACACATCTTGATGAAAAATGACCCTTGGCACTTGTTTTTGACCAAAAAGTCAAAGTTTGACTTTTCAGTGTACAGTCAAATTTTGATCAGTTGACTGAAAAATTCATCTGTCAATCCAATGCATTTGGGATCTTTTGAACTTGTTGAATAGGGAAAGATGATTCCATAGAGTCCATGAGTCCATGGTTGAGTCTAATTTGCCATTGGCTAGGTCAAAAAGTCAGAAATTGCCTTTGTATAGTCAAAACCCTAAAAATGACCATTTTGCCCTTTTGGTGATCTGATCAAATTTCTTGTGGAGTTGTGGTACAAACTTGATCAAATGATTCATATTAGTTCATAATGTTGATGTGGGTAAAAATTCATGAGGTTTGACTGTAGATTGGCCACAATTGATTTTTTCCCCAATACAGCTAATTTCTAGGTCAACTGTCCAACTGATTGGGCAAAAATTTGATTCAAGGTTTGAAACTTGGTATGGACAAACTTATGAGTCCAATATGAAGTATGAAAGTCAATTTGAGTATTGAAGGTCCAAAAATCCTTGTGCAAACTCAAACCCTAATTTAGGTCATCAGTGCAAGGAGATGCCTTGGGCAGTGCAAAACCCTAAGCCTGTCTGGAGTTCAAAGAGCCTTATGATGAGAAATGTTGATAAAATGAGAGGGAAAATTTTGGGGTACAATAAATGATTTGATGGACCAGTTGGTTGGTGTAAGTGTGTTTTGTGAGATAGATTTGAGGTTTGGGTATCATCAGATTCATGTGAAGGCTGAAGATATTCAGAAAACCCCTTTTAGAACAAAGTATGGCCATTATGAATATTTTGTGATATCGTTCAATGTGACCAATGCACCCGGTGTATTTATGGAATATATGAACATGATTTTCATCAGTATTTGGATAAGTTTTTTGTTGTGTTCATTGATGATATTTTGATCTATTAGAAGAGTGAAGAAGACCATGTTGAGCATTTTAGGATTGTTTTATCTGTGTTAAAACAGAAGCAGTTGTATGCGAAACTTTCTAAGTGTGAATTTTGTTGGAGGAAGTGAGGCTGTATCTCAATGGGAAGCTCCAAAATCTATTTCTGAGATTAGATGTTTTCTTAGTTTGGCAGGTTATTATCAGAAGTTTATTGAAGGCTTTTCCAAGTTAGCTTTTTCATTGGCGCAGTTGACTAGGAAGGGTCAAGCTTTTATTTGGACTGCACTGTTTGAAGCTGGTTTTCAAGAGCTTAAGAGAATGTTGACAATCACTCTTATTTTGATTTTTCCTGATCCGGCATAACCATTTGTTGTGTATTGTGATGCTTCTTTAATGAGTTTAGGACATGTGCTGATATAGAATCGACAAGTTGTAGCTTATCCTTCAAGGAAACTTAAAGTGCATGAAAGGAATTATTTGACTCATGATTTAAAGATAGTTGTTGTTGTGTTTGTATTGAAACTTTGGAGGAATTATTTGTTTGGATCAAGATTTGATGTGGTTAGTGATCACAAGAGTTTGAAATATCTGCTTGATCAAAAAGAGTTGAATATGAGGCAAAGAAGATGGTTGGAATTCTTAAAGGACTATGATTTTGGTTTTAATTACCATCCGGATAAAGAGAATATGGTGGTTGATGCTTTAAGTAGGAAGTCTTTGCACATGTCGATGTTCATGGCCCGAGAGTTGGAATTACTTAAGCAATTTCGGGATATGAGTTTGGTTTGTGAAGAGACTTCTTCTTGTGTTAAGCTTGGTATGCTTAAGCTTACTAGTGGCATTCTTGATGAGATTCGAGAAGGTTAGAAATCTGATGATTTTAGTGGATAAGTTGACATTGATCAATCAAGGTCGAGGTGGATATTTCCGGATTGATGAGAATGGCATTTTGAGATATCATGATAGAGTTTATGTTTCAGATATATCTGATTTGAAGAAGAGGATTCTTGACGAACGACATCATAATGGATTGAGTATTCATCCTAGAGCTATTAAGATGTATCAGGATTTGAGGAAATTATTTTGGTGGCCAGGCATGAAGAAAGAGATTGTAGAATTTGTGTATTCTTGTTTGACTTGTCAAAAGTCGAATATTGAACATCAGAAACTGTATGGTTTGTTATAAACGTTATCCATTCCTGAATGGAAATGGGATAATATTTCTATGGATTTTGTTTCTGGTTTGCATAGGACACCGAGTAATTGTGAAGTTGTTTGGGTTATTATGGACAAATTGACGAAATATGCACACTTTAGTCCAATGAGAATGGATCATCCTATGGAGAGGATTGCAAAGTTATACATTGAGAGGATTGTCAGTTTGCATGGTATTTATTCTAGAATTGTATCAAATAGAGATACAAGGTTTACTTCGAGATTTTGGGAAGGTTTGCAGAACGCTTTGGGTACAAAGTTGCGTTTGAGTTCTGCTTATAATCCACAAACAGATGGTCAGACTGAGAGGACGATTCAGTCACTTGAGGATCTTTTGAGAGCTTGTGTGTTGGAAAAAGGGGGTTCTTGGGATAGTTACTTGACTTTAATTGAATTTACTTATAATAATAACTTTCATTCGAGTATTGTAATGTCACCATTTGAGGCTTTGTATGGTAGAAGGTGTAGGATGCCTTTATGTTGGTATGAATCTAGAGAGAGTGTTGTAGTAGGACCTGAGATAATTCAGCAGGCTAATGATAAGATTAAGATGATTCAGGAGAAGATGAAGACTTCTCAGAGTCGTCATAAGAGTTATCATGATAAGAGGAGGAAAATATTTGAGTTTGAGAAGGGAGATCATGTTTTTCTTAGAGTTACTCCGATAACGGATGTTGGTTGAGCTTTGAAGTCACATAAGTTAACGCCGTGTTTTATTGGTACTTACCATAGTTTCGAGAAAGTAGATGAAGTGGCTTACCAGGTTAATTTTCTGCTGTCACTTGCTAATCTACACGATGTGTTTCATGTGTCTCAGTTGAGGAGATACATTGCGAATCCGTCTCATGTTGTCCAATTAGATGATGTTCAAGTGAGAGATAATTTGACCATTGAAACATCACCTATGAGGATTGAATATAGAGAGGTGAAGCAACTTCATGGTAAAGAGATCGTCTTGGTGAAGCTAGCTTGGGGAGGACCGACGGGTGGAAACGTGACTTAGGAACTCGAGAGTGAGATGACGAAGTCTTATCCCGAGTTGTTCATTTGAGGTGATTTTTGAGGACAAAAATCTTTTAAGTGGGAGAGAGTTGTAACACCCCAATTTTATTTTCTATTTAATTATTTATTTTATTAATTATTATATTATATAGTAATTAATTAAATTGTGTGATTTGGCGAATATTTGAATTATTTGAATATGTGTTATTTGAATAGTTGAGTTTATGAGTGAAAATAACAATTATTTAGCATTGGGCCTTACGTTACATTAGAATGGGTAAGTGAAGTTAAGCCCATTAATGAAATATAGTAGTAAGAAGAGAAAATAGAGTTAGAATAGAATTATAAAAAAAAAGAGAAGAGAAGAGAAGAAAAGAGGAAAAGAGGAGAAAGGAGGAAAAGAGAAGGAAGAACCCTAAAGTGTCTATAACTAAGGTACGAGTGAGAATACTTGCTATTATTATATATGATTATGTAACGGGTAGTAACATGAATTAGGAATTTCAATTTCAATTTCCAAGTTTTGATATATTTAGGTTTTGATGAATAAATATTTGAATATGATGATTGATTGTGTTGTGATGTTTCTATTTGAATATACATGTTAGATAGGGGTTATAATACCTTAAGTCGTAGCAATTTTGGTGTTAAAATGTGTTTTTTGATGTAATAATCTCACATGAAGAGTTCTGTCAGCGCATAATTTTTCTGCAGATCGCAGAGTTCGCTTAGCGAAATAAGTTCTCTTAGCGAAATAGCTTGGGAGCAGAATTTTTGTAAAACTTCAAAAATTCATATCTTTTGAACCATAACTCTGTTTTGAGCACCATTCAAAGCGTTAAAAATATAGCGTGATATTTATTTTTGATAAAAATAGATTTGTTGGCATTATATTATTTAATCATTGTGTGATTGGGAAAAATGACATGTATATATGTTATGTGTATTGTGAATTGGTGTTGAATTGGAATGATAGTTTGCATATTATTTGTTATGTGTTATGAATTGATGATGAATGAAAATGACATTGTTTAGATTTATTTTCTATTTATTATTCTTATGTGTTGAATTGAGAATGCTATGAACATGACACTCTATTTTGTGTATATGTATGTTGTGAATTGATGATGAGTGAGAATAACATGTTTTGGTATTAATTGCTATGTGTTATTATGGTGTGTTGAGTTGATGAATTCTATGAGAATGCATTGTATGTGATTTATGACATGATTGATGTATGTTGTGAAATTTGGTGAAGATAATTCAAATGTATTGAATTATGTGATGTATGCTTGTATAATTAAGATTGAGAGATGGTCTTAATTTCATATGTTTGTTGAGATTCTACATGCATCATTTATGTCAAGAGGCATTGTTTGGTAATTCCATGGGAATCATTGACTTGTTCCAAACCTAACATGGAATGGGGTTTGAAAGCTTAAGGCCGAATCGAGCTTTTATTGGTGGTTATCTGCCTGAGAGATGGACCCGGTAGAACCAATAAGGATAACAATTGGTTCACATGTATATTGCATTTAGTTGCATTGGAGTCACAAGTGTCGATGTGAAATGTTAAATTTGCGTGAAATATGTGATATTATTTTGAGTGTTACATATGTGATATTTGTGATTATTTATCTTAAATCATGAATGATTAAGCAATGTTGTATATGTGAACATGTAAAATATGTTGAAAAATATTGAATACATGTTTATGTGAAGTGTGATGAATTCATTTAGTGTATGTATGTTTTACATTACTTATTATTATATATTTATATAATAATGTGAATTCTCACCCTTCTGTTGGAATGATGTTTTATACGACATCGCTCAAGTATCGAAGCTAGCGGTGCTCTTTGCGAGGATTAGTTGGAGGAGCTAGATCCTTATTTATCTGCTTATTCTTAGGTAGTGAGTCATTTCTCTAGTCTATGTAACATGGGGGATATTTGAACTTATGTTTTGATTTGTTTTTAGAGATATTTATTATTACTCTCTTTTATTTAGTGATGTATGAGATTATGTGATGATTGGTCTCAGTGCCTAGTACTTTATGAAATGATTGTCAGTATGGAATTTCAATCATTAATATCTTTATGAAGAGATAATTATTCCACCGTGAGATATATTTTGTGTTGGTGTATGAAACATGAATTTAAATACGTGTTATGATTATGACCATTATGCAGTGTATTTAAGTTGTTGTCGTGATGTAATTGTGATGTTTTCTTGGGTTATGCATGATTTTACTCTGATTTGGCCTTGTGTATTTGTGCGGGGTAGAAATGGGATGTTACAAGTACCATGACCAAGATAAAAAAAATCAAGAATCTAGGAAAAATACGACCTACCTGCAAAGGGTATTGCAGGCAGTAATGGATCACACACCTAGAGCCCAAAAACCAATTTCGTAGTAGTAAAACCAGGGAGCATTACAGTCTAGCCGTAATGGGCATTATTGGCTATAATGTTGCTCTTACGTCTTATCCTTCAGTATCTACACCCGTAACACCCCTCCAATATAAAAAAATCTAGAATTACAGTATAATCGTAATGTTGAGCGGTCTTAAATCCTCTACCTTCTCTCCCACCTTAACGAGGGGTCCCATTTTAAATTCCCGCCAATTAAAACATGAAAAACCATTCCCTTATCTACAAAATCAATTTTTTCGACTCATTTTTATCTCTCTCTCTGTCTATCTAACCATTCATCTTCATCTTCTTCAAATTTTCTTCACGAAAACTCTACCCTTCATTAAACTAACCTCACCCAAATATCCAAAAAGAAAACACCCGTACCCCTAAAACTAGCATCCCATATACAAAAAATCTAAACCTCATTCATATTTTCAAAACATAACCACCAAAATTCTCATTTTCACACTTTTTCTCAAGAACATCTAAACATCTCGGGTTGTTTGTCATTTTCTCTGTATAATAATAACCACTCTCTAACTCTTGAAGAGATTGGAGAAATTTTACAATTGCCTATTGCTGGGCATGGAAAGACTTAATGAGTTCAGCTCTGCACATTTATGGGGAGAATAGACTGGTGAAATTTATACCTTTGCTAGTTCTAAGTCATTGGCCATCCATAACCCATGTTTGCGGTACATTATAAAACCTTAGCTTACACTATGTTTGCTAGAGGAAAAAATATCAAGGTTTCCAATTAGAGAGGATTATTCTTGATTCATGCCATCACTTACGACGTAAATTTAAAGGTTGCTTGTTTTTTTACTATATCATTTGAAAAAGTTTCCAAATCTGCTTCAGGACATATAGCCATAAGGGATTTATACCATTGCTGACTTTTTGGGGCACAAATTTAATGAACATGACGAAGCTTCAGTCAAAGGTACTACAAGAATGAACCTAGAATATCTATAGGGATGACTGCACACACAAATGACTGCTACATCTTGTTAACTACAAATAGTTTGGGAACAAAATAAAAACTAATTGAGTTGCCTATTCCAAGAAAGGTGAAGGTGAACGATAAAAACAATTTGTTCTACATAGGTGGCATCAGATCCCCCTAAGGACCTGTTAGAAGAAGAATTTTTCTAGAAGAGCCCCAAACAAATGCTTTCACAATGTCATATCGTATGTTACCTACCCAACATGAAGTCCGTCCTACAAATGAGAATAAGCCTGGAGAGAAAAAATTGAGGTTGGATTATTCAGACAAGGGAACGAGCAGCAAAGACAAAATGAAATGATCAAAGTAATCTATAATTGGCATTATACTCTAGGTCACTTCCCCTCTCCACCATGATATTGTGTGTTCTTCCTCTTCCTTCTCTTATTATTTCCTAAAACATTAGGGATAATGTTTAGTTTAAGTAACAGAGAATTTTTATATTGTTTTTTTAGTTTAATTGTTTGTTTTATTTTATGTTTGTTTTTTGTGTTGCTACAAAAATTTGTCCGTACTAGTGAATTATGAAAAACGTATAATTTTTGAAGAGTTTTTTATTGTATTCATAGAAAAAGTATATTGAACTTATGGGAAGATAGACTTATGGTTAAGGACCCTGAGAAATTTTGGTAAATCGGTCTTGTCCTAACATCTATAGTATCTTAATTAAATATCAATTTAACTCGATTTGACTTGTAGTCTTTGTAATCTTTAAGTATTTTCTGAGTAATTCACATAATTCAGTCTGACATATTTTATTCTTGTGAACTGTGTATTGATTGGCTAAGAAAAACAAAAATTGAGTTTTTTTAAAATTTAAAAATAGGTAGTAAAAGATAAATGCACCTACTAAGTTTGGTAGCCCTCACCCAATTATTCAACCCAACGATGGTTGATCCCCAATGCTGAAAAAATGAAAAAAGAAAAAATATACATATGTGTGTGTTCACTTGTAAATAGTGTCACATGCAAGTATACATGTATGTTGATTGCAGCAAGTAATAAATTTAAGAGTGTCTAACCCTTAGGGAATGTTGTTACTTAGATTTCATTTTTGTATAGAAACTATTCTTTTGATTTAAGCATGCGAAGAGAGAAATAATATTTGGTAGTTACAAGTTAAAAGTTCACTTAAAACGGATATCAAAAGTAGTGTGAAAAGAAGTGGAAATATATTAAGAGTGATTGAGTTGAGCTATGGAAGTAAATATGTGTGATGATGTGTAGTGTTGTGACATGTGAGGTTAGAGTGATCTCGTGGTATATCTCTACAACATCAAAACATGCATATAAAGGGCAAGAGAACAAATCTCCAAGTCTCACTTATAACCCTAGTATGCGTCTATTAGTATTTTGAAATCCTCAATAGTTGCAGCAGCTCCTTATCTCTAAGCAAGCTAGGTAAGTTAATATCTCTATCCTACTCATTTAACTATTTTTATTAAGAAAACCACTTGTTGTTAGATCACTCACAACAACAAGCTATTATCTACTCCTAAGATGATCAGGAAAAGAAGTAGACTTATAACAGATTAACATATATTAAAACAGGTCACTTAACCACACATTATTTAACATAAAAGTAAATTAATATTAACTTCACATTGCTCAACTACAAAAGGTTTAACTCATAGTGAACTGAATACAAGCTACAAACATGGTTCTCAACGGAAACATATTTGAACAATAAATGAAGAAAAGATAGAAACCTAAGAGAGACTTAAAGGATACCTTGACATGACTAATCTTCAAGATATGGCTCCAGTCACGCCACTGCTCGTCAGCTGGTACATGATTGGTTGAGAAGAGAAACTCTTTCACACTCCGCTATCCACTCACTTAGACTCTTTGTGTTTTCTCTTTGAACAACTGAACTCTTTTCTCAATATCAGCAAGGTCATATTTATAGGCTTGAGCTAGGGTTTCTTATAATGCGTTGAATCATGGGTCCAATATGAGGAAATCACATCAAGCCCAATATAAAAGATATGCACCATCACTTTAATTATTATGCTTATCCAATAAGTAATCAGGTGCAAGGGAACAATCGTAGGGGACCAAGCATCATGTGGAAGACTGCAGGTTGCGTAGCAGGTTGCTTAGAGTATTTTTGTACTAAATTTTGTCTTCTAGTGCCTCCAATCCTTATCCTTTGAATTCAAAGGAAATTTCTTCAAAGCCCAATAAAGATTCCCTCCAATGCTTCCATCCTTCCACGTTTTCCCTAGAAACCAACTGACTTCATTATTATTTTCCCTTTTTCCAAGTTCAACTTCTCTCTTCAGATTGTGCTCCTCGTTACAGACCACTGTAGTCTTGTCTAAGCTCGACAAAGTTAACCTTAATTCACACAAAAGCACATCAAAACAATAAAAGGGAGCACCTATTATGCTCTAAGCTAATTCTTACAAAAACAACTAAAATGCAATAAAACAACAACTAAAAAGCAAATTAACATCTAATAAAGGGAAATTTTAAGGTATGTATTAACTCACTAAATATGGGTTAACACACCCCCAAACTTGAACCATTTCCTGCCCACAGGTGATGCAATAAGAAATGATAGAGAAACTTCCTTCTAGTAATGACCTTTTTCAACAGTACCAACCTCATCAACAACTCAGAAATCATCTCAAGGGACTTGTTCTAAAAATTGGTACAACTCAGTCCCGAGGCACAATCATGATTTTGTGTGTTCTATTTAGACCATTGATGCGCCCTATCATTCTATAACTCTTTAGTAAAGTTAGCCATCCTATTTTTAACTTTGGTTGTCTTATCCCATGGTCCATGAATCCAGTTTTCAGTTTCAGCAGGGGGGTTTGACTGTCTATTGTGTGACTTTATACTTAGAACTCACACATGCATTTATTGAATGATTAGATTAATTGTAACTGCTCCACCTTTTCACTTGATGGGATTTCAATTGAAATGAGTCCAACCTGTTATTAATAGTGAAGACAACTATTGTTTCTCCAGTTTTGGGCATAGGAATTGTTCCTCCATACACGGGCACATGAAATTATTATGAAGTTCACTTTGGATTTACTTCATTTACACACTTTGGTGTGTTTATTTATTAAGCATATGTAGTGTGTCCATTGTACTCAATCTTAAACATTGGCGCTAACGTCCCTGTTTTACGGTGGCAGAACTGACTGTTTATATACTGGTTTTTGTGTTTTTTGTTCGCAAATGTGCGGTAAGCAAGAGTCGCCACCGTCTTTTCTTTTATCCAATTTAAGTAAAGGGTGAAAAGAACATAAAAAGACCTTTTCGAGATTTTTCTGAGTAAGGGGGGTAGATTGTGGAAAGGGAAGGTGTTAGCACCCTTTCCATCCGTGGTTTTCCACGGGCTCTTAGAGGTTTGCTCATTTTTCAAAATTCTTTTGTGCTTTATGTTTGAAAATGTTTAGAAATATGACTTAGTGTGGCGATTTGCTTTGTGTTTAACTCTTGTATCGGTCCTCAAGAGTGTTAACAAAGCAAATGTTTTGAAATGTCTTTTGAAATGTAGTTTTTTTGTGTGTAAGTGCAAAAAGTAGTTTGAGCAAACTTCTAACAGCTATCTACTTTGTTATACTCGAAAAGGTAGTTATTTTCCTCTTTTCCTTTAGACAGTGCTATCCTACTATTAGTGAGTAGGTAGCCTTGTCGTTGGATGTTTTGAGGGACAATCGAAGGGACGTTACAGTCACAAAGGCAATTATGGAGATCCTTTAGCAATTCTGTTTTTAGGGATTAGATCATTTACCGAGAAGGCAACTTTAGGGTCATCGAGGGACTACGATCTTTTGATTTTTATGGGTCTTTGCTAAAGCATTCCTGCCTCATGACTGTTTTTTAAAGACAACCAAAGTGGGCGTACCTTAGAGGTGCTTGTGTACAATTGTGTTGTGTTTCAGTCATTTTTGTCTTTTTATTGAGTTTGCCAGCGTTTGATTTTAGTCTTTGTCATACATGTCTAGTTACTAGCAGTTAATATGAAAAACAGTAAAAAGAAAATGCATAAAATAGAGGTCCTACGCTATTACAAGGTTTCGGGGATGGGATTTACATTATACAAGGATAATGGGGAATTAAAGCAGTAAATATCCTAATTTATCTATTGCATCCGGTAGGCAGATACAATAATAGTAAAATAGGGAATTAAATAAACGCGCGTGAAATAGAAAAGACGTCTAAAAAATCCTAAAGAAAAGAAGTCATTTGTTGTTGTTGTTTTTGGTATAAAAGAAACAAGGCCTAAGTCTATTTAATTTTAATTTTAAGAAAAATGTTAAGATAATTAATTAATTAATTGACAAAATTAATTTAATTGGAAAAAGCAACTAGCCTAATATTTTTGTAATTTTGATTTTTATGTTAATTTAAAAAAAGTGAAAATAGAGAAATGAACCAGAAAGTAAACAATACAAATGGGGACACCCTTCGATTGTAGGGAAAGGGGGGTATCGATCCCAGGAAAATTATGTTCTTCGATTCAGGAGAGGTGTGGCCTTTTCGATTCAGAAGAACATGCCTTCTTTCGATTGGGCTAAGGAATAAGCATGACTAGCCTTCGATCCAGGGAAGGAGGTCGTCTTTCGATCCTGGAGGTCATGGCTTTCGATCCAGGGAGGAGATGCCTCCTTCGATCTGGGATGCTACACCTGCATAAGTACGTTAGCAAAACGAAATGCAGGACCTAGGTATCGAAACCCAGGTGCTTTGATCCTGCGCTTGCTAGGTCTTCTTAGGCCATGTCTGCAGCAAATGTTAGCAAACGAAGAACATGACATGGGTGCCAAACCTAGGCATTTTGATCCTGTCTAGGATGGCAAATTGAAAGTAACAACAAGTAATGATGTGTTATGCAAATGTAAAGTTGGACATTTTACCCTTTCTTACCAGCAGATCGAGTCTTAAAGTTTGGTGCTTGATGGAGGTGAGCACCTTCGATCTGGGGCTTCTGGATGTGGCTGCTGCTTGGAAAATTTTGGAAACTTTTGATGGATTTTGTGGGCAGCCTCTCTCCAAGGTTTTTCGTTCTCCCCTTTTTCCTCCTTTTCTCTATGCAAATTAACTTTTCAGCATGTGATATTTATGAGTCTTTAATATATTGGTCAATCTTACCTTGCCTCCCACCTTCTTTTTGACCAATCATGGAATCTTGACCACTCCACTCAATTAAAACCTCATAAAGACCTCACTTACTCTCTCTACTATTTAATCTCACCAAAACTCCCTCACTATCTCATAACAACACAAAAATTATCTATCTCCCTTACTCAAAACCCTAACCATATCCATGGCTCCCAAGAGAAAAGCAAAAGCCTCAGAAAAAGGAAAGAAGCAAACTGTTGCATCCGCTGAAAACTCTTTGCTCGAGTACCTCTCGGATTCACAGCGTGAAAGATTTATCAAGCATTTTCAGAAGAAAATTATCTCAGCTCTAAAATTCGGTATGTTATCTACCTTTCCCGATGAATGCTTCACTTTTCAAAGGGATTTGATTGCTTATGGGTTAGAACCATTAATATCATCACGTGGTTACTATTACCCGGATCTAGTTCGCGTATTCTACAGCAATATGCATTATGATAACAACAAATGTTATACCTATGTGCTCGGAACAAGAATTCTTCTGCATTCCAAAACTATAGGCAGAATTTTGAACATTCCATATACTGGAAGTACCCTTTATGACCCAGAGGATGCTGATTGGGAAAACTATAAGAAGCGAGAATTCTTCTACAGCATTGGCAGGTTGTCAGAATCTTAATACCATGCAAAGCGGATTCGTAGTCTTGGCGGTGTTATTCCGGCTCGGGACACTTGGAGTGCTGGTAACTTTCATATTGATGATAGATTGTTTCACTATTTTTTGGTATATATCTTATTTCCTAGAGCAGGAAATCATTGTACTGTGACCGACCTAGAACTGTAAATACTCTATGCGAAGAAAAATGGCATTGCGGTAAACTGGGCTAAACTGATTGTGGTGCATATGTTAAGAGTTGCCACAAGGGCTACTTTTCTACCATATGTATACTTCATTTCAAGGATCTTGGAAGCATTTGATATAGATTTTACTGGGTTTGAGCGGATTGAAATGGATCCAATCACCAATAGGATCTCCATCAAAAATGTTGATTCTAGGATGGGTGTTCATTTCAATTCTGAAGCAAAAACCATCACATACATTGGAGAGGATGTTGTAGGTGATGAAGGCAATAATGCAGATGAAGAAGACAATGAAGTTCCTCCTCCTGCTTCCTCTTCTGGTCCAACAAACTAAGATGTTATGGATTACATGACTCAACAGTTTGCATCTCTCAACTCTAACATCAATGCTCGATGGACCGAGATAAATGAATCTACCTCCTCTCGCATCAATGCTTTTCAGAATGATGTGAACCAACAGTTTTCATACCTATACTCACATCTTCATATTCCTCCATACGATCCAAACAATCCAGCACCTCCGCCTCCTCAATACACCGAACCACCTCTACAACAACAATTTCTATATCAAGGACCCTTCTAATGTGTTCCTGACCAATATTATTAAATTCTTGTTATTTATCATTATGTTTTTGTTTTGTATTACTTCAAGTATTAGTGTTTGTATCATGTATCTTTGAACTTCGTTCGCTATATTTAGAAATTTGAGTTTTTAGTTCATATCTGTTTCAACTTGTTATAAGTATCATCTTGTTGCATCTTTCCCTTCTTTTTGATAATGTCAAAGGGGGAGAAGGATGTGATAGAAATTTATGGTTGTTTGGTTGTTTGTTTCAATTTTCTTTACAGGGCAAGCTTTCAAAACTTTTTCTCCATAGCGGGAGAAATCTAACTTAGGGGGAGAAAACTCCTTTTGCTCCAAATCTGAACAACTCATAAAGAAAGATGGTTTGTCATCATCAAAAAGGGGGAGAATGTAATCTCAAGCCTCAACTCAACTTTAGTTTTGATGAAAGACAAACAAGCTAGTTTGATGAAAGACAAACAAGCACTATGGCAAGAAGGAAAAGAAGTGGAATTAGCTTAAAGCATCATTCACTCAAATCTTCAAGGATCATGGCAAGCAATCAAGTATATCAATTCTCATTTGAACTACATTGATTAGAAATGCTCAAAAATGATATACACACTTGCCATAACACTTCACTTAAAGTATAAAACAAATTTTAAGTTTTTCACTGATGTAAATCGATTAACATATGATGTAAATCGATTTACACATGCTTTTTCAAAAACTGATTGTTTCTGGCAGCAATCGATTTACATGAAGTGTAAATCGATTGATCACAGAACTGAGTTGAATTTTTAACACTTGTAAATCGATTTACACATCATGCTAATCGATTTACACTTAATTTTTTTTGAAAACAAGAACGTTACAATCTCGTGCAATCAATTTACATCTCATGCTAATTGATTTACACGTTGTAACTTGTGAAAAATCTGAATTGGTTTCAAGATATCCTTCACACCTTTTCTCCAATAGATGCATGGTCATACATTGCATCCTCTCAAGTTTTTCAAACAGAAAAGTGTCCATTTGGAAAGGTATCTTGATTACTTTAAATACTAAATCTTTCAAATTAAAAAACAACTCTTCTCTCATGCAATAATTCTGAACTTTGTAAAATATTCAAACTTCATATTTCTTATTTTTTAAGAACAAAGATTTTCTGCACTTTCACACATATAAGAACAGAAACCTTTAAGCATTTTCTAACCATTGTGTTACAGTTTGAATTGCTTACAAGAGAAGAAAGAAGAAACTTCATTGAAGTCACTCTATGTGATCAACATCTTTCAAGAAATCATATTTCATAGAATTATACAAAGTGTAACTTATTTCCAGGATTGTTGGAATTAAGTATTGGAATACTTGTGTACCTTGTTGTCCATTGTTGGAAACAAGAGGTATCTTTTGAGAGGATTGTTCTCAAGAGACTTATTTAAAATCCCAGAGGGTGTTCTTGGTATTTGTTAGAGTCTTTAGTTGATAAGACTAGAAAGAGTCTTGTAAAAGTTCTAACAAAATAGTGAAATCTCTTGCGTGTTTGCAAGGGGACTGGACGTACTTCCGGGTTGTGGAAGGAACTAGGATAAATCTCCGTGTCTCTTTACTTTCTGCACTTTACAGTTTTTCCAAAGCACTAAAACAAAACCAGAAAGTATAAAATAAGTCAAAAATCGACCACCACCTAATTCACCCCCCCTCTTAGGGAAATCTTAAACTTACAATTGGTATCAGAGCAGGTTATAGGTAACCTGCTCCTAGAGATCCAAAATGGCTTCCGCAAATCAACAACCTGTTTTCAGAGATGGTGGTAGTAACAACAAGCCTCCTCTATTTTGTGGAGAATACTTTGATTTTTGGAAAATACGCATGAGGGAGCATCTAGAATCACAAGGAGAAGAAATCTGGGATGCCGTAGAAAATGGTCCATTCATTCCTATAACAGTTATCAACGGTGTCGGCACGGCTAAACCCAAAACTGCATGGGATGATGACGACAAGAAAAAAGTCCTCTATGATAAAAAGGCTGTAAATCTACTTCAAGGTGCACTATGCATGGATGAGTTCTTTCGTGTATCTGCATGTAAATCGGCGAAAGAAATATGGGACACCTTGGTACAAACACATGAAGGAACCGTTGAAGTTAAGAGATCAAGGCTGAATACTTTAAGTCAAGAATACGAGTTATTCCGAATGCAGCCCGGAGAAACCATTCTCGACCTACAAAAGAGATTCATCCACTTAACAAATCACTTAAGTGCTCTTGGTAAAACCTTGACAAATGATGAACTCAACTTGAAAGTCCTCAGATCATTGACTAGGGAATGGCAACCAAAGGTAACGACAATCTCGGAAAGGAAGAGTCTCTCCGTAATGACTTCCGCTCCATTATTTGGCAAACTTCAAGAATACGAAACGGAACTCGGTAGACTTGAAAAACATGAGAATCTAGAAAAGAAGTCCAAAAACATTGCTTTAAAAATTGATTCAAAGGAAGTTGTAAAAGAAGACAATCCGGAAGAAGATGAAAATTTCATGCTTCTTGTTAAAAGACTTGGGAAATTTTTTGGCAGAAATGACAAGGGCGGATCTCATGCACATAAGAGAAAACACTTCAAGAAAAGAGAAGCCTCCATATCAACACAAGATGTCTCATGTTATGAATGTGGAAAGCAAGGACATATCAAGCCAAACTGTCCAAATCTCCCAAAGAAAAATGGATTCAAAGGAAAGGACTCAAAACAAAAGAAAGCCTACATAGCATGGGAAGATAATTATATGAGCAGTACATCGGAATCGGAAAGCGACGAATGTGCAAATTTAGCCTTAATGGCATCGCATCACTCCGACGACGAAGAAGAGGTTAGTAATGAATTTACTATTTTTGATGATGATGTTCAAGGTGCAATTGATGAACTCTTGAAAGAATGCAAAAGTTTATACAAAAAGGTGTCAAACCAAGAAAAAGAACTTCTAATTTGTCTAGAAAAAATTGACACCATGACTAAAGATTTTGATCTTCAAAAACAGAATTTTATAAAAGAAAAGGAAAACTTTGCATGCTCCAAGTGTGAATCAAATGTCTTTCAAATTGTTCAATTGAAAAGAGTCATTGAACGATATGAAAAAGGACAAATAGGGTTGGAAGGATTACTAAGCCAACAACGTTATCCAAATGATAAAAGAGGTCTTGGTTATGTGAATTCTAAGAAATCAAGTAACAATCCCACTGTTTTTGTAAAGGCTAGTAATAGTTCCAATCCCAAGATAGTAGAAAAGAAGCAATTTGTTCATAATCATCAAAATAAAAAGCCTAATGTATCTAAAAGGAAACAAATTCCTAGATACAAGAGCAAATTTGTTCCAAACTATTTTTACTATGGTATTATTGGACACACACCTAATGCATGCTATATTAGAAATTTCAGTATGGCTAGTGGACAATATGCATGGGTGAAAAAGGGAACTAACTATGAAGGACCCAAGGCAACTTGGGTACCTAACAAGAAATAATATGTTTTTGTAGGTATGCTTGAAATCCACATCAAATCTTTGGTATCTTGACAGTGGATGTTCAAAGCATATGACAGGAGATGTACACCAATTTTCATATCTAGTACATAAAGCCAAAGGGTATGTCACCTATGGAGACAACACCAAAGGAAAGATTCTTGGCGTTGGAATAGTTGGCACACCTCCATCCATTCAAATTGAGGATGTTCTCTATGTTGAAGGATTAAAGCACAACCTTCTTAGCATAAGTCAACTTTGCGATAGAGGGTTCAAAATCAAATTCAACAAAGAAGAATGCCTTATTATGGATGAGGCACTCAATGAGGTAAAACTCAAAGGTATAAGATCTAACAATATTTTTATGATCACTTTAGATGATTTGTCTATGAAGGTACAATGTCTTATGGTAAACAACAATGACGCTTGGTTATGGAACAAGAGGACTGCTCACATTCACATGGAGCACTTGAACAAATTGGTTAAGCATGACTTAGTTATTGGTCTACCAAAGATTAAGTTCATCAAAGACAAATTATGTAGTGCATGCCAAAAGGGAAAACAGACCAAATCAACTTTCAAACCAAAGAATGTGGTTTCAACAACAAGACCACTTCAATTGTTGCACATGGATCTTTTTGGTCCATCTAGAACAAGAAGCTTCGGAGGTAACATTTATGCTTTAGTTATTGTAGATGATTTTTCCCGTTTTACTTGGACTTTGTTTTTAGTGCACAAAAATGACGCATTCAAGGCATTCAAGAGATATGCAAAACAAGTTCAAAATGAGAAGTCATTAAAGATAACATCAATCCGAAGTGATCATGGTGGAGAGTTCCAAAACAGTTTGTTTGAAGAATTTTGTGAAGAAAATGGGATCTTCCACAATTTTTCAGCACCAAGAACTCCACAACAAAATGGAGTAGTTGAAAGGAAAAATAGGTCTTTGGTGGAGCTTGCAAGAACCATGCTAAGTGACTCAAGTTTGCCTAAATATTTTTGGGTGGATGCGGTAAGCACGACATGTTACGTAAGCAATCGCGTGATCATAAGATCTATACTAAAGAAAACTCCATATGAGATTTACAAAGGAAGAAAACCAAATATCTCTCACTTTCACATTTTCGGGTGCAAATGCTTTGTCCTTAACAACGACAAAGACAATCTCGGTAAGTTCGATGAAAAATCGGATGAAGGTATTTTTCTTGGTTACTCCCTTTCTAGCAAAGCTTTTAGAATTTACAATAAAAGAACTTTAACTATAGAAGAATCAATGCATGTTTATTTTGATGAATCTAACACCTCCAAGGAGGAAGTTGTTATTTGTGATGATGATGATTCTATAGATTTACCTCATGAGAATTCATGCGAAGGTGGCAAAATTGTCAACCCGGAACAAACACATGAACTTTCACATCAAAATGAAAATGATGATGGTCTTCCTCAAGAATGGAGAACTCATCGTGATCATCCAATTGACAACATAATTGGAGATATTAGCAAAGGGGTATCTACTCGACTCAATCTTAAGGATGCATGCTTAAATATGGCTTTTGTATCTCAAGTTGAACCTACCAAAGTGGCTCAAGCACTAGAAGATGATCAATGGATCCTTGCCATGCAAGAGGAGCTAAACCAATTCGAACGGAACGAAGTTTGGGAACTTGTTCCTAATCCAGGAAATAAATGTATCATTGGAACCAAATGGGTATTCAAAAACAAGATGGATGAAAATGGTATAATCACTCGAAACAAGGCAAGGCTAGTTGCTCAAGGATACAACCAAGAGGAAGGAATTGATTTTGAAGAAACTTTTGCTCCGGTAACACGTTTAGAAGCAATAAGACTATTACTTGCATATGCATGCTCATTGGACTTTGAACTCTTTCAAATGGATGTAAAAAGCGCATTTCTCAACGGATTCATAAATGAAGAAGTCTATGTAAAGCAACCTCCCGGATTTGAAGACTTCAAACATCCTAATCATGTCTTCAAATTGAAGAAAGCTCTCTATGGGCTGAAGCAAGCACCAAGGGCATGGTATGATAGACTAAGCGCATTCCTATGTGAAAAAGGGTTTGTAAAGGGTAAAGTTGATACCACTCTCTTCATAAAAAATGTTAATCATCATACTTTACTTATACAAATCTATGTAGATGATATTGTTTTCGGTTCAACTAACCAAAATATGTGCAAGGAATTTTCATCTATGATGCAATGAGAGTTTGAGATGTCTATGATGGGAAGATTGAATTTCTTTCTCGGTCTTCAAATTAAGCAACTCAAACACGGTATCTTCATTAACCAATCAAAAATTGCAAAGACCTTATAAAGAAGTTTGAGATGGAAAGTAGCAAAGAGAGTGCAATTCCTATGGGATCCGACACCTATCTTGATCCAGATGAATCAGGGAATTCTATGACATAACTAAGTATCGTGGAATGATTGGCTCACTCCTCTATTTAACATCAAGTAGACCTGACATCATGTTCAGCGTTTGCCTATGTGCAAGATATCAAGCCAATCCTAAAGAGTCTCACCTTGCAGCAGTCAAGCGCATAATAAAATATCTCAAAGGAACAACCAACGTCGGATTATGGTATCCAAAAGGTAGTATGTGCAATCTAGTTGGTTATTCTGATGCTGACTATGCAGGTTGTAAGACTGATCGCAAAAGTACAAGTGGAACCTGTCACATTCTCGGAAATGCCTTGGTTTCATGGTCATGCAAAAAGCAAGCAAGCGTCGCTCTCAGCACTGCCGAAGCAGAATACATTGCGGCTGGTAGTGGATACGCTCAAATTATTTGGCTAAAACAACAATTACTTGACTATGGAGTAAACCTTGGATGCATTCCACTTCGATGTGATAACACAAGCGCGATCAATATTACGAAAAATCCAGTTATGCATTCCCGGACAAAACACATTGACATCAGACACCATTTCATCCGAGATCACGTACTCAAAGGAGATGTCGAGATTACTTTTGTGGATACTCAAAATCAACTCGCGGACATTTTCACAAAACCACTTGCAAAGGATGCATTTTTCAAAATTCGTCGTGAACTCGGAATCCTAGATGAACAAGATATATAAGGTGCACTCTATCCTTAACTATACTTTAATGTACATATATATGGGTTTAGACAATGTTTCAAATGTTAAAATTACTGTTTTTAAAATTTTTCCTTTAAGTAAATCGATTTACTTGGTGTGTAAATCAATTTACCACTGAAGCAAAACCTTTTTTTTTTTAAATCCTTTTGTGTAAATCGATTTACACAGTATGTAAATCGATTTACCACTGAACAAAAATTATTTTTCAAAAAAATTCTTTTGTGTAAATCGATTTAACCAATGGGCAAATTGATTTACCACTGAACTGAAGCATTTTTATGTAATTTTTCTCTATGCAAATTAACTTTTCAGCATGTGATATTTATGAGTCTTTAATATATTGGTCAATCTTACCTTGCCTCCCACCTTCTTTTTGACCAATCATGGAATCTTGACCACTCCACTCAATTAAAACCTCATAAAGACCTCACTTACTCTCTCTACTATTTAATCTCACCAAAACTCCCTCACTATCTCATAACAACACAAAAATTATCTATCTCCCTTACTCAAAACCCTAACCATATCCATGGCTCCCAAGAGAAAAGCAAAAGCCTCAGAAAAAGGAAAGAAGCAAACTGTTGCATCCGCTGAAAACTCTTTGCTCGAGTACCTCTCGGATTCACAGCGTGAAAGATTTATCAAGCATTTTCAGAAGAAAATTATCTCAGCTCTAAAATTCGGTATGTTATCTACCTTTCCCGATGAATGCTTCACTTTTCAAAGGGATTTGATTGCTTATGGGTTAGAACCATTAATATCATCACGTGGTTACTATTACCCGGATCTAGTTCGCGTATTCTACAACAATATGCATTATGATAACAACAAATGTTATACCTATGTGCTCGGAACAAGAATTCTTCTGCATTCCAAAACTATAGGCAGAATTTTGAACATTCCATATACTGGAAGTACCCTTTATGACCCAGAGGATGCTGATTGGGAAAACTATAAGAAGCGAGAATTCTTCTACAGCATTGGCAGGTTGTCAGAATCTTAATACCATGCAAAGCGGATTCGTAGTCTTGGCGGTGTTATTCCGGCTCGGGACACTTGGAGTGCTGGTAACTTTCATATTGATGATAGATTGTTTCACTATTTTTTGGTATATATCTTATTTCCTAGAGCAGGAAATCATTGTACTGTGACCGACCTAGAACTGTAAATACTCTATGCGAAGAAAAATGGCATTGCGGTAAACTGGGCTAAACTGATTGTGGTGCATATGTTAAGAGTTGCCACAAGGGCTACTTTTCTACCATATGTATACTTCATTTAAAGGATCTTGGAAGCATTTGATATAGATTTTACTGGGTTTGAGCGGATTGAAATGGATCCAATCACCAATAGGATCTCCATCAAAAATGTTGATTCTAGGATGGGTGTTCATTTCAATTCTGAAGCAAAAACCATCACATACATTGGAGAGGATGTTGTAGGTGATGAAGGCAATAATGCAGATGAAGAAGACAATGAAGTTCCTCCTCCTGCTTCCTCTTCTGGTCCAACAAACTAAGATGTTATGGATTACATGACTCAACAGTTTGCATCTCTCAACTCTAACATCAATGCTCGATGGACCGAGATAAATGAATCTACCTCCTCTCGCATCAATGCTTTTCAGAATGATGTGAACCAACAATTTTCATACCTATACTCACATCTTCATATTCCTCCATACGATCCAAACAGTCCAGCACCTCCGCCTCCTCAATACACTGAACCACCTCTACAACAACAATTTCTATATCAAGGACCCTTCTAATGTGTTCCTGACCAATATTATTAAATTCTTGTTATTTATCATTATGTTTTTGTTTTGTATTACTTCAAGTATTAGTGTTTGTATCATGTATCTTTGAACTTCATTCGCTATATTTAGAAATTTGAGTTTTTAGTTCATATCTGTTTCAACTTGTTATAAGTATCATCTTGTTGCATCTTTCCCTTCTTTTTGATAATGTCAAAGGGGGAGAAGGATGTGATAGCAATTTATGGTTGTTTGGTTGTCTGTTTCAATTTTCTTTACAGGGCAAGCTTTCAAAACTTTTTCTCCATAGGGGGAGAAATCTAACTTAGGGGGAGAAAACTCCTTTTGCTCCAAATCTGAACAACTCATAAAGAAAGATGGTTTGTCATCATCAAAAAGGGGGAGAATGTAATCTCAATCCTCAACTCAACTTTAGTTTTGATGAAAGACAAACAAGCTAGTTTGATGAAAGACAAACAAGCACTATGGCAAGAAGGAAAAGAAGTGGAATTAGCTTAAAGCATCATTCACTCAAATCTTCAAGGATCATGGCAAGCAATCAAGTATATCAATTCTCATTTGAACTACATTGATTAGAAATGCTCAAAAATGATATACACACTTGCCACAACACTTCACTTAAAGTATAAAACAAATTTTAAGTTTTTCCCTGATGTAAATCGATTAACATATGATGTGAATCGATTTACACATGCTTTTTCAAAAACTGATTATTTCTGGCAGCAATCGATTTACATGAAGTGTAAATCGATTGATCACAGAACTGAGTTGATTTTTTAACACTTGTAAATCGATTTACACATCATGCTAATCGATTTACACTTCAATTTTTTTGAAAACAAGAACGTTACAATCCCGTGCAATTGATTTACATCTCATGCTAATCGATTTACACGTTGTAACTTGTGAAAAATCTGAACTGGTTTCAAGATATCCTTCACACCTTTTCTCCAATAGATGCATGGTCATACATTGCATCCTCTCAAGTTTTTCAAACAGAAAAGTGTCCATTTGGAAAGGTATCTTGATTACTTTAAATACTAAATCTTTCAAATTAAAAAATAACTCTTCTCTCATGCAATAATTCTGAACTTTGTAAAATATTCAAACTTCATATTTCTTATTTTTTAAGAACAAAGATTTTCTGCACTTTCACACATATAAGAACAGAAATCTTTGAGCATTTTCTAACCATTGTGTTACAGTTTGAATTGCTTACAAGAGAAGAAAGAAGAAACTTCATTGAAGTCACTCTATGTGATCAATATCTTTCAAGAAATCATATTTCATAGAATTATACAAAGTGTAACTTATTTCCAGGATTGTTGGAATTAAGTATTGGAATACTTGGTTACCTTGTTGTCCATTGTTGGAAACAAGAGGTATCTTTTGAGAGGATTGTTCTCAAGAGACTTATTGGAAATCCAAGAGGGTGTTCTTGGTATTTGTTAGAGTCTTTAGTTGATAAGACTAGGAAGAGTCTTGTAAAAGTTCTAACAAAATAGTGAAATCTCTTGCGTGTTTGCAAGGGGACTGAACGTACTTCCGGGGTGTGGAAGGAACCAGGATAAATCTCCGTGTCTCTTTACTTTCTGCACTTTACAATTTTTCCAAAGCACTAAAACAAAACCAGAAAGTATAAAATAAGTCAAAAATCGACCACCACCTAATTCACCCCCCTCTTAGGGCAATCTTAAACTTACATGTAGATGCCAATCGAAAGGCATTTTAGAGATTCCAATTGAAAGGAATTTTGGATATGCCAATCGAAAGGAATTTTAGAGATGCCAATCGAAAGGCATTTTGAATATGCCAATCAAAAATCATTTTAGAGATGCCAATCGAAAGGCACTTTGACCAATTTCAAAATTTGTTATTTTTTTTCAAGCAAGTGTCTATAACCACCCATGTAAAAGAAGATCTTGTAAAAAACAAGAGGGCAAATTTGGGGGTACAACAAGTTCTGTTTTATGGTGGCAGAACCGACTGTTTATATATTGGTTTTTACGTTTTTTGTTCGCAAATGTGCGGTAAGCAAGAGTCGTCACCGTCTTTTATTTTATCTAATTTAAGGAAAGGGTCAAAAGAACAGAAAAAGACCTTTTTCGATAGTTTTCTGAGTAAGGGGGGTAGATTATGGAAAGGGAATGTGTTAGCACCCTTTCTGTCCGTGGTTTTCCATGGGCTCTTACAGGTTTGCTCATTTTTCAAAATGATATTGTGCTTTGTGTTTGAAAATGTTTAGATAGATGCCTTAGTGCAACGATTTTCTTTGCGTTTAACTCTTGTATCAGTCCTCAAGAGTGTTAACAAAGCAAATGTTTTGAAATGTCTTTTGAAAAGTAGTTTTTTTTATGTGTAAGTACAAAAAGTAGTTTGAGCAAACTTCTAACAGCTATCTACTTTGTTATACTCGAAAAGGTAGTTCTTTTCCTCTTTTCCTTTAGACAGTGCTATCCTACTATTAGTGAGTAGGTAGCCTTGTCGTTGGATGTTTTGAGGGACAATCGAAGGGAAGTTACAGCCACAAAGGAAATTATGGAGATGCTTTAGCAATTCTGTTTTTAGGGACTAGATCATTTACCGAGAAGGCAACTATAGGGTCATTAAGGGACTATGATCTTTTGATTTTTACGGGTCTTTGCTAAAGCATTCTTGCCTCATGACTGTTTTTTAAAGGCAACCAAAGTGGGCGTACCTTAGAGGTGCTTGTGTGCAATTGTGTTGTGTTTCAGTTATTTTTGTCTTTTTATTGAGTTTGCTAGCGTTTGGTTTTAGTCTTTGTCATACATGTCTAGTTACTAGAAGTTAATATGAAAAACAATAAAAAGAAAATGCAGAAAATAGAGGTCCTACGCTATTACAAGGCTTTGGGGATGGGATTTACATTATACAAGGATAATGGGGAATAAAAGCAGTAAATATCCTAATTTATCAATTACATCTGGTAGGCAGGTACAATAATAGTAAAATAGGGAATTAAATAAACGCACGTGAAATAGAAAAGACGTCTAAAAATCCTAAAGAAAATAAGTCTTTTTTTGTTATTGTTTTTGGTATAAAAGAAACAAGGCCTAAGTCTATTTAATTTTAATTTTAAGAAATGTTAAGATAATTAGTTAATTAATTGACAAAGTTAATTTAATTGGAAAAAACAACTAGCCTAATATTTTTGTAATTTTGATTTTTATGTTGATTTAAAAAATAGGTGAAAATAGATAAATGAACCAAAAAGTAAACAATACAAATGGGGACACCCTTCGATTCAGGGAAAGGGGGGTATCGATCCCAGGAAAATTATGTTCTTCGATTCAGGAGAGGTGTGGCCTTTTCGATTCATAAGAACATGCCTTCTTTCGATTGGGCTAAGGAATAAGCATGACTAGCCTTCGATCTAGGGAAGGAGCCCGTCTTTCGATTCTGGAGGTCATGGCTTTCGATCCAGGGAGGAGATGCCTCCTTTGATCTGGGATGCTACACCTGCAGAAGTACGTTAGCGAAACGAAATGCAGGACCTGGGTATCGAAACCCAGGTCCTTCGATCCTGCCCTTGCTGGGTCTTCTTAGGCCATGTCTGCAACAAATGTTAGCAAACGAAGAACATGACCTGGGTGCCAAATCCAGGCCTTTTGATCCTGTCTAGGATGGCAAATTGAAAGTAACAACAAGTAATGATGTCTTATGAAAATGTAAAGTTGAACAGTTTACCCTTTCTTACCAGTAGATTGAGTCTTCGATTTGGGTGCTTGTTGGAGGTGAGCACCTTCGATATGTGGCTTCTGGACATGGCTGCTGCTTGGAAAATTCTGGCAACTTTTGATGGATTTTGTGGGGAGCCTCTCTCCAAGGTTTTTCGTTCTCCCCTTTTTTCCTCCTTTTCGTAATGTGTCGGCCTCATATTTATAGGAGTGTGAGGAAACAAGAGAAATAATGCTGGTAACGGCCATTTGAATGCCATAAATGTAAAATGTAACCTTGGCCAAAGTTAAGGGATCTAGTCCCTTTTTAAATTTGAATGATATGTAACAGGCCTTCAAATGCTTCCTTTCGAATAGGCTGATGGCCTCTCCTTAGAATGCTCCCTTTCGAATGGGCTGATGGCCTCCTTCGAATGCTCTTTTGAAAGCTTCTTCGAATGGACCTTTGCATATTATTCGAATGGACCCTTTGGAATGTAAATCGAAAGGCTTTTGTCCAGATATCAATCGAAGGATATATGTTAAAATGTCAATCAAAGGACACTATCACAATGTCAATCGAAAGGTACTTGTTGAAATGCCAATCGAAAGGCGCTATGTAGACGCCAATCTAAAGGCATTTTAGAGATGCCGATCGAAAGGTATTTTGGATATGCTAATCGAAAGGCATTTTAGAGATGCCAATCGAAATGCATTTTGGATATGCCAATCGAAAAGCATTTTAGAGATGCCAATAGAAAGGCACTTTGACCAACTTCAAAATTTGTTATTTTTCTTCAAGCAAGTGTCTATAACCACCCATGTAAGAGAAGATCTTGTAAAAAACAAGAGGGAAAATTTTGGGGTACAACAAGTTCTGTTTTACGGTGGCAGAACTGACTATTTATATACTGTTTTTTGCGTTTTTTGTTCGCAAATGTGCGGTAAGCAAGAGTCGCCACCGTCTTTTCTTTTATCCAATTTAAGGAAAGGGTGAAAAGAACAGAAAAAGACCTTTTCTAGAGTTTTATGAGTAAGGGGGGTAGATTATGGAAAGGGAAGGTGGTAGCACCCTTTCCATCCGTGGTTTTCCACGGGCTCTTTGAGGTTTACTCATTCTTCAAAATGCTTTTGTGCTTTGTATTTGAAAATGTTTAGAAAGACGCCTTAGTGCAACGATTTGCTTTGCGTTTAACTCTTGTATCGGTCCTCAAGAGTGTTAACAAAGTAAATGTTTTGAAATGTCTTTTGAAAAGTAGTTTTTTTGTGTGTGTAAGTGCAAAAAGTAGTTTGAGCAAACTTCTAACAGCTATCTACTTTGTTATACTCGAAAAGGTAGTTATTTTCCTCTTTTCCTTTAGACAGTGCTATCCTACTATTAGTGAGTAGGTAGCCTTGTCGTTGGATGTTTTGAGGGATAATCGGAGGGATGTTATAGTCAAAAAGGCAATTATGGAGATGCTTTAGCAATTCTGTTTTTAGGGACTAGATCATTTACCGAGAAGGCAACTATAGGGTCATCGAGGGACTATGATCTTTTTTTTACGGGTCTTTTCTAAAGCATTCCTGCCTCATGACTGTTTTTTAAAGACAACCAAAGTGGGCGTACCTTAGAGGTGCTTGTGTGCAATTGTGTTGTGTTTCATTTATTTTTGTGTTTTTATTGAGTTTGCTAGCGTTTGATTTTAGTCTTTATCATACATGTCTAGTTACTAGCAGTTAATATGAAAAACAGTAAAAAGAAAATGCAGAAAATAGAGGTCATACGCTATTACAAGGCTTCAGGGAGGGGATTTACATTATACAAGGATAATGGGGAATAAAAGCAGTAAATATCCTAATTTGTCTATTACATCCGGTAGGCAGATACAATAATAATAAAATAGGGAATTAAATAAACGCACGTAAAATAGAAAAGACGTCTAAAAAATCCTAAAGAAAAGAAGTCTTTTTGTTGTTGTTGTTTTTGGTATAAAAGAAACAAGGCCTAAGTCTATTTAATTTTAATTTTAAGAAAAATGTTAAGATAATTAATTAATTAATTGACAAAATTAATTTAATTGGAAAAAACAAGTAGCCTAATATTTTTGTAATTTTGATTTTTATGTTAATTTAAAAAAAAGGTGAAAATAGAGAAATGAACCAAAAAGTAAACAATACAAATGGGGACACCCTTCGATTGCAGGGAAAGGGGGGCTTCGATCTCAGGAAAATTATGTTCTTCGATTCAGGAGAGGTGTGGCCTTTTCAATTCATAAGAACATGCCTTCTTTCGATTGGGTTAACGGATAAGCATGACTAGCCTTTGATCCAGGGAAGGAGGTCGTCTTTCGATCCTGGAGGTCATGGCTTTCGATCCTGGGAGGAGATGCCTCCTTCGACATGGGATGCTACACCTACAGAAGTACGTTAGCGAAACAAAATACATGACCTGGGTATCGAAACCCAGATCCTTCGATCCTGCGCTTGCTGGGTCTTCTTAGGCCATGTCTGCAGGAAATGTTAGCAAACGAATAACATGACCTGGGTGCCAAACCCAAGCCTTCTGATCCTGTCTAGGATGGCAAATCGAAAGTAACAACAAGTAATGATGTGTTATGCAAATGTAAAGTTGGACAGTTTACCCTTTCTTACTAGCAGATTAAGTCTTCGATTTAGGTGCTTGCTGGAGGTGAGCCCCTTCGATCTGGGGCTTCTGGACGTGGCTGCTACTTGCAAAATTCTGGCAACTTTTGATGGATTTTGTGGGCAGCCTCTCTCCAAGGTTTTTCGTTCTCCCCCCTTTTGCAACATTTGTGATCTCTTTATATAGAGGGGGTAGAGCGGACAAGAAGGCAAAGTTTTAAACAACCTTGATTATGTTTGAAAGCCATGAATAGGAAGTTGTAACATTGGCCAAACACATACGATTTTGTCCCTTTTTGAGTTTAATATTGTGTAACTGGCCTTCGAATTCCCTCCTTCGAATGGGCTGTTAGCCTCCTTTGAATGGACCTTTGCAAGCTTCTTTGAATGGTCTCTTGCAAGCTTCTTCGAATGGACTCTTGCAAGCTTCTTTGAATGGACTCTTTTGGAATGTCAATTGAAGGGCCTTTGCTCTGATGTTTCAATCGAAGGAAGCTCTGATGCTCTAAATTGAAGGAAGCTCTGATGCTTCAATCGAAGGAACCTCTGATGCTCCAAATCGAAGGAAGTTCTGATGCTCTAATCGAAGGAAGTTCTGATGCTCTAATTAAAGGAACCTCTGATTCTCCAATTGAAGGAACTTTTAGGAATTCCAATCAAAGGATCTTGTTGTAAGGCTAATCAAAAGGCTTTGCTGAAATACCAATTGAAGGATCCTGTTTCAAGGCTAATCGAAAGGCACTCAGAGTGCTAATCGAAGGCCTTGACACAATTCCAATCGAAAGGCTTGTCATGAGGCCAATCGAAAGGTACTTGAACACCACTCAAAAATTTTATTTTTTTATTAGGCAAAGGTTTATGACCAACCATGTAGGGGAAGACCTTGGAAAATATGAGAGGGAAAATTTTGGGGTACAACACTCCCCTAACTAATCCTTCAATTGATTTCCTATTCCATACTCAAAACAATTCAAATTTATCAACATATTGCCTACTTTCCATACTACTTGAGTTATGACTGGTGTCATCTGTAACAAAAGAAAGTGCAATAGATCCTCCTAAAGACTTTGTTTCCAACATTGTTAAAGTCCCAACATATTTTTCTCTAAGTTCTTCTAAGGTTGTCTGTCTTAAAGGGGTTGCTTATCAGTTGTTTCTCTGTTTTTATTCTATTTTTATTTTTTAGCATAAAAATGAAATAACAAAACTAATTAAACCTAATAAAAAAACATGCAAGTGATTCATTAATCCAAAGCTGCAAGCAGTCAATCAAAACAAAAGCAAAAGCCTATCAACAACCAACAAAACAATAACAATTTTTTAAAATTAAACTTAAATAAAAACTAGCAGATATGATATGATAGATTGGTTGAGAGGGACGAACGGGGTCATGACACTAAGAGATGGTTTATTAGTAGTGTGTGGTTCTCCAGAGACAACTTTAATCGGGACTGACAGCACCCGCCGTCAATGACTTGACCATTTTTTTCATCAATCAACATCATCTGAAAAATTTGAACAAATTAAAAACTGAAACTACATTGGGATGCCTCCCAGTAGCACTATTTTATAGTCTTATAGCCTGACTACAACAAGTATCAAGAAGATTCATGCAAATATATAGTGACCCTAATGTTGTTCAAGGATTCACCATGATAATGATCTTACCGATTGATCAGAACCTGAAGTGGACCAAAGAATTCGACTTTAATGCTGGAATAGAGGAGGAGGGGTGTACCTACAAGACACTCTGATGCTAAAGCCAGTAGGAGCACAAATAGATACAAGAAAGGGATTAGGGTTTTAGTGATGAATATTGGATACCTGACCCTCACATGTGTGAGGGTTTATATAATGCCCTCGACGCTTGGCCATTGGTCCCTATTTTTGGGTCTAGATATGCGAGTCCTTAAAAATAGGTAGCTGCAAGGACTTGGTCAAATGAGCAGTCGTTCCCGTAACTAGAAGTTGCATCGAGTAAGGATGAGATGACGGGCAGAAGCGCTTATGAGCGTTTCTGGATGTCTGCTCTATATGTGTCAAGCAGACTAGGGAGGAAGTTAGCTGTTATGACGAGCAGACAAGAGCTCACATGCAAAGATGATTATGGCCATTCTTGGGTGGCTATCCTCGTGTAGCTGGAAGAATAAGGACTAGCCTGTTTGAGAGAGAAGATATGGTCTTGTTGGTCCTGGGGGGACAACAGACCATGTGTCCCTGGCCGAGGGGCAGAAGTTGCTGATTGGGAGTTCTTTGTTAGGGTTTACTAAATTAATCTTAACTGGTGAGCGATTTGAAAGTGGAATAAAAAGCGGAAAGATCCCCATGGCCTCAACCTCTACTGCTGTAAAGAAACCATTTATTGGTAAGAAGGAAACTAATGTTGTTTATGGACAATGGAACCGTATCAAGAGTGACAGTCATTAGTCGGTAGGAGCTGTATTGATTTCAAACCCGACCCCAGTCCAACGATCACAACAATCAAACAATCAACAAAGGCCTGATACCCTGAGGAGGAAATTTACTAGAATAAACATGCCACTATCTCAAGCTTTACAACATCTATTGAAGGCAGATTTGGTGACACTGAGGAATCCTCCTATAAACCCCAATACTTCATCTCCAAAATACAACCCAAACACAAAATGTGCCTATCATTCTAATAGCTCTGGGCACAATACCAATGATTGTTGGGCCTCAAAGAGCAAGATCCAAGATTTGATTGATAATAAGGTGATTGAGTTTGACCCTCCATAAACCCCTAATGTCATTACTGCTCCCATGCCCGGTCATGGTAAAGATGTCAATGCCATTGGCAATGTCTTCTTTGTATCCTCCATCGATGATTTGACTACTCTATTATTGGTCGTTAAGAAGAATCTGCTGAGAGCCAGTTTATTTCCTGGATGCCTTGAAAATTGTTACCATTGTGCTTCCCAATTTAATGGCTATATGTGGCTAAAGAAAGGTATCCAACGCCTGATTGATAGCCATGAAAGTATGTTCGAGAAAACTCTGTACATGTAGAGTTTACCTAAAAGTATACCTCAAGATGTTTCCATAATCACAATTTCCAATACTCCTATTAGGATCACCTCTAAAGGCCCTATAAGGATTCTTGCTGAGCCAAGAGTGGCTCCCCTAATTATCACTACACCGGGGTCAGTCCCCTATTCCTCCAACAAAGCTATGCCTTGGAACTATAGGGCAGAAGTTTATTATCATGGTGTCAAGCAAGAGCCATGGATTAATGAAAATGAAGAGCCTAAAATTACAAACATTGCCAGAACTAGTAAGGTCACTAGGACAGGAAGGGTCTTCTCTCCGGAGATGTCTCCTCCAACAATCACTACAACACCTGTTCGTATTCCTTCTACTAGACCAACCATTGGTACCCGAGGTAAAGAGAAAGTTACTGAGCCTGCCCTGACGGAGGTACCCTCAAAAGAAGTGACAATTGAAGACCCATCAAGACAAGAGATGGAAGAAATTCTGAAGATCACACGGAAAAGTGATTACAAAATAGTGGAACAATTGGGGAAGACACTCTCAAAGATATCTATGCCGTCCTTATTGTTATGCTCCAACGCACATGTCCAAGCTTTGCTGAAATTCTTGAAGAATGCCCATGTACCTCATGAAACTACTGCTGATCAATTTGAGAACTGTGTTGCAAGCCTAACTGCTGATAATGTCTTGGGATTTTCTAATGCAGATTTAACTCCGGAGGGTAAGAATCACAACAAAGCTCTCCACATTTATATTGAATGCAAAGGAACCACTCTGGCGCATGTGTTAGTAGATACTGGGTCCTTCCTTAATGTTTTACCCAAAGGTGCTTTGGATAGATTAGACTTTGAAGGGCTGGTGCTGAAACCCAACAATATTGTGGTGAGAGCCTTCGATGGTTCAAAAAGAATGGTCCACGGAGAGGTTAATCTTCTGATCAAGATGGGATCTCAAGTCTTCAATTCAACATTTTATATGATGGATATCCACCCGACCTATTCTTGCTTGCTAGGACGCCCATGGATTCATGGGGCAGGTACGGTTACCTCTATATTACATCAAATGCTGAAATACCCAGTGAAAGGGAAGGTTGTCACAGTCTGTGGAGAGGAAGAGTATATGGTCAGTCATTTGAATTCTTTCAAATATGTTGAAGTGGATGATGAATTCATTGAAACTCCTTGTCAAGCATTTGAAGTGATCCCTCCAACGATTTCTATTTCTAAAGCTATGCCTGCTACTCCTAAGACTGCCAAAGGCACACCAAGAATGACCTCTCTAAAGGATGCTAGGGCTGTTGTAGAAGATGGAGGTTGCACTATCTGGGGACAACTTCCTGACATCCCCTACAAGTCTGACAAATTTGGGTTGGGTTTTACTTCAAAGGCTCATAAAGAGGTTCGCCGTGCTCGTGCTGGTGGACCACTTCTCCGTATTAGCAACAATAAAGTCAACACTCTAGAGGACACTGATAGTGATAGTGACTTAGACGGCTGGATATTCCCAACTGCTAATGGTGGACTTAACAATTGGAAGGCCAAAGACTTCATCCCAATCTCCTTCAACCAGGAGTAATTTCTATTTCCTATTTTTATTACTTTAAAAAACTTTGTCTGTATAATTTCCTTCAAAACAATAACTTTAAACCATGTGCCTTTCCCGGGGAACAATGGTCCATTTGTTAAGGGTTTTCATTTCATATATCATATGCCCATTTAATGAAAACATTGGACGATTTTGCATTCAAATTTTGCGCTCCTTGTTTTTTTCTTTTACTTTACTGCATTTTCGAAATAACCATGTGATCTTACATGAACACACATACATTTGCAGATCCACATGTACTCTGGGTCTCATTGATAACAATTCTGCTATTGCCATCTATGACTTCGAGAATCCAATCTATCAAGCCGAAGAAGAAGGTGAAGAAAATTGTGAGATACCTGGAAAACTCGTCAGACTCCTAATGCAAGAGGAAAAGGCCATTCAACTGCATGAAGAATCGGTCGAAGTGATAAACTTAGGTACGAAGGCAGATAAGAAAGAAGTTAAGATCGGCGCCAACCTGGAAGACAGTGTCAAGAGAAGATTGGTTCAAATGTTGCACGGATATGTTGAGGTCTTTGCTTGGTCATATGAAGACATGCCAGGGCTCGATACTGATATCGTGGTTCATCGTCTACAAACGAAATAGGGTTTTTCTTCGATCAAACAAAAGGTTCGTTGCATGCGTCCTGACATATCTGAAAAGATCAAGGTTGAGGTAATGAAACAGTTCAATGCAGGTTTCTTGGCAGTAACACCGTATCCGCAATGGGTTGAAAACGTTGTTACAGTGCCAAAGAAAGATGGTAAGGTCCGTATGTGTGTAGATTACAGGGATTTAAATAAGGCAAGCCCCAAAGATGACTTCCCTCTACCACATATTGATTTCTTAGTTAACAACACTGCTCAACACAAGGTGTTCTCTTTCATGGATGGTTTCTCGAGTTACAACCAAATAAAAATGGCGCCCGAGGACATGGAGAAGACTATCTTTGTCATACAGTGGGGCACCTTCTGTTATAAGGTCATGCCTTTTGGGATGAATAATGCAGGCGCAACTTATCAACAAGCTATAGTGGCTTTATGTCATGACATGATTCATCATGAGATAGAATTCTATGTTGATGACATGATAGCAAGGTCCCTAACTGAGGAAGAGCACCTCGATCATCTACACAATTTGTTTGAAAGGTTTAAGAAATACAAGTTGAGGTTGAATCCCAACAAATGCATCTTCGGTGTAAGATCTGGAAAAATCTTAGGTTTTATCGTCAGTGGCAAAGGTATTGAGGTTGATCCCGCAAAAGTCAAAGTTATCCAAGAAATTCCAGCTCCCCGTACTGAGAAGGAGGTTAGAGGTTTCTTAGGACGACTCAAATACATTGCCCAATTCATCTCTCATTTGACTGCTACTTGTGATCCAATCTTCAAGCTATTGAAGAAAGATCAAGTAGTCATATGGAACGACGATTTCCAAATATATTTTGATAAGATCAAGGAGTACTTACAAGAATCTCTAATCCTGATGCCACCAGTTGAAGGAATACCTCTGATCATGTACTTAACTGTGTTAGAGAATTCAATGGGGTGTGTGCTGGGCCAGCATGACGAGTCTGGTCGAAAAGAGCATGCAATATACTACCTTAGCAAAAAGTTTACCGATAGTGAAACAAGATATTCACTGCCCGAGAAAACTTGTTGCGCTTTGGCATGAGATGCTCGTCGAATAAGACAATATATGTTGACTCATACTACTCTATTGATCTCTAAGATGGATCCCACCAAGTACATCTTCGAGAAGCCAACTCTCTCTAGAAGAATAGCAAGATGGCAAATGATCTTAACTAAATATGATATTCAGTAAACTACACAAAAATCAATCAAAGGAAGTGTACTTGCAGATCATTTGGCACATCAAGCTGTTAATGACTACCAATCCATGAACTTTGAATTCTCGGATGAGAATATCATGCTAGTGACAGACTGTGAAGAACCTGGACCGTATAAAGGACCTGAGCAAGGATCCCGATGTACTATGGTATTTGATGGAGGTTCCAACGCTCTTGGCAACGAAATTGGTGTTGTGATCATTTCTCCTGAAGGTTGCCATACACCTTTTACTACCAGACTTTACTTCGACTGTACCAACAACATGGCCGAGTACGAAGCGTGCATCTTGGGTCTTAAGGCTGTTATTGACCTAAGAATAAAATTCCTGAGTGTGTACGGAGATTCAACCTTGGTAGTTAGTCAAGTTAAAGGAGAGTGGGATACCAAACATCCAAATCTTATCCCATACAAAGAGCTTGTGCTAACCCTGATTCCATACTTTGAAGAGATTACCTTTGAACATATCCCAAGGGATGAAAATCAGTTGGCAGATGCCTTAGCTACCATGTCATCTACGTTTAAGGTCAAATAAGACAATGAAGCTCCTCAGATCACTGTAGAAAGATTTGACGAACCTGCACATTTCTATGAGATTGATAATGATGAAATAGAGGAGAAGCCTTAGTTTCATGAAGTGAAAAGATATCTTGAGGCTCAGGAATACCCTGAAGGGGCATCAATCAACAACAAGAAATTCATGCGAAGGTTCTCAGCCAAGTTCCTCCTAAGCAATGGGATCTTATATAAGCACAACCATGATTCAACTCTGCTCCGTTGCATGGACAAGAAGGAAGCAGAGAAAATTATGGAGGACATGCATGAGGGTATCTTTGGAACTTATTCCAGTGGACACACTATGGCCAAGAAGATTCTGAGAGCTGGTTACCATTGGTCGACCATTGAAACTGATTGTCATCACCACTCGAGAACTTGCCACCAATTCCAAATTTATGCTGACAAGATTCACGTGCCTCCGATTCCTTTGAATGTCATGACTACTCCTCGGCCATTTGCAATGTGGGGAATTGATATGATTGGAGAGATCAAGCCTACTGCTTCTAATGGACATCGCTTCATTCTCGTCGACATTGACTACTTCACAAAATGGGTTGAAGCAGCCTCATTTGCCTCAGTTACCAAGAATGTAATGGACCGATTTATCAAGCATAATCTTATCTTCCGGCATGGTATCCCCGAGAGAATCATCACTAACAACGGTACCAACCTTAACAATGCCATGATCACTGAACTTTGCACACAGTTCAAGATCAAGCATCACAACTCTTCTCCATACAGACCTAAGATGAATGACACAGTGGAAGATGCCAACAAGAATATAAAGAAGATTGTGCAAAAGATGGTTGTGACCTATAAAAACTGGCATGAAATGTTACCTTTTCTCTTCATGGCTATCGTACTTCGGCGCAAACATCAACTGGGGAAACCCCATTCTCTTTAGTTTATGGCATGGACACTGTCCTACCCTCCGAAGTTCAGATTCCTTCTCTAAGGATTTTGAAAGAAGCAGACTTAGGAAAAGACTGATGGATTTAGACTAGGTTGGATCATTTGAATTTGATTGACAAAAAGAGGCTGGCTGCTATCTGTCACGGTAAGATGTACCAGAAACGTATGATTAAAGCTTTCAACAAGAAGATCAAGCATCAGGTATACCTGGCTGGTAACTTGGTAATAAAGCGCATCATTCTACCACAAGGCGATCCCAGGGGAAAATGGACTCCCACTTATGAAGGGCCATTTATTGTCAAGAAAGTATTCTTGGACGGTACTATGATGCTAACCACTATAGACGGCGAAGATTTCTCGCACCCTGTGAATGCGAACATAGTCAAAAAATACTACGCATAAGAACGACCGCTAGGTTGACATACCTAGGAAAAATAAGGGCATCCCGGCGAACCAAAAGGGTTCGGGAAAAAAATTAGGGATATAAATATAAAGATTGTATACCCGGCAAGTCGAAAACCTAAAAGGGAGGCTTGGGCAAAAAAGGGTATCCTGCTGGACTGAAAACCCAAAAGGGCGGTCCAAGAAAAAGTTCAGCATTAAAGTGTATGACTATGTCCCGTTGGATCACATACAACTAACTTTTTTACCAAGTTCAAAAACTCGAATGGTGCAAGATCAATTTAATCAACTTCTTCCGACAACAAGGGATGAGATTTTCAAAAGCATATGGGCAATAGCGGAGTTCGAACCCAATGAGATCGCTTCCATATGGCTATATATACTTGTTTTCACTTTGTACTCTTTCATTTTACGACGATTTCCTCTTACTAGGATTTCCGTCTCTTTGTACAAAAATTGCCTGTTTATAGGCAAATTATCAATACAAATATACTTTAAAGTTCAATCCTTTTATTTTTTCTGTCTTGCTTGGAAGAACGTCCAATGATTAAAATTGAATAAGCATATGCATATGAACAAGATTAACTGTTAACAAATATATGCAAAAGAATAGGAATAAACATTTACTCAGAACTCTAGGAATTGAGATGACACTCAAGTTGTTCATGAATCCCCATAGAATCCCTTTCATAAGGTGATCCCCAGTGAAGTCTCCATAGCCACTTCTATGAGATTATTCCTCACAGAGTAATCTTCACAAATAAGAGTACATTCCCCGCAGTTTCCCCGACATATCACTCCAACAAATAAAGGATTATAATCTCTTTCCCGACAATATTACCAACCTGCGGAGTTCCAATTAGTACACTTCATGGAAAGTCTCTTCCCCAGCTGAGTTTGGTCCTCCAAAACTAAAAATAAAACCTACAGAGTTTCTTCTCTCTAGCAAATTCAATTTCCCTAAGAGTGTTGGTTTCCTCAGCAGAGCACTTCTCCATCAACAAGGGTTTATTTCCCCAATAGGGTTTATTTCCTCAGCTAATCACTGACAAAATTCTCCCTATAGAGAAGTCACCGCTATCCCCAGAAAGTTACTACAAAGCTTGGAAACCGACCAGATACCAGTTAACTTTATCTTCCCTAAACGAGTCGGAAGTTTAACCATCTCTTTTATCCCCAGTCAGGGTATAAATTCCCCAATAGAGCAACGGACGACCAATGTTCCTGAACTCTATTCCCTAAGAAGAGATCAACATTCCCAGTTGAGTTTCCTCGAACAAGTAAGCAGGAATCCCCAACGAAAGCATTCTAGACAAGATTGAAGATACACACATTCTTCATCCCCCAACAATAAGTCAGGGATTTATTGTCCTCGACAAAGATACACTTCAACAACATTACATATTCATACACCATAGCATATGCATACGAAACGCATATATCACAATCTCATTTATATTGAGAACTTCATTACGCAATGCATTTCATACATCATGACATTACACATACAATTAACTCTTTACCTTTTCAGGAAGAATCAATCAACATACCAATATTATCAACAAATCCTCAACATAGATTGTAGGTCATTTCCTGCAACAAGACAAGGCAAATATCTATATGATGGACACTCCCTTCAAACATCTGCTGGCTTAGATTAAATCGACCAAAGATTTATTCTGATACTTCTCTCAGTAGACCTTTTCTTACTCGGATTAAATCGACCAAAGATTTATTCTGATTCTTCTCCCATTTAAAGATTTAAAGACCTCTACTGACTCAGATTAAATCGACCAAAGATTTATTCTGATACTTCTCTCAGTAGACCTTTTCTGGCTCAGATTAAATCGACCAAAAATTTATTCTAATACTTCTCCTAGTTAAAGATTTAAAAACATCTGCTGGTGTAGATTAAATCAACCAAAGATTCATTCTGATACTTCTCTCAATGGACCTTTTCTGGTGCAGATTAAATCGACCAAAGATTTATTCTGATATTTCTCCCAGTTAAAGTCGAGCGTAGACTTATCTAATTTCTCTTATCAACAGTTACTTTGGATGGCATCTTTAAGCCCATGTCTGACAACTCTCCATCATCTCTCCAAATGGCATCTCTAAGCCCATTCTCGATATAATCAACAAACAATTTTACTTCGTGTACAGGCGAGTGCAAATTTCTGGGCACTTAAGTCTTCAATCATCTTCTACCCTCGAGTCACGAATGGCGAATGTGATACGGTGGGAGAACTGACTTGGGTTTTTGCGTTTGTGTTCGCACTTGTTCGGTTTAGCTAGAGTCGCCACCGACTTTTTATTTTATCCAAAGGAAAGGTCAAAAAGCACAGGAAAGACCTTTGAGATGTTTTCTTGGGTTCGGGGGGTAGATTATGAAAAGGGAAGGTGCTAGCACCCTTTTCATCCATGGTTATCCATGGGCTCTTAGTTACTTGTTTTAGATCACTTGCCTTTGCTTTTCAATTGTTTGAAATGGTGCTTTGTGTGTGTGGTTTTGAAAAATGTTTTGAAAATAAAATGCCTTGTCTAGGCAACCTTTGTAATGATTCTTGTTTGAATATATACAAAGGTGTGTGTCTTTTTGAAAAGATAATTAAATGTTTTGAAAGTTGTTTTTGAAACTGTTTTGAAGTTGTGTTGTGAAGTGTGTCTGAAAAATGGCAAGGATGTTTTGCAAGATTTTTGATCAAGTAACTAAGAGTTGTCTACCCTATTTTACTCAAAGATTTTTCTTATGTTTTCAACCCTTTTAACAGTGTTGTTTCACCATTGTATTTGGTGAACAACCTTGTGTTAGGATGTTGACGGGACAGACGCGGGTCATTGCATACAATCATTGAAGGCAACTTGTGATACGCTCTAGCAATTTTGTAAGGGACGAAATCGTTTTATCGAAGGCAACATCGAGGGTCATCGAGGGACTACGATCTTTGTTTATCGAAGGGACATTTTCTAGAGTGTCACATACTCGAGGGACATGATTGTATTTTCCGAGACAACAAGCGAGGTTACACTAGAGGTTCAAGTGTGAATTGTGTATTGATTTTCATGCATTTATCTTGTATTAGGTCATCTAGCGATTGATTTTGAATCTTCGCATACAAACCCTAATTACTATACAGTATATGGAAAGCGATAAATTGCGGGAATTTAAAGTCTAAGTTATTACAAGTAAGTATCCGGGGATGGGGGTACAAATATTTATAAATGGGGATGAGTCTTATCAGAATAGTAATGTCCAAGTATATATTACAACCAAATCGAATTGTCGCATTCTCAATATAAAAATATAACAAGGTATAAGATAATAAAAATCAAAGAGATATGAGATGTGTGTATTTATTTACAAATGATCAAATAAGAATTTAACCTAATGAAAGATTAAGTAATTATTATTATTGTATTTTTGTTAATTATATAAACAAAGAGCTTTAAAGAAAAGAAAAATTATTTAAGTTAATGCTTAAGATCATTTTTTTTGTATTTTTATTAATCAATAACTAGGTTTAAAAACATTTAAACTAAATATTCTTTGCCTTTTTTTTATATTTTGTTGTAGTGAATAAGATTAACAATAACTTTTAAAAGAAGAAAATAAAATAAAATTAGTGTTTGAGTTAATTAGAAGAAAGAAAATAATCTAAAAAAAAGAAAAGAAAGTTTTAATAAAATAATAAAAAGGATGGGCCTAATGATTAGTATATGGCCCATGTAAAAAAAAAATTAAATTAAGCGGGGGGGTGTGTGGCACTGGAAAGCGTTTGGGCTTTAGTGGTTTATGGGGCAAAAGCCCAATTGAAACGTACAGCATTTTTAGGGTCTGTGTTTCACGTTTTCAGAACTAGGGTTTGGTTTTGAGTTAACGGCGCCGCTCCTCTCGTCTTCTTCTCCTCTCATCTTCTCGTTCTCAGCCATGGACAAACGAATATCCTCTCCCCTCGCCTTAGCCACCGGAGCATCGCCTCCATCCACCTTCTGCCTTCCCTTCGCAGTTGTCTAGGGTTCTCGCTTCGCGACGGTACGATTTGTTTAACCTTTGTTTTAGGATTTTGTGATATTACGCTTTCATCTTGCTTGATCACTACATGCGAGTTTTAATCCATGTTTCTTTTGATATTTACATGTAGTAGGAGTTTTGAGAGATGTACCTTGGCGTTTTGTTCTGCAATTTGAAGGAGAAGGAAGGTGAGTTGGCCGACGGCGCTTCCAGGAGGCTAGGCGAAAGAGGACTGTGATGACAGCTTGCTGGTATTTCTGTGCTTGATTTCTGTTGATGATGAATGTATGTTCTGAGATTTTTTGTTGTTTTCTTCACTTCTGACTTCTTCCTCTTTGTTATGTTAATGATGGTCAAATATGAAACCTGCTTGTTTTTGTTGGTTCTCTCTCTTTCTTTATTGAATATGGATATTAATGATGATGATATTCTGAGATATTGCTTGTTGTTAGATTTTGTATGGCTTGAGTTGATGATGATTCTTTTCTGAGACTATGTTGTTTGGATTTTCATGGATGTTTGATGATGAATGTTGCTCTGAAAACACTTGCTTTGTTCTTCACTTCTGGATTTCTTCCTCTTCTTTGAGTGTTGGATATTTTGCATCGATGATGATAACTTTCTGAGATTTGGTCTTTTTTGTTGCTATGTTTTGTTGATGAATGTTTTCTGAAAACTATGCTTCTGAGTTCTCTCTTCTTATTTTGGGTACCCTGTTTACTTGATGATGGTGAAACTGAACTGTGTTTGTAGCTTAGGCAGTCTTTGGCCTTGAGTTGCAGTTCTTTGGCCTTTGAAACAGGCCTGTAAGTTTTGTTGTTTGAATAGGTTCTTTGGTTTTGGATTTGTTTGAGTTGCAGGCTGTAAGTTTGTGAGTTTGCAGGCTTACAGGCTAGGCAGTTTGGACAGGTTTGAATTGAGTTGCAATTTGTGGCAGATTTGTGAATTTAGTACAGGTTGGAGGTTTATTTGTTATGCAGGCTACAGGTTTTGCTTGTTGAAGGCAGGCTTGAAGGCTTGTTGAAGGCAGGCTTGAAGGCTTGTGAGTTTTTTGTTTTTTGAAACTGGCTTGTAAGTTATGCAGGCTTGTAACTTGCTGTTCTTTTGGTTTAAGCAGGTTGGTGTTTGGAGGCAGGTTTATGCAGTTTTACAGGTTTTCTGTGTTTGGTAAGGTTTTAGCAGGTTTGATAACTTGCAGTGTTTTAGGCAAGTTTTAAGTTTTGGGCCTCCTTCTTTCTGAACTGTTAGACTGTTATATTTATTTTCTTTTTCACTGCTTTGTACAACCTGCCAAACTGCAAAACTTTCTTCTAGTTCCCTCTTTCTCTCTCTCCATAAAAGCATTTTAAATTTCTTATTATCTTCTTTTTCTGAAAAGCTTTGTTGGCCAGAATGTGATGATAAGTTTGACAAGCCTTCTTGCTTGTATCTTGGTTTATCTCTGCATTCTGTACTTTCTTCCAGATTTCCTGCATTTATGCTTTCTTTGACAGCTTTGTGTACTTTGACAGCTTTGCAACTTGGTTTGAAATTAGTTTGCATTTGTAGTTAGTTTGTCAATGCTTGCTCATGCTGGCTTAGTTGACTAATTCAGTTTGGGAATCCAGTTTGCTTTGCCTTGCTGCCTTATATCTTTGCATTTAATTGTATGCTTGCAAATTATTTTTACTTTCCTCTTTGTGAACCAAGAAGAGAAATCTTCTTGTGATTTGCAAAGAGGACAAGTAAAACATGATGAACCCAATAACAATTTGATTCCGGCCAACAAGCTTTAGTGATGACTTTATATTTATCTGCTTGAAAATGTTTTTCAGTTTAACTGCACTGATTTCTTTTTTCTTCTGTCCTTTGCAGGTAAGTACCAGTTGAATAATGGAGGATGCAGTAAAAGTAGAAGATTTCAAGAGATTTAGGCTTTAGATTTATTTTCTTTTCATTTATTGTAATAAATATTATTGTAAACACTGTATTTATAAATTTACAGTATTCGAACAAAATTTGTAACAATATTTGAAATAAATAAATAAACAAAGTCTTTGTCAAATACGAATTCTTTACTGTCAAATATTTCCTTCTTTCCTTTGCACTGTCTATTTAATTATTTAAATCTCTTGAATTAAAATAACTGGAAATGTATCCCAATGACTTTAATCCAGATGAAATAAATAATCAACAAACTTTGCAGTCTCGCAATCTCGCATTAATCACAATACGCCTGGCACTCCAATTAACCATGCTCTAAACAAACAAGCATTCCATACATTTTTTCACTCCACTGATCAAACTAATGCCTCATAGTTTCAAACAAAGCCTCAGCTCCTATATCAGATATTTAGGTTTTGAGAAACAAACGGTAATCTGGAACAAACGTAAAAATAATGTAACAGTCAATTGAATTATTGTGGATTCAATTTCTTCTGAGAAATACAAGCGAAAACCCTAATTCCAGATTTGTCGTCAAAGAAAAGTCTGTTTGATCAATTCCTGAGCCAATCTCAACCCAATCAATGGAAACCCTAATTCTAGACTTGTTGTCAAAGAAAAGTCTGTTTGATTAATTCAAAATCAATGGAAACCCTAATTATGGATTGACTGATAAAGAAAAGTATGTTTGACCGATTCTTGAACCAATCTTAAAAAGTTAGGGAAAATCCTGAAGTTGTGATTTCTTGTGAAAAAGGGAGGGCAAATTTTGGGGTACAACAGTTGCCCCTGTTCAATCTTCTTGAACCTGAAGAGTTAGATTGGCGTGTTTGCCTTTCACGACTCGAAGGTAAAAGATGATTGGACACTAGAGTGCCCAAAAATTTGCACTCGTCAAAGCATAGTTGAGGGAATAGGCTTAAAGATGCCATTTGGAGATGTGACAGAATCTTGTCGGAGATGGGCTTAAAGATGCCATCTGGAGATGTGACAGAATCTTGTCGGAGATGGGCTTAAAGATGCCATCCAAGAATGTTTGTTGAACTGTATTTCGTAGGTGAGTGGGTGAGTATCAGAAATGTATCCATGTTTGGAACATCTCTGAGCTGGGGGTCTGAATAAGCAATAGATTGACATTCATGTTAGGAAGCATCCGTAAACTGTTTTCAAAAGTTGAATCTGAACAAGCGATAGATTAACATCCGTGTTTGGAGAATCCGTAAACTGTTCTCAGAAGTTGGGGTCTGTATGAGTAGCAAAATGACTTCCGTGTCTGGAGTATATCTGATACTATAACTGGGATCTGAATAAGTGACAAAATGAATTCGGTGTCTGGGGTATATCTGTTCTGTATTTGACGATAGCCTTTTAATCTTATCCTGAAAAGGGTAAAATGTTAGCTGAAACATAAAGTCATGTTGTATGATATGTATGATGCAATGAGCTGTACTTCATCAATGTTTATGATATATGAATGTAATGAATGTGTATGTAAGCTGAGTAGCTGTCTTGCTGAGGAAGATAAATCTTGGATAATGAAATCTTTGACTGCTGTCGGGGAAAGTAAATCCTTGACTGCTACTGGGGATTGAAAATCCTTTGATCGTTGAAAATGAAAAGTCCTGGGACCACTGTTGGGGAATTAGGAGTTTGGGTTGTATGCCAATCTACTGGGGATTCCTGTTTTGAGGAGATATTCACTGGGGAATATCTGAATACTCTGAGGAATTGAGAATGAGAGTCTTCATTCTGCTTGGGGAATAAGAATTTTGTGGGGAATAACCATACTGTTGGAAAGTAGCTATCCTGTTGGAGAGTAAAACTCAGGATTCTGAAAAAGCTTATTCCTGTCTGGAAGAAGTTCAGGTTTAGATTGTATGCCACTTTAAGAATGAGAATCTTCACTCTGTCGGGAATACCAGAAATTCAGATGTTATACCACTTTGAGAAATGAGAATCTTCATTCTGTCGGGAATATCAGGAGATTGGGTGTATGCCAATCTACTGGGTAAGCCAAAATGAGAATCTTCATTCAGGTCTTGGGTCATAAGATTGGGTGTATGCCAATCTCTTGAGGTTTTAAGGATGAGAATCTTCATTCTGTTAAGGGTCAAGAGGTCGGGAGTATACCAATCTCTTGAGGTTTTAAGGATGAGAATCTTCATTCTGTTAAGGGTCAGGAGGTTGGGAGTATACCAATCTCTTGAGGTTTCAAGGATGAGAATCTTCATTCTGTTAAGGGTCAGGAGGTTGGGAGTATACCAATCTTCTGAGGTTTCAAGGATGAGAATCTTCATTCTGTTAAGGGTCGGGAGGTTGGGAGTATACCAATCTTCTGAGGTTTCAAGGATGAGAATCTTCATTCTGTTAAGGGTCAAGAGGTCGGGAGTATACCAATCTCTTGAGGTTTTAAGGATGAGAATCTTCATTCTGTTAAGGGTCAGGAGGTTGGGAGTATACCAATCTCCGAGGTTTCAAGGATGAGAATCTTCATTCTGTTAAGGGTCAGGATGTTGGGAGTATACCAATCTTCTGAGGTTTCAAGGATGAGAATCTTCATTCTGTTAAGGGTCAGGAGGTTGGGAGTATACCAATCTTCTGAGGTTTCAAGGATGAGAATCTTCATTCTGTTAAGGGTCAGGAGGTTGGGAGTATACCAATCTCTGAGGTTTCAAGGATGAGAATCTTCATTCTGTTAAGGGTCAGGAGGTTGGGAGTATACCAATCTTCTGAGGTTTCAAGGATGAGAATATTCATTCTGTTAAGGGTCAGGAGGTTGGGAGTATACCAATCTCTTGAGGTTTCAAGGATGAGAATCTTCATTCTGTTAAGGGTCAGGAGGTTGGGAGTATACCAATCTTCTGAGGTTTCAAGGATGAGAATCTTCATTCTGTTAAGGGTCAGGAGGTTGGGAGTATACCAATCTTCTGAGGTTTCAAGGATGAGAATCTTCATTCTGTTAAGGGTCAAGAGGTCGGGAGTATACCAATCTCTTGAGGTTTTAAGGATGATAATCTTCATTCTGTTAAGGGTCAGGAGGTTGGGAGTATACCAATCTCTGAGGTTTCAAGGATGAGAATCTTCATTCTGTTAAGGGTCAGAAGGTTGGGAGTATACCAATCTTCTGAGGTTTCAAGGATGAGAATCTTCATTCTGTTAAGGGTCAGGAGGTTGGGAGTATACCAATCTTCTAAGGTTTCAAGGATGAGAATCTTCATTCTGTTAAGGGTCAGGAGGTTGGGAGTATACCAATATCTGAGGTTTCAAGGATGAGAATCTTTATTCTGTTAAGGGTCATGAGGTTGGGAGTATACCAATCTTCTGAGGTTTCAAGGATGAGAATCTTCATTCTGTTAAGGGTCAGGAGGTTGGGAGTATACCAATCTCTTGAGGTTTCAAGGATGAGAATCTTCATTCTGTTAAGGGTCAGGAGGTTGGGAGTATACCAATCTTCCGAGGTTTCAAGGATGAGAATCTTCATTATGTTAAGGGTCAGGAGGTTGGGAGTATACCAATATCTGAGGTTTCAAGGATGAGAATCTTTATTCTGTTAAGGGTCATGAGGTTGGGAGTATACCAATCTTCTGAGGTTTCAAGGATGAGAATCTTCATTCTGTTAAGGGTCAGGAGGTTGGGAGTATACCAATCTCTTGAGGTTTCAAGGATGAGAATCTTCATTCTGTTAAGGGTCAGGAGGTTGGGAGTATACCAATCTTCTGAAGTTTCAAGGATGAGAATCTTCATTCTTAAGAGAAACAGATTTTTAGGAGCTTCAGTTGTCCGTTATTCTGTTGGTGGCTGTAACTTCCAACAGGTGATGAAGGAATTTTTGATGACGACCGTAACTTCCAGCAGGTGATGGAGGAAATTTTTAACGACTGTTCAACTTGAAATGTAATTTGTTTTGGAGAACAAAACCTTGGTAAATGTTGGGGAAATAAACCCATGACTGCTGGTCTTCTTAGAGAGGTGATAACCTTTTCAAGGACGCTTGAATTTCTTTTCAGAAATATTTTGGAGAGATTCGTCGTTGCCCCTAGTATCAGATGTTTGTGGTATTTCCAGGAATCTTGGACTGTATGTAACCCTTTGTTGAGATTGACGTTTAAATGCCCCAAGTGACGGTGAGGGAGACTTGCCCCAGGTTATCCTGCAATTGAGAGTTTTCTTGAAATCTTGACTGGACTGCCCCAGGTTTACTGAACTTTGAAAGATTTGTTGAAATCTTGACTGGACTGCCCCAGGTTTACTGGACAATACCATACCAAGTCCATTTTTTGTTGATGGGAGATTTTTGCCATGGGAGTGTCATCCCACTTGAAGTGATTTTACTTACTGAGAGAGCTTTCGTTCCTCCGAACATTTTCTGTTGTGAATTTCTTCGCTGTCAAACAAATAAATATGTGCAAACAACGATATTCAAATAATGCAAAGTTTATGCTTGTCTCGAAGTTTTGAAAAATGCGTATTTTAGCAGAAAACTTTTTATAAGACAAATTCAACACAAGATTTAGAGCAAAGCCTTATAGGAGTCAGGATACCTTTTGTAACAGTATGCTTTCGAACTAACCCTTGCTTCAATTAGGACTTTCGAAGGGTTGTAACGTGGCTTGGTTCACGGTTTAAGAAACAAAGGATAAAGGCTCAAAGTATATTTGTACCCACCCTCTCTTCGTGATGTTCTTCAATCCTAAACTCAGTTAATTGTGCATCGAACTCTATTCGAGTTTAGAACGACGTTTTGGGTGATTGTTCACACTTGTTGAATTTATTGGAAAGGCAGTCATCATTTGCAACATTTTTCATGTTGTTGAGAATTTATAATGACCTATTTTTTTGATTTAATATCCCTAACTTTTGCCTGACTGTTCTTATTTTTGAGATTACAGTCAGTGGGATGCCCCAGCTTTCTTAAGCCTCCTTTGTAGGTTTTGGCTCAGTGGGCTTTTCTCTTTTTGAGATATAATGACTGCCTATGAGATAAGGAACCATCACTGTCTTTTGATTCCAAAGGAATGTTTTTGATGTCATTCGTTGTATTACGAACTGAGAATTTGCGACTTTAATGCGCATCTTTTGAATTAACTGAGAGACTACCCTGCCCCAGGCTTAAATCAAAGGTTTCGATCTGTGTTTAAAACAGAAAACTCCTACTTCTTTGGCTCGAAGGGGGTTGACTAGGGATTATCTTCCTTATAACTCCAGTGTTTAGGATCTGAAAGAAACACTTGTACATCGTCAGCAAGGTCTGTTCAAAAGCATACTGTATGAGATTATGGCATTGTTTCGTCATCCTCCCTCTAAAGGCTTGTAGCTTTTTATCAAGAGTTAAATATCATAAAGAAAGTAGGAAGCATAATTCAAGAATAGTGAAAATGAATGGAAGAATTTCAGACAAACATATGCAATGCATTAATGAAACAGAGTTTGACATCAACAGATAATTGTTTGAATAACAAAAGAAATTACAACTTGAAAATTCAAATGGAACAAAAGCCTCTCAGTTCGAGCTTTGTCATTTCGGGCGGAGAACCCTTAGCGGAAGATTTTCATCTCGCCATTCAGCATGAATTCCAGCACTCCTTCGTCAATCAAGTCTTGGATCTTGTTTTTCAAAGCCCAACAGTCATCGGTGTCATGTCCAGGACTATGGGAGTGGTATACACAAAATGCGTCGGGGTGATAGCTAGGAGTAGAGGTATTGGGCTTCCGAATAGGATCCTTTAAAGCAAGTAGATTGACCACCAACAAGCGTTTATGTATTAGAGATGATGGTATCTCAGTTTCAGAGAAATGTCTTCCAGACGTATTTTTCTTACGCCGATTACCCTGTTGACGCTGACGAGGTTGTTGATGGGCTTATGACCCTGAAGCAAGTTGGGGAGCCTTTCCCTTGTCTTCTTGTCTCAAAGGAGGTTGAATGATGACCTGATCTTTAACCCTAAATGTTTGCCCTACTTGGTTGTCTCGAAGAAGTTTGTTGACGAGAACCCTTAGCTCTTCTTGTCTTTGAGCCAGGTCTTGAATGAGAGCCATCTGGCCCACCAGTTGTCCCATCATCTGGATCTTCATTGTTGCCAGCTCAATCTGTAGCTCTTCCAATTGATCATTCCCGACACTGCCTGAATTCCCTAGGACCATGCCCCTTGTGAGAAGAGCTTTCACTTCTTCTTGCCCCTGGGACAAGTTCAAGAACATTTCTTGAAGTTGAGCATTTTGATCCTGGATATATTTGACAGTCCTCTCTAGAGCCATCGCTACTGAAATAAACAGTAGGAGAATAAGGAAACCTGAAAAGGAAAACCTGTTATGATACAATGCATGATATGTGGATGCATGTTTTCAAGGATCTCTCAGGGTAAACACAAGAAAATGTTAGAGGTCGAATTTTGATCAACGTCTTTGATTGGAGAACTTTGTATCGGTGGATGTCTTTCCACGAGAATCAAGCTCACCATGTCAAGTGGGTCATAGCCCCCGATTCAAGTTGTTGCACCTGATCCTTGACGGTGTTTATTTAGAGGCAGATGAATCCTCTTGCCCTTTGGTAGACGTTTGGTTCAACGTGACCCTGCATCACAAAACCCTCGAGATCCTTGAAATGGTTATTGAAAATGCTATGGTATGATGTTATGATGTTATGTACATGTATGCAAAAGTAAGTAAGTGTATATACAGGTGATCACATTCACACAAAGCAGACAAGTCCTTAGGTTTAGGCTTGCATGGGGTTTGTAGGTAAGTACCCTCTAGAAGTTAGTTGGCTCAACCTGTCCTAAAATAGAAACCGGGTTCTAAGGAGCTCAGTATCACTGGATTATTTTCTATGTTCATTGTTTTAGTTTAGCCACTTAACTGGCGACCAAAATATTCCAAGAAAACAATCCTCAAAGAGTGTAGTATCGAGTATCTACCAACTTTGGACTGTACCAAAGTCGGTCATCTCACTACCCCTAAAAAGGCCAAGATGGTCAAGTAAGGTTCTAAGAGTTCATTAGTGCTTCATGACATCACTCAGCGGCCCCATATTCTCTTTGATTAACTCAAAGGCTACCGGTACCCATAAATATATCACACTAACGTAGCTACTACTTCAACCATGTCGGTATACCCCGCACAGTTTATTGCTACTTACCTAAAAGGTGCCCCCAAATCCGGGTGTAGGATTTAAAACAAACCCAAACAAGGAACCCAAAAATTAAAGCAATCAAAGCAATCAAGGTAAGCATGTAAAGGTGATCTAAAACCCTAAGGTAACCCCACTTTTAGCAATGTCCCCAGCAGAGTCGCCAGCTCTGATACGGTGGGAGAACTGACTTGGGTTTTTGCGTTTGTGTTCGCACTTGTTTGGTTTAGCAAGAGTCGCCACCGACTTTTTATTTTATCCAAAGGAAAGGTCAAAAAGTACAGGAAAGACCTTTGATATGTTTTCTTGGGTTCGGGGGGTAGATTATGAAAAGGGAAGGTGCTAACACCCTTTTCATCCATGGTTATCCATGGGCTCTTAGTTACTTGTTTTAGATCACTTGCCTTTGCTTTTCAATTGTTTGAAATGGTGCTTTGTGTGTGTGGTTTTGAAAAATGTTTTGAAAAAAAAAATGCCTTGTCTAGGAAACCTTTGTAATGATTCTTGTTTGAATATATACAAAGGTGTGTGTCTTTTTGAAAAGATAATTCAATGTTTTGAAAGTTATTTTTGAAACTGTTCTGAAGTTGTGTTGTGAAGTGTGTCTGAAAAATGGCAAGGATGTTTTGCAAGATTTTTGATCAAGTAACTAAGAGTTGTCTACCCTATTTTACTCAAAGATTTTTCTTATGTTTTCAACCCTTTTAACAGTGTTGTTTCACCATTGCATTTGGTGAACAACCTTGCGTTAGGATGTTGACAGGACAGACGCGGGTCATTGCATACAATCATTGAAGGCAACTTGTGAGACGCTCTAGCAATTTTGTAAGGGACGAGATTGTTTAATCGAAGGCAACATCGAGGGTCATCGTAGGACTACGATCTTTGTTTATCGAAGGGACATTTGCTAGAGTGTCACATAATCGAGGGACATGATTGTATTTTCCGAGGCAACAAACGAGGTTACCCTAGAGGTGCAAGTGTGAATTGTGTATTGATTTTCATGAATTTATCTTGTATTAGGTCATCTAGCGATTGATTTTGAATCTTCGCATACAAACCCTAATTACTATACAGTATATGGAAAGCGATAAATTGCGGGAATTTAAAGTCTAAGTTATTACAAGTAAGTATCCGGGGATGGGGGTACAAATATTTACAAATGGGGATGAGTCTTATCAGAATAGTAATGTCCAAGTATATATTACAACCAAATCGAGTTGTCGCATTCTCAATGTAAAAATATAACAAGGTATAAGATAATAAAAATCAAAGAGATATGAGATGTGTGTATTTATTTACAAATGATGAAATAAGAATTTAACCTAATGAAAGATTAAGTAATTATTATTATTGTATTTTTGTTAATTATATAAACAAAGAGCTTTAAAGAAAAGAAAAAATATTTAAGTTAATGCTTAAGATCATTTTTTTTTGTATTTTTATTAATCAATAACTAGGTTTAAAAACATTTAAACTAAATATTCTTTGCCTTTTTTTAAATATTTTTTTGTTGTGAATAAGATTAACAATAACTTTTAAAAGAAGAAAATAAAATAAAATTAGTGTTTGAGTTAATTAGAAGAAAGAAAATAATCTAAAAAAAAGAAAAGAAAGTTTTAATAAAATAATAAAAAGGATGGGCCTAATGATTAGTATATGGCCCATGTAAAAAACAAAAATTAAATTAAAGGGGGGGGGGTGTGTGGCACTGGACAGCGTTTGGGCTTTAGTGGTTTATGGGGCAAAAGCCCAATTGAAACGTACAACGTTTTTAGGGTTTGTGTTTCACGTTTTCAGAACTAGGGTTTGGTTTTGAGTTAACGGCGCTGCTCCTCTCGTCTTCTTCTCCTCTCATCTTCTCGTTCTCAACCATGGACAAACAAATATCCTCTCCCCTCGCCTTAGCCACCGGAGCATCTCCTCCATCCACCTTCTGCCTTCCCTTCGCAGTGGTCTAGGGTTCTCGCTTCGCGACGGTTATATTTGTTTAACCTTTGTTTTAGGATTTTGTGATATTACGCTTTCATCTTGCTTGATCACTACATGCGAGTTTTAATCCATGTTTCTTTTGATATTTACATGTAGTAGGAGTTTTGAGAGATATACCTTGGCGTTTTGTTATGTAATTTGAAGGATAAGGAAGGTGAGTTGGCCGGCGGCGCTTCCAGGAGGCTAGGCGAAAGAGGAATGTGATGACAGCTTGCTGGTATTTCTGTGCTTGATTTCTGTTGATGATGAATGTATGTTATGAGATTTTTTGTTGTTTTCTTCACTTCTGACTTCTTCCTCTTTGCTATGTTAATGATGGTCAAATCTGAAACTTGCTTGTTTTTGTTGGTTCTCTCTCTTTCTTTATTGAATATGGATATTAATGATGATGATATTCTGAGATATTGCTTGTTGTTAGATTTTGTATGGCTTGAGTTGATGATGGTTCTTTTCTGAGACTATGTTGTTTGGATTTTCATGGATGTTTGATGATGAATGTTGCTCTGAAAACACTTGCTTTGTTCTTCACTTCTGGATTTCTTCCTCTTCTTTGAGTGTTGGATATTTTGCATCAATGATGATAACTTTCTGAGATTTGGTCTTTTTTGTTGCTATGTTTTGTTGATGAATGTTTTCTGAAAACTATGCTTCTGAGTTCTCTCTTCTTCTTTTGGGTACCCTGTTTACTTGATGATGGTGAAACTGAACTGTGTTTGTAGCTTAGGCAGTCTTTGGCCTTGAGTTGCAGTTCTTTGGCCTTTGAAACAGGCCTGTAAGTTTTGTTGTTTGAATAGGTTCTTTGGTTTTGGATTTGTGTGAGTTGCAGGCTGTAAGTTTGTGAGTTTGCAGGCTTACAGGCTAGGCAGTTTGGACAGGTTTGAATTGAGTTGCAGTTTGTGGCAGATTTGTGAATTTAGTACAGGTTGGAGGTTTATTTGTTATGCAGGCTACAGGTTTTGCTTGTTGAAGGCAGGCTTGAAGGCTTGTTGAAGGCAGGCTTGAAGGCTTGTGAGTTTTTTGTTTTTTGAAACTGGCCTGTAAGTTATGCAGGCTTGTAACTTGCTGTTCTTTTGGTTTAAGCAGGTTGGTGTTTGGAGGCAGGTTTATGCAGTTTTACAGGTTTTCTGTGTTTGGTAAGGTTTTAGCAGGTTTGATAACTTGCAGTGTTTTAGGCAAGTTTTAGGTTTTGGGCCTCCTTCTTTCTGAACTGTTAGACTGTTATATTTATTTTCTTTTTCACTGCTTTGTACAGCCTGCCAAACTGCAAAACTTTCTTCTAGTTCCCTCTTTCTCTCTCCATAAAAGCATTTTAAATTGCTTATTATCTTCTTTTTCTGAAAAGCTTTGTTGGCCAGAATGTGATGATAAGTTTGACAAGCCTTCTTGCTTGTATCTTGGTTTATCTATGCATTCTGTACTTTCTTCCAGATTTCCTGCATTTATGCTTTCTTTGACAGCTTTGTGTACTTTGACAGCTTTGCAACTTGGTTTGACATTAGTTTGCATTTGTAGTTAGTTTGTCAATGCTTGCTCATGCTGGCTTAGTTGACTAATGCAGTTTGGGAATCCAGTTTGCTTTGCCTTGCTGCCTTATATCTTTGCATTTAATTGTATGCTTGCAAATTATTTTTACTTTCCTCTTTGTGAACCAAGAAGAGAAATCTTCTTGTGATTTGCAAAGAGGACAAGTAAAACATGATGAACCCAATAACAATCTGATTCCGACCAACAAGCTTTAATGATGACTTTATATTTATCTGCTTGAAAATGTTTTTCAGTTTAACTGCACTGATTTCTTTTTTCTTCTGTCCTTTGCAGGTAAGTACCAGTTGAATAATGGAGGATGCAGTAAAAGTAGAAGATTTCAAGAGATTTAGGCTTTAGATTTATTTTCTTTTCATTTATTGTAATAAATATTATTGTAAACACTGTAAATTATAAATTTACAGTATTCGAACAAAATTTGTAACAATATTTGAAATAAATAAATAAACAAAGTCTTTGTCAAATACGAATTCTTTATTGTCAAATATTTCCTTCTTTCCTTTGCACTGTCTATTTAATTATTTAAATCTCTTGAATTAAAATATCTGGAAATGTATCCCAATGACTTTAATCCAGATGAAATAAATAATCAACAAACTTTGCATTCTCGCAATCTCGCATTAATCACAATACGCCTGGCACTCCAATTAACCATGCTCTAAACAAACAAGCATTCCATACATTTTTTCACTCCACTGATCAAACTAATGCCTCATAGTTTCAAACAAAGCCTCAGCTCTTATCTCAGATATTTAGGTTTTGAGAAACAACCGATAATCTGGAACAAACGTAAAAATAATGTAACAGTCAATTGAATTATTGTGGATTCAATTTCTTCTGAGAAATACAAGCGAAAACCCTAATTCCAGATTTGTCGTCAAAGAAAAGTCTGTTTGATCAATTCCTGAGCCAATCTCAACCCAATCAATGGAAACCCTAATTCTGGACTTGTTGTCAAAGAAAAGTCGGTTTGATCAATTCAAAATCAATGGAAACCCTAATTCTGGATTGACTGATAAAGAAAAGTCTGTTTGACCAATTCTTGAGCCAATCTTGAAAAGTCAGGGAAAATCCCGAAGTTGTGATTTCTTGTGAAAAAGGGAGGGCAAATTTTGGGGTACAACAGCGAACAAGCCAATCTAACTCTTAAGGTTTAAGAAGATTGAAGAGGGGCAGCTGTTGTACCCCAAAATTTTCCCTCTCTATCCTCAAGACATTTCTTACAAAAGATCTCAAATGCTCAAGAAGTTCCAAGAGTTTGATCAGACAAGCTCACATCCTAAACATTGAGCCTCCAAATTAGGGTTTTGATTTTCTCAAGGACAATTGGACTTTTGATGCCTCAAATGACTTTCATGGTTCATTATAGGTCTTCAAGATTTCTCATACCAAGTTTCAAGTCTTGCATCTCAAAATTGCTCAGTAAATTTCTCAGATAACTGGGAATCAACTATATTGGGTAAAAAGTCAATTGTGGTCAAACTATAGTAAAACATCATAATTTTTGGCCAACATCAATATTTTGAAGTCATATTCATCAATTGATCAAGTGTTGATCACAATTCCTTAAGAAAAGCACTCAAATCATTGAAGGAGCAAAATTGTCAAAATTAGGGGTTTGATTGAGAATGATTGATCATTGACTTTTGACCTAATACATGACCTAATGGCTTGAGGCATAATATCAATGACTCAAAAATAACATGTTGACCTAATTTCATGGCTCAAATCATTTCTCAAGATCATTGAATTGATAGTTCAAATTTGATCAACTGATGAAAAGTCAACTAATACACAAAAAGTCAAACTTTGACTTTTTGATCAACATTCAGTTTCAAAGATCAAGATTCATCAATACATTCAAAATCATCAAACTTGATCATCAAGAATCAATAAAGTTAAAAATTCAATAAAAAGTCAAGATTTTTAAGACAGAAAATTTCTAAGTGTTTTTATACTTGATAAATTCATTACTTCATGATAAATTTTCACCAAGATGCAAGATGATTCAAGGAAAACTTTAAACACGGAAGTTGTAGATCTTGATGAACTATAAAACTTTGGATTAGAGGGTTGATGTCCAAAAAATGCTTAGATTGGAAGATATAAGCTCATAAAGACATGACATTTTTCATAAAACACTTAGTGAAATTTTCAACTAGTTTAGGCAGATTTTAAACCTAACTTCTTTACCAAATTTCACCTAGTTCCAAGATTATTTAGTCAAAGTGGTAAACATGAAGGTTGTAGATAATGTTTCAAGATTTCCAAAATGTCAATTAACTTGAAAAGATCATTTTTGAGCTTGTAGAATCGAAGAGAAGAAGTTGAGCATCCATTCTTGCATTTCAAGTCATGTTCTTGATGAACACATGATCCAATCTCACAACTATGATGCATAATATTGCTTTGCAGGCCTCTTGACTTGCTAATCACTTAATAATTAAATGTTTACACAACTTTTGGATCCATTATCCAATTGTTTGAAGCTTTGTCCAAGTTAATTTTCCATTTTTGGGACAAAGTCACCACTTCCATTTTGTAAAAGTGACTTTAATCACAATGTCAACTCTTCTTGAGCCCATACATTGTTGCTTCTGACTCCAAAACATTTCAAAGTAAGAAGCAACATGTCAGCAACTTGTTAACCACTCTACAAGCTCTTGTACTTCACATTGATACCATGAATTTCAACCTTGCTTCAAAAACAAGTTTCAATACCAAAACATGTGATCTTTTGTTTTTGATCCCTTCAAGCTTCCAAACCTCTTGCCTATAAACAGACAAGTCATTTGCAACCTAACACACAAATTCACAAGCCCTGAAACTCTCCCAAACTCCCTTAAATTATAACTTGCAACCAAAACTCTATTTTTATGGCATTTTTGACCTTGAACCTCCATCTCACAATCCACTCGTGAGTTTCCTCTCCAAATCAATCACAAAGCATATATACATCAAGTATAACTCATCCTCATCCCTGTTTCACAACTGTAACTCCATCTTCATCATTTTCCAAACTCAAAAATAGAGCTCTACATATTAACTTCTACAGGAAGTTTCAGCCATTCTCAATCCAAAGTAAGAGTTGTGTTAGCTTCCTAGGAGTCCACTGAAGTTATTCAGATCATCACAACATATCCAGAAGTGCTCAAACTCAAAATACGATTTCGAGTTTTGAGGTAAGTTTTCTCAACTTTGAGCTCTCTCTACAAGCATCATTAATGGTTACTTTGTGAATAAAAAATGTAGATATCATAGCCCTGAAGCTAACCATGCCCTTAGATTTCATTTATGTTGCCTGAGTGATGCGAATTTTGAGTTTGAACTTTTTGAAAAAATTAGGTTTAATTTGGTACCAGATAAAATTCATACCCATCTTTGATTTTTAGTTTAAGTTATTTACATGGTTGAAATCGTGGTTAAATTTGGAGCAACTTTCATGTTTACATTTTTGCAAATGGTTGAGAAATGAGCAAGATCAGATTTCATGGCAATGGTGTTGTTGCTTTGCGCGCGCAAGGTTGAAGATGAAGCCATTTTAAACATTTAGGACCAAGTTTATTTTAAGTTTATTGCATGTTGTATTATGACCGGATGAAACAGCCACCCCAGTGGCAGGAGAAGCGTGCGTAAGACATTAAACTATAGAGACCTGGTTTCGAGCCCCAGTGGTACCCTTTTGGTTTTTCTTATTTTCTCCTTGTAGATTCAATACAAACAGACTTTTTACGCGCGCCATACACTCTCATTCCTTCACCATCAGATCAATCAAGCATTCCATCCAATACACCACAAGACAAGCCCATGGTATACCCAAGGAAATCATGTACACTGGATCACAAAACAGGCGCTGAACCTGTTTGGTTTGGGCCTCATTGATTTTTGTTTTTGCTTTCTCATACCTCCTCTTTTACTAAAAACCACGCAGGCCCATATACATTTTTTATTTTATTATTTTTATGATTACAAACAAAAATATTTTGGGCCTGGACCTTTTTACTACTTTTCACACCCGTTTTCATTTTTCAACCCCCAACCCAACTATTTTTATTTCTTTTATATTTTATTTATTTTTATTTATATATTTATTTTAACTAAACCAAAAAACACCAAAAAGTATATTTTTCTTCATTAAATTAAAAATATTTTAATTTAAGTATTTTAGTTTATTTTTATTAAATTAAATTCTATTATTTTTCTTTTACATTGTAAAAACATTTTATAAATTAATACTAATATTCAAACTAATTTCTAAACAAATTATTAGACTTAGGTTTATTTTCTTCTTAATTCAATAAATTTAGATTATAGTTTTTGATTAAATAATTAATCTCTTTTTTGTAAATTAATTTACTTAGTTTAATTAGGTTAAATTATCAAAACCTTTTTCTATCAAAAACCCTAAAAGACAATTTCTTCTTTCTTCTTTATCTTTACATTTTTGTATTATTATTGTAATTCATATTCAATGGTTTTTAATAGTAATTAGGGCTTTATTTCTTTCTTCCTCTATTCACAAAATTGTACCCCCCCCCCCATTCCCAAAGCGTTGTAATAGCGTAGGACATTTAAATTCTGCAATTTATCGCTTTTTTTATTATTGTTAGTAATTAGGGTTTGTATGTCATGACTAAAATCAAATATTAGAAAAACCTAAATCAAAGATAATATACTTGAAAATAAAACACCTTGCACACATGCCCCTCTAAGGTGATCTCACTTGTTACCTCAGATGAAAACAATCATGTCCCTCAAACGTGAGATTATTTTAGCATAGACCCTCGATAAAAAGATCATAGTCCCTCGATGACCCTTCAATGTTGCATTCGGTAAATGATCTTAGTCACTTACGAACAGTTGCTAAAACATCTTACAAGTTGCCTTCTATGACTGTACGATGACCCACGCCCGTCCCTCATATCCAATGATATGGTTCTTTACCAACCAATGGTAAAATAGCACTATCTAAAGGAGGAGAAAAAGAAAAAAAGTCTTTTTGAGTAGGTAGATTGCTCGTAATTGCTTGCTCGCAATCAAAACCATTTCCATACTTCACACTTTCAAAACACTTTTTCAAAATAAACATTTTGTATACATTCTCAACGATACGAGAATCATTACAAAAATTGCTTTACATTGGCATTTTAAAAACATATTTCAAAATGTTCCCTTTTCAACAAACATTTTTAAAATCAACACTCTGTATACGTTCTCAACAATACGAGAATCATTGCAAAGTTTGCCAAACTTAGGCGTTTTCAAAATATTTTCAAACTTACACAAACACAAATCATTTTAAAGTGATCAAGCAATTAAGATCCCGTAGATAACTATGGATGAAAATGGTGCTAACACCTTTCCTTTTCATAACCTACCCCTCGAACTCAAGAAAATTCTCAAAAGGTCTTTCCTGTTCTTTTCACCCTTTCCTTTATTGGATAAAAGAAAAGTTGGTGGCGACTCTTGTTATCCGCGACATTTGCGATAAAACACAAAACACCCAAGTCGGTTCTTCCACCATATTATAAAGGGTAAGGAAACAAATCTCTAAGCATCACTTATAACCCTAGTATGCATCTATTAGTATTCTGAAATCCTCAATAGTTGTAGCAGCTCCTTATCTCTAAGCAAGCTAGGTAAGTGAGTATATCTATCCTATTCATTCAACAATTTTTATTAATAAAACCACTTGTTGTTAGATCTCTCACAACAACAAGTTATTATTTACTCCTAAGATGATCATCCAAAAAATAGACTTATAACAAATTAACATATAATACAACAATTCACTTACACATCATTTAACATAAAAATAACTTAATATTAAATTCATATTGCCCAACTACAAAAGGTTTAGCTCATAGTGAGCCGAGTACAAGCTATAAACATAGTTCTCAACATGAACATCTTGGAACAATAAATGAAGAAAATATAGAAACCTAAGAGAGACTTAGAGGATGCGTTGAGATGACTAATCTTAAAGAGACGACTTCAGCCACGCAACTTCTCACCAGCTGGTACAAGATTAGGTGAGGAGAGAAACTCTTTCACTCTCCACTATCCACACACTTAGAATTTTTGTGTTTTCTCTTGGAACAACTGAACTATTTTCTCGATATCAGCTATGTCCTATTTTTAGGCTTGATCTAGGGTTTCTTGTGATGCATTGGATCATGGGCCCAATATGAGGAAATCACATCAAGCCCGATAAAAAACTCTGCACCATCACTTTAATTCTTATGCTTATCCAACAAGTAATCAGGTACAAGAGAACAATTGTGGGGGACAAAACATCTTATGGCAGACTTCCACAGCAGGCTGTGCAGTAGGATGGTTGAGTACTTTTGTACTACCTTTTGTCTTCTAGTGCCTCCAAGCCTTATCCTTTGAATTCAAATGAAATTTCTTCAAAGCTTAACAGAGATTCCCTCTAATGATTCCATCCTTCCACATTTTCCCTAGAAACCAACTGACTTCATTATTATTTTACCTTTTTCCAAGTCCAACGTCTCTCTTTAGTTTGTACTCCTCATTACAGACCACTGCAGTCTTGTCCCAGCTCGACAGAGTTAACCTTAATTCACACAAAAGCACATCAAAACAATAAAAGGGAGCACCTATTGTTCTCCAAGTTAATTCTTATAAAACAACTAAAATGTAATAAAATAACAACTAAAAAGAAAATTAACATCTAATAAAGGGAAAGATTAAGGCATGTATAAACTCACAAAATGTGGGTTAAAAATGTGCACAATAAATTAAGAACAATTAATTGGAGTAACTTGAGTACACCCTAAAAACGCCTCCCTTCCCAAAAGTTAGTTTGTTCTTGTGTTGTGAATAAATTATAAAAAAAAAACTGCCCATTCCAAGTTTAGTTGTGTGTTATGAGATATGTTCTTAAATTAATCGTTTTATGTGTTTGAAAGGAGAAGAAAATTAGGTGCAGAGCTTTATAGTTAAATCCATAGTGGAATTGGTATTTCTGAGGGAGACTCTAAATTGTTTTCTTACATGACCCTTAGGATCAAATGAGTACTAAACAAATAACCTATAGCCGATCAGATCGTAGATTCCAGTTTGAGTACCTGTATTTTTACTTTCATGAACCCTTTTATGAAAATCTTGACTTGTTCAAATTCTTTCAATGGAAGTCAAATTGCTTGAGGAAAAATAACAATTCAAGTATGGTGGGATTTGATCAATGGATTTTAAATTACTTTTCATGAGTGTTTTATGTTAGTTGTTTGATATTTATTTTTTGTTCACTTTTACTTTCATTTGTGTGTTTTCTGAGTTTCAGGTAAGAAGAAAACCCATGATAAAATTTGAGGCAAAATGGAGCAAATGCACAAAGATTGCTAAAGTGAAGGGTCTCTGGTATAAAAACTAGACTCCATTAAGGCTAGACCGTAATAACCATTACTGGTCGTAATGAGAGCCCCGTTTCCCCTCCTTTTTTTGTGGCACCATAGAGAACACCAGAGGGCGCTACAGTTGGGTCGTAATGGTTATTACTGGCCGTAGCACACCAGAAGTCTGCATATGATCTCATTTTTAGAGTTGTTCTCTCACATCTCTTCATGTTTCATTAGTTGCAGAAGTGCATCTAAGGGAATTTACACGAAATTACTTCCACATTTTTCTAATTAGGCCTATAAATATCCTAGGGATCTTGAGAAAAACACACTTCACTTTCTGTATTTTATTTTATAGTGTTATTAGCTTTCTGCACTTTATATTTTCATGCATTGTTGTATTTTCAGAGACTCTTTGGAGCAAGTTTGCTTTTATATATTTTACTGCAATTTTCAGGTTCTATAACTCTTTCTATTTATAAACATGTATGAAATGTATGATACTTGTGTTGTTTTACTGTTGAACATGATAGAGTATAACATTTAGAGTATGAGACATGAGGACGGTCACATCGAAGGTCCTTATGCATGTTTTCTAGTACTGATAATAACGAGGATTCTTGTACTATTTTGACAGTTTTGTTTTCAACGCAAATTTTTTGCTACGAAAGAAGGAGTATTGAGACATCAATTATACACTGAAAGAGTATAAGCGATGTTTGATTTAAGAATTTAGACAATTGATTTTGAGATTAAGAAAGTGTCTCAGAGTCAACTGAGAAAATACTTTTCTTTTAAAAGGGCTTATAGACAAACAAAATATGTTACAAGAGCGAATACATTGTGGGTTTAAAGCACAATAATATGCTGATGAAAATGAGTATTACTACTAGTTTTTAGCATTTTCTACAAAAACAAAATTCTCGTTATAGTCAGAATTAAAACTTGTATGAGCAAAGTTCTTGACAAGAATCAAAATCTCATATTCTTCATTTTTATTGTTAAGAAAAACCAAAATCTTAATTTTCTCGCAAACAAACTCAAATATTATCCGTCTTAAATAAATAATGAATCATAGAAGTCGATATTCTAAAATTAGTCTCTATGGCGATGCTTATTTACTAATTCAATACTCCCGAATGATTATGACCATGGACGGACCTACACACACACATATATATATATATATATATATATATATATATATATATATATATATATATATATATATATATATATATATATATATATAATTTTCTTCTTCTTAATATTTTAAAAATTTGACCGGTAATATAATAGGAATGTCATTAGTTTATTGATCGGATTATTAGGCATTTGATTGAACCTCGTGACTAAATCAGACTAAATCGAATAATTTTGTTGAATAAATTTGATAATTCAATTTAATAAACTGATCTCTATAACAAAACTATATAATTATTAAACCAGATGAAGCAGATGACTCGATCTTTAAAAAAATCACAAAACTACCAAATTTCAAAATATCATAATTTTATAAATTCATTCTTTTATTTTAAATCCTAAACATAATCACCCCAACAACAAAATAATACAAAATACAAATCAAAATAAATTTTGAACAAAATTTAATTGGAACATAAACTAAATAACAAAATAAATGCAGGGTCGATAAATTTAATTTTAAAGAGGAAAGGTTGTTCCAAATAAGTTATGAACAAACTCTACTTATATTTTAATTTTATTTTTAAAAAAATTATCAAAATAACGTCGTTTTGTCTAAGAAAAAATTAAGTATTTAATCTGTCGTTTTCTAAAATCACCGTTTTGTTGATTTTTACTAGTTTTGGCCGGTTCTGGCCGTCTCAAACTAATTTAATAGTTTATTCAATCGAACAATTGAATTAGACCGATGACTCTTTCAATTCCCATCCATTTTGGTTTGTGAAACATTTTCTTCACCAATTAAGTTTCTCTCCCAATTTTATATTTGTTAATCCTCATATTTAGTAGACGATTTTTATCATAAATATATTATTTTAAATAATATTATTTCTTATTTTTAATATAATTTAATTCATAATGTCTTTTATATTTAATCACATCAATATGTATTGTCTGAACACACCTCGGATTGTAGCGTATCAAAATCCAACACACAAAAAGGAAAGAAAAGACATTAAATATATGAAAACAAGTTCATAAGTGATAAAAGACTTCATCAGTCACAGCTAAATTTACTAATCAACATTGATAAATGAAGACAAGTTTAATCAACATTGATAAATGAAGACAAGTTTTAATAGCATGCAATCATATACAGGTAACAAAATACACGAATTAAATAAATATAATTAAGGATCCAAAGCCATGTAGTGAGTGATCCAAAATCATATGCACTTAACCTTCCCTGTTGATTGAGATTTCCTATGAGGCATGCGTAGACAAGTATTCTGAATGTTGCGTATAGCTTTACAATCTAATCTTTTTGGGAAACAAGCATTCATTATTCTGTTTGTTGCTTATAGCTTTACAAGCTCGGAGCACCTTAGCTTTTTAATAGGAACCTTTGTCATGCTTAACATCAACAATGCACGCATTGATCTAAAGGTTATAAAGTTGTGTACAAAATAACACCAATGTTAAAATGTTTATAGCTCTTAAAGGGGATATAAAGTTTATTTCACTAATGAGACTTACTACTTTATTATTTGTGTTTATCTACAGTTAATGGACAATGAATGGAAGGAGATAAATGGAGCAAACCTTAAACTCAAATTCATACATAAATTTTCATCAGGTGAGCAAATACTATATGTGAATGATAAAATAATGACTTGTTTGTTAGTAGTCTCTTTACCGGTTCAAATTTTTGATTAAAAAATAAAATAAAATATAAAGTTCATGCAGTTAATTGAAAAATATAAGTTCTTTAATGGTGTAAAGAATATGACACAATAATAAATAGATTAGATGAAAATAAATTTTTACTTAAATTAGTTTAGAAAACTTAATAAACTATACCATTAATTGTTATTACTTTTTCTACGGTTAAAGTCACTTAATTAACATCACCATGTCTTTGTATTTAAGTTTAATAGTTTGTCATCTATAATTTTATTAGGTTATAATTAGGGGTAGAAACAAGCATGAGTTGATAACTTACAGCAGAAGGTATTTGGTCTAATAAGACATATATTTTGGATCCGAGTTATGCCCGTCTTTACAAAAATCATACAAAATTAGGACGGAGTGGAGACAGATATAGTTGATGGTGCGGATTTAAAATTTTGATCCACCTTATAAAAAATGAAGATGGAGCGGGACAAGTACGCAAACATTGTACATTTTTAACCTAAAAATTATAGAGAATTGCTTATCCTACTCAACGTGGTGGAAAAATACCCTAAAGAATTTTGAAAATACCCCTCTGAATTCAGAAGTACATTTCGAAACGCACCATTTTCACACCAAACCATGTCCTAAGTGAATCTCACCCCGTATTTTTTCCAAAATTTAGTTTGGAGATGTATCTCTAGACCCACCTTATGAAGAATTTCTAATTTAACAACTCAGTGATACATCTAGATGTATATTTTCAAATTTGTGAAGCGGAATTTAAAAATTACCACATTTGCATGTCAGTCACAACTTCAAAAGTGCATTTCCAAAAATATCAAAAGGAAAATTTAATAAAACAACATCATGCACGTTCTTCTTCTTCTTTATGATCAAACACATATTTTCCTTCAAAATCCTTAAAAACATCCTTCTACTCATTCAAGTTTTGCACTCCAAAACTCTATTATTGTATTTCATCACATGAAAAGGAGCAAAAGAAACTGAAATTTAAGGTAAATTTCAGGTATATCATTCCGCATTCCTCATATTAATATGTTTTTTGAGCTTAAAAAAGTTATGTTGCTCCAGATATGCACTTCTGGATTCTAGGTGAGTTAATAGGGAACTACATTTTTGGAATAGTTCAGAGTTCATCTCAGGCTATTTTTGATTATTTTTGTTATTGTTTACCTTAGATATGATGCACCCTGATGTTATCCCCAAACATATTGTGTCTACGAATGCCAAATATGTTGATATCAAAGAGGTAGATGTTGGCAACCAATTTACAAATAGAAAATAGTTTGATGTTCTTGATCATATGCTCCAATGGATCCACACAAAGGCATCCAAATTGGGGTTTCATATAAGATCCAATAATGGTTCAAATAAAAGACTTGCATTTGTGACACTGAGATATAAAAAAAGTGACAAGTACACAACTCCTCTTTGAAAGTTGAAACGAGATGACACCAAATTGAGGAAATGTTAGTGTCCCTTTAAGTTGCATAATTATCATTTCGAAAATAATAAATGGATATTTAATGTAATTTTTTGCATACATAACCATGACATGTGTGACAAGTTAGCTGGCCAACCCATTGCATGTCGTCTTATGCCCGAAGAGAATGAAATAGTTTCTGACATGACATTGAATATGGTGCAGCTCCAAAATATACTTGCAACTTTGAAACGTAAAAAACCCGAAAAATATCTCAAATATTAAGCAAGTATACAATATTTGTGTCCTTAAAAACACAGTGTTAAGGGGGTATACAATTGAAAATCTACAATTGTTGAAACTTTTGGATCATAACAATTATGTATCTAGGTACCGAGTGTGCAAGGATGGAGAAATCATTTGAGATATATTTTGGACTCGTCCTGATTCCATAATGTTGTTTAACAAATTTTTCAATGTGCTCATAATTGATTCATTGTATAAGACCAACAAGTACAAGTTTCTACTATTAAAAAGTGTTGGTGTTACTGATGACACCAAAACACATTGGATATTTAACTCGATTTACACAGTTTTTCTTGTCATTTTGTTTTACATTTCCACTATTACACTGGTATTTTGTCTATGTTTCAGGTAACTGACCAAATGGGAGTCGTATGCAAAGAAACGAAGCAAAATAGATGAAAAACAAAGACGGCCACCAAGGTAACTGATCAAATTGCACTCAAGGAAGCCACCATGGCGTTCACCATAGAGGTGTCCATGAGTGGTCCACTCACTAACGGTCACAAAGACCAAGTCCTAGCCACTATGTGAGCAAGACGTTCACCATGAGGGTTTGGCGGTCGCCACATGTTGAAGACGTAAGACATTTGCATTTTGGGCTTGCTTGGTCATGTAGTCACTCCACTCTTTCCTAAATCTTCTCCCACGAATTTGGAAACGTCCCACTTAATTTTTAGGGTTTTGGAACTCTATAAATATGTCCTTTATAGTTACAAACTTAAGCCATATACTGTCGAATTTTGTAAGCGGTTAACTCTTCACATCAGAGAGTTATCATACCAGTGATTGAGTCTGTAATCGAGTTTGGAGCAAACTTTATCGAAGTTTTAATCTTTCCGTCATTTTACTTTTCACATTCAAGTTTCAGCAATTTACTCTTGTACCAGATTAAAGTCTCTTCGGAGCATTTTTTTAATTTATCGCATTATATTTATTTTATCGTCTCTTTATTTAATCACATGCTCTTCTTCTACCTTTCTTTTAACCGCTCGTTTAAAGTTTACTTTAATATGTCTACTATGCTTTATCACATGATTAAATCAATCACTTTGATTTATGTTATAATCATGTCTAGCTAAATTTATAAGTGTTGGAATGTGATGGTCGTCGATCGAAGGTACTCTGAATTGTTGTTCTTTGATAAATACTATTGGGGTTATTTTGATTTTAATCATAATTTTTCTAAACTTAACTTTGTCGGTTACTGTAGCGATAAAAAATGTAGCGGGGTAAATCGGAGATCGAGCTATTAATTAACTCGTCTCACAAAAGCAAGAGTCACCACCGCGCTTTATTATTTCCAAGGGAAAAGGGAAAAGAGCGAAATAAAACCCTAAAATATGCAATGTAAAATAATACTAAAAAGTAATGAAAATACAAGGCATTTTGAAAAGAGGTCTAGAGTTCGGGGGTTGGTTATACAATGGGAAGGTATTAGAACCAAATGTATCTATAGTATTCTATAGGAACCTTTTGAAATATCTGTTTATTAAAAATGTTTGTTTGATTAAAAATAAATTGTTTGGCCAAAAAAATGGGTATGGACGAGTTTTTGAAGATACGACGACCTAACGTCGAAGTTTTGACTTAAAAGGTGTGAGTTTTTGAAAATTGAACATTTGGGAAAATTATCTTAAGTTTTTTAACAAAATAATAAACGGAAAATGAATGAAGGTATTCGCACGATGTGTTTGATGACATGAAGTCGACAAAAAAATAAACAATTCCCTTGGATTTGAGACGGACGGAAGATATACATATTAACGATCGATTAATTAAAATTACAATTGAATAATTAACTCATGTAAACTAAATCATACTAGCATGCATTTTAACGATTAAATAAATAATCAAAAGTACATGAAGATTAAATTACGAAATCATAGATTTTTAATAATTAAACACATAACAAAAATTAAATCATGAAACATGTATTTTTGAATAATTAAATAAACAACAACACAAAAAAAAAACTAATAGTATGTTGACAAAATTAAATAAAGATGAATTTTAATTAAGCATGTTTTTATGTGTTTTATAATAATGAATAATTATATAATAAACTAAATTAATATATATAATCAAGTGTGTTTAAATAAAAGGAAATATGGCTAAAAGGATAAAAGACAGAATAATGACCCACACGAGGAATTGAACTCAGGTCTTTAAGGTTGCTAGTAATATGCTTAGCCATCTGAACTGTGCTGTTATTCATTTATTACTAGGATTTAATTAAAAGATAAGGAGAAATGGTGTTGAAGCTGGACCAGAATAGGCCCAATGGGCCATCCGGGTTATGAGGGAAGAAACAAAACAAAAATGTAACCCTAATGTGCTAAAGGAAGGGCGCGGCGGCTGCATATGCTGACATGGGGAAAGGAAAAAAATAATTATATTATTATTATTATTGCTTTTTATTGGGAAGAGGAAAAGGATAGATTTTTATTATTATATTTCCAATAAAAACAAAAAAAAAACAGTAAAGTGATTCTTTGTAAAACAAAAGCAACGCTACTTCCCCTCTCTCATACGGATTTGCTTCTCTTCTTCCTCTCTCTCACGGATTTATCTTCTTCCTCACCAAACAGATTCAAACCTCCTATCTCTTTGTACCAAATTCCAAACTTCTTCTTCATCTTATGTTAAAAAACAACAGAAGCTTTTTCATATTCTTCACATGCCACCGAAACGCTCTCCTCTCATATCCCTTCCTTCTGAGTTAACTGTTGTTTGTTCTTACGAAAAATATTCAAAAGTCAGATTTTGTGAAACTAAAAGTTCTCTTGAGAAAAATAATTTCAGATTCGAAAAGAGGAAAGGAATCTGAACTCAAAAATGTAATAAAAAAAAAGAAAAAATCGGACGTTTTACGGTGGCGCCGCCGTGAGCTCCAGTCGACCACCACCGTGAACTCATCACCGGCCATCATGCCTATCCCTCCAAAATCGCCCTTTGATCTTGTTTTGGTCATTCCTATGGACAGGTTCAGTTTTTTCTATTGACAGGTTCGGTTTTTTTCTATTGACAGGTTCAGTTTGCAGATTGTTGTTTAACAGAGGTTTTAGGTTTTAGTGACAGCAAATGGTTTTTTTGGATTTTTGTAACAGCAAATGGTTTTTTTGGATTTTGTAACAGCAAGTGTTTTTTTTTGGATTTTTGGCAAGTGTTTTTTTTTGGATTTTGTAACAGTAAGTGGTTTTTTTTTTTGGATTTTGTAACAGCAAGTGATTTTTTTTTGGATTTTTGTAACAGCAAGTGTTTTTTTTTGGATTTTGTAACAACAAGTGGTTTTTTTTTGGATTTTGTAACAGCAAGTTGGACAACATGTGTTTTTGGATAGCAAGGGTTAGGATTAATCGAATCACATAAAGCAGGCTCTACAATTTGTTTCTGATATTCTTTAAAACTGTTTTCATTTTTTGTGTTTATTAATATTAACATTTTCGAAATGTAACAAATTGCAGCAACTAACAAAAAAAAACTGCAAGGAAAGTAATGAAGAAACAAGCATCATATGGCAGAAAAATGGCATAATAGAATGGTACAAACATGAATATATGCAGCATTATATAGGGAGGAGAAAGAGAATAATACCTATCGGAGCCTCTCCGATGGGACTTCTAAAAAATGGTAAGTTTTCTTGAGTGCTATATTTTCTTCCTTGCTGAATTTTTTTTAGAACAAAACCAATTTTTCTGTTTTCACTCTTGCTGAAACTTTAGAACAAAACCAATTTTTCTGTTTTTCTCACTTGCTGGATTTTTTATCTCTCTCTTCCCTTTTGTGTTGACAAAGGCCTCCATTTATAATAGAGTGTGTGGGGTTTTAGGGGGGAAAACAATAGAGATTTGAACTGTTTTGGCAAGCTGATTTCATGCTTTGTTCATTAAAATTTATTTTAGCTATTTTGATGCAAACTGTGGCTACTTTGATGCAGGTTGGAGCAGATTTTGGCAGCATTTGAGGCTGTTGTATGTTGCTATTTTTTCAGGCTATTTGTAGCATTTTACAACATTTTTCTTTGCTGTTTTTTTCAGGTTGTTGTAGCATTATTGACCAACAAAAATACAAACAAAATTGGGCTTGAAGATGGGTTGCAAAATGGACTGCATTAACAACTTTGCTGAAATTTTTTTTTTTT